>CM065740.1:34029844-34127344 GCA_033310375.1 Conus canariensis
GTTACCCCTGCCCCACTCTCTATACCTGTCCTCCCACTTTAACCTCCAACACTCACCTTCCGATCTTTTGCATAAGGAGTTGAAATGCCTATGATTTTATAGGGCCCCTGAAAGGAAAAGTGATGTATGAGTAAATGGTCAGAATTTTGAGTAGAAAATCAGTGTTTCACTGTGTGTGTGTGTGTGTGTGTGTGTGTGTGTGTGTGTGTGTGTGTGTTACTATTGTTATTGGGTTTTTTTCTGTCAGGAAAACTATTTCCTGTTGTTACTGGGTTTTTTTCTGTCAGGAAAACTATTTCCTGTCTTTAGGTCAGGTGTGTGTGTGTGAGAGAGAGAGAGAGAGAGAGAGAGAGAGAGAAAGCTCAAACATGTAAAACCAGTCAGTATGAACCAGTCTGGCTATGCTTCAAGGTCATGAGTCTTATTAGTAGGGTGTTGCAGATCAACTGGCAAAGAATGCCACAAAATGAAGAGTTGAGCAGATTTTCTATCCCTCGCACAGATCTGAAACCCAAAGCTCAGGCTCATGTGAAAGACCTGCAGCAAGAGGAATGAAACTCACAGACGGATAACAGTCTCTTCCATGCTCGTCCAAACCTGAAAGACTTTCACTGGTGACTGAAAAGTAGAAACAGTCTTGTGCTGTTGGCACACAGGGCACTCCTCTTTAGATCCTCTTGTTATCTTTTAACAGAGGAGAAGGCAGCCCTGGTAGGGTCGTTTTCAGTCGGCTGGGCTGTAAGCAACATATCAAGGTCATGAGTCTGTGGAGACAGGTCTTGAGTCTCATTAGTAGCATTTTGCAACCGATGTATTCTTCCAGGTCATTTGTCTCGTTAATGGGATGCTGTTTTCAGTCTCGTTAGTATGGTGCTGTAGCCTTCACTGATGAGCAAAGTTAGTGGTCATCGAGGAGATTGTGCCAGCCAAATAATAAAATATAAAAGCTACTAGAATGGGGAGGGTCATTCTTGAGAGGGTTATGGATATTTAGATCACGCTGTATGACTTAAGTTGTTTTCATTAGTAAGGGACATGGTAAGTGGCACCTTGAGTTGTTAAAGCAGATCGGAAACCACTGAATGCCGCCAAAGTGCCTCAGCTGCAGTACAGTATGTCCACGTGAAGTTGCCAGTTGACAAGCAGATATTGTAAACAGTAAACAAGTCGGGTATTTTTTGCTCCCATAAGAAAACCTAACACAGAGTAACTTTTATTCAAGACTGGCACAGCCTTTTAAACTTGAATAATAAAGTCAGACAAATACATAGACGAACAATCTAACAGTGGGGGAAAAAACAAGCGCAGGCCAACAACTGAACTATCTTCATAGTAATGACTTGGCAAAGATTTGGACTTAAGGAGGGGGGGGGGAGGGGGGGGGGAGTTTGAAGATGGAGAAACTGGGAACATGAAATTAAGAAAATATGTTACAGATATGAAAACTCTTCACTAGCTGCATAAGGGAACCATTGCAATCCCTTTTGAAGGCAGATATATTTGTATTGCCTGCTCCGAGGCCTTTCGTCCGCTGGGTCGGACTCATCAGGGAGACACGGCTGGTTGTGTCTGTGCTCCTGGCGTCAAATACAGACACACCACAGTCCATAATACTGTGGTGTTCTCACCACCAAGGGTGCAAAAAAGAATCCAATAGCACCCCCAAAGCAGCCAGCGAAGAGTAGTAAATGAAACCAAACGTAAGTGTGGGGAGGAAAAAAAATTGCTGAAAAACTAAAGACATTATGCAAATAGTATCAAATGTAGGGGACAATCTTTGAGCCTACGCTTGAGGATCCACCCAAAGATGCAAGGGAGATCAAAAGACAAACACACAGACGGACAGAAACAAATACAGATAACCTCAATTTAATCAAAACAAAATCGGAAATGAAATGAGGCAGGGAACAGTAAACGATAAACAGTAAACAAGTTGGGTATTTTTTGCTCCCATAAGAAAACCTAACACAGAGTAACTTTTATTCAAGACTGGCACAGCCTTTTAAACTTGAATAATAAAGTCAGACAAATACATAGACGAACAATCTAACAGTGGGGGAAAAAACAAGCGCAGGCCAACAACTGAACTGTCTTCATAGTAATGACTTGGCAAAGATTTGGACTTAAGGAGGGTGGGGGGGGGAGGAGGAGGGGGGGGGGGGGGGAGTTTGAAGATGGAGAAACTGGGAACATGAAATTAAGAAAATATGTTACAGATATGAAAACTCTTCACTAGCTGCATAAGGGAACCATCGCAATCCCTTTTGAAGGCAGATATATTTGTATTGCCTGCTCCGAGGCCTTTCGTCCGCTGGGTCGGACTCATCAGGGAGACACGGCTGGTTGTGTCTGTGCTCCTGGCGTCAAATACAGACACACCACAGTCCATAATACTGTGGTGTTCTCACCACCAAGGGTGCAAAAAAGAATCCAATAGCACCCCAAAGCAGCCAGCGAAGAGTAGTAAATGAAACCAAACGAAAGTGTGGGGAGGAAAAAAATTGCTGAAAAACTAAAGACATTATGCAAATAGTATCAAATGTAGGGGACAATCTTTGAGCCTACGCTTGAGGATCCACCCAAAGATGCAAGGGAGATCAAAAGACAAACACACAGACGGACAGAAACAAATACAGATAACCTCAATTTAATCAAAACAAAATCGGAAATGAAATGAGGCAGGGAACAGTAAACGATAAACAGTAAACAAGTTGGGTATTTTTTGCTCCCATAAGAAAACCTAATACAGAGTAACTTTTATTCAAGACTGGCACAGCCTTTTAAACTTGAATAATAAAGTCAGACAAATACATAGACGAACAATCTAACAGTGGGGGAAAAAACAAGCGCAGGCCAACAACTGAACTATCTTCATAGTAATGACTTGGCAAAGATTTGGACTTAAGGAGGGTGGGGGGGGGGGGGGGGGAGGGGGAGGGGGGGGGGAGTTTGAAGATGGAGAAGCTGGGAACATGAAATTAAGAAGATATTGATCGCTCCCTGTGGACTGCTGGCACTAGGACTGCAGTAAGACAGACCTGGGTGTGGCTGTGGCTGTCTCAGGGGTGCTGGAAAGAGAGCAACACCACGAAGAAGGCAAAAAAGAGATGACAGCCCCTGAAATAGGGAGTGACTGCCCTGCATGGATTCAATGGGAAGTTAACATTTGATTGATTGAGCAAAAAAAAAGAGGTAAATGTGAGTAGTTATTGTGAGACACTTAGGGAACTGGATCTTACCAACAGTAACACCATGATGAGTGAATTCTGCTTTTGTAGTCCGAAGGAGACGGCCCCTTCCCTGAAATCAAGGTAAGGTTATACACAAATGTTTGTTTTTATTGTGAGACTTTCAAGCAGTGTTCATTACACGTTGAATTTGGAAGTTTTAGCCCAATGGGCTCTTAAAAGCTTGTGAAAAGGTTTGTAGATTTTGTGCCTTTTGTTAAGTTTGAACCCCGATGGTGCTTTTTCCACTAATCCCACAGAGAAGGGTGATAACTCTGAAAGCTAATGCTGGACGTTTGCAGAAGCGTCAGTACCTGCTGAAGCTGCGGGACAGTCTGCCCTCCATGTCCCCTATCTGTCCGGACTGGCCCACCTCCCCCAGACGCTTCCAGACCACCTCCGAGGAGCTGAAGAAACTCTTCCACCGCTGGAGGGTAGGTTGGTCATATGACTTTGTTTCCTTCTCTCTGTGTTGGCATAGACCCCCCTCTGCCAAATTTACCTTCGACACTCTTTGGGGTCTGTTGTATGCTGAGAGCATAACGTAGTGTGTCTCTATCGACCACGGTAAAACTGCTGTATCTACTTTCAGCTGTCTTTGAGGTCTTTTGTATTGCATATGACAAGAACATAACATAGCGCGTCTCTATCAACAACAGTAAAACTGCTGTGTCTTTCATATTTGAGGGAAATCATGCATGAAATTGTACAGATTTATCCATAAATCTTAAGCTGAGATAATAATAAAACTTGAGGATTTGCTGTTTGAGTCGTAGGATGTTGATTGAAGTTATTAGACATTTAAAACGTTTCATTGATATTCTGGCAAACAAACTTTTGAAGGACATTTCCTATTAGCAGCAAGTAAGTACCATTGTTGTCAGTCTTCTCATTGAAATCTCGATCATTAAACAAGTTTTCCCCACTGCTCATCCTTTTAGATTTATTTGTTTTAACTGAAGGAGTCTCAGGTGTCTAGCAGATTGATTTTAGACACTGGGAAAATAATGGTCGCAAGATCTTCCCAACTGTTGTTAATTTTATGGAAAAATGAAATAAATAAAAATATAGATACATTTTGTTTTATAAGATGGACCACACCGCATGCTCTGTGTGTGTGTGTGTGTGTGTGTGTGTGTGTGTGTGTGTGTGTGTGTGTGTACTGGATTGATAAGGGTGTAATATGATGTTCCACATGTTTCCATATTTTTCATTCTTTGTAGCAGATATGTGTGCATGCATATGCCTGGTTACTTGAGTAAGAAGAACCATTTATGTAATATGTTTTCACAAAAATGTAGTGATGCTGCACGAGTTTATGTGTGTGCAGTGTTCCAAGTACCGACAGAGATTTGACAGCAAGGCTCAACACAGGATGCGGGAAAAACTGACCGCCAGCGATCTCTTCAAGGACAAGAAAGACACCTATCCCCCTACGTGAGTCTGCCTTACGTTCTCTCTGTCCTCTCTCAGGCCCACAGTGAAACGTTCACTCGGGTATTTAAAAGATCTGCCTGATGACAGCTGTGCAGATTTACTCAGACTGCGGTGATGAAAATTAGCCTTACCACGTCACCCTAGAGTGAAACATTTGCGACACTTGACTCAAACTGCAGTGTGGAAAATCTGTCTGATGTCATTGTTTTAGAGGGAGGGGTTCACTCAGACTGACTTGAGGATCGCAGGCCTAGCGAGGATTAATGATTTGAAAAATGAGTGGATTTTTCTGTCAAATCCCCATCCTCCTGATCCTTCTCAAGCTGGTTCTCTCTCTCCTTTATTTGATGGAGTATTTTGTCAAGAATTCAAACCATTTTTAACTGTTACATCAAAGACTAACATATTTTAAAATGACACGGAAAGGTATACATTGTATTTAAACGCTTTGAATTATTTGTTTTGAAAATGCAGCTTGTTAAGGAGGGATGAAAAAGTTCCCACATGTTCCCCGTAAAGCTGAAACTCACTCTGGAATTGTTCAGCGAAATGTTTCATTTAGGCCCGCAGCTGAAAATGCTCTGGAAACAGTGGACAGACTGCCTCATTGGATAATTTTTTCATTTGTCTTTTTAACCAACCGTACCCAAACTGGGAGTGGTGGCATACATTGTGTTCACATTAAAAGGGAGAAAACTTTTGACATGGAGTTTGTGTCCTGTAGAAGCAGCATGTGGACTATGTACAAAAATGTAGTTGTAGACACTGGGTGAGAAGGAAGGAAGATTAACCATGCGTTGAAATGTTCCACCAGTAAATCAACCAATAAAACGATAAGTTATGGATTGAAAGTAAAAAGTCTTTTCATCAAAGGAAGAGTAATGGTCCTGTCACTTACTACTTCGCCAGAGTGCCGGTGCCATACAAGGGAGACTACTTCGGCCTGTCCCAGAATCCCAAGTGGCTGAAGAACTTCAAGCCAACCGATGACGGCGATGTAGTCTTCGCCGACAACATCATGAAAATCAACAGGGCAGATGGAAAGGTCAGTTGTAGGGGATTGTGTTAGTTTGTGTGTGTGTGTGCGCGCGCGCATGTGTGTGTGTATGTATGTGTGCGTTCGTGCGTTCATGCCTGCGTGCAATAGAGAGAGGGGATCTGCTGATAATTTGGGATGTTTGCAAGTGCTGTCTGCCCTAACACGACACCGTATTGTAGGCTTGGCTATGAGTAATAGCTCATGTAAGCAGCTCCAGAAATCTTTGAAAACTGGGTCTTTAAACGAAGGGGTGCTGTGGTAAAACTGAAACAGACACACTAATTCTGTTCCAGGAAAAAGCCTTTAAAAGCATGACGTCTGTGTTAAGTATTGGGTGGTTTCCCTTTGTGCATGTATTATGTCATAATCAGCAGTGTGCTGGGTCTCCTTCAGATGGTGTCCAAGCTGATGGTGATCAGCTCCCAGGCCATCCTGATTCTGGATCCGAAGAGTCTGACGCTGAAATACCGCATCCCCCTCAGCTTGGTCACCAAGATCTCCACCTCGCCCTACAAAGATAAACTGGCTGTCTTTCATTTACAGAAGGTCAGAATTGTTGGGTTTTGTTTTTCATTAATACTTTTCTTACTGTCATTACCTTGTTTCTTCTGTGTCCTCCTAAAGGAATAATTGGTTGTCTTTCATTTATTTACAGAAAGTCAGAACAGGTCGATTCATTCTTCTTTATTTACCATAGAAAAAGATAGGTTTTTATTAAAGATTGCAGGTACAGCAATGTGTCATTATGAGCCATGTGAAAGCAGTCTTAAGTGAATAACACATGCGAGGGAAACATGAAGTTCGTACGCACTAAATGCATCCTCTGCATGAATGAAGATATGCAGTTGAGCACATCAACCTGAAGGAGAAAGGACTGAGATTTTGTTTTTGAAGTCAGTCAGGTAATGCTTTCGGGACTTTTCAGTCCACCTGTGCTAATTAAAAATTTGTGTTTTGTCTTCTGGTAAAAATTCTTCAGCCATATTGTTCTTACTTCCTGTTGCATTTCATCAGAAAAAAAACTAAGAATATAGGCTACTCTCTCTTTTTCCGTTGCTGTTATAACCTAGGAAGGATCCAGCAATGTACCTGTCGTGATCCTGGTCAGCTTAGCACTTTTAAAGAGACGCCAAAATTCAATCACTTGAAGACATTATTTGTGGTTCAATCTCACTTTAAAACTTTTGTTTAGATCCTATTCATTGTTCAGATCTCACCCATTTGTTTGTTTACACATTGTTCATGATTCAGATCTCACTTAAATGTTTTAAAGATGTTATTCATGGTTCAACATACATGGAGAAAAAAAAAATCGCACTCGAAGTGTGACTTTATTCATGGTTCAAATTTCATGGTGATCATTTTTTCAAGACATCGTTTGTGGTTCAAGTCTCACCTGAAACTTTTTGCTATATCCACACTGAGTTATGGTGTGTAGTAAGTGCTTGCCACACATTAAAGAACTACTGCAGGGATGAAGGTTTGCCAGCCAAAATTCTGCCAGAGGTGCACTCAATAAGGTGAAATTATACTCAGCAAAAAAAAATTATGGGTTGCACAGTGGCAACAGTTGCTCTTCCAGGAAGGAACAGCACAAACTTCACACACAGAGAATTGTTCTTACTATAAAGTTATACACAACAATTCAGTCCAACGCATGTAGGCCTTACAGAACAGGAATCACAGGAGAAGACGAAGGCCATAAAGCCTTTGGTGGAGATTTGCCCAACTGCTTTCGAGTTCTCCTGCAGATGGAAGACAGCAACCTGTCCTGCAGTGCTGCTGCTGCTCGAAAAGGGATGAAGCTGCGACATGTCAGAACCAAAGAAATCAGACGGACCATGTGCTAATGTGTGTGTGTGCGTGCGTGTGGGTGGGTGCATGTGTGTGCATGCTTGCATGTGTGTGAGCGTGTGTGTGTGCGTGCGTGTATGTCTCTGTGTGTGTGTGTGTGTGTGTCTGTCTGTCTGTCTGTGTGTGTGTGTGTGTGTGTGCACATGTGACAGCAAGAGAACGGGGATGTGCTGACCAAGAAGGGAGACTTTGTGTTCAGCAACGACAACTTGATAGAGATCGTGGCCAAGGTGGTGATGGCCATCCAGACACAGACTGGCAAACAGCCGGAGGTGCAGGTCTCCCCACGGTCAGTAGACAACAGCATGATCCGATCCTCCTGTCAGACCCCTCTTTTCCCCCTTATTTTGGTGGAGAGAGTGAGTGGAGAGTAAGCGAGTGCGTATGTGTGTGCGTATATGTCTTATAAACTTTACACCAAAAAAAAAATACAAGAAAGCACAATGTGTGAAACTGACAGGTGATTTTAGTGCTAACATTTTGAAGAAATGAGACCAGTCTGAACACATGTAAATCAAATACTAAGTACTAAATATTAAGTACAATTGAATCTGTTTGTTATCAGATAATCCTGTCCTGATTTTTTTTCTAATGTATATTACATACATACAGTCCAGTGACTGTTTTCAATATGAACTTTCAAAAGTCATTCTAATCAGTGTCATGTTTAGTATGCCCTGACATCCAATTCAGTTTCTGGAATGAATATTTTCAGAAATCACAAAAATCAATTCCAGATTGCATTTCCTTAAATGCAGTTCAGTCGCTTTTTAAAAATAAATTTTACAAATCATTGGAAGTGATGCTGTACAGAATATTTCCTCACTGTATAGAAGCCTCTGGAGTAGTCTAAACACATGCCAGACGTACGTGATTTAAGATTTGACAAACTTGGACATGATACACAAAATTGTTGATTTGTAAACTGCTGTGATTGAAGATCATGCACTAGAAGCAAAACATGCAACATTGTTGAGTGACCTTGCTCTTCGTTTTGGGCAGGATGTTCGCGGAGTTCAAAGGCCACACAGTGGAAGTGTCGTTCAAGAACGGGCAGCCGGAAGTTCAGAGTGGCAATGTGAGAATAACCCGCAAAGGAAACCGATTGGACGTCATCCATATTTAGGCCTCATGCCGACGGGCTCCTTACCGGGAAAAACAACGTAGGGAGGGGAAGGGAGGCAGGGAATTGTGGTCCAGCAGGCGCGAGTGTTAATTAACCAGTTCTTAATGTGTAATATAGAATGGATTGAATGCTGCGGTTGGACCATGCTGTAAGAGAGAGGATATCTTTGTGAACAGGGCTTTTCCCCCGTGGGGAAAGCAGTGAGGGAAAGGCTGTGAGGAAACAAGTGTGGAGGGGAAGGAGGAACAGGAGGTGTGTAACAAAGGGAATGCCAGGTAACAGTAGGAAATGGTATAGCAGCCTGTGTGTTCACCTTGACTGTGGTAAAGGGGAGACTGCTACCATGGTAAAGCCAGTTTCCAGCATTAACATATTATGAGTATTACACAGAGAAATACAAACTACCCTGTAGTGTAGGATGAAAACTGTTGGATGGGTGAGAGGGGGTGGGAAAAGCAAGCATGTGACTGTACATATTGAAGCCATGAAGTAAGTAAATGAATATGCTGTGGATACAATGTTTTTATGTGATGCGGCGTATCATATACACATGGCTTGAAAAAATGCCAGATTTGGCACAACAAACGCACGCATCATCACTTTTATCAATTTGTCAAAAACACTGTCAAATGAAAAGCTGTTTAAGTTGAGGAACGTCTGCTAGAATCTTTAGAGAACAAAAATGAGACACAGCAGTAAAGATATTAAACAGTCTAAAACGTTCAAATCAGCCAACCTTCACACACACACATCAGAGATTATAAAAGAGTTGACTTCTCTCTCGGTTGTGGTAGAGTCATAGAAACAGTTGGGATACCTTCTACATCCTTCAATGATGAGGAGAGAAAGGATCCTAGTTCAAACTATATTGTTAACACGGCGAAGGATGAATATCCGTGCTCAAGGAGGCAGCATTGCTCTTATGACGTTCTGGTCTTGAATCAAAAATTATTTTAGATGTAGTTTATCTAGACCGATTGTATTATGAATTTGTATTAATTGAATTACGTATTTTCAGTGGAAGCTGTGGAAATAAAGGTGGTAGCCCAATAGGTCAGAAAATAGAAAAGGTACATTACAGAGTAAAAGAAGTTTGTTGTGAACGTTTTGGTGAAATCCACAGTTGAATTTCAGGCAGAAAACAAAACGTAAATGATTTACAAAGTCCTTATCTTGAAATCCAAGCACCCTCTTGAATGTTCATTGGGCCTTCTGTTTGAGATCCTTAGTTTTTGTGGGTTTCTGTACACTGTGCTGGTATTGCCTCCGTTTCCAGAGCTTTGTTGACAAATGTTAGACAACCTTTTTTTCATAATGGTACCAACATATCCTGTGGTTTGATGGCCTTAATGATGTGCTGTTATTTTCAGCAACTTGTTGCATGAAGTTTCATATTCTTGCATATCTTTTTTTAAAGAGCCTTGTGGTTCACTCACGAATTAAAAATGCAACTGTTACAGCGTCTGCTGAAAGGTAGCAGATCCTGTGACAGCTGGGGGAGGGGATAACTGTGGAGGATTTGAAGTATGTGCTGCAGGCACACGTCACAGTTCTAAACACACAGATTCCATACCTAGTTCTGTTGGGACTGGAAGACTCGAATCAACCATCAGTAGATTAAAACCAGTTGTCATAGGCCTTTGTTCTTGACCAGATTCAATGTTCATTCTTCAACCCAGAGTGGTACAGACCGAGTGTCTGGAATCTTGGCCTCCTGATTTAATTCCAGACAGAAGAAGATGAAGGAAGCATTGCGCAGAGAAAGTATTATAAAAGTTAAAGGTTATATGCAAAGTGTGTTTGTGAACAGTGTACAGGTGAGGATCAGAATTGTGGGAAAAGAAAAGGAAGGAGACAGGTTGAGAGAGAGATTGTGTAGTGGAGAGAGAGTGCTGAGGTGTAGCATCTTCTCTAAAGTTGGACAGGATTAGTGATAGGTGACTGGGTGCGCCAAGAAGAGAGAGTGAGAACGTGTGAAAACTTGGGAGCCAAGCTGTATTTGTCTGCTCTCTGTGTCTTCTCTTGCATGGCTGCCGCTTGTTTTATCACTTGGTTTTGTGATATACCAACCAACCATGACTGTGACAGTGTGGAATCTGTCTATTCAGATTTAATCAACCATTACACAAGATTTGGCGTCAACCTTTGCTATTTTGTGGTATTGTGTGCATCTATATATATTTTTTTCTGATTTTGTTGTTGTTTATATATTGTATTTGCATGGTTTAACTGTGCGCATCATTTAGTTCTGCAATGTGTGTGAGGATGGAAACGACTTGAATGTGTGTTGGAGGGTGTCAGTCATTTGTGTGATTCAAAATATTGGGTTTGTTGTTTTATCTGTAAGTTTGGCTTTATTATTTGAGTTTTGACTTTTCACCAGACCTGTGGTAAAAGTGCAAAGACAAAAATGTATGGATGCCCTTTCTTACTTTTTTTTCCCCCCCTTTTTGTAATGATTTTTAAAGTTTAGCAGAGAAACATTTATCTGGCTAGATTTTAGCCAGTTCTGAAAAATTCCACTCCCAAATTCTAAGCCTGATAAAATGAAGCAGTTAGCATCAGCATGCATATCCGGGTTTATTATACTGGTGGCCATAGTAATAAATATGAAGTTGGTTTTATTTCCTAATAAGGTGACATTTCGCGTGGATTTCAACTTGCTAGGGTCATGGCAGTCACTTGCAAGGTTAAAGAAAATGTTAACACAGAATGGAAGTAAAAGGAACCCAGAAACAAACTGCAAAGAAGAGGAAAGAACATTAGCAGAGCTAATGAAATGGAAATGTTCATGCGATGACTGGATAATTGCGGTATGTTCACTTTATGGAAAATGAAATGGTACAAGAAAGAGAGAAGACGGGGATGGAGGAAAGAGAGAGATGGGGACCAGAGGAAGATTGATGGGAGCGAGGCGGAAATGTCTGGGAGAGGAAAAGTAGCATTTATTATGAGTACGCTTATTGACTTTGCTACTACCACCCCTCCGAAACAGAACATTTGATTATATTAACATGCACGAAATTTTGTCCCTAGATCTGTACAGTGCCAAATGTTCTATTGATCTGATTTCTGAGACATCCAGTTTTTGTTGAAAGTCGTAGTGTTATTACGCAACCAATTTGTAGTGATCTCTGTTTTGTCTGTAGACATCAGGTTTTCTTGTATTGTCAGTTATATCTTGTTTGAAAAATGTTTTGTGATTATTTTTTCCTTGTACAATCTTGAGTTAACTTGTATCTTTTGTTGTACTTGAATTGGAATGCTACATGAAAGTGAATACTTTTTATAAGAAACTGTGGTTATGATTCGGTTGATATGCTAGTTTACAGCAAATGTTTTGGTTGGGGTCGACAGTGTCGAGCCCATAATCAATGTAATGTTTTCTATTGTTACGCAGTTTTACTTAATAATCTTGTGTATCCTATATCATGTTGTTTTGTTTCTTTCATTTGTAATGCTTTTTGTCATTGTTCATTTGATAATCAGCAAATTGTAAGCTGTTTGTACGACTGAGAAGAAAAATTGAGAAATATGCACTGTTCAAGTCAGTCAGTTATTTGCTTGAAATTATTGAAAACTTTTGTTTGTAAGATTTTCTTTAATTTGTATAGTTGCTTTTGTTTCTTTCATATGAATTTGTTCATAAGCGATGAACTGTGCGCCCCCCCCCCCCCCCCCCCCCCCCCATCCCAAAGGAGAGTCAGGGGCTGGTACACTACAATTTAGGCAGATTAGGTTACAGGTTGATCCATCATTTTCTGTTTGGAAACTGTGCAAGATTTTGAAAAGAATGTTCTAGTCACCTCCCAAATGATAAGGATTCTAGTGGGATTAAATGATGGTGAATAATCCCTCAGACTCTAAATTACTCACAAGTAGATCCCCATGCTTAGCAGATTCCAGTCACAGGAACTTACATCAAGGTTATTGACAAGTGGCATGTACAGGTCAAGGTGGAAAGTGGGGCAACTAAAACTGGGTCATGATGAACTGTGGCAGTTCATCGTCGCACAGGGGTGACTTTGACGCACTGAATCCAGGCAACTGTAATGGGGACAGCGGTGACTTTCAGCAGATCACTTTTACCTCTGTGTGGTATTCTCGTGGCCCAGGTGTTTCACTGTGACCTGGACTTTTAACCTGGAAGTGTCGCCCAGATTCAGTAACATCACTGTGACCCAAAACGTTGCAGTGAGTTTGAATCACCATGACCTTTGACTTCACTATAGTTTACAGAAATCTGTCTGCCATGGGATCTGTTTGTTCACTCTGAAATTTATGATGTGGGGGGCGGGGGGGAGGCCATTTGACTGGTTTGTTTTTGTGCTGATTTTGCTTTCTTAATTCGCTCCCAAGGCTTACGGAGAGAAGGGGGAAAGGTGAAGAAGGTCGAACTTAGGGTTCTCAGGGTTCTTGCAGAGTGACGAAATCATATGTTAGTCTGTTCTCTGTGTAAAGGATGATGGTAACTGTGCGGTGTAAAAGAATTATGGTGAAACCACGTTAAACAGAAGATTCATTCATTTGATGACAGCTGTTGGGTACAAGGGATTACGAGGATTAAAATGGGATCAGATGAGGGATTAGAGGGGGGGAGGGGGGGGACATCCATTCATTCACACAATTAATGTGAAAGTCGAAGCGCAATATCTTTGTTTTTCCAGGGAAACCAAAATGAATTCTTCTGTGACATAAATTTGATTCTGTTAATGACACAGTTGCACAGAGAGAAGAGAGGGACAAGAAGGAATTCAGATTTTCCACTGACTGCATAGTGAAGAGTTTATTACAGCGGTTGAAGGCGCCAGACTGCCATGGGAAGGAAAGCACTCGCAGGCTTTCAGCACATGTTCAGGAAGAGTCACACACATACACACACTCGCATTAGCTCTTGGCTATTGGACAGGTTGGGTTCTTGTGTAAAACCAGAAATTGTCTGAAATTGTAAAGGTCTGCTCTTTGTTGAATTTGATCGTTTTGCAAAATTGGATTTTTTGAAGATGTACTTTCTTGGTTTATGACGCTTGTGTGATTTTTTTCTTTTGAAATGAATGCTGAACCAAGTGATTTAGGTTGTTATTAAAGAGCATGACTGTGTCTTTCTTTCTTTTTTTTTCCTTTTCTGTGGATTGCAACACTTGTTCACTTCATGGGCGCCACGTCTTCAGTTCTGCATGCTCGATGCTTCACGAGTTGTTTGGCTTCGTGTGACCCTGCCTGATGACACGTTCACCTTTGCCTCCTTACTCATCCTCCATCTTTGTGTGTTCTGCTGTCTGGACATCACGCAGATTCTCCGTCTTCTGCGGCCTTTTGTCTTCGACTCCTGCTGCAACTGAGGGGATCAACCAACCACAGCGATGGACTGGACTGGACTGGAACAAGACGAGCCAGAGGCTGAATCTGAAGACGTCAAATGATCAACATGTTGTAAGCAAATTGTAGTGTGTGGTGTTTTTTTTATTTCCAGGACAAATTCCAAACGAATGATCAACAGGTCGTATGCAAATTGTAGAGTTGTTTTTTTTCCCAGGACAAATTCCAAGCCTCTGATGTTTTGTCTGTATATGCAAGATTTGTCAAATTCTTTTCAAAGGTTTCCAATCCTTGGATCAACCATGTGTGGTTTTCAACCTCGCCACACAGTGGATTTACTTGGGCCTAACTAAATGTACACACATGTGCACATACACATGTACAGTGATATACATTGTAGAGGTTGTAATGTTGTGAGTGTTGTATTTTGGCATATACACAGTTTGATTCAAGCAACAAAAATACTAGAGTAATTTACAGTAGGAACTGACAAACCTGATTTTTTTTTTTTTATACTGCAGTCAAGTTTACGGACAAGTTGCTAGCATTTTTCATCAGGAACTTGTGAGG
Organism: Conus canariensis; assembly: GCA_033310375.1. Taxonomy (NCBI): domain Eukaryota; kingdom Metazoa; phylum Mollusca; class Gastropoda; order Neogastropoda; family Conidae; genus Conus; species Conus canariensis. The sequence goes on from CM065740.1 coordinate 34,044,417, forward strand.
TAATGAATTTTTCTCAAACAAAAATTTATTGTGGAGGGATTTGGAGCAACACATGCGCACGAGTGAAGTCACAGGTTCTGGTTTTCAGGGGGAAAAAAACTTCGAAAGAAAAAAGCATTCAAAACGCTGCATCTTTCTGTGCTCTCTAGCCCAGTAGTGATAAAGGTCAAATGTATCACAATTCCTTTCTGCAATCCACTTCACATACTTCGGTATACATAATTTGTTTCGCAATTATGAAAATCATCCAAATAATCTTTCAAATTTTTCACAAATTTAATCACTTTTTTCCAAGTGTCAGTTAGTTGATAAACGCCTATATTGATTTATCACTAGTTTTGTCATCTGTGGTTGATAACTGGCATCATTTGGAATGAGCAGTTGGAAGTGATTTGCTGCAGTTGTGCTTGTTCTCTCCTTCCTTTAATTGGACAATTGGTAGAGCATACAACTTGTTCCCTTTGTTTTTCGCAAATGGTGTACGCTTTGTGATTCATGGTTGGCATGTTTAGTTTCTGCTGTAGATTTCGGAGTGTGTTGAACTATTTTTGGTCCACACCAGTGGATTTTGGAGTGTGATGGAGATAAGGGTGTGCGTGTGTCATACCATTGTTAGTCACTATGGCCAGGGCCACTGCTGACACTGTACAACAGCCTGACACATTGCCCACTAGTTTCGGGTTTGGTCACAAGTTATATAGGCCAAGTGGGCTGCAGATCCGACTGCCGTCAGCGTCGGCCTTGTTGTGCCAACTTGCCACAGTACTCGGCAGTAACGTAGCTCTGTGCTCCTGAAGGTTCCTGCTACTTCATTCCTGTGGCCGAGGTCAGGTCAAACTGCATAGCTGACAGACCGTGTATGGCCGTAACTGTTGAAATGGCAGGTGGCATTTTGACTTGCCTGTTCCAAACGCTTCAGGATGTCTTCTAAATGAATGACAGGTGTCTTCTAACCAATGTGCTCCTGTTTTAGGTTCATGACCTCTGATATAAGAATAATGGCCTACATCCATTGTGCAAATGCCCAGATCAAGAATGAGTAACAAAGCTTTAAATGGTGTGACAGTGTCTCGTGTCTTTTAATATGAACAACAACAAAAAAAACCTTTATGTATTTGAAATCTGACTGCACTTCCTGACTGACTTGCTCATGCAGTCCAGGCAGTAGATACTCTTGGCCTACGATTTATGTTGTAAAGGTTTGACCGCAAGAGGTATGCATGGCCTCCTGAATGCTATGGTCTAGAGGGCTCACGAAGCCCCCATCTTAACACCGCCTAGGTAAGTTTGTGGTGCAGTGTGTCTACCACCTTGCTGCCTCAATCAGCAGTGCCTTCATGTCATGCTGGGATCACTACGGTACACATTTGTGACATTTGGATCAGTGCATCTCAGTGACTTTGGCTCCGTATGACGTCGTCTATCTTCAAGACTTTTGGCTCCGTATGACGTCGTCTATCTTCAAGACTTTTGGCTCCGTATGACGTCGTCTATCTTCAAGACTTTTGGCTCCATATGACGTCGTCTATCTTCAAGACTTGGGGTGGATATCTGCCCTTCAGATTTCCCCCAAGTACTGGCTGTTGCAAAAGGTTATTGGTGTCGGCAGATGGTAGGTTGTCTGAAGGCTGTATGAAAGGGGGTGGGGGGAGGGGGCAAGTTGTGGGTAGATGTCAAAGTTGTCACTGTAAACTGTGCTGGCGAGAGCCATAGGGAGATAGTTGGAGATGTGATTCCCATTTTTCAGAAAATTCTAAAATGCCAGCACACTGGCAGTGCGTGAACCACCTTCATAGGTACACTGGAGGTCCATTGACCTCGAGGGAATTGGTTGGGCGAGGGAAACGAAAAGCCCTAGTACAGTAGAGGCCAAGACCCATCATGGTAGCGCAGTTCACAAGTGCAAAGCAACATATCCTGTAGTTGTACAGAAAGTGATGGGGAACAATATACAGGTCACATTATTTTGACCAGTCATCGTTGTTACACCGTTGGATCATCCTTTCTCCTCATTGATTGATTGTCTTCTGAAGATTCTATGTATATCAAACTGAATATATCCACATCCATATCATGTTTTTCCAGTTTTCTTCTTTAGCATTTTTTATTTTTATTTCTTGCCATTATTTAGAAGATGGAATGTTTTGGACCACAGCAATATTTTACAATCATGTTTTCTCTACAGTTCTTTGTTGTTTGCTTTAGATGAGAGGGAGGAGAAGGAGAAGGAGGGGGAGGGGCTGACAGGTTGTATGGAAATGTGAAATTAGTTGAACAGTGAAAATTGATCAAAGAGGACAGAGGGAGAGAGAAATGGGACTGGGAACAGCCTGTCTATTCATGAAGCACATATGTGCTAGTGATCAGTTTGCATATCCCTTGTTACGATTTTGTGTATAATTATCTTCAGTGATGAACTTTTTATGACTTTCTTTTTCCCCATTTCACTGATATGGGCCATCTAAGAAAGGAGAGTCCTTGCCTTCTTTGCGATTATTGTTCTTCACCTTTCAAGTGGAAACCAAGATCTGTATTTTTTTTCTCTTTTTAACGTGCTGATTGCCCATATATATCTACGCAACCACTGCGGACACATCCAGTCGTTATGCATTTTTATTTGTGCTTTATGTAATGAACACTGTTCGGTTTGTCCGCGATGGTTTTCTGGTTTGAAGTATGTTTATCTCTCTCTCTCTCTCTCTCCATTTTGCCAAAAATCTGTGGATCATTTTTGCTACGATTATGAAAGAATATGTTCATCCTTGCAGATTTATTGTTTTTGTTGTTGTTGTTGATGTTGATGGGATGACAGGGGGAGGGGAGGGGAAGGGGGCATGCATGTCAAGACAGGGTGGGCCACCTGGTTTTGTGTGCATCCCCAAATTCAAATGTCAGCAGAAAGGGTGAAGCATCTTTGTTTCAAGGCAACCATATGTGTGTAAATCTTTGACGTTCTGATAGATTTAATGCTGCAGACCTGTTTACCACAAATTCGTGTACCTGTAATATCTCGGACAAAAACGTGTAATTTCAAACCAAGAAAAACGTAATCTTCATAATCGCAATACTTTCGCAACTTTTGAAGATTTGGAAGAACCGGCCGTAAGACTAGTTCGTCGCCATCTTTGACAAGGTAAAAGACACAAGGCACACTGGGAAATGTCTTCTTGCTGCTTTTGACCGAAACAGTAGCAGACAAAACTTAGCTTTTAACCATTTTCTTTCTTTGATTTTTTTTTCCCCATAATTTTTTTTGGGAGGGGGGGTAATTCCTGTAATTTGGATTTTTCTCCGTAAAAATTGCGTCAAAATCGTAAGGGTAAACAGGTCTGTATGCTGTGCATCCCCAAATTCAAATGTCTTCAGAAAGGGTGAAGCATCTTTGTTCCATGGCAACCATATCTGTGTAAATCTTTTACATTCTGATAGATATTATGTTCTGATACATTGTCACCAATATAGCTGTGTGTCTTTTTGTTTGTTCGTTTTTGTTTGCTTAATCTTTTACGATTTTAATTCCACGAAGTTTATGTTCAAGTAACTATTGGGTCCACAATCAATATTTGTAGAATTTACAATCAACATTGTTGAATTCTGTTTGCTAGTACTTTCCAGTAATTCTTGAAATGAGTGGTTTTGTCGTTTCTTGAATGTTCCTTTCTTTCTCTTCTTGATCTGATGCATAATTTAAAAAATCGGTGCAGACGTACGTTTAAGAAAATATGAACGCAGAAAATTGGTCTCTTTACTTTCCCTATGTATTGTCAGTTTCTAGGAAAACACAAGTGTATTCCTTATATGTTTGTTGTTTACACTATGACACGTTTTTTGTTTTACAAAGAAAAAGCACACCCCATTTTGAGCAAATTTTGCAAAGAACGCATTTGAATTTGCTGTTTCTTTCATTGGTTTGAAATGTAGCACAGTAACCCAACAAAAGAGCAAACAAGCAGCATTAATTTATCACACATTCTCCGATGCATGTATCCCCGAGTTACGCATGTTTGCAGACACGTACGCAAGATCAAATGTGTTTTGTTTATAGGCAAACTTGTACTGTAGATGGCTATTGCTTTTTATGTGGCTTAAGATGTGTGGAGACAAGACTTTCATGTATGTGGGATGCGCTCGTGTTCTTGTTCTATTTATTATGACTGTAATTATACAGAATAAACCATGATATTCTATAGGCGACCTACTGTCTGATTGTGGGTGGTACTTGTTTGGATGCTTGTGCCCAGTTTTGCCCCAGTGGGTATCCATCTCTGTGCAAGAACAAACAGTTTGAAGGAGTCTTAAGCTTTTCCTGGGTGCGCGTGTAGCGTGGGAGAGAAAGGATTAACACAAGAAAAAGGCAACATTTCATTCAAGTGAGGGCATGCATACACAAGGATATAAATATAAAAAATGGTGGTCAATCAGGGTGGTTGTTTTTTTCCAGCAGTTTACAAAATGCTGAATTATTTTCACACGATGCCAACTTATTTTGACATTTTCTGATCTTGACCACAGCAAAGATTTTTTTTTTTTTTTTTAACTTCTGTTTCACATACACTTTCTTGGTAAAATCAGTACTTTATGCCACTCATTTCAAACTTGCACACACACTGTCACACCAAGGGCATTCTGTCATGTTGGCCACTGCCGAGACTTCTAAAAATAGTGTGTCCTCGTATCTTCATTCTTGACCAAATGTCCTGTAAACATGGTTGAGTTGTGTGTATATATGTTCTGAAGGATGTGGCCACTTGATCAGTTTGTGTGGGTGCGTGCATAGCACAGCTCCACAGTGATCATCAACTGTATACCTGAAAGGTCAACCCATGTGGAAAAGTAAATGAAAGGTAGGAGACCCAGCCACAGTGGGGAACAGTGGTCGTCTCACGGGTTGCAGCTCTGAGGTCATAGGGCAAACCCCATCAGATACACAATTTGATGGGACTTTTCAGCTCCCAGGCATATCTCTTAAAGTATTGTTCCTGCTTACATACTGAGGCGGAGCTGAAGCAACAAGGGACCAACTGGTCTGGAATGGCCAGAACAGCCCAGAACAGAATGCAATGGCGAAGGGTCGTCGATGGCCTATGCTCCACCGGGAGCGATGGGCATAATGAATGAATGATTGTTCCCGTTTCCATGGGCACTCATCCCAATGGGCCTGCATCACACTCGGCTATTACAAACAAAAAAAACTTCAAGACTGTCTTGTCATGTAGTCTCAGACCGGAATTTCTGCTGTGTCACTCGCCATCATTCAGCATGACCATGATTTAAAAAAGGACAACAACACTAACATTTCAAATTTGTCTAACAATTAAAAAAAAAGTTGAATTCCACAGCCCTAATTCACATGCTGATCTTACGGTGAGCATGGTTTCAGTTTCCTCTCTTATGTCCATGTGTGTGTTTAGAACAGAACATACTTAACCTTTGCCGTAGGCTGTGGATATACAATGACCCAAGTCATGGTTTTCACTTCATAATCAAGTCACTGTAAACCATCTCCACAAAGAAAATCACAATGCCACTCTTCTAATTTTCGGCCGCGTGGCCTTTTTCAAGAGAAAAAACAAACAATCAATGCAACTACGTGATGTCCATCTTTGGCAACTGGTCAGAGCAAAGAATTGACATCATAAATATATTACGCAAGTTCTGACATCATGATATGTGATGTCATCAACAAGGGGGAAAAAAAAAAAAGATGCAAAGCATATAAACCTACTCCCAGTTTATCCTGAATACGCGCGAGATATTCCATAAAGAGGAAAAACTGTCTTGGGCTGGTGTAACCGTTAGCAATGGCTATTCTAGTAAACATCAGCCATCATCTGTGACCTATAATGGACATACTTACAAATTTTCAGAAAGATCGGCCAAGTACTTTCTGAGATTTTCCATAAAGAAGAAAACCATTATGGGCCGTTAGTAATGGCTATAACGGTAAACTTAAAACATCGGGCATCATCCATGACGCACAATGAACATACCTACAAATTTTCAGAAATATCGGCCACATACTTTTAAGATATTCCATAGAAAAAGAAGAACCATTATGGGCTGTTATAGCCGTTAGTAAACTGAAACATTGGGCATCATCCTGGACCCATAATGAACATACCTACAAATTTTCAGAAAGATCAGCCAAGTACTTTCTGAGAATTTCCATAAAGAAGAAAGACCATTAGGGGCTGTCATAGCCGTTAGTAACGGCTATAACGGTAAACTAAAACATTGGGCTTCATCCGTACCCGTAATGAACATACCTACAAATTTTCAGAAAGATCAGCCAAGTACTTTCTGAGATATTCCATAAAAAAAGAAAAAACCGTTATGGGCTGTTTTAGCCGTTAGTAACGGCTATAACGGTTAACTGAAACATCAGGCATCATCTGTAACCCATAGTGAACATACATGCTAATTTTCACAAAGATCGGCCACATACTTTCTGAGATATTCCATTAAGAAGAAAAACCGTTACAGGCCGTTACAGCCGTTAGTAACAGTTATAACAGTAAGCTAAAACATCGGGCATCATCTGTGACTCACAATGAATATACCTGCTAATTTTCACAAAGATCGGCCAAATACTTTGAGATATTCCATGAAGAAAAAAAAACGTTACAGCCGTTAGTAACGGCTATAACGGTAAACTAAAAAATCGGGCATTATTTGTGACCCATAATGAACATACCTACAAATTTTCAGAAAGATCAGCCCAGTACTTTGAGATATTCCATAAAGAAGAAAAACTGTTACAGGCTGTTACAGCCGCTAGTAACAGCTATAACGGTAAATAAAACATCGGGCATCATCCGTGACCCATGATGAAGATACCTGCTAATTTTCACAAAGATCGGCCTAGTACTTTCTGAGATATTCCACAAGAAAGAAAAACCGTTACAGCCATTAGTAACGGCTATAACAGTAAACTATAACATCGGGCATCATCCGTGACCCATAATGAACATACCTGCTAATTTTCACACAGATCAGCCAAGTACTTTCTGAGATATTCCATGAAGAAGAAAAACCGTTACAGGCCGTTAGTAACGGCTATAACGGTTAAAACATAGGGTATTATTTATGACCCATAATGAACATACCTACAAATTTTCAGAAAGATCGGCCACATACTTTGTGAGATATTCCACAAAGAAGAAAAACCGTTACAGCCGTAAGTAACGGCTATAATGGTAAACTAAAACATCGGGCGTCATCCGTGACCCACAATGAACATACATGCTAATTTTCACAAAGATCGGCCAAGTACTTTATGAGATATTCCACAAAGAAGAAAAACCCTTACAGCCATTAGAAATGGCTATAACGGTAAATTAACACACTGGGCATCATCTTTGGCCCATAATGAACATACCTACAAATTTTCAGAAAGATCGGCCCAGTAGTTTTGTCTGGAGCGAGCGTAACGCATTTTGACCACGGACGGACGGACACACACACACACACAATTCAATTCAAATTTAATCCTTTGACCCCTGTTGGGGCATGGAGGATACAAATGTAACAAAGAGAAATACGAAACTCACTCAGAACAATGTGTGAACATAGTTGCGAAATGCTGAATTCTGGTGAACTGTAATGATCTCATTAAACAATCTTCCGATTTTTTAGAAACTTACTAATATTCAAACAAATGCGTCTTCCTTTTTGAAATAAATTACAAAAGTTGAAAACAGACTTTGGTTTTAGATATTTTTTAGGGATGAATTTTTCACGAAGTTCATTATATTTTGGACATTCCATGATGCAATGAAATTCATCTCCAATTTCACCCATTTCACAGTTACGACAAATACGCAATTCTCTTGGAACATTATGGTGTCTTCCAATTTCAATTTGCAATTTATGGTTACTACATCTAAATTTAAATAAAGATATAACATAAATATCTGGTAAGGTAGAAATATAATGTTCTTTTCCAAAGACAGTCTTTACACTTTTATAGAATACACACTTGTTGCTGTTTTCAAGAGAACTGAGCCAATCACGAGCATAATTATTTTGCAACTCCTTTTTAACACACTTACATAAGTTACTTCTGTTTGTGAATGAATGAGATTCCCAAACACAATCAAAACCAGTTTCAAATAAAATGCTTTTAACATAACTAAGCCATGGTGAAACGAAAATTCCTTTTGTATATAGTTCATGTAAGATATTATATACTTTGTTTGAATACTTCTTAGAATCAGGAACAACTAAGTTAGCCCAGAACCTTATCATTCTCACTTTAATCAGTACAGATAAAGGATACACACACACAGACAGCATTTCTTCATTCCCATTCTAAAGTACTCCCTGTTCTATAAGAACTGGGAGTACAAAAAAAAAACCAAACCCATAGAAACCATAGAATAATGTCACCATAGTCCTGTCTGTGACTGTGCATGGCATACAAGAACTGTCATCTGAAAAAAAAATATATAAATTTTCTGCAAATCATCTAAAAGAGCTGTGAAGGGAAAAGCAGAAACTTGTGATTGTGATACCTGTTCTTCACTAGTAACTTCAACAGTGTTGGACACAAAGCAGAAATCTTCACACAATGTTACGAGTAATGTGACATGTGCAAATAGAAATCTGATATATGCTTTGTTGTGTAAACGGTGTGATAAGACAGTTTATGTTGGTGAAACCGGACGTTCGTTGAAAGAACGAATAGCGGAACACAGACATGACATCAAGCTCCAAAGAGAAAAGCCAATAATGCGACATTTCCTTCAGCATTCAGTGGAAGACCTTGCTGTTGCAGTGTTGGCAAAAGCTTACAGTGAAAGCAAAAGCTTCAGACTTTTTACTGAAGAAAAATGGATAAGGACATTAGACACAAGGATGCCAAATGGATGTAATGTTAAGACAAATTTGTAACAACCCTATCCAGATTTACCTGTGAAAAACATCGATGATTTGCAGAATTTTTTTTTTTTTTTTTTCAGATGACAGTTCTTGTATGCCATGCACAGTCACAGACAGGACTATGGTGACATTATTCTATGGTTTCATTTTCATTGTGATTTATGGAGCGTATTGTTATGTTTTTGAAGTACATTGGTTTCAGTATAACTACACACACACACACACATTGGTTACAGTATAACTACACACACACACACACACACTCGCGCGCACGCACGCACGCACGCATACACACAACTTGCCATCCCCCCCCCCCCCTTTTTTTTTTCCCCCTTGTTGATGACATCACATATTATGATGTCAGAACTTGCGTAATATATTTATGACGTCAATTCTTTGCTCTGACCAGTTGCCAAAGATGGACATCACGTAGTTGCATTGTTTTTGGTTTTTTTTCTCTTGAAAAAGGCCATGTGGCCGAAAATTAGAAGAGTGGCATTGTGATTTTCTATACTGTTTTCTTCCCTTTGGAGGACTATTGCTTTTGCACCTCCACATAATTTTACTTATTCCATCAGAAAAAGCATGTGTCTCTGGAGACCCGTGGCATACAGTTAGGCTTTACGGCAGACAAAGCAGGTGTCCTGGAGACTAAAAACATATGGTAAGGCATAATTTCTTCAGAAAACCCAAGGACCCCTGCACACCCACAGACCTATGCCACTTGAACAACATATGGCAAAGGTTAATCCATATCAGCTTGTCCCCAAAACTGTCCATAAAACTGCTGTCTACATATGGTATGCATGGGGGCCAGAATAGCTCAGTGGTAGAGCTCCGGACACGTAATCTTGGTGATCCTGGGGTTGCCGATTTGAATCTCCGCCGGATGTTTCGTTACTGGGGGAGTTTTCCCTCAGAGCTAACATTGGTTCTGACTCCATTTCCTATACAGTTCTTCGAATGAGACTATAAACCGAGATTTCGTGTGTGAACACACACATAACATCTTGCACACACGTAAAATCCCATCGCCAACTTTCAGAAGACAAGGCCAATTTAGCTGTTGGTATGGATGACACATTACACATAGCATGCACCTTCCCCGAAGCTCGAGTATGGCTGCCTTAACGGCAGGATGAAAAAATGGTCATACACACAAAACTCCACTCCCTTTGTTGAGTAGATGGGATTAATCCTTGCCTGTCTATACAGGAAATGTCCGCAGGAGTATCAGCTTGAGTACGCAGGAAAAAAAAAGGAAGAAATACGGTATACATTAGTTACATTTAGGTCTAATGTCAGCACCGGGCTTCCACAGGTAATGGGCAATGCCTGACACTGAACTGTGTGCTTCACCACCAAGTACCCAGCACTCCTCATTTACAGGTAAATCCGACCAATTCCGCCACGTAGTAGTTTAACCTTCACCGTATGTCAACTGAAATTTGGTGCCATACGTCACAGGTCTCCAACACTTCATGGTATTTGTTGAAGAATAAAGCATTGCTGTATGCCATCGACCTCTGGAGTCCCATACTTCTGAAAGAATAAAGCCTTGTCATGATTCCTTTCTTTTTTTTTCTTTTTTTTTTACTCCTGTGTGGATGGACACAAATGAAAACCACAACTGTGGGTCGTTAAATATCCACGATCTAAGACAAAGGTTAATATGCATATCCTCAGAAATGTTTCAAAGATGACTAGCAAGGGCAACCTAAAGTAAGTTATGACATACATTGCAGTCTTATAAACATGCTGGAGAAAGTAGGAAAGGTACACGATTTAATGCCGGTATGGGTTTCTTCTTTTCAGTTCTTTCCACCACCAGCCAGATAACCCAGAATCCTCTCTTTTTCCTAGTTTCCGTGTTCAGGTTGCCACCAATATCAGTCCTGTGAGAGTTTAGAGGCTACTTGTACTTTCTTTTTTTTTTGTTGGGGGAGGGGGGAGGAGAGGGAAGGGGAATTTTTTTGTGAAGAAGCCATTTTTGCTTGTTTTGTTTTCATTTCATCTCTCTCTTACCCACCCACCCAGCCACCATGGAGTCCAACTAAGGGGCCAGGGCCAAAAAATCACAGTCTTGACCCATTCCTGGCTTCACGAGGGATATATGACAAACAGGAACCCACCAACCCTATCCCCACTGATCATGCTCAACTCTCGGTGACAGAGAGCCCAGCACTACAAGAGTTAGCTGGGAAACTGTCTTGCCTTGAACCAGCCCCATAAAAGGCAGCCAACTGATACACCTAGGCCACTGTGTACCTCCTGTCTAGAAAAGGTCCGAGCCAAAGAGACGTGTTGAGAGCACCTGCTCTCGCAATCACCAGGATTTCATTACCCTTGTTCACAGGTCACACCGCACAGCAAACACAGCAGATCCCAAAAAGACCACTGGGAAAAGAAGAATGTGAAAAAAAAAGGCTTGAAGGGGAGAAGAACTCAAGAAGATAGAAAAGATCCATTAAGAAAGGCAGAATATAGACGAGGAAAAACGCAGGTTACAATTTGTCAGGGCCCTCACCCTGAACTTTTCTGACATGGGAGAGTCTACCGGGGTCATCAGCTCCTACCATGTTGTGCTTAGGCCAGTCAGCAACTTGACTGTGCAGAAGCCCTCCGACCATGGCAAGGCTACAACCCCCGGAGGGCCTATTGAGGGAAGTCACCAAGTAATTCTGCATCCTCAAAGCCAGTAAGTCACTGAGCAACTGTAACCTCAAAGCCAGTAAGTCACTGAGCAACTGTAACCTCAAAGCCAATAAGTCACTGAGCAACTGTAACCTCAAAGCCAATACGTCACTGAGCAACTGTAACCTCAAAGCCAATAAGTCACTGAGCAACTGTAACCTCAAAGCCAACAAGTCACTGAGCAACTGTAACCTCAAAGCCAACAAGTCGCTGAGCAACTGTAACCTCAAAGCCAATAAGTCACTGAGCAACTGTAACTTCAAGCCAATAAGTCGCTGAGCAATTGTATCCTCAAAGCCAATAAGTCACTGAGCAACTGTAACCTCAAAGCCAATAAGTCACTGAGCAATTGTATCTTCAAAGCCAATAAGTCACTGAGCAATTGTATCCTCAAAGCCAATAAGTCACTGAGCAACTGTAACCTCAAAGCCAGTAAGTCACTGAGCAATTGTATCCTCAAAGCCAATAAGTCACTAAGCAACTGTAACCTCAAAGCTAACAAGTCACTGAGCAACTGCATCCTCAAAGCCAGTACGCCACAGTTACTGAGTTACTTTATACATCCACAGCCAACAAGTTACCATGTACCCAAGTACAATAATGACATGAATTGCAAAGACCTACCAACCACACACATGAAGACATTCCATTTTTCTATTGCACCATGAAATGGAGTCTTTCTGCTTACAATACATCTGAAGCTATTTCAAAATTCACTTTAAAAAAAGCTTTTGTACTTACTTTAAATGCTGTGGCACACAAGGCTACCACCAGAGAGCTTGACGACTGCCCATCTTGAGCAATCTCTGCCAGCTTCACTCCCAAGTATCATTATTTTTAGGTCCTCTCCTCTTTGCTCTGTGCCATACCTCCATTGATCTTCCTTGCACTCTTTTACTGCCTGTTGTCAAGCCACGGGCAGCTCTCATTAGGACATTGGTGGTATCTTGAGGATGCCCCTTGTCCAGCTCCAGTTATGTTTGATGTCTGTAAAATACTTGTGAAATGATTAATTTCTCTCAGGTCTTTTTCATTTTTTTTTAATCAATATTGATTTGTGTCTATCAACACAGCAAAACTTTTCTCCCCCGACCCCCACCCAAAAATACTTTGAACAAAAAAAGAGATCAAGCTCCAAAAATAACAAAAGTTGAGTTAACAGTGAGAAAGCATGTCCCGAATTCAACATTCAAAGTCTTTTTCCCCCTTTTTTCTTTTTTTTTTCCCCCAATGTTTTGCTCCACTCCCTCTACCCATGGTTCTCCCCTTCAACCAATACTCACAAATATTAAAGGGACAAGAGATGGTTCAAACGATGCAAGAGTGGCTGTGTCAAATATCAGGTGTAACTGCATTATGTGATGTCTTTTTCCATCATAGGCAGTTTTGGTCAAGACACTTGAAGAATTCATCTGAAAGGTTCCTGTTCTTTTGATTTGACTGAAGAGACCGAGTGCTTTAGGTCTTGACAGCAGTTTTATTTCACTTAAGAATCTTGTCTTGAAAGCTCTTAATCATGTTGAGTTGAAAGTGTCTATAAGAGTGTGTGTGTGTGTGTGCATGTGTGTTCCGGTGGTGCAAATGGGGGAGGTAGGTAGTGGAGAGCGGAAGGGCAGTAATTGTGGGAAGGGAATGGGGGATGGAGAAAGGAGTTATGCAGTCAACATTTTGTTCTTTTATACGTCGATCTTGCCATGCGAAAATGTTAAAGCAGCTAATGTGTTGACATATTTCAAGCATTAGTAACCGTTTATGTGTGTGGTTATTTTTCGCTCTGTTTACACACACACACACACGCACACTTAATTCATGTTGTTTATAGCCAAGCCAACCACAAAGGGCCATATCATCTCATTGAAGTCAACTCCCAAAACAGATTAAAATACACACACACACACATGCACTTGTGCAAGCGCACATCAACACATATACATACACATAACCGACTGAAACAGATTTTCTAAACACACCCAGATATGGTTAATCTGAGGTCTACATAATCTTAAACCAGAAGAAAAACCTTTACCTCATTCTGAAAAATCGAAGCTGGCGTTACATCTCTGAACAGGGATTTCAAGAAGACTGCTGTAAAGTGTCTATGTTTGACATCATGTAAGCTCCAATATTGTGTAAGAACATGCACTTGTGTTTCTTCACTTTCAAAAAGATACAAGTGGGTGTAAATGGAGTGGCCTGTAAGCAAATGACACAAGACTGTTTCTTCTTTATGGCTGAAAGTGGCACAATAAAAACTCTCTTAAAATCTGGACCTATTTGGAACAGTTTGCTATCCATGTGTGAGCTCCATTCCTCTGGCCAGAGATCTTTGACGTAAACCTGAGCTTGAGGTTTCAGGTCTGTGAGCGGGACAGAGAATCCACTCAACTCTTTAATTTGTGGCATTCTTTGCAAGCTGATCAACCACGTCACTGCCTTGTATGCTGACGTGATCAGGAACTCAAGTGAAAACTATGTTGTAGCCATTAGATTTCAGAGTGCTGTACAGTTGGAACAAATTTAGCAGCTAAGGATGTTCGATACCGTGACCTCTAAAGCAGAAAGGGCGTCGGAGAATAAGGAAGTCTTTATGTTTTAAATGAGAGACCTTTGGCAGTGCCAGGACCAATGCTATGAACTCATCAAGGTGGATGGAGCTTTCTGTGGGAATGCACTGAGAACATTTCTGACTGGGAGCTGTAGCACAATGTGCAGCAGCAGTAACTCCCTCTTCAGGTTTGGAACCATCGGTCAATATTCTTTAAAGAGATGAAAATTTAGACCATGGTGTCTTGTATGCCAAAGGGTTGGTGGAGTCTTTGCAATACGAGGCCAGTTCAAATCGGATCTTCCATGTGAGTAAAGTCCTTGGTGGACTATCAGAAAAAGTGAACGAATCACACATCACTCCAAGGCCTATGTGTGCACTGTTCAAATGGGGAAGATTACAAATTCCCAGAGATGGAATGAAATTGAGGTTGTCTTGAGGACTTTCAGGTCAAAATTTAGTCATAAGTTTGGTGGTTCAAGGAGATATCAAAGAGTGAAAGTTTCGGCTGACGGTTGAAGAGAAATTGTTCCTCGGCCACTGCTGCATACACAGTGTATACAGGGATAGTGTGGAATGCATTGGGACAGTTGAAGCCCTTAATGGTGGATGGGTTCCAGCAGTTTCAGGGAGGAAGGTCTTGCAGAACCATAGACAATGCAGCTATAGTCCAGATGGGAGCAGTTCACAGCCCTGTAAAGATTAAGGTTTTTTCCCCCCTGCATCATAGTATGTGTTCTGCTGCTCTGAATGTTCACTGCTTTATGACAAGAAGTTCTCAAGAGCTGGGTTTGACTTGAAACTCAGTTTTTGTTCAAAAGTAATTCCCCAAAGCATGGTTTCCATCACAGTTGGAATCGTAGATTTACATAGATGAATATCAGTGTCAGCAAAGTTCTGTCAAAAGATGTAAAAGTGGATACTGGATACCCTGGGTTTGGGTACCTAAACAAGTAAAGTAACTTAACTTCCTTAACTCATTGTCAGACCTCATCCACACAAAGTTGGGGTCAATGTTGCACCCCAGCTCTGACTGCGTATGAGTGCAAAGTTGTCAACACAAAAAAAGAGGACTCAGAACCTTGGTTTACAGAACTGACAATTTCATTCAATTTAATGCTGATGAGAGCAGGAGAAAGGATGCCTTCTGAGGTACACCCAACTCCTGCTTATGGATGGCAGACAGCGTGGTGCCAACATGGGTCTGGAACTGCCTATCAGCCAGAACGTTTTCAATAAAGTCAGGGATATGACCTCAAACAGCTAGGTTATGAAGATCCATCAGAATTCCTGGTTTCAACAGTGTTGAAAGCCTTCTCCAGGTGGGAAAAAAAGCAGCCACGTGTTATTTAATGAAGATCTTTCAGATGGTTAATTCAAGACAAACTAAATGGTCAATGGTAATACGGTACTTGCAAAAACCACACTGTTATTTGGCCTAAAGGCCATCAGCTTCCGGCTTCTGCACCAAACAAGCGTTGACCCTTTTTTTCCATTAATTTGCAAAGCAGCTGGGCAGAGCTAACGGGCAATAATTAGAAGGGTTGTTGAAGTCTTTTCAGTGTTTGGGAATAGGAATGATGAGAGGTTTCCGCCAGGGGAGCAGGAAGTCCTCTGTGGTCTGGATAGGATTTACATACTTTTAGAAGCCTGGAGACAGCTTTCTGGGAGGTGTTTCAGAAGTTGGCAGTGGATGTCATCAAGCCAAGCAGCAGAATCACTACAGGTTTGCAGAGCTGATTTCAGTTCTCATTAAGTGAAAATCGCAGATTTTGCAGACTTGATTATTGTCAGAGGGGAAGTTACAGGGTAATTTTTCTTTCAACTGTTTGTTTTTCAAAATGCAGCAGATTAGCTTGTGTAGAATGAGTTTTGTTGTTAAATAGTGGAGGCCATAGAGTCATCAAAAGACCATACATGTATGTAATATCCATGACAAACACAAGCTCTGGTCTTCTTTCGATACCTGCCTTCTGAGAGCGCCTGCATTGAAAACAAAGACCGACAGAAGAAGGCCATTCAGTTTACCAGTCCAACTACTTGGTGCAGATTATCTCTGTCTCCAAGATACTCATTATCTCACCACATTAAAAACAGGAGAAAAAACTCTTTTTTTGTTGGCTGACCCATCTTCTGTGCCACCTCAGTGGCACTGCACCCACATCGCTCATTCCGACACCCCGTCCACAGCCACAGCCCAGCCCGACCCGACCTACCACAGCCCCAGCACTGACAATCCACAGAGAGCGGTCAATGTCAAGTCGTCAAGAGGCAACCCACTGAAAGAGACACTGCACTGCTGCTGAGTCACTTCAGTGGTGTTCAGTGGCACCTGTTCTGAACTAACATATGCAGGACACCACCTACTAAGCCCCCTACTAACGACAATAATTGTTTAGTCGCGGAGCCAGTGTGAGTGAGCTGTCCCTCCAGAAGACGCCACCACATCCGTCCAACAACAGCTCCCAAGAACTTGCTGATACAGCCACTGACAGAATCAAACTAAGGCCATAGACGCTGAGAAGACATTAAAATTGAGGTCACCTTGAGAGCAGGGCTTGAAGGGCCATAGAATTTGAGACTTTTTTTTTTTTTTTTTGCTGATCGATGAAAATGAGGATGAAGATGATGCTACGGATTTCCATTCTGGTCTGAGACTGCATGACAGGGCTGTACTCTACGCTTACTTTCATAAAATATCCAAGCATCAACCAGGCCCAAAACATACAGACACCTGCAGTGTTGGTCAGGAAATTTGAACTACAATCTCGGTGAAACATCCATTAAGTGAACGAAACTCACCTGTGTGGTCTTATTCTTCCCAACTGAGCCCGTAGCAAACTCAACTCTGAGTAGGAGCCAGTCGCGTCGGGGCAGAAAAATCGCACACAGCGCTGATGGGAATCAAACCCACGACCTCCCAGTCAGAAGTCTGCGATGCTAAACACTTCCAAATTTCTTGTAATATAATACCTGCCATGATTATGATGTTGGCTGAGTATGCATAGGTAAGTCTGTTCATGAATGTTTCTACACAAAAGAAATGTGCAAATAAATGAATGAATGCTAGTAAGTACACAGCAATATAATTATAAAGAAATCATGCAATGAGGTACTGAAGAAAGAAAAGATGTTAACACAACAAAAGAACAGACACCTGCATTGCAATAAAGTAATACCACTTTTAATAGATCATTTGACACTATTTTTCTAAATAAATGCCAATTCTTATCATGTTTTGTGCTAAAGTAGATCTGACTTCTCATTTTCAAAATCAATATAGAGAATAATCTGCAATACACAGGTCTGCAGACTCCTAATTCCTCCTTTCATACAACATCGACATCATCAAAACTACTTTTCACTTCAAGTTTGACTGGACTTGCTTTTTCTGTTGGGTTTTTTTTTTTTTTTTTTTTGTATCTTTGTCAACTTTTCCCAACACACCAATAAACTGATCTATAAAATCAGCATTTTCAAACTGAACTCATCAAAAAGCAAGTAAACACAAAATATATTTTACAGTGTTGTGACTTACATCAAACAGTGCAAATGCAGCTGGCAACATGGACTTCATGGAAGATGGAACAGCACTAGCCAAAGACAGACATAAGACCCTTGCAGACTTTGACACTTCATTTCCTTCCCTTGCAGCTCACCACTGGACAAAAGCATAACACAAACGTGGTAAGCAGAGACACGACCAAATTTACCAGTCAACCCCAAAATATTAACTGCTGTGTCTTCTCAGTTCTCATGGGAGAAACACCACCAGCAAATGAAATAAATGTACTGGCTTCTCAGTGCTCTATTTTCACATTCCTGCTGACACCTGTGCTGTCGTGTTGTCTATGACCAACACTAGGAGGATATACTGGCATGTATAATCAGACATCTAGCTGAGCTTCTAATAATGATCTGCTATCATTTTTTCTGATTTATTTTTTCTTCTCTCTCTCTCTCTCCAACTTTTATCTATCTTCTCTTTCCTTTTTTACAATCATTCATCTTCTTTTTCTCTCTTCACACAAAATCCTTTATGCAAATTGGTTTCCCTTTTAGTTACAATTAATGTTCAAAAAGTAAAATTAGTAAGTATCACCATCCCTCATATGACATTACTCATTAATAATACATATACACTCACAAACAAAACACTCAACTCTCACTGTGAGAGAAAACACTACACACATCTTCCTTATCATTATTACCATCATTATCAACACACACCATCTCAATCATCAAACAACTGCATTTCAACAGTTTGCTTTCTGAGCAGATAGTCATGCAACTGAAAATCAAATTTACTTCTCCTCTCTCTCTCTCTCTCTCTCTCTCTCTCTCTCTCTCTCTCTCAACTCATCAAACTGCTGTCCACACTTATTGACATTCCACAGAGCAGTTCTTTCACATGGACATTCCAACTCCTCAGTCTTCAAAAACAAAGCAGGCCAGTTCAGGCCCACGCTTCCTCAATTTCATCCCTGATTATTTCTTTTCCTCAGGCACCTTGTCAAAATCTCCAAGGAAGCGCTCTTGCCGGACAGCATACATGGAATAAAAATCTGTTTCTCTGTCAAGGTTAAAACCATGATTCAGTTAAAAAAAAAAAAAAAAAAAGGCAACCACTACCCTTCAATGAATTAGCAATGCCACAATTAAATCAACTAGCACTCAGAACCAGACCTCAAAATGAATTTATGTCATCTCTTTAATGAAATTTTAATAACATATGAAACTGGAGCGACATAAACACTTTAACAATGATGCACAATTGAAATAAATATCATCTCCAGTGACAGTCATCTTGTGATGAGGGAGGGGTTTGCATGTGATGACAATCCCTGGACCTAAGCCAGTAGGAGTTTAGTACTGCTAGCAAGTTCTAGCAAGTCAGAAAGGTCCACATGGTGGAGAAGCCAGACTAAATGGCAATCAAAAGAAGAAAAAAAAAGGTTGCATGCAACTTGACCCTTTTAACAAGCAGCATGCATAGCCAACTGATGAGTGGACACGCCCTGGTGCCAGCAAACCAACACCCGGATATATGGGAGAATATCCAGAAGACATCTCCAGCGACAGAGGGAGAGAAAATCTTCTAATGCCTGAGAAAATGGATGAGGATGCCTACACAGGTAGGTTGGACTCGCCTTGTGAAAACAACCAATCTCATAGAATGACCACACAAAACAGGCTGAAGTCAAATATACTACCTAAAACTAGTATAAGCTCGTCTGGCAGACAACAACGGAATGGATTCTTGATGTGGTGCTCATCTGTTGGAGATTCAACATCCCCTGTTAACCTTCACCATATGTCGCCTAAATCACATCCCAGCATGGATACATGACAATCTATGCTGACCACTTGATCAGCTGATGCACTGAGGGGTAAGTAACTACAACCAAAGTGAAAATGCACAAAAACCCTAAAGAAGATCAGTGATGAAGTGAGATGGACAAACAAAAGGCTCATGCCAGAAAGAGTAAATGACCTTCAGTCAGGGCATAAAAGAACACTGCTCATCTCTATCAACACCACAAAACAATACATGGTCTTTAGAC
The DNA here is from genome assembly GCA_033310375.1 of Conus canariensis. Taxonomy (NCBI): domain Eukaryota; kingdom Metazoa; phylum Mollusca; class Gastropoda; order Neogastropoda; family Conidae; genus Conus; species Conus canariensis. The sequence continues at coordinate 34,064,100 of CM065740.1, forward strand.
TGGACACCAAAAAAAAAAACCTGTACATCTTCAGCTGATTGGACACATCCTAGATAACTGCAGGATCAAATATCCACTTATCTGAAAGTTACCCTTTGAACACAGACTGACCTGGAAGCACGCCATTAACATAAACACTGCAAGCACCAGACAGTTAATAAACCTGATGATGAAATTTCTGGAAAATCCTGGGGAGCAGACAACAGAATCCAGAAGAAGCTGTATCTTGGATACGTACAAGACCTGTCCTTGAATACAGAGCAACTACAAGCGGACCTGTGCATACAAGTCAACTTTAACAGTCACCCCTGTTCAAGACCAGGCATCACCAATCATCATTGATGCACTCAAGTCTATCCTGATCCAGACCATGGACTGTCACACCTACTGGTCTTCAGACCCTCCAAAGCAGACAAAATATAAAAACCCTCTCACAAGCCACTAAACTAAAGAGGATGAAAAGCTTCCAAAAGCACCGAAGAATGTAAGAGCCCACAAAGACAAGACTAAAAGGCAGCTGCTCTATGCACGCTGCACAACGACTTGAGAGGCAGAATCCTGAACTAATCCAGCACAGGCACAGAGAAACCCAACGCACAGCACAGTGCCAGCTGGGAAAATAGATCAGTTCCCTGAAACATAAGACAGCACTCCAGGCATTCTTGCAAAGAGAACACAGTGCAAGCTGAGTTGGAAAGCAGTACACACAACAGACCTAGCCATGAGGGCTATGGACACATGCATTTAAAACAGATAACTCAGCAGAATAGACAACCAGGAATGCAGGTGGTGGAATTTAATCTGCCAAGCTATCCAACTGAACAGTGTTCCACAAACCAAAAGGCTGTAGAAGCCATACTGAAAACAGCTGCAGACTGCACTGTGTCAATATTGAGTCAATCCATTCCAGAATCCATTCCTCATCATCACAGATGCACTAACTGTACTACACGCTGTCCAGAACTTTCATAACACATGACTAAGCAATTAATGTCATCAATAGCGGGCCTTGTCCTGCGCATGTTTGATCAGAACAGGCACCACTGAACACCACCAAAGTGACTCGGCAGCAGTGCAGTGTCTCCTCCAATAGGTTGCTTTTTGACAACTTGACATTGACTGCTCCCTGTGGATTGCCAGTGCCAAGGCTGCAGCAGGTTGGGCTGGGCTGTGGACGGAGGGCTCCGAATGAGCCGAGTGGGCGCAATGCCACTGAGATGGTACAGAGGATGGGACAGCAAAAAAACATACAAAAACAAACAACCAAAAAGAGCCCTATCCTCTGTCTTGGCTACCCTGCAGTCCACTAAGCACACAGTCAACGAGTCCATTCCATCATCCTACCTCCAGGGCAAAAGGAGGACAGCTATTGCAGGAGGACAAGGAAGTCAGCTTTGAAGAGGTGAAAACTACAGTAACCAAGACGAACCTAAATAACGTGTGTTCACCTGCTAACATTAACATAAGAGCTGTCTTTACATCAAACGTTACAGGTCCAACACTCTTCCAAGTCTTAAAACAGCAAACATGGATTTCAAATCATACAAGAACAGTCATGATGAAAGATTTCTTCGTTTGACAAAAGTTATTATGTGACTCTGAACTGACACATTCCTTCTTCTAATCGCCATCAAGCAAATTAAGATTTAGATAATGTCTAGCCATACTTATAATGGTGTTTAAAAAAAAGTAGGTAGGTGGAGAAGAATCTAGACTAGAATAAACGATCACCTGTCCCAGTGGACAGCATGAATGTGAATGAGCTCTAAAAGGCAGCAACAAAATAAAATCTGTGAAGGAAGAGATAAATTCCTTTCTGTTTTGTGAGCAGATTCATTACATGTATTGCCTCACCTAGATTATAAAAGAAAAAGAGGTTATTTTGACTTTCATACTACATTACAACAAACTGTTCACATCATATAAACTTAGTCATACACTAAAATTGAATAAACCTTACAATGATCAAATATCTCTTGCACACACTAAATAACACGGATTATTCACCTTCCTTTCGAATGCATTACATTTACAGCTGGAACACTTCACTTTGAATTATCAGCTTGATGAACATTGGTAACAATTTTGCTTCCAGACATACTTCACCAGTGGGACATGTATACTCGGGCAACAATCACTGTCCACCTTCAGAGAGTAATAAAATCTCAAAGAGATCCAATACAACAGGCAAAAGGCTAAAAAAAAAAAACTTCTTGCTTTTTCCAAGTTGAAATCAGTCCAGGATTAAACAGCCATTTTCTCCCTATATAATTTAATTCAGTTCAATAACACTTTAATACTTTTAGAAGGCCAGTTTGGCCGTTGGTATGGATTCAGGACATGTTACACACAGCATGCACCTTCCCCGAAGTTGGAGTATGGCAGCCTTAATGGCGGGATAGAAAACGTTCATACACACAAAAGTGTCAGAATTTTCCACTCGATGAAGGTGGACACTTAAAGAAAGAAGAAGATAATAATCCACTTGAAAATTGGTTTGTGACTCAACAGGCTCACTGCAAATACTACAACATGTGGAGTTCATAATGAATTAGCCAACTCAGAACACATCTCGGATTTTAACTAGTCAAATAAAAATTAATATGTGAAATTGCTAAAACTCTTCACAGACCCTTATAAAACACAAACACCACCATAAACACACAATAAAAAAAAACAAACTTATGTATACCTGTGCACACAGCAAAGTAGGTGTCTCTCCTCTTAAAGTGAATGGCAGACTGATATCAGAGCCAAAGGACCAAGCAGAAACTCTGAACAAGCAATTTCAATCTGTGTTCACCGAAGGAAAAACCTACACGAGGGAAGAGTTCAAAGAGAAATGCCAGATGAAAAATGCAGACTTTCCAGAGCTGACCAGTATCCAGATCTCCGAAGATGGTGTCCTAAAGCTTCTCAAAGGTTTAAATCCATACAAAGCTTGCGGACCCGATGAGATAACACCCAAGGTACTGAAGACTCTTGCACCAGAAATCGCTCCCATACCGACTCGCATATTCCAGTCCTCCATCAACACTGGAGTTGTACCCGAAGACTGGAGATCAGCAAATGTCACACCAGTTTTCAAGAAAGGGGAGCACTACGATCCTGCAAACTACAGGCCAGTTTCTCTGACAAGTGTGCCTTGCAAGATCATGGAGCACATCATTGTCAGAGCTCTAATGAACCATCTAGAGAGCAACAAGATACTTTCCCCACGTCAACATGGTTTTCGCAGAGGAAGATCTTGCGAAACGCAACTTTTAGAGTTGATGGAAGAACTGAAAGAGACCATGGAAAAATGCAGCCAAACAGACATTGTCATTTTGGATTTTGCAAAGGCCTTTGATAAGGTAAACCAATCACCCCTCCTCCACAAGTTACATCAGTATGGAGTACGGGGCCAAGTCAACTGGTGGATTGGTGGTTTCCTGAAAGATCGGCGACAGGCAGTTGTGGTAGATGGAACTAGATCAGACTTCATCTGTGTCAAGTCGGGAGTACCTCAGGGCTCTGTTTTATGTCTGAGTCTTTTCCTGGCCTACATAAATGGTTTGCCCGATAATCTCTCCTCACAGACATGTCTCTTCGCAGATGACACAGCTGTCTACCGGCAAGTAACAACAAGCCAAGACCAAGATGATCTACAGCAGGACCTTCATAAGCTTGAAAAATGGAAAAAGAGTTGGGACATGACTTTCCATCCTGCCAAATGTACAACTCTTCCAGTCATCAGCCCCAAACGAAAGAACAAACTTAGTGTCCCAAGCTACCATCTACACAGCCAGATCTTGACAAATGTCACTTCAACAAAATACCTAGGGGTTACCATCTCTCAAGATCCAAGTTGGGACCTACACATAAAAAACATCATCAATAATGCAAACAAGTCCCTAGGTTTCCTGAGGCGCAACCTGAAGATCAGTGCTTGCAACATCAAAGAGACTGCTTACAAAGCACTGGTGCGCCCAGTTCTGGAATATGCGTGCAGTCTGGGACCCATATACAAAAGACCACTTCACTGCCATCGAGGCAGTGCAAAGAAGAGCAGCCCGTTTTGTCAACAACAAATACCACAGACATGCAAGTGTTCAACAAATGATCAATGAGTTAGGTTGGACATCATTGCAAAACCGGAGAAAGGTTGCACGGCTCGCCATGCTCTAGAAGATCAGACAGGACTTAGTGCATGTGGAGTTTGGAAAGGCCTTGTCTGATGGAAAATCTAAACTCAGAGCTGCAACCTCACGTGACAGAAGACTGCACTCCCATCAGCTAAACCACCTCCAGTGTGTACGAGACTATAGACTAAACTCGTTCCTGCCATGTACCATCCAGGAGTGGAACAACTTGACAGAGGCTGCTGTGACATCAGAGACTCTTGACCTGTTCAGGTCAAGAGCTAGCAGCCTCCTGCAGTAAATAGTTTTTGTTGTTGTTGTTGTTGTTTTGCGTCAACCTCCCAAAAGTGTTAGAATAATCAACCTGATGATTGTGGACACTCGACGGATGAAGATGAAGACAAACACACACGTGCACATGTACCAGCAGGAACACAAAAATCTTACTTCTGGGTTTTGGTTGCAATAACTGGTCCACTGTCTTTTCCTTTTTCTTTTCTTATTTCTTTTACTTGCAAAGTCGCGCAGTTTAAAACAAAGTTAAAACTATATTAATTTTGAGCAAACTTATGTAACGCCAACGGACGAATGATATAGGTCCACAAATAATAAATTTGCTCACTTTTCTAGAACACCACCACATTTATTAAATTGTGCAACATTCCTAGCCTGAACAGCATGACTAGAAGCTCATGCAATTCAATAAATTAAATTCATGCCTTGGCGAAAGCGATGTCCTTGAGTATGTTCACGGTTTGAACATTACGAAAGGATACAAATTGACACCACTCCAGTTGCTAATGCCAGGCCCATTATCCGGTTCTTTCGCCTCAAAACCTTCATATCCTTCGCCCTGTCGCGATTCATCTGTTCAAGTTTGCGAACAAAATATTTGTCAGTCTCTGAGAGTTTGGAAAACTCTTTGCTCATGTCGACTTTCTCCATTCGGTTGCCGTCTGCCATTTTTGCAAGTGTTCTGAGTCGAAACTAACCTACACCTTACGTCATCTCCATTTTTAAAGAAACACGAGATGTTATATTTCATCGATCAGCTTCTTGTTCACTTCCTGTGATATCTTTATAAAGCATATACTGCTATATTCTAATCGACTTCGTTTAGTTTTGATGCTGTTATCAATTACCAGCTGGATGTTTTTCAGATAGTTTTGACTGTATAGGTCACGTGATGCAGCTGCGATTTGGGAAGCAGCCAAAGCATCATTGTTTTGATCAGGGATGAGAAAGGAAGAGTCAGCACAAGAACAACACCGACTGTCGCTGGGAGAAATTTATGAGGTAAATTAGAGATGCAGAAAATCGTATGGCCATTTATTGTAGAATGATTAATTTAATGTGGTTGATCCATCAGTGTCTTGTGGAAGAAAAAAAAAAGGAGAGTTATTACCAGATTTCGGGATTTGCACATCAATGCTTCAGTCCTTTTTCGCAGAGAACCGAACGTTCGTCTGCAGACGGGATGGTTGTGCTGCTTCAATCGTTAATGAATTCTGTCTGCGCAGCAACGTAACTGCAGTCAAGGAATTTTTTCTACTTTGAACATTTGAATGCCCTTGCGTGTACTCTCCTAAACGTATTCTTTGTGCCTTATTATTATTTTCCTACAGCTATAGGCCATTTCATGTTTCCGATTCGATTTGCCTGAAGCTGGCGTGAGCAATGCATTTGTGTGTGCGCGTGCGTGTGTGCATACGACAGTGACTTACAGTCTTTGTGTTATCCATTTTTGCCCTTTCGGGCTCGTTTTTGCTTTCTTTTCTTTTTTTTTTCTTTTCTCAACGATGGTTAAACTGCAGGTATGTGTCAGCCAGTAGACAAAGTTACGAATAACATGCTGTACCCTCTCTCTTTTCCCTCTCCTCCCTCTCTCTCTCTCTCTCTCTCTCTCTCTCTACCTGTATCTCTCACTCACACACACACACACACACACACACACACACACACACACACACACACACATACACACACACACACACACACACACACATGCTGTGCGCTTGTACACACACACACGCACGCACGTACGCATGCTTGCATGCACGCACGAAAGCACACACACAAACTGAGTAGATCATAACAGAGTTACGGAAAACCCCTCAACCTCCTCCATGATTTTCCTCTGTTCAGACTCATTTTGAACTCTCTTTACAAATCTCTTAAGTCATCATATCTGGTGCATTCATGAGGAATGAAAAAGAAAGTTTTGAGATCTTATCATGAAAAGATGAGGGTGGGAAAATATAGATGATGCTCCTCATAAGGTCACCAGTCCCTTTCCTCCTCAGCACATTCCACTTTCTTCTCTCTTTCCTAGTCATTACAGATTTTTTTTTTTTCTTCATAAAATTCAAACAGCCGAACTTGATGTAGTGACCAACCTGCTGTGATCTAGCTGGTATTGAGGGGCTTCTGTTAGACAAGGAAGAACAATGAAGAATGAGGTAACAATAATTATGGTAAAATGTTGAATCACATTGTATCAGGGACTACAGGTTTGATAGTTTTTTTTTTCCAACCTGATCCATACATTATGCCACTACATTGTATTCAATGTGGGGATTTTTTTTTTTTTTTTTTTTTTTTTTTTAAAACCAGATAAGTATGTAAGTTATACTACAACACTATGTACAGTGTTCTCTGTTTGTGGCCTACAATTCATGTCCATTCCATTTACGCCCAGAATCATTTATGAATGCTGCTGATCATCATGAGTGCATAAAGTTGTGAAGTTCACCGATTCTTGATCCATCTGCTCATAGAAAACCTTCTCTCCCTCCCTCCCTCCCTCCCTCCCTCTCTCTCTCTCTCTCTCTCTCTCTCTCTCTCTCTCTCTCTCTCTCTCATTCTTTTCCTCTGTCTTTCTGGCTCTCAGAAGCCATTAGACAAACTTGAAGATCAGTTAGTCATGATTGATGCTAATCAATTAAAATCTTCCGCAGAAAGTGGAATGTTTGCCCATATCTAATAATGCAACATGCTGCCTCCAGCTGAAAACATTTGCATGGATGCACTGTCCTGGACATGCTGGTATCAAATGAAATAAGCACTGGCTGGTAATGCTACTGTGTCACAACAATGGTGGTTGATGCAAAACCTAAAGAAAATTATATAGAGGTTCATCTTAGAAAACATCAGTGAGATCACTATAAACTTTGCTGAACTAAAGGTAAAGAGAGGAAGAGAGTAAACACAAAGAATTAAGAGCAAAATTAGGCTAATGCATAGGTCAGGCATCTTTTGCAGCTCAACATGTCTCCCCATCCCAATCTTCTTTTCTTCACAGTTACTTGTTTATTTTCATTTATTTTGTTTTTAGTCCCATCACATTGTGGTCTCTAGGATTAGCAAATATGTGCACACCATAGTCTGCACACGGCTCAAAACTCAAACTTTTTGCTTTGAAACAGTGTTGGCTTTCTAGGTATTTGAATGATATGCTAATCTCTTCCTGTCCCTCACTTTCCTTTTCCTTCCCATCTGCCCTGCCCCCACCTCCCTTTTCTACATCTTTTTTTTTCTCTCTGATCTCTCTCTTTCTGTCTCTCAATCTCTGACTGTTGGGCGGTTAACCACTCTGTCTGTCTCTCTCTCTCTCTCTCTCTCTCTCTCTCTCTCTCTCTCTCTCTCTCTCTCTCTCTCTCTTCTCTCTCTCTCTCTCTCTCTCTCTCTCTCCCCAACCCCTCTCCCCTTATTCCCTCCCCCCCCCCCCCCCCCCCCCCACCTCTCGTCCAGATTATATTTTGTTCATTGGTTTGTTTTTCCAAATGTATTCATGCATTGGTTGTTGCTTTTATATTTTCATGAATTTTGTTTGATTTTCTTTTTTATTACAACACATACGCACACGCACTTACACACACAGACACGCACACGCGCGCGCGCGCAACTGAACATTTCTGATTATATACATATTTCCCCCCTTTTATTTTTCCTTCCCAGAGGCCTGGGTATAAAACAAACATTTATACTTAATCCATTACCCACTTATGATAGAATTAATTTGTTCATTTTCCGTTTCCTTCCATCCTTCCCATTAATTTTTTCTCCCATTTTTTTTCCTCTCTCCAGATTGGTATTGGTGGTGAGGAGACAAGATGGGAATCTCATGTACTCATCATCAGGGAGACGGAATTTCCACGGAATCACAACACCAGGAATTCTATCAACGGATGACTGATGGAAAACGTGGTCAGCTGCTCCATGTTTGCTCTTATGGGAAGTGGACCCGCACACACCACACCATGTGTGGGTTCACAGATCGGGCCGATTACACCACCCAGCGTGATTCACACCAACGCTACGGAATCTTAGTGAAACCAGACACCACTGAGGGACGGTATTTCAGTGTGACATGGAAATCCAACAACGAAATTCACTTGAAAGAGAAGTCCGTCACGGTCAGTTACACAGTGAAAGTTCCTCGTATCCCCATTTCCAATGAACACAACAGAAGACATGCTTGGTTCCACTCCCGTCACAATCGCAGACACCGAGAATGCAGTGTTGTGGCGTGTCGGGGAAACACAGCCGTCCTACAGGTGAATTCTGATCGTCATTTTGTGACAGGCAAGTTCTACATCATGGATCTCCACAAACAGACCTGCTTGGGCCACTTCCTAGTTTTGTACCATACACGACGCTGGTACGAAGTGTACATCTCACCTTCAAAAACTCGTATACTTCTACGCCCTGATCACCTGACACGAATCGTGGTCCATCCTGACATTTATGTCATCCAGAATCTTCTACTGTGTAAAGGAGCCAGTGTGATCAATGTGTCCCATATACCAGGATTCTTGCGTGCTCATGTTATGGCCTTCAACCCTCTCCTCGGTGACGATGCCATGATTCTCGGGGTGACTCGTGACATCGAGGTGCGTTCCTGCATGGGAGACTGGCCAGTCAAAGAGCAGTTTTCGAACCTCAACTTGCCGGCAGACATTCAGCAGATTCGCACCAGCAACTCTGGACATTTCATTGCCGTGCGGTGCGTGCACCCTGTGCACAGTCGTGAGTACTTCACAAACTATGTGGTCGTCCTCAGCTTCCCCCAGGTGTCTGTTCTCATGCAGCTGGATGCCCGAGGGTGCTACTGGCCCGTGTCGGAGGTCATCAATCTCCAGGTGTTTCCACGCTTCTCTCCCAGTGAAGCCTGCATCTCTGTCATGAGGAACTGTCACTACAAGCGCAAAGTGTTTGTCTACAAGCTGCCCTTGAGGCTGGCCACTCTGCAGGAGCTGTGTCGTCGCGCTCTGCTGCACCTGGTGAGTGTGCAGGACCTGAGCAAGCTGCCGCTGCCCTTCAAGCTGCTGGACTTCATGCAGCATCGCCGGGAGCCCAGCATCAAGCCCATCATGAACACCCTCAGCCACAGCGAGGTCTAGACCCTGTCGAGAGGAGCAGCCTGCATTGGGTCACTCCAGTGGAATTACCCGCAAGAAAGTCTGTTTGTGCTGTACCACGTTCAAGCTCCATCACTTGCAGGATGGCTTGGGTACCTACAGTTACACGTCAAGCGGTCACCGAGTGGATAATGCACCCTCTTTATAAGCGAGGTCTTTGACCCCTGGCTCAGTTCTCTCTGGGATGGGTGTTTCCTTTCCCTCCCCACAGGACTTGATGGTCTGGATGCTAGTACTAGTCTTTCCAGACAAGGGGGTGTTTTGCACAGCATGCGTTTAGTGCACATAATATGACCCATGGAAACAGAAGATATGACTGGTTCAGGGCAAAATTCTAGAATTCTGATTAAACTTTTTCTTTTTTTTTTAATGTGACACCCTGCCATGGCTGTATATTTTTCCAGGCTGAGCAACTTCAGTTTCACATGGAGAAAATTGTAACGAGAAAGCTACAGTACAAATTAGAATGGGAATGGAAGCCTCTAGCTCAGCTTGTAGGTGGTTGAATCTAAGCCCAAAATGAGGGCTTCCTCTGCTTGTGCGCTTTTTTTTTTCTTTTCTTTTTTCTTTTTAATCCAAATATGAAATCAAGAATAGCCAAATGTTTCTCAACCACTGACTCTACAAGTAAATTATAATGTCGACAGAGAGGTTCTTAACTCTGTCCCAGTTCCTGCCAGGCCCAACTCATTACACTCATAACAGTATTATTTTGGCTTACCTTTGTCAAATTTTATCAGACAGTCCAGTCTTCATATAGCTTTACCGGAGCCTTTTAGTTTGCCTGTTCGGAGAGTGAAACTGAAAGTGAAAGGTCACATGCAAGGTTGGCGACTCACTCTGCCTGTGACTCTAGTCCATGCCAACTTACACCGTCATGTGTGAATACTCATTGTTTGCCTTTGGCTGGTTTGACATTTGCGTTAAAAAAAAAACAAAAAAAAACCCTCACTCAATCTTGTCAGCCATGTTACTGACTCAGAACATGAGTGTGTGTGTGTGTGTGTGTGGTGTGAGTGTGTGTGTGTGAGTGTGTGTGTGTGTGTGATGTGTGTGTGTGAGTGTGTGTGTGTGTGTGTGGTGTGTGTGTGTGTGTGTGTGTGAGTGTGTGTGTGTGTCTCCATCTTTTAGTGTCTCACCACACCAAGTGGCACTTACGTTTGCACACGTTGCATTGTGACTCAAATTTGGACACCGTTCACAGTGCTATGGATGTGAAGCATGTTGGGAGATGTTTGACAGAAAATGGTTAGATGTGTGTCTCATACTTAGCCTCTTGACTGCTGAACGTTACTGAAAAATAAGTCGGTGTGTGTGGATGTGTGTAAGATGCTGGAGTGTCTAAAAGATGCTGTCAGTTTGTTCAGATAGAGCGATGCTGTCTAACTGAAGAGAAAGACAGAACAACAATGATTTGATTTGTCTCCATCCCATTACAAGGGTGCTAAGGTCTTTCAGTGATGATCCTATTTTGGTCAGTCACAGTCAAGGAGGGGGGGAGGGGGGAGGGTAACAGGTGACTGCCAAGGACTGATTTTTTTGTTTTTGTTTTTATCTCACTTGCACATAGCTTTCTTACACTGTTTCAGGTTTACTTGTTGCTTAAAGTGTCGTGGCCATAAACATGGAATTGTTCGCTGGCCTGGCTTACCAAGACCTGTCAAACAAGACTGAGACAGATCATGAGCAATGTTTGAATGTTGATGCAGATGAATCAAATTCATTGGAAGGGTTTGAAGTTCCTCCCCCAAGAAGCAGCTACACATTGTTGAAGTCTTCGTGTCCAGTGAAAGATCTGTTTGAAGTGGTTTCTGATGAGCATCTTGTTCAGCTCTGTTGTGTTTGGCTAGGTTGTTGACAAAAAGACTTAGCATTTATGTGACAGACAATGAACAATAGTGCTTCCAAAAGCAAACACGGTTTGGAATTGATGATGGACAAAGTACTTTTTTTCAAAAGTGGAGCTGGGAACAAGTTCAGGAATGGACAAAGCTGACAGTGACATGAGTACATTACAAGTGTGTTTTGTAGGAGCTTAACGTTTCTCATGCCAGTTCTTGTACAGTTCTGCTTCACCCGAGAATCCTGTGAATGTTGTTTTTTTTTTCCTTCTCACATTGTTTTAAGGATGACAAAGTTCATTCTGTGCTGAAAAAAAACACTGTATAGGAGAGCAGTTTTGTTTAGCAATATGAGGTGCATTTCTTCCTTCAGGTATGTAAGCTTTGTTCAGTGATTTTCTGGCAGGCTCAAGAAACAAAAAGGTTTTGACATCTGACACCTGTAGCAATTTCAACCAAACGCTTTAAGCTAACGTGTTATAAAGATGCAGCAATTACAAAGCCATATTCCAGCATAAGCAAAAACAGAATTACTGGGCCACAAAATGAAGGAACAAACAAATTAACAAACAAACACTGCAGGTTTTGAACCAGTAGGGTCTAGGCAAGATGAATTCCACCTGCAGTCAGCCCACTTTCAAACCATATTCAGCATATGCCCTTTGATCTTTGGCATGAGAATGTATACGCCCACCAAACTGAACAACTTTTCTCTACACCAGACACGAGTATCATGATCTTGGAAACATCACAGTGTTAAATTTCTGGCATCTCATCCGTCTTTTCTATTCTGTAATCAGTAAGTAAAAGTTTTCCCTATTAAGACAAAGTACCTTATGCTGACTTAGTGAGAGTCACCCCCAGCACAAACACATTTCGTCATATGCATCAAAGTCTTTGGCATGATTTGCTGAGGTACAAACTATTTGGCTCAGCAAGTACATAGAGCTTTTGTTTATTTACATTTTGTTGTTTTTTGCACATATATTCACATGCATGCATGCACATGCATGTATACACACACACACACACACACACACACACACACACACACACACACACACACACACACACACACACACACAAATGTAAACATGTGTATAAATCATTTTAGCATTTTATTATATAGAAAAGATTTTGAAAAATTTATAGTTTTGTCTGATACTCATAGTTGATTGATGTGCCCTCCATGATTTTTTGGGTGTACTTGAAATTGCTTCAATTTTTTAAAGTTTTATGTGAATGCTTGTGAATTTCGAACATGTTTTGCACATATCAGTTCTAAATCAAAAACAGACTGAGTTTTAAATCAAAGGATGTGTGTTTCTGTTTCATTTTTAACGAAAACTAATTTGATTTTTTTTTTTTCTGTTTGTCTAACTTCTGTCTGGACATTATTCATTATCTTATTTATTTTTTGTTTTTAGTTAATTATCAGGTATTACATTTATTACTAAAACTCTTAAATGATCTGTGGTTTCCAAATAAAGACCTCAAACTTTTTAACATTTCATTTTCATATGGAACTGATTTCCGAAAGTTTCATAAATTGCTCCATGTTTTAATTCAATGATGGAAGATGTGTCCCTGAACTCTAACACAAGGGCTAACTTGATTAATTCAGACAGTTAATTTGATTTTATGTAATTGGTAGACAGATATTTTGTAAGTTGTACACACACAAAAATTCTATTTTTGATTATATTGAATAGAATTGCATGCAATATTGTTTAATGCAAGGAACACCTGTGGATCAGTGCAATAAATTTAAGCACAAAAATCATCTTGAATGTTTGTTTGTGCCAACAAAAAATTCTGTTGGAGTAACAACAGTGCTTGAGCCATAATTAAAAGCCACTTTGGAGATATATTTAAACAAATACCAGCTTTGTTATTTTTTTCAGTTTGCGGTCCCAATTTTCTCACACTTATGAAATTGTAAACAATGCAATCAGTCCTTTCACTTAGCTGAGTTTAAGTCTGATATGGTAGGATCATCACTATTGATGGCGAAAGAATTGAATGTAAAACAGAAAGGATGTATCTCAGTTTTCTCACACTTGATATATTTAGCATGATTTACATCACTCTGATCTCTGTGTGTCTACATCTGACCCTCTGAAGTCATGAAAAAGATTGTAACCAGGTGTTTCAGGGTGGAAGTAGAAGCTGGAGCATGAAAGGAAGGGAAGGGGTGGAAGTGGAGAGGGAAATGGCTGCAAAGTGACATGATTAGTTTGTCTGTCTGTCTGTGAATATATTCACAGACAAACGGCACACTCACTATACTACACTGATTTGGGTGCAATATTTATACGACGATTTTTGACTGATTTGGGCATGGCATTTATAAGCTCGATGAAAACAGTTGGTCATTTTGACCTTTACCTTGGTTCAAGGTCATTTGGCTTTTTCCGTGCTTTATTCTTCAGATCTGTATACAGCATGTCATTGAGTTTGGTAGTTCATGTACAGATGGATGACTCAATTCCAGAGCTTCTGTAACCAAGAAAGTCCAAGTCGTGTCTGCCAAGCAGAGGTCCAGTGAGAGGATAGGAGACTTGAATTCCTTTTTCTACAGAGAGCAAAGACAATGTATCTGATTGGTGGATTGCACATGAAGATCTTGAAAAGGCTGTGTTTCATAGAGCTGTCTAGAGTTAACAGCTTTGAAACCTTGAGTTCTGAAATGCATCTTGACTACAATGATTTCTTTTCCTCTTTTGGAGCTAACGTTGACTGGATTTTTAAATGTTTTACAATGTTTGGACTTTATTTAGATAATCCAGAGTTTGAGGATCTAACATTTTCCCAAATTTGATCCTGTTATGTTTATGTTTTTAAAGCATATGTCTTTAAATTACAGCACAGAAATAGTAAACATAATTTGATTTAATTTTAACGCTGCAAATTACCTTTACATGTGTGTAGTTATTAGCTGGTGAGACAGGTGCTCTTTCCTTTATTTTATTTGTATTGCAGATTTCACCATGAACTTCATGGTTCAGTGAGAAAGTGCCAGATGAGGATGGGAGGTAAAAGTTTCTTTTTCATAGAATGTATTAAAAATGAATTATATTGATGTATATAATAACCATGGCCATAACTGTACTGGTACAAAGTATGATTCACTGAATAACGATTTATATGAATTTTGCCATGCTTTCATACATTATGAGTATGAAACCAGGGTTAACACTGAATCTTGAAGACCGATCATCAACTTATGTTTCTAACTCTTCTTAGAAAATCTGTTTTTTATGAGTTATTTTTGTTTCTTTTTTTTTCTTCTAAAAATCTATTTTGATAGCTAACTTCAGTGAGTTGACAGCCTTGATATGCCCATCGCTGTTCACTGCGCTAAAAGCAACATAATCTCTGTCTCACTGTCTGTCTGTCTGTCTGTCTGTCTGTCTCTCTCTCTCTCTCTCTCTCTCTCTCTCTCTCTCTCTCTCTCTCTCTCTCTCTCTCTCTCTTTCATTTCTTTACAGCACACAACAGAATAGTTTGGAACTTGTTTCAGATCTCCATGCTGATTTTTGTTTTGTTTTGTTTGTTTATAATATTTGAAGTGCATAATTTTGTGATAAATAAACTGAATATTGAAATTATCATTCATCAGGTAATTTAACAAGTGGGATGTTTTTGTTTTTCCTGCTTCCTCTGATTGCGAATAATAATTGTTTAAAAAAAAAAAGTCATATTTAATTGACAAACTTAATCATATATCTTTCCATGCATCCACTGAAAGGACTAATGTGTATGGTTTACATAAAAGATTTTGTACATTTGTTTGTTTGTTTTCATATGTTTTCAGTTTCAAATTCTTGTATTTTAGTGGTAAGATTTTTCACAGCTTTCCAATTTATCAAACATCTGCAGCCCTTTAACAGTCAGTCCTTGATGACTGAATTACTTTCAGGTTCAGATTTCTTTGACCTTATGTTTGGACAAAGAAAGCAGTGGTCAGTGGTACTAATGGCAGTTAGCACTGGTGACTGACACAAAAGTTTATCACTGGACAACTGAAACATGTCATTAACTAATTGCTTTAATCGTCATGGTTACAATAGTAAGGAAATGAGTCAGGTATTATTGTATAAACATTTCTTTTAAACATCCAGAGACTGACTGTGTTCACAGAATTTCAATCACCAGAAACATCTTACATTTTCACTCAGTAGATTTCACACTCGTTAGTATTGACCGTTACCATCTGGACAACAAGTGCACTATTTAAACTGAACAGCAAATCTATAGGCTCTTTTACTACCTGTCTGCGGAAGCTGTGTCATCATATGATTAAGCATGGCCGCTTTGACCCAGAACACAAACTGATAAAGTGTCCTTGACCAACCAGCCGCCGTGGCGAAGTGGTTAGCGTCGCGGACTCCCGGCTGGGAGGTCGTGGGTTCGAATCCCATCAGAGTCATGTGGGTTTTTCTGCCCCGACCGGCTCCTACCCAGAGTTGAGTTTGCTGCGGACTCAGTTGGGAAGACTGGGACCACACAGTCGAGTTTCATCCACTTAATGGATGCGTTTCTGAGAGTGTTGCTCAAATTTCCTGACCAACACTGCAGGTGTCTGTATCTCTCGGGCCTGGTTGACGCCGGGATATATTATGAAAGGAAGCGTAGAGTACAGCCCTGTGATGTAGTCTCAGACCGAAATGGAAATCCGTAGCATCATCTTAATCATCCTCATTCTCATTGATAAGCATTAAAAAAAAAAAAAAAAAATGTCTCAGATTCTGTGGCCCTTCATGCCCTGCTCTCATGGTGACCTCAATTTCGATGTCCTCTCCACATCTGTGGCCTTGGTTTGGTTTCATCGGGGTCACCAGTATCGGTGAGTCCATGGGGCTGTCGTTGGACGGATGTGGTGGGAGAGCTCACTCACATGGGCTACGCGACTAAGCAATTATTGTCGTCAGTAGGGGGCTTAGTAGGTGGTGTCCTGCGTATGTTAGATCAGAACAGGCGCCACTGAACACAACCGAAGTGACTCGGCAGCAGTGCAGTGTATCCTCCGGTGGGTTGCCTCCTGACGACTTGACATTGACTGCTCCCTATGGATTTCCGGTGCCGGGGCTGCGGCAGGGCCGACCGGGCTGTGGCTGTGGACTGGGTGTCGGAATGAGCGGCGTGGGTGCACTGCCTCTGAGGTGGCGCAGAGATTGGGACAGCAAAAAAAAAAAAAAAAAAAAGTGTCCTTGACCAAAGCTGGATGAGGGTAGTAATTTATAAACACCGCTAGGTCCATTCCAAATAGATGAGCATCATTCACGTGCTTGCTATTTTAGACTCATGACACATGTGGTGTACAAACTGTGGTGACATCTGGAAGGCAAAAGCTAATGGAAACAATTCTTTTTTTTCTGAAGAGAACAGAATGTCTAACAGGGTTTAAAAATTGTGTAAAATTTACCATGATAAAATATGAACTTTTAAAAAAATCATGCATTTACTTTTCTTACTAAAAAAAAAAGATAATGCGTTTACTTTTCTAACTGAAAAAAAGATGATATGTTTACTTTTCTTACTGAAAAAAAGATAATGCGTTTACTTTTCTTACTGCACTTCATCCAGCTTTTCTACTGACTCGCTGTTGCAGTCAAAGTAGCTTTCTCAGTTGACTGTTGCTCATCTGCCCATCTGTAGCATGTGCAGAGCAGTACAGTTGATTATAACAGGGTCAGGCTAAATGAGGGTTTGGATGGTTCCCCACTTTGTGCAGTGTGAATGACCCTGTCTTTCAGTTAACAGAATATCCATATCTGTTTTTGACCGCTTGTGCTGGAGTGAATGGTGTGTAGCTTGTTACCTGTATGTGCAAACCAGTATCTTGATATAATGAGAATGGCAAATAAATGTGTGCAATAGAGAATGCATGTTATGTAACTTGGTGGATGAACAAAAACTTTCTGTTCAGGTTACTGAAATTTTCTGCAGAACCTAATGTCATTTTTTGTTGTTGCTTCTTTTTTCTTTTTTTTTCTTTTTTTTTTTTTTAAACTTCAATTAAAGAAATAAATGTAGTCCTTTTTATTTTTTTTTTTCATTTACCCTTCTTCTTTCCCAGTTGGCTTTGTGATCGGTGGCATACAAGGTTAATGGTGATTCTTGCAGCTTCATGTCATTTTTAAATTATTTGTGGTTGTGCCATTTGGTTGGCTTACCATGATGAACTCTTGGAAACGATTGGTTGTTGTGCTGTTTGGTTGGTTTCCGCAGATGAACTCACGGGAACACCTGCACAGATTTGACCGAAATTGTTTGTTGGTGGTTGTTTTTGGTGCATGTGGCACCTGCATAGACAGGGATGGGGGAAGGTGAAAGTACCAAGATGGTGACGTATGGGTTAATATGCAATGCTTTCTTCTTTTATTATCTGATGAGAAAAAAAATGCATTCACGCAAACACTTGCTAGCATAATCATTTCAGGATTATATTCAAAACATAGACTGAAATGAATCTCCAACTATCATCTTCTTCTTCCAAACCACCCATTTCTAGATCTCTACTTACACTACTACTACTACTTACAGGAAAATAGTTGTGATTTACGTCCTCATAGCGAACGTCCTCATAGCGAAAGCTTTTAGGGACATGTCTTTCGTTCACGGTAGTCTTTGGTGTCATTGGATTTAAGAGATATTCGTGGTGCGGTTGGTCATTGTTGTTATTCGATGGTGGTAGTCGTTAAAGTTGTCTCCGTTCGTTGTAGTTGTAGATGTTCATTTCTTCTTCTTCTGGGGTGGGTTAGAACCAATTGTTGAGTCCAGAGGACGTCAGGGCATTGGCGAGCATCCTCATGGGTTGAGTCCCTAGGGTTGGGTGCGGCAGTAGAAATTCGTGCAGCTGTAGTTGGTGTGTTCGTCTGTAGTCTTGGATGGTGGTCATGGCAATGGGGAGGTCGGTGCAGTCACTCAGGGCGTGTCGGAGAGAGGCCTCTGACCCGCATTGGCAGGTCAAGCCCAGGAGAACACATCTGTGTATTTGCTGGAGTCCTCGGGGAAGTCGGAGTTGTGGAGTTTTTCTTTGCATGGGGATGAACACCCATCCTCGCTTGGCACATTGGGCCTTCATGGCGTCGTTCCTGATGTCGTAGGCGGCTTGTCGGGCTTTGCTGATAACTTCAGCCAGAGATAGTCGTAGGTTGACTTGGTGGCCAGTTCTTGTGGCGATATTGGCAGCACTGTCTGCCATGTCGTTGCCCTTGATTCCTGTATGGGAGGGCAGCCACATCAGGGTAAGGTCTGTTCCTTTACAGATAATTTGGTGAGCCAGGAACAGGATTTCGGCTTGGAGCTCCCGTCGATTCTTCATCCTCCCTGTCGACAAGCTTTGCAGTGAGGACTTGGAGTCTGTTAGGATGATCACAGCGGGGGGAGGTCGTGGCATGTCGTTGACAGTAACGCAGGCCTTTAAAATGGCATAGAGTTCAGCAGTAAAAATGCTGATCCCTTTGGGTAGTCGGTACTGCTTTGTGGTTTTGAGTTCTGGGATAACCAGAGCGCATCCTGCCTCGCCATTTTCTAACACTGAGCCATCAGTGTAGATTTTTAGGTGATGGTCATATTCTACTCCGATTTTTTCCTTTGCCAGTGTTGACAAGTAGAGTGGGTTGTCTTTCTTGGGCGTGGTCCCTCCATATTGATGGATGATTTGTGGTTTCTTCAGTTCCCATGGTGGTAGGGGATGTGTAGGAGTTGGTTCCATGTCATGTGGTCCGGTGTTGGCCCTTGCCCAGATTTCTTTGATCTGGTCACTGAAGGGCGATGTCCGTCTGTGGAGGTCTGCCTTCCTTTCTTTGATGGAGTGCCTGTAGGCGGCGTACCGTGTGCTTGGGTTGTCCTGTAGGGTGGCTTTTACAGTGGTGCCTACCGCTGAGACACGGGCTTCGAAGTTCGCGTTTCTGCGGCGACATTCGTCTTTGAGGGAAGCCATCCTGCTTCCTGGTAAACAAGGTCGTTGATGGCGAATCGGCGGATGCCAAAGGCATGCTTGAGTGCTGCCAGTTCCACTCGTTCGAGTTTTTGCCATGAGGTTTTTGGTGCAGTGAAGAACACTTCATGGCCATAGGTCAATGTTGATCGCACCAGGGCTCCTGTCAGGTGGATCAGGCTCTCTGGTGTAGCCCAGGGTTCTTGCTTTAGCGATTTTATGAGTCCCACTGCTCTAGTGGCCTTGGTGGTGAGCTCCCTGATGTGCTTCCCCCAGGTGAAGTTGGGAGTGATGGTCACGCCCAGGAACTTGGCTTCCTTGCTGGGAAATATGAGCTGGTCAGCTACTCTTATGTGGTAGTTATCCAGGTTCCTCCTGCATTTTGTGAAGGCCATTAGAACTGTCTTCTCAGCCGACAGTTCGAAGCCATTGTCTTTCATGTAGGACTGGATGTTGTCTATGTCCTTTTGGTACTGTCTCATTTGGCTTACTCTGTGTGTCTCCATCATGTTCGACCAGATGGCCAAATCGCCGGCATATAGGGAAAGCGCTGGCTGATTTGGTCTTGGTCTGAGGGACTTCTTGATATCATGCAGCATGATACTGAAGAGGGTTGGTGCTATCACACTGCCCTGTGGCACGCCCATGTCTAGGGTGTGCATCCAGGATATGGATGGTCCCACTTTCACTGCCATTTCTCTGGAGTCCAGGAAGGTTGAAATGAACTGGTACATCCGGCCTGAAATGCCGAGGGCGCCGATCTTGTCGAGAAGTTTGGAATGCCAGACAGTGTCGAAGGCCTTCTTGATATCAAAGAAGGTAGCGACAGTTGTTCTGGATTTGTTTGGCAAGGTCCAGCGTTTGCCATCTTCAAGGAGTTGGACAACGTTCTCCATACAGTTGCGTCCTTTTCTGAAGCCAGCCTGACAAAGAGGTAGGATAATGTGTGTCTCCAGATGGTGTTCCAGTCTGTTCTTCAGCACCCTCTCATAGATTTTTCCGAGGTGGGGCGTTTAGGCGATAGGTCGATAGCTGGAGGGAAGGTGGGCTGGTTTGCCATTCTTGGGAATTGCTACAACAATGGCTGTCTTCCAGGCCTTCGGGATGTTTCCAGAGTCCCAGCAGAATTGGTAGAAGGAGTGTAGTACTCGCACCATGGGTTCTGGGAACCGTTTAATCATGTGGTAGGAGATGGGATCTCTTCCTGTGGCCTTGCTGGCAGAACCTAGGCTGGTGATTGCCATCTTCACTTCTTCCAGGGTTAGGCTGCTGTTAATGGCGCCAGAGTTGTCCGGTGCTGGTATGGTGAAGTTGGTTTCTGCCTCCCGTCTGCGTAGGAGCATTTCAGCAGGGAGATGGCGTGACTGGCTTGCCTTGGAGAATGTGCTGGCAAGTGCTTCGGCCTTTTTTACTACTTACACAGTCATGGGAGTTTATATGGCTTTCAATCAAAAGCCATTGGATAACTTCCCTTCTAAAGCTAGCTCTCCGTCATGAAATGTAAGGATAAATTGTATTCCCAACATGTGTGGTTTAGTAGTATTCATCTTTTTTTTCTTTCTTTCTTTTTTAAAGAATATTTAGGATGTCTTCTTATTTACTTAATGTTTTAATCTGTGCCCGAAAGACGACATGAAGGGTGAAAGAATGTTAAAGGACTAAGCATGGGTACACCCTCCCTTCTTTTCCTCCAATGCCTGCTAGGCTTGCCTTTACTTTTTCTTTCTCCTGTCTTTCTTTTTTCTTTTTTTTTTTCTTTTTGTTTGAATTCACACAAATTATCTTCAGTTCATGTTGTATACTGTGGGTGAGTTGTTTTGTTCTGAAAGAGGGAAGGGACGTGACAGGGTGGGGTGTAGGGGAGTTGTACAAATCAAATTTGGTAGTATTTTTGACATGTGGAGGGGGGGGGGGAAGCAAAACAAATTAATTTGACATCATTTCTCAGTTACAGGAATATAAAGCAATTTGTCAGTATGTTATAATGAGAAAAAAACGACTTCTATTTCAAGAAAACACTTTAGTGGACATTAAACACCAACTGAAATGAAAATAAGATTTCATTTTTTAGTGGACAGTCAACACCCACTCAGATTTTTTTTTAAAGATTTTTTTTTTTATCTTAACCAATCGTGTCCATTGAATCAGTTGCCGATGATTGCAGATAATGTCACTAGATCAGCAGCAGATCATGTCTCCGTTTAGATCTGCAGCAGATTATGTCTCTGTTTAGATCTGCAGCAGAATTTGTCTCAGTTTAGATCTGCAGCAGATAACGTTTCTGTTTAGATCTGCAGCAGATTATGTCTCTGTTTAAATCTGCAGCAGATAATGTCTCTGTTTAAATCTGCAGCAGTTTATGTCTCTGTTTAGATCTGCAGCAGATTATGTCTCTGTTTAGATCTGCAGCAGATTATGTCTCTGTTTAGATCTGCAGCAGATTATGTTTCTGTTTGGATCTGCAGCAGACTATATCTCTTTTCAGATCTGCAGCAGATTGTCTCTGTTTAGATCAGCAGCAGATGTCTCTGTTTAGATCTGCAGCAGACATTCACAAGCTCACGTCCAGAGAAGTCAGCACCCAGCTTGGAGGGAGCGACCACCTGCCAGTCATTCTCAACATCTCCAGCTTAGGATGTACTGAGCGCAACATGCAACCAAGTTGGAACTTCAAACGAGCCAACTGGACCCTCTTTGCAGAAAAGGCTGACCACCACACCAAAAACATTTGCTGTGCAAATGACCTGAACAAGAACGTCCAGAATTTCACTGATGCAATTCTTCAGGCAGCAAAGCAGGCAATCCCAAGGGGCAAAAGAAGACATTACCTGCCATACTGGAGTGACACACTGGAACAGCTTCACACTGAAATGGACAATGCCAGAGAAGCTATGGAGCAAACCCCCACTCCAGAGAACCTAGTGAGGCACAACAACGCCAAAGAAGCTTTCAACCAACAGAAGAAAGCTGAACTCCAAAAGAGCTGGAACGAGAAGACCAGCAGCCTCAACATGGAGAAGGACACCAGCAAGCTGTGGAATCTGACAAAAGCCCTGAATGAAGACACCAGAGCGGGACACAGCAAAACCGTCATCGAGGAAAATGGTACACACCACACGGGAAGGAAAGCAGCAAACATCCTGGCAGAATTTTACAAAGAGGAAAGCAAAGCAACAATACCCATTGCCCGAGTGCAGGAAGTCAGCAAGGAAACCAGGGAGAAGCTGAAACACCAGAACCCTACACCGTCCATGATGTCAGCCTTCTCCATGACTGAACTCAATGCAGCCATTAAAAAACTAAAGCCAAAGAAAGCCCCAGGAAAGATGGTGTTACCAATGACATGATCAGGAGACTTGGAACCACAGCAAAACAGAAGCTCCTTCTGATCATCAACCAGTCATGGAGCTCAGGGAAATTCCCAGACCGATGGAGAGAAGCAGTCATCATCCCCATCAGAAAGAAACAAAAAGACAAAACCAAGAAATCCAGCTACCGACCAATCAGCCTCCTCAGTTGTCTGGGCAAGGTGATGGAAAGAATGGTGAACACAAGACTGCTGAAACACCTGGAAGAAAATCACCTGCTCAGCAAACACACAGTCAGCATACAGGAAAAACCACAGTACGGAAGACCAGCTTGTGTACCTCGCCCAACAGATCGAAAACGCCTTTCAGGAGAAGAAAAAGGTACTCGCTGTCTTTGTGGACCTGACCAAAGCCTTCGACAAGGTATGGAAGGAAGGACTTCTCCTGAAGCTGCTAAACAAGAAAGTGGAAGGGAATATGTACCGCTGGATACGCAACTTCCTCCAGTACCGCACAGCAAGAGTTCAGCTTGATGGGAAAATTAGCCACCGAATCACTCTACAACAAGGTGTACCACAAGGAGGAGTCATCTCCCCTACACTCTTTCTCATCTTCATTGATGACATCGCTGAGAAGCTCACCAAGCACATCTCCAGAGCTCTCCACGCCGACGATTTTGCTGCCTGGAGTGCTGCAGAACATTTAACCACAGCCAGCTACAGGATGCAGGAAGCACTGGAACACGTCGGAAGATGGGCCTCTGACTGGGGCGTAGAAATCAATGCCACCAAGACAGTGGCCACAGTCTTCTCGCTGTCGCCACTGCGAGAAACCATCAGCCTGAAAATAAATGGAAGAGAGCTAAAACAAGAAGACAACCCAATGTACCTAGGCATCAAGCTGGACAAGCGGCTTACTTGGAATCCGCACCTCAAGAACATTGAAAACGAAGCAGTCAGGAAGCTCGCCATCATGAAGAAGCTGGCCGGTACATCCTGGGGCGCAAACAGCAGCATCCTGCAGAAGGTGTATGTGGGTACCGTCAGACCAACCCTGGAGTATGGCAGTTCTGCATGGGCCACTGCATCCAAGACCAACACCAGTCGCCTGAACAAAGTGCAGAATGCAGGATTGCGACTGATCACTGGTGGGATGAAGACTACCCCAATCCAAGCCATGGAGAAGCTTACTAGTCTACATTCCCTCGAAGACAGACGCGAGGAGAAGGTTTTCATCCACAGTGAAAAGTTACTGCGTATGCCTACCCACCCCATGCACACCGAGATGCAGAACCCCACCAAAAACAGGCTAAAGAGAACAAGTTTCAACCACCTGTCTAAGAGCCTGCATCGCAGCAATGAAGACCTGCTGCCTGTTTCACCAGCCGAAATGGAGATGCTTCCAAATTTTGAGGAACCAGACAATCACCTGGAAGATGTCGCAATCATCACCGAAGTTCCTGGCATTAAAAGAATGGACCGTCAAGCCCCTCAAGTAATGAAAGCTCTAGCACAGGAGATGATCGACAACCAATACAACCCCAGTGAGTGGACCCACGTCTTCACAGATGGATCCTCAGAAGGAGCAGTCAAGAATGGAGGAGCAGGGTTCTTCATCAGACACACCAATGGAAGATTGACACACAAGGTCTTCCCTACTGGAAAGATCTCCTCCAACTACAGAGCAGAGGCAATAGCACTGCTCCACGCAGTGAGGATCTTTCTGGAACCGGCCAGCCCATCACAGAAGGTTGTCTTCTTCACAGACTGCCGATCTCTGCTGCAGGGACTTCAGAACACAAGAAATGAACAACATACGCAAGACATCAAGGCTGCCCTCTATGAACTCTCAAAACAGTCTGTCATTACGCTTCAGTGGATTCCGTCTCATTGTGGGATCATGGGCAACGAAAAAGCTGATGCTCTCTCCAAAGCAGGCAGCAAAATGGAGCAGTTCAGCCACCCCGTGACCTACAGGGAGGCCAAGACCATCATCCACAACCAGTTTCAGTCCCAGTGGAAGAGAAGGCTGGGTGCAGAGAGTGGTGCTGACCCGATCCACCAGCTCCAAAGGCACCAGCAGACAATCCTCTTCAGACTGAGGACCGGCCACTGCAGACTGCTGAGCCACCTTAACCGCCTGAAGATCACCTACACTGACCAGTGTCCATGCGGCACTGGACCCCAGACCCCTGAACATGTCCTCCTGCGCTGTCCTACTCACGCAGCTCTACGACACAAAACCTGGCCGGGGGGAGCGGAGTTACAGGCGCAGCTTTGGGGAGCCCGTTCTGACCTGGAGAAGACCGCGGGCTTCATCATGGCGGCCGGGTTACAAGTCTGACGCTTCCAGCTTCAATCGAACGCAGAAGAAGAAGAAGATCTGCAGCAGATAATGTCTCTGTTTAGAGCTGCAGCAGATAATGTTTCTGTTTAGATTATCTAGACAGAAGAAAGGCCTGCTGAGGCAACAAGTTAAGTCTTTACATTCTTTTGTAGGCAAGTCTGCCTTCACAACACCATTAAAAACAGTCCAAAAAGAGATGTGACTTTCAACACCCCCCCCCCCCCCCCCCCCATCCTATTCCCCCACCCCATCCTCCCAAGTTCATGGATCAAACTCTCTGAAATATTGACCCAAGTCTGACCTTTTCTTTTTTTTTTTTAATTGACAGTTCAAGAAAAAACCAGTGACAGTTCATGGAACTTTCTAGGAATATGAAATTTTTAATGAATGTGTAAATGAAATGTTGGAATATTGGGCTGCCAGTTGAAAGTTACAACCCTAAAGTAACCTGCCTAGTCGGTGAGTTTTTTTGTTGTTGTTTGTTTGTTTGTTTTTCCCAAGCAGGACAGTAAGAAATGAACACGCAAAAACGAAGGTTACGAAGCTGGAGAGAAAACTTGGGCAGGCAAACAAGTCCCCACTCACTGTGAAAATGACTTAGGTAGGACTTAACAAAGGAGGGGAAGAGAGAGAGAGAGAGAGAGAGAGAGAAGGGGGGGGGGGGGATGAAGCTGCATCAGTGGAACTTTCCCTTAAATGAAAAGGAATGCCTTGTGTTAGAAATTGCTTTGTAAGGAATTCCTTCGTTGTTAACACTGTCGCTGAAAAGACAGCAAACTGATTCATGGAAAGGAGAACGCCAAACGTTTTGAGCCATACATGCAGCGTCAAACGTTTCGCGTGTTCCTTTTCATGGATTACTGTTTCTGCCCGTGGTGTTTTCTCTACTTTTTGTGCTTTATATCCGTAACTGTGTTAAGGCATCTAATCCCGCAGCCAAACATTTTAATCCCTCAGGCGAGCCTTTGAAACACTGAGACAAAGTGCACTGATGCAAGCGGAAGTTCAGCCGATGAAACAGGGCAGGGTCATGCGTTTTCAGCAAAACTGGGTCACGCGGGGAGGTGGGGAGAAGGATGGAGGTGGGGGAGCTAGGCCGAAGAGCAGGAAAGATTTGGACTTTAACCCTTCCCATCCCCCACCAAATCCTCCTTTGTACATCTGTGTTGGGTTTTCGTGGGTTTTTCCTTGTCATTTTCGGAAAGTTTCACGCCTGAAACAGAGAGTTAAAGTGGAAATATTAAAACCTTCCACTGACAGTATAATTATGAGACCTGTTGAATTCTGTCTTGTGAACAAAACCGAATGGTTTGTCTGTCTAGAGTTGACTTTGGTCATTTGCAGTAGACTCCTTGTCGGAACTTGGCTGCTTTTGGTTGTCCACCCTTGGTTTCTAATAGGTATAGGACACTGCCACTGGTTGTCATCCTATGTGGGGAAGCCGTTTTCTTTTTCTTTTTTTCTTTTTTTTTCCAGTTTTTGTATTTCATATATATCAAACAAGAAATAATCATTTCTAGAACTCTCAAGAAGCTTTTTAACTACAACAAGATAAGTTTCTGTAGTCTACACATATCACTATGTAAACATTGGTTTACTATAATGTGACATCCTTTAATGCTATTCACAGCCATGTGGTGTCCTTTATGGATGTTCATGGTCATGTGATGTCTTTTATAGCTGTTGATATCCGTGTCATTTAACAGAGAAAATGCCTGTTCAGCTTGAGTGGGGACGTTGCGTGACAAGCTTTCTTCATCTTTCTTGGTTCAGTATGTTATCATTATCAGGGTTGTGATCAGTGCTGGAATAACTGTAGATTCGTGTGTGTGTGTGTGTGTGTGTGTGTGTGTGTGTGCAAAACCTTCCCCTTTTTCCCGAATAACTGTAGATGTGTGTGTGTGTGTGTGAGAGAGAGAGAGAGAGAGAGAGTGTGTGTGTGTGTGTGTGTGTGTGCGCACGTGCGAAACCTTCCCCTCTTTTTGTCCCCACCTCTGCTGCGCTGTATTGAGGTAGATCTGTGCATGCATTTCTTTTGTGCAATTAGTTACGATGATGCCATGTATAATAATGACAATGTATTGTCAGACTGCCTGAGCATTTGCTGATTTTGATGTGATGTAGTAAGTGTGTGTATGACAGTGAATTCAGAGGTGGCATTTGAAATTTTGAAAGAAATTTTGAAAGATTTTGAAGTCAAGGGCTAACACAGAATATTTCTTGAAAATCCTCTAGGAATTTTCCAAAGAGAATTTGAAGCTTCAGAAAGAGGAAAAAGTCAAAAGACTGCAAATTATTATTGAAAAAAAGAAATGAAACCATGATCCCCAAACAATTTTTTCAACTATCTGTTAACCTCCACAGAATTTCTTCTTGGATTCTATATTACTCCCATGGATGATTTTCTGTCATTTATTGTTTGGCAGATTTGAACTTTAAGTTCCTTATTTCTGCCCCTGTCCCTCCCCACCCCCACTTCCCCAATCTCCCCTTTAATAAAAGTAAAAGAAAAAAGCATCTGATATCCAGTGACTCGTGTTCCACTGGTACTGCTTTTGAATGGAGTTTTTATCCAATGCAGTGGATTCTGAAAGCCTTGGCAAGAGGGTTGAAAACTAAGAATACAAAGAGCTTAATTTTATTTCCTTGTACAATGCGTGCATTTAAACAGAACTATTTGCGCTCATTGACCCTTTAATACACTAAAAACAACCAATACACACCAAAACAAAAAAATGGAAACATTGCCCTGCTCGTTCATATAGGTCTTTTATGTACATGCATACTATCCAGGTTTTGATTTGTTTCTGTTTTTAATTAAATCGAAGTAATATAAACAGATTTTGTTTATCGTTGTACTCATTGCTCTGTTTGAAGATGTACACAACTCATTTTGCGTGATCACTTTTCCCCCCTTTTTGATGAACAATATAAAAGCACTTTTTGATGGTTTTACAGCATATTTGTTGTAAAGTTTTGCTTAAAACACATCTACACACTCACACACCACCCCCTCTTCCCTTGTCCGTTATCTTTTAATTGGAGAATGTGATAAAGTATGGCGTTTGCCAGTATTTTTTCTCTTGATTTTGTGGTGTTTTTACATCCCCAGATGCCACTGCATTAATGTTTACAGAGAGTATACCTATCAGCTTCAAGTTAGAATTGTTTACAGTTTTTTTGTGTGTGGTCAGGTGATGGTGCAAATGCAACTTGATCACCAAGCGAGAATGACAGAGAATGCCTGCCAGCAGCCATGCACCCGTTTATGGTGTACTGAAAAAGAGGAGGAAAAAAACAAGAGTGGGTGTGTTATGAGAAAAGATTTCCTTTCGGACTTTTTAGCTTTTTAAAGATGGAAAGCTTATTTGCATGAAGGAGCAAGATGAGAGATTAAAGGAAGTTTAAAATTGAGACTTTGTTTAATTGTTGTTGCTTTAGATTTGTGTGCGTTAGGCCAAGGACTACAAATTTCAGTGTTATCTGCCTCTTGTCTCATGATTGGTGAATACTTTCTGTTTCATGTATATGTTGTGTTGCCAACCCGAGTTGACAGCCCTAGTATCTCCTTTGCAGTCGGCTGAGCTGTAAGCAACATTCTTTCTCCGTCTCTATGTACATGAAATGGTGAGAGAAGGGTTCAGCCTTTGCTTTTTTGAAAGTATTCTTATGCTGGACCACTAGAAGTGAACAATGGAAGGTTATTCAAAGAAAAACCATTTTCATTGAAGAAACCATTTTGAGGGCACTTGGTTAAAGTTCACCCTTTCAGAAAAATCCACAAACCTCACTCTTAAGGTTTGGAGTCAGGGTCAAAAGAATTGATTCGACACTGTTGACAAACTTTGAGCTCACATCATAACCGACACTCCCAGCAACTCTTGAGCCCGCATCGCATCTCGTCTTGCAATGCCGTTTAGAAAAAAAGCGGTCAAAGGGAAGAAACACCTTCTAATGTGTAATAAAAAAAACAATTTTAAAGTGTTGTTTTTGTAAGCCATTTGTACTAACAAAGGTGACATAGCAAATTTGGTTCAGTTGTCCAAGTATTCACGTCTCATCAGCAAGAAACCCTTCTCAATTTCAGAGACAGGAAATGTTCTCGGAGGACGGTTTTCAGGAATGGAGATCAATACGTCTGTTCAGATGTTAAATGTCTCCCCATTTCAGTTACTCTCGTTTCTATGCTGCATATGAACACCATATTTTATTTAATCCCTTTTATCTATAAACAATTGGACAGATAAGAATTTGTTCTTTACAATGATATATAACGCGTAGCTTTTTCTTGTTGGAATCTAATACAATTTTTCAAAAAGCCAGGTATCGTGACACAAAATGCAAACACGGAATAGATTACAGCAACAGGATTATCTTAAGTAAATCCAGACTATCAGCTCCAAGAGTTAAGAAACAAATGTAAAATCATCGTGTTGTTACTGGAGATAGGGGACCAGAAAATTTGGATGGACAAGCGAGACCACCACATACAATCCCTTTTGCTGCCTTGCCTATGTGTGTGTGCGTTTGGCTTCAATCCATCATGTTAAGTTCGACTGGAAGCTTTGTTAAAATTATCTTGGTTTTCAAATATCTTCAACCATCAGCTTTGTTTCTCAAATAGGTTGAGGGGCAAGATGCTTGTCCTTCCTTGTCCAAATAACTAGGTGATTTGACAGTTGCACAATACCGACACAAGACCAATAGAATTGTTCGGCTGTAAAAAAATGTGTATGCAAGCTCAGACCCGAACTACTGACCAAACCATGCTAACAAATCTCAAATACAGACCGGTGTTTTTTCAAGCATGATTATACTACTGAAACAAGCATTCATGTGCAAATTCTGCAGTTAAAACAAACTTACTAGTGAGATAAGTGGAGTTTAACTGTGAGGCTTGAGTAAACCAACTTGTGCAAAGACAAGGTCATGCGAGAGCGCTCCGCCTTGGCTTAAGGCTGTGTCAGGCCAATTGACATAGGCTAGAACACCAAGGTTACATCAAAATGTTGTGCTCTGCGTAGTTATGTGGGGATTGTCTTCAGTTGTGACAAGCTCCTAGCATAACATAATCAGTCTCCAAAATCCCCCTAAGTCGGAGTGTGGCTGCCCATGTGGCGGGGTAATCAAAAACGGTCACACATGTAATGTTCTCATCCCCAGCTGATGCATTTGTACCATAGTGTTCAAGTACTTCGGCTGTTTGGATGATCCCTGGTGTCTTTTTACCAGGGTACGACAACAACATGCCAGAGCGCAACCACTTCAACTTGAACATGTTAACACTTTGTCTTAAGAGAATCAGGATGGGTAGACACCGTTATTCATTACTTTATTGTGCATGTGTGAATCCAACAGGGGTAGTGGATCTCTTTGTACAGGTTGGTGAATGCTACTTAAACGTGACAGGCAAGTTCTTTGTAGTTTACGAGTTCAATTCCTTGTACTTTTGACTCAACACTATCCTAGAATTTAGAGACAGTCGACACTGGTGTCCCAGAAGTAGAGCTGTCCTTTTTTCTACAACTGGTTTGTTGTAGAGTGTATAACAGCAAAGGTACTCCTGCCAGCCATATTTGGGCATTGTCCTTTGAAGATTTTGGTCAAGACATTGCTAGCAGAGATGTTGACATGACTATTCAAGAATGGTTGATGGCTTTTCACCCTAGTGAGATCTGTGGAAACTGGCTTTAAGCAGCATCTTGAAATTAGCTGAACCACTTGTTCTTTCAAGATTTTTTTTCTTTTTTTCAAATATGTCACTTTGCACTGACATCTGTCAGGCCAATAATGCTTTGAGCACAAGCTTTTGTTAATGATTGGTCCCGAAGTTTTAAACAAGTCTCTAATTCTACATTTTCAATTTGTTTCAACGAGTCATTTCTCACATATATGAGTTAATCGTCCAGACAGTCACAGCAAATGAGCCATCCAGATAATAACACCAAATGTGCCAGATAGTTTACGCTCCATGTCCAGTCAATAATAGCTGATGCGCTTTGTGTACGAGCTTTTGATAACAACTGTTTGCTCCTGCAATTTTTAAGCAAGTCACAAATGCTGCATTTTAATTTCTTGATCAAAAAAGTCATTTATCACATTTATGAACCAATATTCTATATCCAGACAGTAACAGCTGTTTACGCTCCATGTCGACGGAAAGAGCACTGCCAATTTTAAGGTCAAAGGTCTAGCAACATCTTGGACTCCATTTTCATATGGAACGGAATGCAGTGCAATTTGTATGTCTCAAACCACAGTATTCGAGTAGCGCTGGGCACTCACTTTTAACGTTTCGAGTTAACATAAAAGGATACAAGCCAACTCTTTCTTTCCCCACCTATTAAACAGACACAGCACTGTGTGCTAGGTTGGTCAAGCTATAGCCTTTCCTTTCTTGAACATTTATGTTATGTTGACAAAATGAGCCAGAAAAGCAGTTTTTTTTTTTGAGTCAATCTTTTGGCCTTTTGTCAGTAACAGTACTGAATCTATCTCATGACCCGCGTGCTGTGTGCTTTGCATGTTCATTAGCCTCCAAAAGGACATGACTGCGGTCATGTCAGGTAGTCATTTACAGAGTGCTTTCCAGACACCCTTCATGCCCATTTCTCAAGTGTGGGGTGCTCTTTTTCAGGACTGTAGTCCACAATCTCATAAGAACTTGAGTGCACAATCAGAACTGCTAACCAGTTATTTGTTCTCCCTGATGAAGTGCTGTTTGAACAGCCACAGAATTTGATGCCGAGCAGCTCTGGACTGCCATGCAGTCAAGCTTTTTCACACTGCCCACATTGCCCAAACTGGT
This sequence comes from Conus canariensis, assembly GCA_033310375.1. NCBI lineage: Eukaryota > Metazoa > Mollusca > Gastropoda > Neogastropoda > Conidae > Conus > Conus canariensis. The sequence goes on from CM065740.1 coordinate 34,095,892, forward strand.
TGGTAACTAATATACCCCAAGCCCAAATACTAGGATTAGGCTGCCAGGAAACGGCATTCCAAAAGGTCTATATTAATACCGACGTATCTTGAAATATCAGCGGGTCCAACTTCCATTCCAGTCATCTACAGTCTGCTTCTTTAACTTTTATTCATGGAAGATGGACAGCTAATAAAAAGGAAAAGCATACGGTGCAACGCACAAGTAGAAGTCCTATTCAGAAGTGGGTCCTTGGGAACCTTTAGCCTGCATGCTTCCAAGGGTTGGTTTGTGGAACAGTAGATGTAGGACAAGTGCATCACGAACAAGTATGCATGCCGCATTTGATTTAGAGCATTTCATGTGGCTCAGCATTCACCCCCCTATCCCCTACAATTTGGAATCTTAAAGTCACCCTAGTGTACTTACAATTGAATAGATATCTTGGGAGATTCCATACTAACTCCCGTTTGGAAGCATCTTGGCTCTGAGGGATAATATACTTGAAACAATTTCCTTGGGCATCATGCTCAAGTGGCATTTCTTCTTGCTCTACAGATCGGTGTCCATGCTCAGTTCTCCCTAGTTGTGCTCAAAATCCAAATCTTTACCAATTCATGTCTTCTTGTGCGTTAAAAAAAAAGAGAGGAAAAGACAAAGTGACCAATCTTGATGACTGAATCTGTCATGGTACATGTTCGTAATACACACAATCCTTTTTCTCTCAACACCTCCAAACATACTTCAATCTTCATTCTACCTTCCTTCATTTTTTACAACACAATATTGAGATTGTCTTGGATTTATTTGCTGAAGAGGTGACAAAATGTATAACAATCAAAATGGCAAAAAAAGACTGAAAACAACTACACGAAAAGATGTCAATGATTATCCGTTTTCTGTCAAACCTACATCAATGAGGTAGTACAAAAAGTGACCTCCAATTTAATGGTTATCATCCAAGAATAAAGATGACCTACACTTGTACCTGTGGAGCCATCATCACTGATTTTATTCAGTCTGGGGGCCTTTCTGAGATCAATGTGAAAACAGTTCAAGTTTGAAGGACCGATTCCAATGTCACTGCAGTAGCACAAATGAGATAGCTCATTTTTTTTTCTTTTCTCTCGTTCTGCCTTCCTAGCTAATAAGCAAACCAAGACAACTCTCTCCGACACTGGGTGCCATGACTAGCAGTGAGCAGGCATTTAATCCACCTCCTCGATGGTAGGTCCAGAAGATCCTCCTTGGCTGGCTCCTCCAGCCCCAGGGGCCTGTCCAGAGGGGTCCATGTTGGGCATTTGCCCAGCTCCAGCACTCTGGTACAGCTTGGTGATGATGGGGTTGCACACCTTTTCCACCTCCTTCTGTTTCTCATCAAACTCCTCTTTCTCCGCCAGCTGGTTGGAATCCAACCAGGAGATGACCTCGTTGCACTTGTCCAGGATTGTCTTCTTGTCCTCCTCGCTAATCTTGTCCTTGATCTTGTCGTCTTCAATGGTCGACTTCATGTGGAAGGCATACGACTCCAGGGAGTTCTTGGCAGAGATGCGGCTCTTCTGCTTGTCATCCTCCTCCTTGTACTTCTCGGCGTCGTTTACCATGCGTTCTATCTCCTCCTTGCTCAGGCGACCTAGGCACAGAGAAAAAGATCATATCTTACATGGTTTTTTTTTTTTTTTTTTTCCTCCTTGCTCAGGCGACCTAGGCACAGAGAAAATGATCATATCTTACATGGTTTCTTTTTTTTTTTTTTTTTCCTCCTTGCTCAGGCGACCTAGGCACAGAGAAAAAGATCATATCTTACATGGGTTCTTTTTTTTTTTTTTTCCTCCTTGCTCAGGCGACCTAGGCACAGAGAAAAAGATCGTATCTTACATGGTTTCTTTTTTTTTTTTTTTTCCTCCTTGCTCAGGCGACCTAGGCACAGAGAAAAAGATCATATCTTACATGGTTTTTCTTTTTTTTTTCAAACAACTTCTATTGCAGAAAAATGGATTGTATAAACATTGGAACTGACAGGAGAGAAAGCTGGGGCGGGGAGTAGGAAGGGCAGTGGAGACAATGGAAACAATATTGAAAATACTAGAGTCAGTTCAAATTAGCAGGGTAATTTGAGGTCCCATAGTTTGAGGACAATGCATAGTGAAGAGATGAGGCACAGCATTACGGAAGACGATGCCCATCATCATCATCCTGCCGATGTAATCTTTCCTGCACTTCACTGCTGAGTGGACAAAATGATTTTCAAGTGGTTTAAACTGAACCCCAAAGGTAATTCTAACTGGTGAAAAAGTCCAGGATGCTTTTTCTCTTCATATCTAAGCATCAATCTGAGAAAATAAGATTTCCACCATTGTTCGATAGACTAGAGAGAGATACATTCACGACACGGTGAAATAAAAAATTCTCCCTCCCAAAGTTACAGCTGACACAATGTACATCAAGCATCTCACAAGATAGGAAGCCAGCCAGACTGACTCCCGTCCAACTTCAAAGCACTGCCCTCTCTCTAAACAACTCACCCTTATCATTGGTGATGGTGATTTTGTTCTCCTTGCCAGTGCTCTTGTCAACGGCAGACACGTTGAGGATACCATTGGCATCAATGTCAAAAGTGACCTCGATCTGGGGCACGCCACGAGGAGCTGGGGGGATTCCAGTCAGCTCGAACTTGCCCAGCAAGTTGTTGTCACGCGTCATGGCACGCTCGCCCTCGTACACCTAGACACCACAAAGCCTCTTTACTTAACAGCAGTCCCCATTTGATGAGTAAACCCAGATCTGTTTACCATAAAGCAACTACTGGTGTACTTCCCAACAAAAACATGCAATTCCCCCCCCCCCCCAGGATGTGTACAAATCTTCCAAATTTTAGGAAAACAAAGGGGGGGGGGGGGGGGGGGGCGTTGGTTTACCATATCATCTGCCATCATGTATCCAAGGATAAAGGATACCTGAACATGTAGCACTTACAATAGATTCTTTCATCACAAATGTTCAAATCTGGCCCATCAACATGCTTCAGCACACATGCATACCCCCCCCCCCCCCCCCCCCTCCCAAACATATCTGAGGTCTTGTAGTTTCCTCCATTCTTCTTTTTATCAGCATGTTGTCTTAGAAGCAGAAATGGCCTGATACAATTTTGCAGACAACTGTCCAAGAAGCAGAAACAACCAGATACAATTTTGCAGACAAAAGTTGGGAAGACTCATTGCTCTTTGGTCAAAGTACACCCGACATAATTATGGTTAAACTCCTAAAGTACGATCGACGCTTAAGAACTCTTCTAGGGTGTGCGTGTGCAAGTTCACTGTATTCATAATTTCCACATACATGTATAAACTATGGTGTATGGATAAACATGGCCATTGCTACGTTTCTTCTTAACCCATTTCAACATATTTAAACTATGGTCAAAGTAATGTCATATTTCAATCACAGAAGAAGAAAAAAAAAACACATACCAAGTTTCTCGTACCAAAAAACATGAAAAACTGTTGTACTCTGTTGTACAGAGTATTACACAATGGTCTTTTGTTTCACTTGAAAAAAATCAGATGAGCAAAATCACTAATCATTTGTTCGGTCAAAGGCATACTCTGGCCACCTAACCAGCATGTCCACTACTTCAGTCCCATACATTCAGGAAAAGTTGTTTGCTCAGATTCAAGTATAATTTGTCTAATCACAGATGTTCATTGGATTGACAGATTATAGAACAGTTACATCATAGCAAACAACCCTTTCCTTGGGACAATGACACTTGCTTCAAATTATACATATCCAGATTACATGAGACAGAGCAAGCATTTCTGAAATGAAGGAAACGGAGCAACTGCATGATCACTCCTTACCTGAATCAAGACACCAGGCTGATTGTCAGAGTAGGTGGTGAAGGTCTGGGTCTGCTTGGTTGGAATGGTGGTGTTACGCTTGATCAGTGCAGTCATCACGCCCCCAGCAGTCTCGATGCCCATGGACAGAGGGGCCACATCCAGCAGCAGCAGGTCCTGCACCTCCTCCGACTTGTCACCATGCAAAATAGCAGCCTGGACCGCTGCACACATAACATCAATTCACCATTGGTCATTCTGTCCATAACAGCAGGTCTGCATTATAAATGGGGAAAAAAATAGGAAGTGGGGTGGCTTTCTAGCAGGAAAAAAAAAAAAAAAAAACACGGGGGAAATCAAATGAGGGAACTGGGGAGGAAAAAAAAACTCAGAGGAAATATGCTGAAAAAATATCTGTCAAGCCCGAAAGATATTACAAAACAAATATACATAAATGATTAGATTAGACTGTGGTTCAGACATCCAAGGAAGGATTACAACCATCTTTGAAACGTGAGTTTCTCCGGTGGAAACCGCGAATGTTATGGAAGATCATCATCATCACCACAATCCAATGCCACATCATGCTATAGCGCATTTTATTCACTTTTCAATAACTGAACACAAAGGAGTAATAGGGTACCTTTCAAATTACAAACATTACCTCTAGGTACTATTCCTTAGGGAATGAATCCTTCAAGTATACACAGAAGGCTTGAGTACGTCATGGGTCAAGCTACGGCAGTGTTACATTTGCTACTTACCAGCACCGTAGGCCACAGCTTCATCAGGATTGATGCTCTTGCAGAGTTCCTTGCCATTGAAGAAATCCTGCAGAAGTTTCTGGATCTTGGGAATACGAGTGGACCCACCCACCAGCACAATCTCATGGATGGCTGGTTTATCCAGCTTGGCATCACGCATGGCTTTCTCCACAGGTTCCAATGTACCACGGAAAAGGTCGGCATTCAACTCCTCAAACCTGAAGCAGGCACACCCATTAATTAATCCATCATCTACATAAAAACCAGAAGGCTTTGTTCAAAATTCAGCCACTTCAGACAGCTTAAATTCTATCTGCCTCATCACCATTTCTAAGAAAGTATATTTATAAGTAAATGGCAATTTCATTTCTATTATTTTAAGTCTCTGAAACCCGTAGACCTCGAATTTCTTTGAGAGAAAAAAAAATGTGCAGGGCTTTGTGCCATCTGTAGTCTTTCTGTTAACCACGAGGCAATCTTGCAGTACATGAGAATCATTAAACTTAACAACAGTACAATCAGTAATGAACTGAAAGGAAGGAACATGCTACTTTACCTTATGCCTACTATTTACAGATAGGGTTAAACAAAACAACAACAAAAAACCCTTACCTAGCACGAGTGATGCTAGTGTAGAAGTCGATGCCCTCAAACAACGAGTCAATCTCAATGCTGGCTTGAGTGGAGGAAGAAAGGGTACGCTTTGCCCGCTCACAAGCTGTGCGGAGGCGTCGGACTGCACGCTTGTTTGCCGAGATATCTTTCTTGTGTTTGCGCTTGAACTCTTGGATGAAGTGGTTGACCATGCGGTTGTCAAAGTCTTCCCCTCCCAGATGAGTGTCTCCTGCAGTAGACTTCACCTCAAAGATGCCATCTTCGATGGTCAGGATAGAGACATCAAAAGTACCACCTCCCAAATCGAAGATCAGCACGTTGCGCTCAGTGCCTGCCTGTAAAAACCCATTAGAATGTGACGTTAGCGTACCCTTGCCAACTCCAGCTCATTGTGCCATACAGTGAAACTTTTCAGTAAAGGACCTATACTTCAGAGCTCCATATCTTTTTCCAATACTATGGTACACAGAAGTCTGTCCACCAGCTTAACCCTCCTTAGTATGCACTTACTTGAGCTTAGTTACGCCAAAAACCATCGGCAAGGTAAGTAACTCCGTAATTTGAACATGGTTACCAATTTAAAAATTAATTTAAAAGAGAGGAAAGGAAATAGTGGAATGAAAATAATTTCAAAAATTCCTATGAATATATATGTTGCTATATCATAAGTTTGAAGAATGTCACATGAGCCATTTACTCAGGAAAAAAAAAAAACCTTCTTCAGAACTTTCTTGCGAATCGTTGTTCATCATACCATGAACCTCATCCCAGTCGAAATCTAGGCCACTCTAAGCTTCATTACCCACCCAGCACTTTCATCAAGTCTTATGCCGTAAATCCTACAAATCACAGTATCTTCACCACTAAATCTCATTATAGAACGGCAGAAATCCAGGTTAGCCATGGCGAAAAACAGCATTTCGACCACAAAACTTTAAAAGTTCATAACTCGCGAACTACGGCACAAATCGACTCGCGGTTTTTTGCAAACGGAAGTAAATGGCCACAGGAAGAAGGAAGTCACGTTCTCGTGAGACTTCCTTTTCTACGAGAAACATGGCGGCGCCCATTGTTGCCACGTGTTTTACCGGGCGCTGGCAGGCGCTCAGCCTTTTGGCCGTGTGATTTCCGGTTGGGCGCTCGCTTGTCAAGAGGGTTAATGTTGCGGCGACATAAAGCAAAAGCATGAGACAAGTCAACACTCACACCTTGCATGCAACTTTAACCAGTCATTAGCAACCACAACCATGAATTTGCTCTGACTGCATTGTGTGCATGTTCACGCCAATCTATGTGTCTGTGTATATGCAGACTTCTCCGAGTGTGAGCATGGTGGGGTTTTTTCCCTTACTTTTTTTGCACAATAACTGCTGCCAAGCATAAAAACATTCACCGTTACCCAACTGACATTCTTTCCCCCCCGATCCTGTTTTGTGCAACTCAAACATGCATGGTTGGTTTGGGCCATTTTCAGAATAGGTTTCTCTGATGGAAACAACGAGTGGTATGAGAAGTCATGATCAATGTACCAATTAAGCAGCAGCTTCCAAACCCCCCTTTACAATGACTACATGAAAAGTCATGATCATTGTACCAATCAAGAAACAGCTTCCAACCCCCCCTTTACAATCTACTAGCCATTTGGCTTGACTTTCTCTTCTGCTCTAGTTATCGATCCTCCAAAGAACACACCTTCTTGTCCAGACCATACGCAATAGCTGCAGCTGTGGGCTCATTGATGATACGCAACACATTGAGACCAGAAATGGTTCCAGCATCCTTTGTTGCTTGACGCTGTGAGTCGTTGAAGTAAGCTGGCACTGTGACGACAGCATCTGTAACAGTCTGAAACAAAGAGCGGCCATCAGCAGCTGGCATCTCAATGTTTTCATTGGCCTGTAACATCTTCATGATACTCGGAAATGAATGCCTTGGTGTCAGAGACTATTGAAAAAAGTTTGCCTGCCTCAACATCTTGGACCCAAGAAAATGTATCAGTGGTATTGAGAGCTAACTAGAACAAGACATCTGAAGGCACCTGCCCCACCCATCAAATACAAACCTCCGGACATCAAAACATACTGTTCAATGTAATGTAAAACTAAATCGTCCGTCTTTCTGGAAAGCAGCGTTAACATTTCCTACCAAGCCTATGCAAGAGAAATAAAAAATTTGGTACTTTATGGTCTCCCTCTCCATCTTGTTCCTTGGCTTCCGAGATCAGTTATCCGTAAGATTTTTGCATATATGACAGTTTAATCCCACCTCTAAGGCAGTTACATTCCCTCTGTGGGAATCATCTCTAGATCAGCAAACATGCGTTCCACCTTCATCCATCAAAAAACAACAAAAAAAAACCTCTTCTCTGAAAGGTCAACATTCAACATGTTTGCCAGATTTTTTATGCATGCTTTTATCTGCACTAGCAATGCTTTCTCAAAATAATAGTGATCGGAGTCTTTCCAATTTTTAAACAAGACATTCTTATCTATCAATTACTGATATTACAAATGTAAAATCTGGCACCAAGTTTTCACTAACCACATTACAGTTTTGATCAGTTTTCAATATTACTCGCATGACTATTTTTGAAACAAACTTACCAAGGGGTTCAGAGATAGTGGCATGGTGGAAGTATGTCTTTTGCCTCAATGTCAACACATAATTAAAGCCACTTGAAATACCTCGCTGATAAGCGAGTTTCAAATTGGATAAGACGGCTTGGATGATATTTTACTCTAAAACATGTGCCACCACCTATCTGTTACTGCTCAAGTGAATTTCAGTATCCACTGTTTCGTTGTAAGCAATATTCAGAACTATCCTTGTGACCCATATATTACGTCTCTACCCGTGCAACTACACATCAAAATACTGCCAGTTTAAGTCATGTGGACCACTGAAAGTGTGTAGAGTGCTCCGATTCTTACTTCATTATGTATAATTTGTATGTGCCCATCCCCTGTTTTGACCTTCCCATTCCCATTGGTTGTATCCAGCCAACATGTGCACATCCTCTAATGAATGATTTCTCTTTTTAAAAAGGCAAACCAAACCAGTTTGGGACTCTATACTCCATTCTACTCTTGGTAATTCAATCACCAACACTTGTCTCGCCCCACCATCCACTCACCTTTCCCAGGTAAGCCTCAGCCGTTTCCTTCATCTTGACCAGCACCATGGATGAAATTTCTTCAGGATAAAACGTTTTCTGTTCACCCTTGTATTCAACTTTCATCTTAGGCTTGCCACCTTCACTGACTATGATGAAGGGCCAATGTTTCATGTCTGACTGGACAGCCTGGTCATCAAACTTGCGACCGATCAGCCGTTTGGCATCTGTAAAATGAACACATTTTTTTGCCCAAGGTTAGAAAAAGGTAAAGGCAACACAAAACAGAAACACTTTATTTTCTGGGCAACTCAGCCAGCCAAGGGAAACAATATCCTCAATGAATGTTTTCAGGAGGAAACCACAGAAACTTGGTTTTTCATCATAGTTGCCACATTGACTTTGGTATTCTTTTTTTCCTTATGAACTCGCGTTAACAGAACTATTCATAACAGATAACCACCAAATTAAAACTATACAAGGGTTTGATTTGATATGAAACTGCATCTCTCTATTCAAAATGAATGACAAATGTGTACTATTGCATTATGTTTGTTGTATTCATTCAAGAACTTAAAATTCACTTGAATCAGTAAAGCATTAAATTAAGAGTTAACTTACCAAAGATAGTGTTCTCTGGGTTCATGGCAACCTGGTTCTTGGCGGCATCACCAATCAGTCGTTCAGTGTCTGTGAACGCCACATAGGAAGGGGTGGTGCGGTTTCCTTGGTCATTGGCAATGATCTCTACTTTGCCGTGTTGGAACACGCCCACACAGGAGTAAGTTGTGCCCAGGTCAATTCCAATCGCAGGAGCCTTAGCCATGTTCTTGATTTGTTTTAACTGCAATTCAATATAGACAATTCTGGAGTTAAAGAGTCTACAAAAGCGCAACAAATGTAAACCCCATTACATTAAAAAAAAAAAAACTTTCATCCTCCAGCTTGCAGCACCACGAGTCCATCAGTAGATCATCCAATTTTCAGTCCAGACACAAACAAAACCATTTATCCCTCCACCCTAATCTTTTTCAATGGCAGCATCTTACCGACGCAAGATATCCAAGAATGACATTTTTATTCCCTATGATTGAGCGGACAAAATGGTGACATTTTGTCTTACAAGAACATGAAATCTCAGGACTTTAGTATCTTCTCCTAGCATACTGAACATGTGACTAGGCGTCCACCGATGTCATGCATTTTTCTTGAATTTTCATTCGTTACTATTTCCATCAACGGACACAATGAGAGTAAATAGTAAGCCTTATGCATCTGTAGTATTAAAATGATATGCAAATGACCACACGTGATGGGAAAGACCATTTACTCTCATCATTGACTATATGACTGGCCAGCGCTTTGTCTTGCTTGCAAAGATGGCGGCGCAACCTTTGACGAGCGTAGCAACCTAGTCAACAGACTTGCACAGCTGAGCAGGCTCTGCAAATAATTTCTGACAAAGATAATCTTTTATCCAACACCTCCCTCGAGCATGAAGGCGAAGATGAAGTTAGTGATGGATTACCAGCCTACGAGCTGTGTGAACTTGCGCACAGTACCAGTGGACAGCAACGGTGACAGTGCCAAGAGGGGAGCGCAGCCCACTCGCAGCATAAGACGGGGGAAGGGGAGAGGTAGGGGAAGAAGAGTGTTAAGAGTGAGTTGAAGTCCAGCAAGGGGGTGTGGTAGGGGCGTGGTCGTGGACTGACCTGTCTGCATAAGTGTGAGCATCTTGATAGACTTCTAAACTATTTTACTTTCATTTACAGGTGTAGTGTGACAATACAAACTTTATATTCAACTTTTTTGCTTTGTGTTCTTTTTTGGATTTTTATCTGTAATAGTAAATACAGATGTTTTTGATCGCGCAAAAAAAAAAAACCTATCCAAATCTAAATGCCTAAATAGCTCTTTATTAATATCAAAACTGAAACAAAAGAAGCCCAGATTCTAAATGAAAATCTTCATTCAATTTTCTTCAAAAATCTTATGTTTTTTTTTAAATCTCTTATATTTTTCAAGCTAAAATCTTTTTGTTATATCTTCATTCAATTTCATTCAAAAATCTTATGTTATTTTTTTCCCATCTCTTAGTTTTCGAGCTAAAAATCGAGCTAAAATTTTTTTGTTAATCATTACCCCCAAATCATTACATTTACCTGCCACTGGAAAAGCCTTTATTTGTAATATTCCCTGGCAGTGAAAGGGTTAATGCCATATGCAAGCAACCAGCCTGAAAATTCAGCGAATATAACTTTGCAATTAAATATGTTAAAATATGAGGCTGCCAGATCCACCACCCCCACCCCTCCCGAACAGTGGCACCCACATTGAATTCCTTACTTTATAAAGCGAAGGGCATGGCACATTGTTTCTCACAGTCTTAAGCATCCTACTATTATGCATTTAACCCGTTCACTGCCTGAAAATATTACAAACAAAGGCTTTCCCAGTGCCAGGGAAATCTAATGATTTGGGGGTAATAATTAACAAAAAATTCTAGCTCCGAAACTACAAAAGATATAAAAATGAAATATATATAATTTTTAAAGGAAATTGAATGAAGATTTTGAATCTAGGCTTCTTTTGTTTTAATTTGGATAATAAAAAAGTATTTAGGCATTTAGATTTGGATAGATTTTTTTGCATGATCAAAAGCATATGTATTTACCACTACATCTTCACATCCAAACAAGAACACAAAGCAAAAAAGTTGAAAATAAAGTTTGTATTGTCACACTACACCTGTAAATTAAAGTAAAACAGTTTAGAAGTCTATCAAGATGCTCACACTCTAAGCAGACAGGTCAGTCCACAACCACGCCCCCTCTCCCCACCACGCCCCCTTGCTGGACTTCAACCCTCTCTTTCACTCCTCCTCTCCCCCTACCTTTCCCTCTGCCCCGTGTCACGCTGCGAGCAGGCAGCGCTCCCCTCTTGCGCTGATTATCACGTCACTGGCCACAATGCAGAGTACACACTAGGCTGGCTCGTTCGATCCTGGCGAGCCGTCAGCTGAACACACACTGAGGTCACATAGACTGACTCGATAACTGACGAATATGGTCGGCAATTCCATCACTATCATCATCTCACCTTCATGCTCGAGCGAGTCGTTGAATAAAAGATTACTGTCTTTGTCAAAAATCATTACAGAGCCTGCTCAGCTGTGTAAATACGTTGATTTGGTCGCTGTGCTTGTCGAAGGTTGCGCCGCCATCTTTGCAAGCGAGTCGAAGTGCTGGCTGGTCATCCAGTCAGTGATGAGAATAAATGGGCTTTCCCCTCACGTGTGGTCATTTACATATCATTTTAATACTACAGACATATAAGGCTTACTACGCGCACTCTATTGAGTCCGTTGATAGAAATAGTAACGAATGAAAATTCAAGAAAAATGCATATCAGTGGACGGCCCATAGGCACTGGGAAAGCATTTTTAATGCGGCGTCAGCTGATGGCTTAAAGGCACTCTACGGGTTAATAACAATGTGAAATAACACTGTTACAAATTAGACTTACAAATCTGTTGAAAACAATTACAAGTCAAGGTTAACAAACAAAAATACGCCTGCAAGTGGCAGTAAAAGTTTTCTAAGATAAAGACAAATCTGCCAGGTGAAACAGCACCTTTGCAACTTTACAGACCCGTTCGACCGTTCTTGGAGGTTTTTCAACAGAAGCGAAATTTCTACAAAGAATGTATATAGAACTTGCAAATGTTTGTGAAAGCAGAGGAATGGGAGGGGAGGGGAGAGGGAAGGGAGAGATTATCTTGAAATTTTCCCCATCTTCCGAAGCATCGTCAAAAAGGGGTTGGGTTTTCTTCTTGTTTTTTCCTCCATTTTCGGTCTTCATGCACACAGCATGGGGTTGAGTATCAGATCTCATAATAGCTACTGGAAAAAGAGGTTCTGTTGAAACTAACGACTTACAAACCAGATTCATTAACATACATTGGCACCATTTGTGAAGCTCTCTTGCCTGTAGCCCCCCCCCCCCCCCCCTCTATATTTCACGGCCTTTACTGGCATCTGCTGTTCACATGTATCAGCATGTTCTTGAAGAAGTAGACATAGCAAGATGCAATTTCGTACACAAGAGTTTTAGCAAGAATTGTCACTCTTCGGTCTAAGTATGGCTACACTCCACCAGCACAATTCCCACTTAAGAACTTAAAGGTCAAAATGCACGGTCATTTCCTGTCTACAGATTCTGTAGACAGGAAATTGCTGAATCATAATCCACTAAACTGTGGGGCGAGTCCGTAATTTATCCCAGTTAGGCCAGCCATGCGTTACACTTTTGTTTCACCATTGATGACAGAGGATACACACCGCCCAAGGAAAGTTATGTATCACATTTCCTGATGAAAATCAGTTATGCAACACTGTAAACTATTAATAACTAAAATAAGTAGGATCTGGAAGTGCTATCATTTTCATCTCTTATATTTAAGAACAGTCGTTTGCTCAGATTCATGTGAAAATATTTCTAATCACAACGTTCATTGGACTGACAGATCAAACATCTACATCACTGCAAACAGACCTGTCTTCTTGGAAAATGGCAACTCCAACTGCCATGTCACATTACAGAAAATTTCTATAACAAAATATGCACTTGTTCTACAAGTCTAAAGTTGGCTCCATTAACATGGGAAGTTCAATCGCAGCCAAACTTAAACAGACTCATAGACATATGCCGAATTCCAGGCTAAACATTGCTCATCGCAGCCAAACTTAAACAGACTCATAGACATATGCCGGATTCCAAACCAAACATTGTTCAAGATGGCATTTGTAGGAGCCATATATATTGAATCTTTCCTCTGCACGCACTGAACAAAGTCCCTTTGTCAAAAAAATTTAGAGTAATAGATTCTCTTAAAACATTATAAAAAAAACACACACAAAAAAAGCTTTTAAATGCACAGAAGTTAAGGACAGTTCGTAATTAGTACCTCAAGTCACAGTTTCCAAGTCTATGCTGACAAGCGTGTTCAAATACCGGTGTCCCGAGTTTCATATATATATATCATCAGCCCTTGCATGTACTGTTTTTCAAATGTGCGTAAATAGTAGCAGCTGGAGGGCCATTAAAACTTAAATGTTGCCAGAGGTTCAATTCTACTTTCTATACTTGGTCCATATTAAAACTAATGACCATATTTAACACAGGGCTGGCTGAAGACTTGAAATTTACTCGAGAAACCTCCACCGGCAACACCATGTGACCCAGCAGTCATGTGGATATTCTGGAAGACTAAGGAAATAACATCAAGAGCATCCCTCTTCCATCTGAATACTTATGACTGTATGGATGGACAGAAACATGCAGTTACCAAAGATGTGGGGATTTTTTCTCCCCCACTTTCTCTCTCTTGAAACCTTTTATCTGCTGTCCCCAGTGTCTGCTAAATCAGGTTCAATAGCCCTTTCCAAAAATGCCAACCTTCCGTGTCGAAATTTGGGAACCATGATTTGAAGTGGGTGAGATATTCAATGAAGTGGATGTTGTTCAGCTTTCGACTGAAAGCTTTTTTTTTTTTACCCTCCCATGTTTCAGCTGAAACTGTGGGGTTCATTGGAAACAAAAAACAAAAAAAAAGCATTTCCAAGCATATCGCAAACCCCCATATATTCTGTGGGGTTTATTCTGCAATACATTATCATCACTATCCAAAAAACTGACACCCTCCACCCAATTTTTTACTGAATTTTTTTTTTTTTTTTTTGGGGGGGGGGGTGTTTTTTTTTGGGGGGAGGGGGGGGTGGGGTGGGGGGGGGGGGGCGCGAGGGACTACATTAGTGATTTCAAGAATTATTTCTGGATTACAAAAATTCCAGAAGAATTCGGAAGCGCTGGCGTTTGTGACTTTCCCTAGTTTTAGTTTCGCTTGATGGCTGATTTAAGACAACAGAAATCTTGCAAGTTAGTGCAAGGTTTTGATTTATTAACAACAAGAAATAAAAAAAAAAAAAAGGCTGACAACGGAACCTATTGATAAGGCAACAAAATCCTGATAATCTTTTCTTGGCCCTTTTTGACGAAAGGTCTATCCTCCAAAGATTTTTTCCAATTCATGCTGCTTACTGACTTCCATGTGATTTAGAGCAGTCGCAAAGACTGTAACTTTAGATGAAAGCTAACAGGTCTGCACATGACTACTGGCTGAGCTGATTTGAGAACGTTTTCTCACAACTGCTAGTACTGACACTTCTGGTATTATCGATTCAATCCTAGTGGCAGCCCATCTTACCAGGACCAGGCATGCTCATCTGGTTACGACAACAGCGTGAAAATGAGGTTTCCAATCAAAATTTTGTTATTAGACAAGCGCTGGACATTTTGATCGAATCGCCAATGAGCCAGTATGTCTAACCATCAAACAGCAGATCTGACCACTGATTGTGAGACAAAGATTTTCCAACATCAATAACGGAACTACGTTGCATGGCCATTGTGACAAGATCAAATGGCTGAGTTAAAACACAAAATAATACTCTATGAGAACTACGGTAACAAAATGAGGGAGACGGACCGGGCAGAAGGCGAAGTCCAAATTTAGGGGCCCCCATTTGAACTGTGTCTTTAATTGGCGCTCTCACGGATGGAATTGTCAAGAGAAACATCAGCTGGGACATTAGCTTTGGCACACAACCGACAGAACCAGAGGAGTCTGGTGGACTAGTGTGTAGGATTAGTTGCCAGGCCGGCGATCACGGCACAATGAAAAACACGTGACTGGCTGGTTCGCGCTGCAGATCAATTAATGACAAACCCGAACGACTGAGCTTAATTTTTTTAAACACAGAGAGCAAACTGCCCATCTGTATTCAGAGTGATCGAGTACTTACGTCTTGATTTCATTCCTTCCTTACCTTACTTTGATGTCAGTTGAAATTGGAATGACGGTATCTTTTGAGTCCTGATCGGTTCGTGTGCGATCCTCCTGGGTCAACCGACTCCTGTAAAAGTGCCGGTCCGTGGCGTTGAACGGAAATGACGAAACAACAAGGTGTTCTCGAATGTTCATTAAAAGTGACCAATAAAAATCGTCGAATGAAAATGTATCCAATCGCAGAAGACATGACATCATCTCCTTGGGAATGCGCCCAGATATCTCGAAAGTTCTTTCGATTTCTCGACGCCGTTTGCACAATATTAATCCTGTCGCTGCTCGGTGACTGTGTTCCACTATATTGTCGAGAATTCCCGAATCCTAGGCCGGATCAGTTACATGAGAGGAGAGGTGTCCAAAAAGATATAAAGTGATCCTCCGCTACTGGGAGTAATTCCTTTGCCCACTTATGAAATAGTAATCTGAAAAGGCGTGGGAGAAAGAGGTTTCTACGCCTCTTGAGAAATAGTAAACTAAAAAGGCGTAGGAGACAAAGATGTAAAACATTATCTTCCAACCTGAAGGAGGGGGGGGGGGGGGGCACAAATGCTAGATACTGGAAAACCGAATGTTCTGAACCATATCACAGACTGATTAACGCCAATTTGGCCCGGCTCTAGACAAGGAAGAAGGAAGATCAGTATACACACACACACACACACACACACACACACACACACACACACACACTCACACAGTTGTCTATGTTGATGTTTTTGGTGCAGGGGTCAGTGGAGCAGTTCTCGCAGCATCCGCGAAAGTTTTGCATATTTACCCATTGTAGGCATGCGTGTAGTCGAATAGGAATTTCCCACCTTTGTTTGCATGCTTCTTTTCATCAATAAGTCTTTTATGTAAAAGTAGATGTTCCCAGACAAACCAATTTGTTTCAATTTATATAGTAATTTATGATGCCAAACACGATCATATGCCTTTTTTATATCAAAAAAGAAGCAAAAAAGAAGATGTTGGCCACTCATTACCTGCTGACCACCAAACGAGTTTTGAAGATGTTTTTATATCTAAGTATGGTCAATTGTCTATAAGGCTTTTAACTTCCCTTGCCTATAGATTCAAACTTAATGCTTTTAAGACGAAATTCACTTCCAACATCACATGTGTTTGTGGTGGGAAAATTTCTAATGAACATATACTTTTCCACTGTAGAAAAATGAAAACATATCTGCCTACTTTTTCGGAAAAGTCCCTGAAGGAGGTTTTTAATAAAACCCCTTTTGATTTGTGACATTGTTTTAGGACTTGTTCAGAGTACCATTTTTAGATTCCTTTAATAATTCTATCTTCACGTGTAAATGTTATTATCCTGTTACCTTTAGCGTTCATTTGATTTTTAAAAATGTTATTCTAGTTATGTTGTAGGTTGCAATTTTTATTCATGTTAACATTTTTTCTTCCGATTCTCATTCTGATCCTCCTTTTTCTCTTTTTCCGTTTTCCATTTATACTTCTTCATCTTTTTCTATCTCCCTGTTTCTCTATCTCTTTATCTCCTTCAGCTGCCTGTCTACCCACCCTTCTCCCCTCCCTTCCTCCTTTTCTACCTTGTTTATTTATTTATTTTTCGTTGTCTAAAATCACTTATGTGTATAGACATTAAATTGAAGAACACAGTTGTCTAATATCACTTAAAGTGAACAGACGTTAAATTGAAGAACTAACTAACTAACGCTCACACAGAGTAACTCACACACGTGCGAGCGCGCACCACATATATCTATCTGTATACTGTCAATTTATTTAAATCTTCATCTATCTCTTTGTCTGTAGTGGTAGTAGTACTTTAATTTTACGTCTTTTCACAAAACTATGTGATATTAGAAGAGAGAGAGAGAGAGAGAGAGAGCGTGTGCTTACCTGTGTGCATGTGTGTGTGCGTACTTACGTACGTGTAGGATATGTGTTTGCAGGTGTGGGTGTATACGTACAATCACAGAAAGACCGCCAATATCATATCAATGTAAATACCTAGCCGGACCACATGTCAAACAAAAGGTAACTTTAAAAGCAAGATCAGTATCAGAAAAAAAAAAAAAAAAAAACATCAGTTACAGACATGCCTGATAAACATGGCAGGTATGTCCTAAGGGGAACACATTCAAACAAGATAATTATGATGTCTTGATTTGTTTGTTTCACCACTTATACATTTTTTTGAAACATCACATTCAGTTCTGGGAGCATCTAGTTTTAGTCGATAAAATGTTCAGAATACAAAATATACATTGAAATCCTGAGTACGATTACCCGGAGAGAGCTAAAACAAATATCCTCATTATCCACCATTGGTTCTTATACTGCAAATCTGTTGAAGGAAACTGATGTGAAAGTTAAATCATTGGCAAAGACGTAGGCCTAGTATACATACACCATTCCAAACTGGAAAAGAAACAGAGCGACCTTTCTCTCTCTCTCTCTCTCCCACACACACACACACACACACACACACACACACACACACACACACACACCACACACACACACCACCACAAGAGCAAATACTGTTTTCTGTGTGTCTTTGTGTGTTTTTGTTGTATATGTTGTTATAATATATATATATTGTTCAACACACACACACACACACACACACACACACACACACACACACACACACAAAATATATATATATATACGATTTTTTTTTGTTGTGGGCGAAAACAAATGCAGACTAGCAATTCCTCCATCATTACATTAATGACTTGGCAAAGATTTGAAGGTGGAGGGAGGGGGGGGAGAGAAAATGAGAATGAACAGTCAGGAAAATATATGATAAACATAAAATTCTTCACCAGCAGCCTATGGGCACCATCGTAACCCATCTTGAAGACAGAACTATTTATATTGACTGCTCCGAGGCTTTTCGTCCGCTGGATCGGACTCATATATAGGCCCATCCTGTGTCTGTTTTAAAAGGAAATCTATATAACAGCTACGTTCGATTAAACTGAGTCGTAATAAGTTCAGTTCAATTTCGGTTTGTGGCCTAGCCGACCACGATGGGCCATATTAGGGCTGTCGAGGTGTGATCAGATTGAAATGTGAATTGTAACTTTTCGGTTGTTGTCATCGTCGTCGTCGTCGCCGTCGTCGTCGTCGTTTCTGTTGTTGTCTCATTCGTCCGCGGTGACCCCTCAGTGACGGCATTGTCCTAACGCCATTTATTCCTGCTCTCTCATACACACCTACTAGGAACACTCAACATCAAGTCTGGGAATAGGTGTCTCAGTTCCAGTTCACGAGGAGAGCAGTCAGGTCGGTTCCCTGTGTGGGGGATAAGGTGAATGGTCTCCAGGTGTTGGCTAATCGACAAACTACGCATAATAAGCAGTCCCTGGCCAACTGGCGGTGTTCTTACCATACCCACTGCACCTGTCAAAAAGCCCCATGTATCATATGACAGGTTTGTGTGGGCGGGCAAGGGTCCTTTGCTTTTAATGTGGTGTACGAAGGCTATATATAGGAATTAGAGTCAGCACGCAGTGACGCCTTCACGTAACCGAAACTGAAATGTCAGTTCTCGGAAAGCATTCAAGATTTTTATTTTAGGTTTTAATGTAACTCTCTCTCTCTCTCTCTCTCTCTCTCTCTCTCTCTGTGTGTGTGTGTGTTGTGTGGTGTGTGTGTGTGTGTGTGTGTGGTGGTGTGTGTGTGTGTGTGTGTGGTGTGTGTGTGTGTGTGTTACGCACTGTAACAATACAAAATTAAGGGGTGGAGGAGAGGATGGTGAGTGGAGACAGGGATATGTGAAGTTATATATATATTGAATACTAAAACAAATTCAACATCTTTTCCCACAGGGACGATTTTACTTATCAAACTTTCGCCACAAGGGCTTCTTCAGGAATAAAACACTTCATAAAAAGTCCAGTGCTTTCAACATGATTACTTCTCAGCAATTACAACTATCAATTTAACACACACTCGCGCGCACATACACACACACACATACCCCCCCCCCCTCCACACACACACACACTCATCCCAAAACACCTGTATTCAGCTATTGTTGAGCAGGCACACGTGAAATATACCACAATGAAATGGGGAAAAAAATCACACACACACACACACACACACACACACACACACACACCCCACACACACACACACAAAGGAGGGGGGAGCGAGAAAGAGAGTGAAGGGGAGAGAGAGGGAGGAGAGAGAGAGAGAGAGAGAGAGAGAGAGAGAGAGGAGTGGGGTGGATGATGAGAAAAAAAAGAGGGGGGGGGGGATGGATAGAAAGAGAGTCAGATAGGAAAGATGTAGGTCTGCTGAAAAGCTGACACAGGAACGGGGAAGGGGAGAGGGGGGTGGAATAGGGAGTGGGTGGACGGGAACTGAACAGAGAAGAAAGGGAGCAATGGGGAGAGGGGGGGGGGGGGGGCTGGGGGGAGATAATTGGAAAACCGAGGTATATCTAATACCAGAAATATGGACATGCATAGCATGTCTAGCCCATATCAATGTACCTAATGACAGGTGCGGATCGGAGGGCAGGGGCTAGGGACAGAAGAAATGGGAAAAGAGGATGATGAAGGATGGAGTGTCAGCTTTCCACCAGGCCCACAGTGCTACATCTTTCCTCTCTGCCTCTCTTTCTGTCCATGCCCCCCCCCCCCCCCCCCCCGCCCCCCTTTTTTTCTAATTATCCACCCCCACCCCCACCCCTCTCTCTCTCTTCTCTCTCTCTCTCCCTCTCGCTGCCCCCTCCTCTGTGGTTTTGTGTGTGTGTGTGTGTGTGTTGTGTGTGTGTGTGTGTGTGATTTCCCCCCCCCCCCCCCCCCCCCCATTTAATTGTGGTATGTTTCACGTGTGCCTGCTCAACAATAGCTGAATACATGGTGTGTGTGTGTGTGTGTGTGTGTGTGTGTGTGTGTGTGTGTGTGTGTGTGTGTGTGAATTAGATAGTTGTAACTGTTGAGGAGTAATCATGCTGAAAGCATTGGACTTTTTATGAAGCGTTTTCTTTCTTTCTTTCTTTCTGCGTACGCAGGCTCATACTCCTGCGGACACTGCCTGTATAGACAGGCAGTGGAGTTTTGTGTGTATGGCCGTTTTTCATCCCGCCATTAAGGCAGCCATACTCCATCTTCGGGGAAGGTGCATGCTATGTGCAACGTGTCATCCATACCAACGGCCAAACTGACCTTCTCTTCCGAAAGTTGGTGATGGGATTTTACGTGTGTGCAAGATGTTGTGCGTGCGTTCACACACGGAACCTCGGTTTATAGTCTCATTCGAAGGACTGTATGGGGAATGGAGTCAGAACCAATGTTAACCCCGAGGGAAAAATCCCCCTGTACCGAAATTCGAACCCGCAACCCCAGGATCACGAGTCCGGCGCTCTACCAACTGAGCTATTCCGGCCCCTATGAAGCGTTTTATTCCTGAAGAAGCCCTTGTGGCGAAAGCTTGGATAAATAAAATCGTCCCTGTGGGAAAAGATGTTGAACTTGTTATAGTATTCATTTTATTCAAATATACCTGTTGACGTTTTGTTGAGGCGCGGTGCGAGTTTAAGTGAGAGTTTTACCTATTAAATTATACATATATATAATCCATGTGTGTGTATATGTGTGTGTGTGTGTGTGTGTGTGTGTGTGTGTGTGTGTGTTGTGTGTGGTTGTGTGAGAGAGAATGGGGTATGGGTGGGCATGGAGTTAGTGTGAGGGTGACTCCATGTACTGGTAAATCTGTTCTTCTTACTGAGTGTAAGGACGTAACACCAGGCACAAGCATTTCACTGCAGACCCAAGCAGAATATGTTTCACATCATGTATTTATTATTATTATCATTATTTTTCTTTTGTCTGTTCACTTTAAATCAGCTATCTCTATATGCACATGTGTATGCATTTGCACCAACCATCATGAGTGTGTGTGTGTGTGTGTGTGTGTGTGTGTGTGTGTGTGTGTGTGTGTGTGAGTGTGTGTGTGTGTGTGTGAGTGTGTGTGTGTTGTGTGTGTGTGTGTGTGGTGCACGTGCGTGCGCGCACATGTGTGCGTGCATGCACGCGCATGCGTGTGTGTGCATTCATGTGTGCATGCGTGTGCGTGCGCGCACACGCACGCACACACATACACACACTGTCTGTCTGTCTGTCTGTGTATCTGCAGCCCCCCCCCCCCCCTCCCTCCTGTTCGCGCACACATTTCAGCATTGATTCCTTCAGAAGCTACGTCACCCAGGGCTGTTTGACGAGTTTGACAACAATCCTGACATTTAGCTGGATGAAAGTCATTCTTTCCCCATGCTCAAGCCGTGTTTGACCCGAAGCGTTGACTGTGGATGGGAGTTAACAACAAAGGTTCTGCTTAAGAAACGGAATACAACAGTGTCGATATAGGATTTAGTATTTAGCCTACATTTTCACTTCATCCTTTTCATCTGTCTTTTTTTTTTCCTCCCCCCTCCCCTTCCTCCCCCCCCCCCCCTTATCCGGCACCCTACCCTCATCCTCCCACCCCTCTTTTTTTTTAATTTAAAATCTCTATTAAATTATTTTCGTAATGACTGAGCTATATTTATTTACCTGCACTTTCTCACCTATTATTGATACATTTCCGTCGTTTGTTTGTTTGTTTGTTTCTTCTCGTCCTGCTTGAAGATGAAGAAGAGGTCGAAGCTCATTATTACAGTCAAAGCTGCATGTAGCGATTGTCAGAGGATCAGCCCTCACTAACACAGGCCTGTTCGTATAGGTCAATTCATGGCACCGCTCACTGCCGTTTAACCATATTGTGTCCATGATTATCTGACTGCGGCATATCCAGTTTTGTTCTTTCTGGTGCAAGCACAGGCTGCCCACCATAAATCGATGCGCCGAGACTTCTGCTTAGTGAATCGAGTATTATAGACAGGTCGCAACTGTATCGTTCTAAGAACTACTGCGTCTGAATTGTGACCCCTTTCTTTTCTTTCATGTGCTCATCAAGATGCACGCAATAGCCCGATGCAAATGGACTGAAATGAAAGGAATGTGTCAGTTTGGGGTGGGCCAGCTGACATAAAGACGGGGTCAAAGGTGCACGCTAAACTTGAACAAACGAATCACAAGCCAAGTGCAACTGTGTATTGTTCTTAGAATTGTTCTGTGCCAAGAAAAAGTACTCTGAGGCCAGAAATGTGACGTCAAGTATGGGGTAGCTCATGTATTCCTACTCTTTGAGTGAACGAGTAAAATGACTGGTGATGGTGGAGGGTGTGTGTGTGGGGGGGGGGGGGGGGGGAGGTTAACTTGATTTGAATTCAGTTTACATTTAAATAATGGTTCAATGTTCATGCTTTGCCCCCAAACAAACAAATCAACCAACCGACCCACTAAAAAAAAACTTACATATAGATTGCACAGCGTTTTGGTGAGTATTCGTATATGTGGCATGTGGTCGCGGTCTGCGTGACACTCCATTTTGCTGTCATTTGCGACATGTGTAACTCCCAAATCCTTGTGGCCTGCTGCAAGGAGCTGGAGTCCACAAGTCATGCATATTTCTGCAATCCTTGCTGACACAGGGTACTTCACTCTTACACCCTTGTGCTCTACTATAAGGAGTCCACAATGAAATGATATACTGACTCCAAATGCCAAGACAAAATCGTCCTTTTCGCATTATCACACACACACACACACACACACACACACACAGCGCGCGCGCGCGCGCGCATGCACGCACGCACACACACACACGCGCGCGCGCGCGCGCGCGCGCACATAGAGAGAGAGCGAGAGAGAGAGAGAGAGAGAGAGAACAGGGCGATGTCCATCAATTCAAAGGGCAGTTGCTGGTCTTGACCTCTACTGTTGCCTCCAAACGCAGAAGAAGTGTCAGTTAATGCCCTCAGGGCGAGGGTTCAACCTTCTGATTAAAAAAAAATCAACCATGGCTCCGCCCCTACATTTTCCTGTTCCCTCTTCCTCTGCCACTCCACACCTTCCACCTTTTCCACCTCCCCTCCCGCCCACTTATTCCCACCCATTCCAAATAGTCGATGCTGATCACCCAGGTAGCATCTCTGTCGAACACCCATCTCACCATATGAACTCCCCATACTTCATAAAAAGCCAATATAATCAAATTCATGACAGTGGACATGATACGAAAGAACAAGCAGCATTACTATGGAGCTGCTCGGTTTGCCTTGAATTAAATTGTTTTGCCATGGCAGCAAGAGTTCTTCTTCTTCTTCTTTCCTTAAACATCCGCCATCATCATTTTGATGGTTCTGATGTGTACAATAAAACTGGGGGGTTTCCACAAGGCTGTTGGCATAGAACATATAGGACTGGCAGTGGGGGGACTTGTGGGATGGGATGGGGGTGGTAGGGGGGGGGGGGGAGGGGGAATGGGGGGAGGGCGCTGGATGGTCAAATTTGGGACTTGAAACACTTCACTGAGGTTGAGGAAATAACCTCGGGAGGGAGGCTGTTCAAGTCCCTGACAGTCCTCGGGAAGAAGGAAAACTTCCTGTAATTTGTGTTACAAGCAGGGAGGAGATATGTCTCCCCGTGAGACTGTCTTGTAGACCGTGCTGGGGTGTTCGGTGTGGGGCCTGAAAGGGGTGTTTATGCTGACCTCTTCTCGATGATATTTGAAGAAGGTGGTCAGCCTTGCTGCTCTTCTTCTGTCTGCTAAAGAGTTTCCTTCTTTGCTCAATATTCACCGTGTGTATTGTATATCTTTATCTCTTTTAACTTTCTTGTGGTTAAAAGAAAAGAGGATAGTGGATAACTGGTCTTGCCGCTGATCATGATAAACCGATGCTTGGAAATCTTACGGTTTTGCCTAATTCACCATCTGCGGACTGGGACCTCGAGGCGGGCTTCGTCTGATTATGATGTATATAAAAAAAATATCTTTATCATCAAGTGTCTTTGTTTTCCAATAAGTTTTAGAAATGAATGACTAATGATATTCTAGAAAATTTATCGAGCGATCTGCCATAAATATTTAAACTAATTAAAAGATTAAGCATCTTCACTTCGGACGCGAATGTTGATCAAGTATGGCTGCCTGACAACATACCAGTGCTTCCAAACAAAGATAAACTGTACAGAATAAGGTAAAGAAATTTGTTCGAATATTGCTTCTCTTTTAGAAAGGATCTAATCTTGTAAAAAGCTATCACTCAAAGTATAAAGAGACAAGATATGTATTTTTCTATTGCTAAGACAACATTACAGGCATTTAATTACGGTCATTATTAGCGAATGATTTACTCACCTGCTGAAACTTGACCGATAACAGTTACTGATTGAGTGGGCTGAAGAGACACAGACACACACACACACACACACACACACACACACACACACACACACACACACACACACGCACAAACACACACACCACACCCCACACACACACACACACACACACACACACACGATTCATGGTCAAATTTTAGAAAAAAAATCAAAGGTTGATTTTGGCCTCATAGGAAAAAGGGAAGAAGAATGTGAATTACTGGTGATCAAGACAAAAACATATGGCAAATGTTTTAAACTTGGTCATTTCCATAGGGGAAGGGGGGGGGGGGGAGGTACAGGGATTGGGGGGGGGGGTGGTAGGTGGGATGTGTTGGGGGGGGGGGGGGGGTGTCCAGTGATCAGTTTACATATCAGTTGTAATAGTTAAATCTTGGGCAAGAGTGCAAAATGTTTTCACTATACCCTCATGGAAATTGCTCAAGAATAGACGTGTACTGACCTGTTTTCATTCATGGTTTAGAACTAGCAAGTCCTTGGCAGCAATTGGCTTCTTTCACAGAGAAAGTCGTAATTTGGTCATTCTTTCCATGAGGTGACAATAAAAGAAATCAATGAACAAGTTGATCAGTGAGAGTGGAGATGGGAAGGCTAACCTGAAATGTTATCAAATTTTAGTTTTAAGTTTATCGTGATTCATACAGAAAAAGTAATAAATGTGTACATTTCATGAGGTATTGTATGACAGTCATCTGGTCAGGACTTATAAAAGGTCGCAGGTTCAAGACCTAACATTCCTAAGTGGATGAAGTGGGGGGCAAAATTTATCAAGTTTCCCTGATCAGTATCAGCGGAGACTGTTACTGTAGTGTTATTGCTTAACCATGATAATTTTATGAGCACACTTAAATAAGATATGGTGTGAAAACAATCATGGTTCTGCTGTCTCTGGAAAAAGAAATCAGGTCCATTGAATGATCTTCTGTTTTCTGTTCTTTTTTTTTGATGTGAAAATACATGTCTAGTGAACTGTGTAGTACAATTAAATGAGTTGAAATAAAAACCAAACCAATTAGATGTTGAAGTGTACACAAGCATACATGTGATGTATTTGTGCCAGCCACGTGGTTCATATAAACATACAGAAACATATGCATGCTAATACACACAAGTACGCATACTCACATACACACAAACACACAGATACAAATAAGAAAATACAATCTGGAAAAAAAGCAAGCCAACAAGAGATGTATACAGGATGTTCCAAAGTATTTGTGACACCAGGATGAACAAAACTAGTCTTTAGTACAGCACAATCAATGTGAACACTACTCATGCTTTATCATATTTCTTTAACAGCCATTCACACACACATGCACACACACACTCATGCACACATGCATTTTATAAGCAATGCTCTGTTGAAGCAAAGATGAGAACAAGGACTTTGTCCCATTCCCAAGGTCTTTCAGAACCTGCTGGTTATTCTCACCAAAAGTCTTTCAAGTTTACACATGTCTTGCTTTGACAGCCAAAATGTGGCCTAGGGCAATGAACATGAGAGAAAATGTGTGAAGAATAATGAAGTCCCTTCAGCATGCCAGACTTCACTCTGACAACAAGCTGACTGACAAGGGAAGTCAGGGAACACAGTAGAGAGGAAGAAGAGTCAAAACACTCACCAAATAACTTTAACACTTAGTATCTAATCACACCCTTTACCTTGATTAATTTAGAAGAAGAGTCAGAACAATCACCAAAACAATTGTAACATTTAGTATCTAATCACACACTTTGCCTTTCTTAATTTTGGTACAGTTTACAAGAAAGACGAAGGGTAAAAATCAAAGGAAGTGAACCATCCACTCTTCATTATAGTAAATATCCTTTGACAGGTATGCCACTGAGTGCTGTTTGATGTATGCAATTAAAGAATAACAAATGACAGAAAGATTGTTACCAACCCAACCACCCTTTGTACTCTACCTAATTTTGGAACAGTGGAACACAAAGACAATAAAGACAAAAATCAACCTTTCTCTTGTTGTCATTGTGAGCTCCCCTTGACAGACTGTCACTGACTGTCTACTGTCTGATATGAGTCCAGTGGTAAAATCTTCCTGGTTAATTTGTTCAGCTCTCAATATAAGCCTGTCATTATAAGGTCATTTCAGCACCAATTGGCCTTCAAATTGCTCCACTGCTTTCATGGCAGAGTTGAGACTCATGTCTCTCCTGTGACCAGGTGTGTATTTGATCCAAAGAGAAACAGGACTGGCATTCTTCAACCAAACACATGTATCCTTCCTCTGCCTTGACAGTATCATTTGCACAGGACCCGACTATGAACTCTTAGAATTAGAAAAAAAAATGGTGGTGAGGGGAGAGGTGGAGGCAGGAGAGTGTGTGGGGATGGGGAGACAGTTTATCTGTGTTATGCTTTACTGAATCGGAGTGTACTTTCTTTTTCCCTGATAGCTAATCTGCCAAGATGCCAAGTGCTGGGGCTTTGCCAGCTCCTCAGATCACGCCTTTGCGTGAGCAGTTCAGTGGACCATCCAGTGCCATAGACACCAGTGTCTACATTGAAATTTCCACAGGTAAAAGATCCAGGGCAGGAAAAGGGTGGAAGGGGAGGGGCAAATGAATCAGGAGAAGGGGGAGAAGGGTTTGGGGGTCCAATACCAAAGAACTGAACTGAGATGACCATATGGGATGAAGATCATGGGATGGGAGAGTGGGTGAGGAGAAAGGGTGGATGAATCTGGACAAGCTAGATGAGAGATACATGGATGAGTACATGCTTGTACACTCTCTCTCTCTCTCTCTCTCTCTCTCTCTCGCTCTCTCTCACTCTCTCTCTCCCCCACACATACACAGACACAGACAGACAGACAGACACATGTGCGCGCACACACACACACACACATATACACACACACACACACACACTCACACACACACAGACACACAGACACACACACACACACACACACACACACATGCACACACATATGCCCACATGTACACATGCATGCGCACACGCACACACACACACACACACACACACACACACACACACACACACACACACACCACTTTGTCATCTGATTAAAAACTCTACCAATAATCAATGGATTTCAGATGCACCAAACTGCCGGTTATATTTCACAACTGATGGCTCCAAGCCAATGCCCTTTCAGCGGAAGGTCGGAGGTCGGGAAGTCACCTTTCGATACTTTGCCCCTTTCACACTGAAATCTGGGAAACGAATCATCAAAGCAGTAGCTGTTTCAAAGTAAGTCAATACATGTGTTTCTTGAAGTCATTGCAAGCTGCTAAAGATTGGTGTTTCAAGATGTAACATATTACAAATTAATGGTATTGTAGAATGGGTACTTAGTAGCAGTAGTTAGTGACATACAAAAGACTGATGAATCCAGATGGGAGTATATCACAACTTCAAGATACTGCACAATGGGTACATAGTTGTAATAGTCCATTTATCTTGATGCGTGCTATAGCTACTTTTTCCCCACCACCTTCTGCCCTCCCCCCCTCCATACACACTCTCTCTCTTCCCTTCATCACACTTTTCTCCCTTTCCTGGTGTTTGTTTGTTTGTTTTCTTTTTCACCCCTCTAATACAGTGAAGCCTGTCAGTAAAGACCATCTGAATAAAAGACTCCCACCCAATTAAAAATTTGTTTTCTAAAATTCATTTTTGTCGTCAGTAGATAAGAAACTGTAGCAACACTCTCAGAGACACATCCAGTTAATGGATGAAACTTGACTGTGTGGTTCCAGTCTTCCCAGCCGAGTCCATGGCAAACTCAACTCTGGGTAGGAGCTGGTCATGATGGCCTGAAAAAGCCACAAATATAAACAGCACTAACGGGAATTGAACCCATGATCTTCCAACCTTGATTCCAACACGCTAACCTCTGGGCCATGATGGCTAGTTTTGTGTCATGCGTTTGTTGCTGTTGACCTCTTTAGGAAATCACACAGACCTCCTGTCGTTGTTGTTGTTGTTGTCGTACCCTGGCTAAAAGACTCCAGGGATAATCCGAACAGCCAAAGTACTTGAACACTATGGTACAAATGCATCAGCTGGGGATGAGAACATTACATGTGTGACCGTTTTTGATTACCCCACCATGTGGGCAGCCACACTCCAACTTCAGGGGATTTTGGAGACTGATAATGTTATGCTAGGAGCTTGTCACAACTGAAGACAATCCCTGCATAACTATGCAGAGCATAACAACATTTTGATGTAGCCTTAGTGTTCTAGCCTATGTCAATTGGCCTGACACAGCCTTAAGCCAAGGCGGGATCCTCCTGTCAGTTACTTCAACTTTCCCTGACTCTCCTCCCTCCCACGTTTCCTTTCTCACCCTTCCCTCAGAATCGCTGACACATCTGTTAGCTTCTGCGAACTCTAGATCGCGTAGCACAGTGCATCAGGGGCTTTGAGTTCTTCTGTTGATAACTTCTGAAGGTGTTAAAAGGGAATCTTGAATCTGTTGGTGAGTTTTTGTTCAATGTTACTGTGTCAAGTGGAACAGCTCACTGTCTCTCCCAGTCTGCAAAATCCTGTCCCCTTGTCTAGATTTAGATCAGTTTGAAACTTTTGTGTTCCCAGATGGACTGTTTGAATTGTTACAATTGTTATTGTTGTAGTTGTCATTTTAAAGCTTTGAAAATATGTTTTACTGTCAGCCATTATGAGGGGAGTAAATAAAAGAATGTTGTGTGGAATGTGCCATGAGTAATAGATGTTTAGAATTTGCCCTGCATAAGAATTAGTTATCACACACACACGCACACACACACACACACACACACACACACACACACACACACACACAGATACACAGACACACACACACACACACACACACACACAACACACAACACACACACACACACACACACACACACACAACACACACACACTCTCTCTCTCCAACCCCCCCCACTCATAATATATATATAGATCCTGTCATCATCATCATTATAATCATTGTTATTTACAGCTGTTATTTATATGAGTGCTCCCATTTCTTCCAGGGACAAGCGTCTGGAAAGTGCCATTGTCTCCAAGACATTCAATGTCAATGACATGGGTGAGGCTGGCTTCACAAGTGAAGGTTCCAGTTTCTTTGACACAACGACCGATGTCACCACAGACACGGACTCATCCTCCACTGTCACATCAAAATCAAAGACAAAAAAAAGCAAGGTTCGAGGATATGTAATGAAATTTAAATGTATTCGTTTTGTTTCCACAAACAATTTTCCAATGCTTTTCTGTCAGACTGCCTTTTTTTCCATAGTGGCCACAGGACAGTTTTGACAACACTGTGATAATGATGATGGTAATGATGAATATGATTTGTAATATACATAATTGGTTTGTAAACAAGTGGCAAGGATTATGGGAAATTTTTTTATAATCAAATGCATTTTCCACTTCGTGATTATTGAAATATCATCCCTTGTATTTCTTATAATGAAATGCATTTTCCACTTCATGATTATTGAAAATATTATCCTTGTAAAAGTAAATTTTGGTCGTTATAGTATTGGTACAGGTAACTTTCTCATTTCTTACAGCATAGCAGATTGTAAAACTGGAAATCTTCTTTAAGATGTTTTATTCCAGGCTGACTGTTAGGTGTGGAGCAAAATTGGTATCATGACTTCATATATACACAGACATATACACATACATGTGTGCACAAAGGCATGCAAGCACACACACACACACACACACACACACACACACACACACACACACACACACACACTCATAGACACACACAGTCACACACACACACACACACACACACACACACACACACACACACACAAAGATTCAAAGATTTTAATCCTGTAACCCCTTTTGGGGCATGGAGGACTTGAAACAAATCAAACAAATATAAATGAAACACATCAAACATCCCAAAATTGTCCCGATAATTAACACACTGAATATAATGTTACACAACTTGACTAAGTTTTAGAAACTTCGCTAAGTTTAGCAACACCTTTTTACCACCACAGAGCAAACAACAATAGTTAAATACGGACTTTATACATGAAAATTTTCTTGGTATAAACTGATGTCTAATGTCGTTATATTTGGTGCATTTCATTACAAAATGAAATTCATCACCAAGGTAATTCTGGTCATAGTTCCGACAGAATCGTTCATTGTAAGGTATTCCAAATCATCTGCCAATTTCTATCATGAGTTTATGATTACCACAGCGAAACCAAATTAGTTGGTATATATAAACATCAGGCAACATTTCAATATATTTTTCATGGCAAAACTCTGTTTTAAAGTTCCTATAAAATAAACACTTATCACTAGATTCTAAAGCATCATTCCATGCATATATGTACATATCTTCTAATGAATACCGAACATTTCTACAAAGACTGTGAACAGACAAAAACTTTTGTGTTTCCCAAACAATCTAATCTCTCTCTGATCTCTGTCTCTCTGTGTTTCTCTGTCTGTCTCTGTCTTTTTCTTTGTTTTTCTCTTTCTATATTATACACATTAAAGAAATTCTCCCTAAACAGATTAGTTTTCCCTAAAGGGATAAGTTTCGAAAACATTTTGAAAACCGTATTTGACATTATCATCAACACAACATGAAGCTGTAACTTCTGACAACTAAGTGTAATTGTGTTAATGATTAAAATCAAAACAAACAAAAAAAAGTTATGAGTATTTTCTTCTTTTTAGCCCAGCATGCTTTATAATGAACTATTTGTGTAGTGAAATCAGGTACCTCTGATCTTTTGTACCAATTGTGGTTTGTTCCAGTCTCCAGCTCCTAAGGGGCGAGCCACTCCAAAGGAAGCTTGGGCAAGCACTGGGAGTTATCCATATGGACTGGGCTCCGGAGCAGATGAGCAATGTAAACTGGGTGTTCTGTGTGAATCTTGTACCTTTGCTTCATAGAACACACCTTCCTCAAACAACACAC
>CM065740.1:34132344-34137344 GCA_033310375.1 Conus canariensis
ACTCTGTGAGTCAGGCAACTGCCTAAAAACAACTGTGCCCTGTCTTGTGCTGTATGGTATAGCTTTTTGTGGTAAAACGGAACCATCCAGTAACAACCACCAGAATGACATTGAGACGCTTTTCATTTGTCATTGGTTAAGGGGACTTCAAGGGGAATCTGCTGCACATCTACGCCCATATGGTTGAGTACGTCAAGAACAATGGTGATTTCAGACTCAGAGTGGCTGAACCCAAGATGGGAAAGGTAAGAGAGAGAGAGAGAGAGAGAGAGAGAGAGAGAGAGAGAGAGAGGAGAAGGAGAGAGAAGAGATGGAGGGAAAGAGAGACTGGGAGGGGGGGGGAGAGTGAATGAGTGAGCGAGTGTGTGTTTGTGTGTGTGTGTGTGTGCATGCGTGCGCAGGCAAACAAATGTGTCAGTGTGTATGTATGTTTGTGTGCTTGTGTATGAATGTCTATGTGTAAAGTTACCTATGTGCATAATTGTGGCTTCATGCATATAACTCGTTTTTCGCTCCAAATTGGTACTTTCTTCAGCCCTTTTTTTTTTAAGTGGTTACAAGTCCTCGATCATGTTGCACATGACTGATTAAACTATTTGCTGTTATTGGAATATGCAAGCTGAGCGCTGATGAAATTTACAGAAAAACTGCTTCTGATTTTCCTTTTCCAACCTGAATTCATTATTAATGGGAAAAAAAAAAAAAAACAGACGAAAAAGATTCATTAGGCCTTATGTACACATTTCTGCCTGCTGAGGATAAGGGTATTGTTCCTAATCTAATTTCTTTGCATACAGGCTGAAGAAAAAGAGGTTAAAAAAAAAGAAGAAAACCCTGACTGCTGCATAAACGGAAAGCGAAAGATGGAGATATCAATGATGTGCAAGTCTGTAATTTTTATGTAAGAGGGCATGTTATGGGAGGAGGAAGGCGGAGGGGGGCATGTTATGGGAGGAGGAGGAAGGGGGGGGGGGGGGGAAGGGGGGGGCTCAACAACAAACAAACAAACAGAAAAGGACTCATTGTCCAAAATGTGGATGTTGGTTTATGGATCAAACTTTTTTTTTTCCAAAGTCCTGATTTAAAGGATCATCTGCCTGAACTTCCTGTGTCCCATTTGATAATCACAGAAAAAGACAGGTTCAAGGGAAATAATTCAAACCACCTTTGGGTGGGGGGGGGGGGGGGGCAAGAAATGCTTCTGTGTATGTAATGCTGAGTGAAAATGAAACAGCGTTGTTTAGGACGTACAGTGTGCGCCCATATCGCATTGAACCAGGCCAAAGATGGATGTACAGTGTGCGCCCATATCCCATTGAACCAGGCCAAAGATGGATGTACAGTGTACACATCTGGAGTGCGGGAAAGGGGTTAAGGACAGAAGATGGTTAGACCCCTGAGTGCCAATGGCTCGTGCCATCCTTACAACCTACTGTCTTTAGACACTGAAATGATGCTCAGTAAAATGAGAATGTCTGGATGTCTGTACAGGTGTTGGAAGCCAAGTTTGAAGATGAGGGGGATGGCTACCGAATCAGCTTAGTTATGGCTAAACCAGGTGTCCCACGTAAGTATGGACAAGAGAATTATTCAGCCAAGTGGTTTCTGTTTGTATATATATGTGTGTGTGTGTGTGTGTGTGTGTGTGTGTGTGTGTGTGTGTGTATGTGAATGTGTGTGTGTGTGTGTGTGTGTGAATGTGTGTGTGTGTATGTGAATGTGTGTGTGTGTGTGTGTGTGTGTGTGTGTGTGTGTGGTGTGTGTGTATGTGTGTGTGTGTGTGTGTGTGCACGCGTGCATGCGCATGTGTGTGTCCATGTGTGTGTGTGTGCATGAGTGTGTACGCGGTGCGTGTGTGCATATACATGCGCATGTCTGCTTAAATTACAATGACAACTTTTACTGAAGACATGTGCCTGTATCAGGTGCATGTCATGCCTTGTACGTGTGCGCTAGTTTTACTGAAAATATGTGTCTTTATCAATACCATGTCTTGCTAATTAATTAGTTATTTTTGCTGGAAGCATGCACATTCTCTCTCTCTCTCCCTCCCTCTCTCTCTCTCTCTCTCTCTCTCTCTCTCTCTTCAGGAGGGTCTGTCAAGAAAGCACCCAAGCCTCCTCCTGCCACCAAGAAGAAGAACGGTTCGGGTTCTGAGACAGAGAAGAAGAAGAAAAAGCAGTCACCACCTCCTGCACCCAAGAAATCAGACCCTTACTACGAGATGGAGACAGAGGACCTGAATGTATGATGGTCTTTTCAAGAGAAATTCTTCACTTTTTTTTTTTTTTTTTTTTTTGCATTCCCAGGAGATTTTTGTTTTGTTTAGTTTCTTCCGTTGCTGTTTTATCTTCTGTGCCTCCCCCCGCCCACCCCCAACCCCCCCAATCCTCCTGAGTATCATTGCCATGCCCCTCATTCTGACTTCCTGTGCACAGCTGCATCCACCTCAGTCTCAGTGCCAGCAGTTCACAGGGAGCCATCAGTATCAAGTGGTCCTGATGCAACCCACTAGAGGAGACACTGCGCTGCTGCCTTATGGCTTTCATCCATTTATCACATCCGTGAATTACCGCTTACTGCATCCATGAATGAATGAAAAATGAATTTTGCATTTCATTGAAGAGAGATGGGACTGATTGACTGGAGAATGAAGCAGAATGCATTACGACTGAAAACAAAGTGAAATACAAATAAATATACAAACAAGGTGCAAAGTACAGAAACAAACAAATGAATTTGCAATAAAAAAATGCCTTCTTCAGGTATTAGAAGCAACCGATTGCAGTCAGTATGAGAAACTCATGCTTCATTCTTGGGAGCATCGTTTTGTGCATTTCCTGTTTCTGTCTGTCTGTAAAAGTCTGAACTAGATATCTTTATCGAAAGTCGATGTTGTTCTCGTTCGCCATTACGTTCGTCATCATGACACTTGGTTGTCGTCTGGAGCCCCCTCCCCCTCCCCCACCCTCTCCTCCCCTCCAAGCACCCTACAGTTTTTTGGGCACATCATTGGCCCCCCCCCCCCCTCCACACACACACACACACACACACACACACACACACACACACACACACCCCCATCTGGCAAGGTTCTGTCTGGTTGGTCAGCATGGAGCGAACAACCCTGAAGCATATGCTGTGCTGTCTGCATAATCTGCCCATGCTGGCAATGAGGGATAGGGGCAATGTTCACCTTGTGCTGCATATGGTTGCTCAGGCTTGTCAAAAGATAATTTTTTTTTTTTGGTCTTGTATTGCATATCGAATAAATGTTCCCTTGCAACATGTTTAGAGTGTTTGCATTTTACCTTAGTTAACTGATTGATTTATATATAAAGTGAGAGAACTGATTGACTGATAGAGTGAGAGAACTGATTGACTGATAAAGTGAGAGAGTCGTTTATTTCTCCTTTCTTTCTTTGTGGCCTACATTGTTAGGATGGGCGCTATAGAAACTGTCATCGTTATCATTAGTATTATTTGTGTTTTCAGCAAGAAGGGACGGTGGTGGCTTACGACAAGTTTAATGCAGAGCAGGACGCCGAGGTTTTGATGAATGCGGTGAAAGGCTTGGGTAAATCTGTTGTACTGTTCTGTGTGTGTGTGTGTGTGTGTGTGTGTGTGTGTGTGCGTGTGTGTGTGTGTGTGTGTGTGTGCGTGTGAGTGTGTGTGTGTGAATGTGTGTGTGTGTGTGTGTGTGTGTGTGTGTACGTTTGTGTCTTTGTGAGTGTGTGTATGCACAAGTATAAGTGTGTTTTGTGTGTGTATGTGTATCTGTGTGCATGCATATGTTTAAGAGTGTTTATGTGCACAAGTATGTGTGTGTGTTTCGTTGTGTGTGTGTGTGTGTGTGTGTGTGTGTGTGTATGTGTGTGTGCATGCACGTAGGAGCAAGAGTGTGTGCATGTGCGTTTGTTTGTGAGTGTGTGTGTGTGTGTGTGTGTGTGTGTGCATTTTGTTTGATTGTATATATATCTGTGCATGCATAAGCGTGGTTTTGTAAGTTCATTTGCGTTGTTTGTGTGTATGTGTGTGTGTGTGGTTGTGTGTGTTTGTGTGGTTTTGTATGTGTATGTGTAATTTTGTGTGTGTGTGTGTGTGTGTGTGTGTGTGTGTGTGTGTGTGTGTGTGGTCTCATATGTGCATGTGTGGTTTATGTATGTGCGCACATGTTCATATTTGTGCATGTGCAAGAGTGTACACACTTTTATACGATTGTATAAGAGCTAGTTGTGTTGTCTGAATTGCTTTCATACCAAAACAGAGCAATAGTGTTCCTGTCACCTCAAATCAGCAATAGATGTACATGACAGTTACATTTTCAAAGATAAAGGAAGTGAGTGATCGATCATGCACAAATGTAACGTTTAAAAGAAAAAAACCTATATTCTTCATAACAGAGCAGAAAACACAAAATCATGCCTTCTTCTATTTTTTATGTTTTACATTTCCACTTTCATTATAATAAAAAAAAACACACACAAAAGAAAGAAAGAAAGGAAAAGCAAAGCAAAGAAATAAGCAAACAAAAGCAAACAAAACAAAGAAAAAGAAATAGGAAACACAAAAAGAGAAACAGTGAGCCGAAGCATGTTAGACAACTTCATGATTTTCCTTTTGAGAACGGATGCATTCCCCAGTGAGCAGAAGCATGTTAGACAACTTCATGATTTTCCTTTTGAGAACGGATGCATTCCCCAGTGAGCCGAAGCATGTTAGACAACTTCATGATTTTCCTTTTGAGAACGGATGCATTCCCCAGTGAGCCGAAGCATGTTAGACAACTTCATGATTTTCCTTTTGAGAACGGATGCATTCCCCAGTGAGCAGAAGCATGTTAGACAACTTCATGATTTTCCTTTTGAGAACGGATGCATTCCCCAGTGAGCAGAAGCATGTTAGACAACTTCATGATTTTCCTTTTGAGAACGGATGCATTCCCCAGTGAGCAGAAGCATGTTAGACAACTTCATGATTTTCCTTTTGAGAACGGATGC
>CM065740.1:34142344-34214844 GCA_033310375.1 Conus canariensis
TTTTTTTTCTTTTTTTTTTTCAAATTTTTCTTAATGACTTGTGAGTTGACTTCAAGGCAGTAACGGCCCTGATACGACCCGTAGCGGTCAGCTGGGCCATAAGCAACATTATCTCTCTCTCTCTCTCTTCTTCTTTCTGTTATCATCATTATTGTAGATGTTTTGCGGTGTGAGCAGAATTCAACAAGGACCTGGAGAAGGACATTATCGGTGACACATCCGGTGACTTCAAGAAACTGCTGGTGGGTCTGGTGCAGGCCAACCGCAGCGACAGTCGGGAGGTGAGGATGGCAATGATGATGACGATGATGATGATGATGGCGATTATGATGATAGTGATGATTATGATGATGATGATGATGGTGATGACGACAACGACAACAAGAATGATCATGATGATAA
The DNA here is from genome assembly GCA_033310375.1 of Conus canariensis. Lineage (NCBI taxonomy): Eukaryota > Metazoa > Mollusca > Gastropoda > Neogastropoda > Conidae > Conus > Conus canariensis. Next base: position 34,142,747 of record CM065740.1, read on the forward strand.
TGACGATGACGGCGATAATGACAACGATGATGACGATCATGATGATGACAATAACGATGACAACGACGACGATGATGATGATGATGACAACAACAACAACAATGATGATGGTGACAACAACGACGATGATCAAAAAGATAGCAGTGATGAATATGGTGCTGGTCATCATCTTTACAGGAATAATGACCATAGTTTTAATATCTGTGGTAATTATGATGACTGTGTTTAAGACAGTGCTCAGAAAAGTATTGAAAGAGGCTGTTCAAAAACTCTCACCATTGCTGCCACTGTTAGTAATGATAATGGTAATGTTATTACTAATCATGCCAATGACAAAATTGAATGATGGAGGTGATGACTGCTGTGGTCAAATCCAATCAGTTCACTTCATGTTGTTTATAGCCTAGGCGCACATTGCTGATATTATTGATAGTGATGATAATGTTGTTGTTGTTGTCATACCCTGGCTGAAAGACTCCAGGGATCATCCAAACAGCCGAAGTACTTGAAAACTATGGTACAAATGCATCAGCTGGGGATAAGAACGTTATGTGTGTGACTGTTTTTGATTACCCCGCCACATGGGCAGCCACACTCCGACTTCGGGGGATTTTGAAGACTGATAATGTTATGCTAGGAGCTTGTCACGACTGAAGACAATCCCCGCATAACTATGCAGAGCATAACAACATTTTGATGTCGCCTTGGTGTTCTAGCCTGTCAATTGGTCTGACACAGCCTTTAGCCAAGGTGGGTGATGATAATGACCAGCTTCCCACCTCTCTTTACAGGCTGTTCCATCAGTCTGCACTTCACTCCCTGTGCTGGCTGAGAGCGTCTGCCAGATGTATATATTGAGGTTGTGAGTCTGTTTCATTTTCCTGTCCACATCCTTTTGTGCCGACAAGCTCACAGGCACCATTGTTGAATGTAAGTGGTGGTGTCACCCTTCGGAAGGGGCATGCCCATTCGTGCAGGCTCCATGACTATGCAGATGATGTGATAATCTGAAGGCGTCCATAGTTTGGTTCAGAACAGACGCTGCTGAACATGGCCAGTGTGGCTTAGTTAGAAGCGGTGTAGTGTCCTCTCTGGTGAGTTGGCTCAAGGTTGACAGCTCCTTGTGGATGGCTGGTGCTGGGACTGTGACGGAAAGACCCTGGGTGTGGTGGCCAGTGGTATAGAACATGGGATGGAAACAAAAGAAAGACAGGAGAAGAGAGGTGCAAAGGAAGGGGTAGGTAGTTTTGATGTGTGGGGGTGGGACTTCAAATGAACACGCTACATTACCCTGTTTTATATGCAAATGTTGTAGTCTTAGAGCGTAGAATGGAATTGGTGAATACTCGAAACACCCCCCTCAAGTCTCCTCCTCCCCCAACCTAACTCCAACGCCTCTTACTCCACTCTCTCTCTCCTCATTTCCTTCCTATTCCCTCTCCCTCCCATTCCCTCCTCCCCCCTACCCCTCCCTACTCCTCCCCCCCACCCCAGCCCACCCCACCCCCCCTCCTGCCCCTCAAGGGACATGATGCACTTACTTCAGATGATTCCGCACAAGCATACATTCTCACACACACATAACAACAAGTCTCACTCATCGTCCTGACACTGTCGTCAAGGTGGACCGCAACAAGGCCCACCAGGACGCCAAGGCGCTGTACGAGGCTGGTGAAGGCAAGTGGGGCACGGACGAGTCGCGGTTCAACGCCATCCTGGTGTCCCGCAGCTACCCCCAGCTGCGCGCGACCTTCGAGGAGTACCAGAAGATCTCCAAGAAGGACATCGAGGACGTGCTGAAGAGCGAGCTGTCAGGCGACCTGCTGAGCGGCATGAAGTCCATCGGTGAGAGACGGACCAGGGGCAGAGGAGAGGTGGGAGAGGGAGGGGAGAGGTGGGAGGGGAGGGTGGGGGAGGGGAAGGGGGGGGGGAGAGTGAAGCAAAGAGAAGAGAGGGAGAGATTGTGGAGAGCGCACAGGTGATGGAGGTGGAGAGAAGGGGAGTAAGAGAGAGAGAGATGGGGATGAAGTGAGAGAGAGGCAGAGAGAGAGAGAGACAGAGAGAGAAGTAGAAGAGAGAGAGAGATAGAAGTAGAAGAGAGAGAAAGAGAGAGAGAGAGGAGGGGGCAGTGGAGGATGAAGTGGGAGGGAGAAGAAGGAGAAGGAGAGAGAGAGAGAGATGGGGATGAAGTGAGAGAGAGAGACAGAGAGAGTGACAGAGAGAGAGAGACAGAGAGAGAAGTAGAAGAGAGAGAGAGAGAGAGAGAGAGAGAGAGAGAAGTAGAAGAGAGAGAAAGAGAGAGAGAGGAGGGGGCAGTAGAGGATGAAGTAGGAGGGAGAAGAAGGAGAGAGAGAGAGAGAGAGAGAGAGAGAGGGGATAGGGTAGAGAGAGGGGTGGGTGGACAGAGGGAGAGTATACACACACACACACACACACACACACACACACACACACACACATACACATGAGAGAGAGAGCAATAGGAATGGAGAAAGAGAGAGAGAGGAAAGAAGGGATGGTGTGTCTGTATGCTCATATGTACACATGTAACTATGTACATTTCAGTAACACTCCTGACATATACCAAAGCAAAAATGTTTACATTTAAGTTGTCAGTGTCACCCCATGCTTGAACATTGTAAAAACCGGATGCGTCAACACAGACAAAAATCACACGTTACTTTTCAGTGCGGTGTGTGCGGAACAAGTTCGGTCATTTTGCACGGCAGCTTCAGAAGACGATGAAAGGCTTGGGAACAGATGATGACACGTTGGTCAGGATTGTCGTAAGCCGCTGTGAGATTGACCTGAAGAATATAAAGGAGGAATTCCAGAAACTGACAGGGCAGACCCTGGATCAGTATGTCACTGTAAGTGTGTGTGTGTGTGTGTGTGTGTGTGTGTGTGTGTGTGTGTGTGTGTGATTCATTTAATGTCTTTCCATTAATCGTGATATTAGACGATTAAAAAAAGAAAAAAAAAATTTGTCCGAAAGAGAGAGATAGGGAAAGAAAGAGTGTATGTGCTTATGCTTGTGCACGCACACGTATGTGTGCATGTGCGTGTGCTCATGTGTGTGTATACATATGCGAGTGTGTTTGAGTATGTGTGTGTACATATGTGTGTGCTTACATGAGTGCTTATATGAATAATAATGGTAATTACAAAACACTTAAAATTTTTAAAATAAGTTTCAAAGGAAAAAAAAAGTTACAATTTTAACAAAACTAATTAATTTAACAACCATCAAGGCACAGAAACTTAACCTTGTCACTTTTGAGCTTTAAAAGTGTGTGTGTGTGTGTGTCACTTTTGAGCTTTAGAAGTGTGTGTGTGTGTTGTGTGTGTGTGTGTGTGTGTGTGTGTGTGTGTGTGTGTTCGGAGAAAAAGGACAATGAGAAAATAAGAGAGCACATTTGTGTGATTTGTGTCTACATGTGTGTGCATGTGAGTGAGTGTGTGTGTGTGTGTGTGTGTGTGTGTGTGTGTGTGTGTGTGTGTGTGTCCATGTATTATGTTTCCTATTTCTTTACATATCTGTGTTTTGGAAGGTGAATAGGGCAAAAGAAACTGAGATGTATTTTATGTGTGAGTGTTTGCATGTGTGTGTATGCATGTGTGTGTTTGTGTGTGTGCGTGTGTGTGTGTGTGTGTGTGTGTGTGTGTGTGTGTGTGTGTGTGTGTGTGTGTGTGTGTGTGCATGCATGCGTGTGTGTGTGTGTGTGTATGCGTGCGTGTGTGTGTGCATGCGTATGTGTGCGTGCATGCACGCGCTTGTGTGTGTGTGCGTGCATGCACGTGCTTGTGTGTGTGTGTGTGTGTGTGTGTGAGCATGTAAGTACATAGCATATATCTGTGTGTCATGTCTTTAAGTCATATCACTGTACACATATGCATGTGTGTCCAGGTTAGTGAGTGGGGCAGGATCTGCCTGCATGGAGCATGTGTATACAGAGGTGTTGTTGGGATTTGTCAGGATGTTTGTGCATGGACCACTGAGGTTTTCTGCCAGTCAAACTGATCTCTGTGTTACGAGGCTGATCATGAAACGTCGGTGTCTGCAGGATGACACGTCTGGTGATTATCGCAACGCTCTTCTGGCGCTGATTGTGGGAGGCCCCCCGCCCGAGATGGCTGCAAAGTGTAAGCCTGCTCTTCTTGTTTTCCTCTTAATTTGCAGTATTTGGTCTCTACATTCCATAGTACATCTGAGCACATGGTTCTTTCCTTCCTGAAGGTGTTGTCCCTACGTTTGTGACTTGAATACTTTTAGTCTGTTCCTGCTGATTCTGAAGCGTGCATGGCTTTTGGTAGTGTGTGTTCTCTTCTCCTCGTTCTACGTGAGTGGTTGGCTTTTCCCATCACCCATATCACATAATGTGTGTGTCAGTCATACACACAAAACTCCACTGCCTGTCTATACAGGCAGTGTCCGCAAGAGTATAAGCCTGCGTACGCAGAAAGAAAGAAAGAAAGAAAGAAAGAAATGTGTGTGTCGATGGTAACTTGGAAGAAACGTACTTAGATGACTGAATCATTATGTTGTGATGTGCAGTTTCGATCATATTTTAAGAAATCCACATCCCTGCACCAAACAACACAAGCATACAAACTGTACCTCATTTGAAAGTTTTTTGCGCTGACTTTTATTAAAATCTTTCATGAGTGCTATTGTAAATTTCTGAAGAAAAAAAAATTGAATCGTATCACCAAATTCTAGACTGTGAAAAACAATGAAAGATGTTTATGTTTACTTTTGAATGTTTGTATTGTCTCTCAGTAAATGCACAGGGAAAATTAAATGATGATTTTCAGTTAAGTTTTCTCATTCATGTAAATAAGTCTAGTATGAGATCCTTCACCAGTGAAAATGTGGATTGCCTGTAGCAACAAATACAGCCTTGACTCCAACGTCTTGCTTGGGAATTGTGCAAAGTTTCTGTTTGAAAACAACACAGTAAGAGAGAAAAGGACACTGTCATTGCTCTTCTATAAAGAACTGCATATAGGTTACTGGTTAAAAAAAAATGGTCTGTGTAGTTTGCTCTGGATTGAAGCAGATTGGTGCATACAGATATTCTTCATATTCCTCCTGTGCTATCATGCTGTCACAGTGTGTGAGCAGGGTGCTGATGCTTAACTCTTGGACATTGTCGCCCACCTTGACTGTTCAACAGTTCTTTCTCATGGATCAAACATTGTATAATGTTCTCCCTGGTAGTGTTGTTCTGAGACAGGTCAGTGCTCAGTCTTTTCCCACATGGGATGACAGAACTAACGCCATTCTTATTTTCAGAGGCATTTGACCTTGTGACATGTGAAGGACCTGACAATGAATATGATGACATGAGTAGAGGAATATTTATTTGTTGGAAAATTGTCTGTTTCTTCCCTGTATAATTCCTGGCAGATGGAACAAACATTATAAGGTAAACACCTGTACTGTAGAAACCTTATCCATATTAGAATTCACTGGCCTGATTCAAACCACTGTAGAAATTTACAGGTAGCACTCATAAGAAATCTTCTCGACATCTTACAAGTGAAGATAATCAACTTTTAAATGTACACCTTGTATGCACTAGTCATTTAGCATAGGTCTGCAGGATTAACACAAGATACAGCCAAATTTGTTGTCATGATATGATGTCAAGTCCATTTCTGTCACACTGCTATTAGGCTAGGCTTTGGCAGAACACCACTAGGTTAACCATGAATGTAACAACAATAACGACCATGCTGGATGGGTACAGCGGGCAAGGCCTTTGTGGAGGCGGTGAAGGCCAAGACAGAAGAAGAGCTGGACGAAGATGTCAAGATGGAGTCTGAACCTGTTCAGGAGGACCCCACCCTCGTCCCCTTCGAAGGCTTCAATGCCGAGCAGGACTGTGAGACTCTGAAGAAAGCCATGAAAGGCTTCGGTGAGTGACTGTTTGTTTGGATCAAGTGTAAGAGGTAGTTGCAAGGTGAGATGACTGCAGGCAAAAATCTGAACAAATTGAAAAAAATGTTTATGATAACTCCACCAAACAATGTGGACAAATGAATCACAAGACAAAACACAGCGTGTTTTGACCTCTTAGGTCTTCTTCAGGCAAGATAAACAACACTCAAGATAACAAAAATGAAGAACAAGCAATCACTTATCTTTGTCAAATTTGGCGCAAGATGGGCGTTGATTCGTTGTCCTGAGTGTTGTTTTTCTTGCCTTAAGAAGACCTAAGAGGTCGAAAATGCATTTTGTTTTGTCTTGTGATTCGTTTGACCATGTTGTTTGGCAGAGTTATGATAAACACTTTTAAGACAAGTCTAAGAGATTTAACTGTAGCTGTGACAGAGTTTGGCAAGTGAATCTGTTGGCTTGTCATGATCACTGCCTTTCAGTCATAAATTCTGGTGAGTTTTGGTTTTGTGTGAAAGACTCACTAGTAAGCAAAATTGTTGAATTACAGTATTGAATGCTAGTTAGCAATCAGTTTTCATGATTTTATGTAATTTATGAAATACCTTGGTAAGTAAATCTGAGGGTTTGTAGACAATGCCTATCAGCAACTGATTCTCATAATATTACATTACCCTAGAAAGACTTTGGTGTGTGAATCTGTGGGTTTATTATGATGAATGCCTGTTAGCAATTGATTCCATTGATCTTTTGTCATCTGTTGATAGTTTGTATGTTTATCAGTGGAAATTTTAGAAAGTAATCAATGAATAGTAATCTATAGCAATTGATAATAAATAAACTGACTTTGTATTGTTTGTAAACAATTTTGATCAGTTTGCTGAACAATTTTCAGTCCTCATGTTTCTCTTACGTGGCTGATTCTTCCTTTTTGGGGAAAAAATTGCTAAGTTAATCAGTGGATTTTCATGGATGAATCACAACTAGCAGTTATTTCTTGACATCTTTTGTCATCTGTAAGAAGTGTGTTGTTAATTGTACGCGACTGTGTACAATTGATCCTTATATTCTGATTTCATCTGTAAAGCATGGGTAATTATTCTGACAGCACAGGATGACTCCTTGCATAAGATATGTGTATATATATAGATGAATAATTCTTGTGATCCTACATAACACCATGAAAGGTTTATATTGATAGATTGGAACATGTCAGTAAAGATTTCCACAAATCCTTGAAAACCGGGTTTCAATTTAACGAATGGGAGAGGGTGCCAACTTGGTAAATCTGAATACACTCAAACAGAAAAAGTTCCAGAAGAGAGGGTAATCATGGAGCAACAAAATCTTGTTGCCATGGTGCATTGATTAGTGTCACAGATTGCAGGCTAAGAGGTCATGGATTCGATTCCCATCAGAGCCTTTTCCTTTTTTTTATTTATATACTTTTTTTATTTTTCAGCCCGGACTGGCTCCTACCAGGAGTTGAGACTGCTGAGGGCTCAAATGGGAATGCTGGAACCACACAGTGGTTTCGTCCACTTACTACACAGTCTCTGAGAATGTTGCTCAAATTTCCTGACCAACACTGCAGGTGTTTGTATCTCCGGGGCCTGGTCATGACACCAGGATATGTCATGAAAGTTAGTACAGAACACAGCTCTGTCAAGCAGTCTCTGACCAGAATCTTGATTACTCTAGTCTTTTCTGATCAACATGAAACCAAAGGTTTCAAAGTCTGTGGTCCTTGATGCCTTGCCATCATGGTGTTTTCAGTTTGGATTTCCTCTCCCAATGTCAGGCCTGTTAGTGAGTTTGTGTCAAGTTCATCTCTGTCAACAAATTCATGGGGACTGTCGTCAGACGGTGAGGTAGCAGGTACCCTTCAGTGGGGTCAGACGGCGAGGTGGCAGGTACCCTTCAGTGGGGTCAGATGGCGAGGTAGCAGGTACCCTTCAGTGGGGTCAGACGGCGAGGTGGCAGGTACCCTTCAGTGGGGTCAGACGGCGAGGTGGCAGGTACCCTTCAGTGGGGTCAGACGGCGAGGTGGCAGGTACCCTTCAGTGGGGTCAGACGGTGAGGTGGCAGGTACCCTTCAGTGGGGTCAGACAGCGAGGTAGCAGGTACCCTTCAGTGGAGGATGCTCTCTCACACTGGCTTCGTGACTCTATTATTCTTGTCATCTGAAGGTGTCTTGCATATGTCTGGATCAGACCAACACCCCTGAACAGCCACCAGAGTGACTCCACAGGACAGTGTCACCTCTGGTGGGTTGCCTCATGATGACTTGCTGTTGACTGCTCCCAGTGGATCGGTGGTGCTATGGCTGTGGTTTCTCTGTCCACCCAGCAGGAAATGGGTACCCGACTGAGTTCAGAGGAGAGTAAGGCAGCAGCATGAGAGGGATGGGCTCCGTAATGCCTCAGCCTGAACATGGTAAACTGCTAACAGTTCACAGCCCCCTGAAGCCAGTCATCTATGGGACCATAGTCATAAACATTTCAGTCTGCCTTGGCTTAAGGCTGTGTCAGACCAATTGACATAGGCTAGAACACCAAGGTGACTTCAAAATGTTGTCATGCTCTGCATAGTTATGCGGGGGATTGTCTTCAATTGTGACAAGCACCTGGCATAACATTATCAGTCTCCAAAATCCCCCGAAGTCGGAGTGTGGCTGCCCATGTGGGGGGTAATCAAAAACAGTCACACACGTAATGTTCTCATCCCCAGCTGATGCATTTGTACCATAGTGTTCAAGTACTTCGACTGTTTTGGATGATCCCTGGAGTCTTTTAGCCAGGGTATGACAACAACAACAACAACAACATAAACATTTCAGTTTCTCTGGCATTTTAATGATTTTGTATCTGCAAACGCATTTTTATGCTGTATTTGTTAATTGCTTCTGTTTGCGTCAAATTCTCTTGTCATTTTGAAACTGCTGATGAGTTTATTCATGTATCCTCCATTTGCATATTTATGAGTGTTCATTTTTAGTGGATGGTATGCATGCAGGAACGGATGAAGAGGCCATCATTGAGGTGCTGAGCAAGAGAGGAGGAGAGCAGCGTCGTGAAATTGCCACCACGTATAAGACCATGTTCGGCAAGGTGTGTGTGTGTGTGTGTGTGTGTGGGTGTGTGACAATGCAATGAATGTGGATGTGTATGTTGAAATGCAATAAATGTGTGTGTGTATGTATGTATGTGTGTGTGTGTGTGTGTGTGTGTGTGTGCGTGAGTGTGTGTGTGTGTGTGTGTGTGTGTGTGTGTGTGTGCATGCATGCGTGTACATTGTCTTTTCCTTCCCTACATTCCTGCCATCACTTCCAGACTACTGTTATTCAGAATGTTAGTTAAGTGCTGTCTTATCTTGACTAAGGACTTCTATCATGCTGGGTTTGGCAAAAGTTCTCTGTTAGTTCTTTTGAGTAAAACTATTATTTTCCTGTATTTAGAATATGGGCAAGGAGATGCCTTTGTATTTATGCGGATGGTCACTGTGTCGGATTTGCGCGGGTAAAGAATTTCCTACTGAAGGAAGGATCTGGTCGGAGAGTTGTGTGTAGGACTGTTACTGAGCAGGATTTAGATAGAGGCCGCCTGTTGAATTGATAAGAACTGTTATGATGCAGAATTTCTTTTTCTGCCTCAATTGGTCTGACACAGCCTTAAGCCACGGTGAGTATGATTTAGGTAAAGAGCTATCTGTTACAAGAAACATTATTATGCAAAACTTGGATGAAGTGATGATCCGTTTAACAAAGGCTGTTGTGCAAGATTTGGGAAAAGAGTTGCCTGTTTACTATTTTTTTTAAATAGCCAAAACTATTATTGTGCAGGATTTGGGTCAAGAGCTGTCTAGTGAGCTGAGTGGTAATTTCAAGACGCTGTGTGTGGAGATGTTGCTGGGACCTGCCGAGTTTGACGCCAAACAGATAAAAAAAGCTGTGAAGGTAATTACACTGCTGTGATTGTTTCAATGGCCAAGTGTTCAGCACACTGGACAGTCATTCTGAGGATAGCAGGTACGAGCACCTGGTGGGATGTCGTGTGGAGCGGGATGTTTCTAATCCCCTTGGTCAACTGAAGTGCAGACCTGCAGTAACTACACCTCTTTCCTGTAGAAGATCAGACAGATAATGTGTAAATGATGTTACAATGAATATTGCAGTCAAGTAGAAATCCCAACATGCATTAGGAAACATGGACAACAGATGGGGTCTCTTAACTATTTCGCTGCCGAATTGTTCTGTGTAATATTTCTGTAACTACCAACTTTTCAAGAGGAAAGCATCCAAAAAATTTTTTCAAGTTGGTTATTCAGAAGAAAAAAACTCTCCTCCTCCCCCCCCCCCCCCCCCCCCCACCTAATACAGGTGCCCAATCTGCGATGGCACTTAGCTTTAGTAGTAACTATAGTCATGGTGGTGGTGGTTGTACTCACAGATGCAGCTAAGGTAGGAGTTGTAACAGCATTAGCCATTGGAGACTCACGAACATAGCTAATGTCATTTTTTTTTTTCAGGGACTGGGCACAGATGAGCGGGCGCTGATTGAAATAATCTGCACACGCACCAACACTCAGCTGACTGCCATGAAGGAAGCCTACAAAACAAGTGAGTGGCCACCGCTTCCATCAGGGAGACAACTTGTGACAAAATGCTGGCATACATCAGCGTCATGCTGTGGCGTTGAAAAGTCCAAAACAGGTGTCAGTTCTTCCGGTTGAGAAAAAAAAAAAAAAAGGAGAAAAAAAGAAATGTTTCACCTTCTTTTGTGGCTTGGAAAGAAAAATGGACAGAGAAAAGAAGTGGACAAACTTGAGGCCAAACCAGCTTACTGACATGAAGCAAGCTACAGTGAGGATGGATCGGTTCATCCAAGAGGGGAAAGGGGGAGGGGATCCTATTTCATTTCAGATGTCTATGGCACCGCAAATATGGAATTGAACTGAGAAGGGGAGGGGCTTAACTTGCAAAAAAGGTAGTGAGGCAGAGCGGGGAGGGGGATGGGAGGGAGTGAGAGCAGGGGGGGAAGTGAGGGGGTGGGTTGGGACAGTGTAAGTTGATATCCAATAGGAATATTCCTGATGAAGTTTTTTTTCCCCAGTGACTTTTATTATTTTTTTTACTTTTTTTTTCTCCAGCTGAACTACTTCTTCGTTTTTTTTTTTCTTCTTCTTTCTGTTTAAATATTTGAGATTTTTTATTTTTCAGAATGAAGCCAATAGTGCGGAGTGAGAGCAGTGGCGTTTCTGTGACCTCATTATGTCCTAAAAGGTTGAGGTTCGTGGTCAAAATTAGGGTTGGTCTATGAAAACAACTAGAGAATTTTGTTTTGTTTTTTTGTGTTTTATTTTGCCTTGCAGAATGATTCAAACAAAATCGATATCTGTGCAGTGTACCAGAAAGATGTGGCAGCTGACATTGAGGGCGACACCTCTGGTCCTTTCAAGCACTTGCTGATTGGTTGCCTGCAGGCCAATCGTCCTGAAGGACAGGAATTTGATCGCAACAAAGCTAAGCAAGATGCGCAAGGTATTTCCTGATTGCCCTCTGTGTGTGTGTGTGTGTGTGTGTGTGTGTGTTTGTGTGTGTGTTTGTGTTGTGCGCGTGTGTGCGCGTGTGTGAATGTGTGTGTGTGTGTGTGTGTGTGTGTGTGTGTGTGTGAGTGAAAGGGAGAGAGAAAGAGAGAGTATGTGTGTGTGCATTTGCATATACATAGATATTGGCATGTTGGCACAGGTGTTTGTTTTGGTACATACATTGTTGGTACTTCTTAGATCACTGTGTGAAAATACATGCAACATGGGCCCCTGTTTGAGTGATTCATTTTAAATCTCATTCCTTCAGACGTTGTTCTTGTTGAGAAAATCATTCTGTAACACTTCCTGCTAAACCCTCTCCAAGTTAAGACTCTCTGTTTTTAACTCTTTTCTGACATAGGGTCCTGACTGGGGCTTCTCTGTCAGCAACAGTTTCAGACAAAGGTCCTCAGTCAGATATTTGAAAGTTCTGAATTTTTGGAGTGGCATCTCATGTCCATGATGATATTATAAGCTGAAAATATCAGTTCTGACTTTTACCCTGAACCAACAAATGCAGAAGGTAATTGACAAGTGTGTTCAGTGTGGTTCAATACTGGCTAGATATTGGTTTCTAATCCTGGCTCTTCAGAAACAAAAATAAGAAAATGAATATTTTTCTATCCGACTTACTCATTGTATAACCCATCAGTTTTGAAATTTAATTTCCTGAGTTTTAATAAACGTTTCTGGTGATTTTTTTTATGTCAACCCATGCAAATGGGTTGTCTGTGGGGAAAATCAGGGGACCAAACTGGCAGAACTTTGTGAGTTAACTCTTTCCCAGCCAACAAAGCAATAGATAATGCCGTGTTGTCTTCTGCTATCAGAGTTTTTGAAACGTCAAAACTGAATTTAAAAAAGGCTCATTTGGGGCAAAAAAAGAAGGAAAGCAGTGTGCTAGCAGATTAACTGAGTTTGCATTTATGTTCTTTTTGTTTCGGTGTGACACAATCCAAGACACAATGATGATTTTGTTTGGATACGAACAAATGAAAATCTTTTTTTGCCTTCCGTTCTCAAACTTGCAGCTCTGCTGGATGCTGGGGAGAAGAAATGGGGGACGGACGAGTCGCGTTTCAACGCCATCCTGGTGGCCAGGAGTTACCCCCAGCTCCGAGCCACCTTCCAGGAGTACGCCAAACTGGCCAACAAAGACATCGAGGACTCCATCAGCAGTGAGATGTCGGGCGACTTGAAGAATGGCATGTTGACTATAGGTGAGAGGTTCTGGGACCTAGGAATGTGTGCATGTTTGTATGTGTGTGTGTGTGTGTGTGCACGCGCGCGCGCGTGCATGCATCTGTGTGTGTGTGTGTGTGTATTTGCAATTGGATATATCCTGAGATACATGTAAGTGTTTATCATTCTATTATTTAATTTTGAGTATTGGTGCATATCTATCCTTTGGCTGTTGAATAATATGGAAAGTATAGACTGGAGGAGAGTGACGAATGTTTCAGAGGTTTCATTGTTTCACCCGAGTTATCTTCTCCTGTCCTGTGTGAAAAAGGAACGCACATGCAGACAATGGTACCTGGTTTGACAGTTAGCAAGGAATACTGCAAAAGATGTTAATCTCAAGTCATTATATCATAAATAGTTGGTTGAATCAGTCGCTGCATGAAAAGCGAGTGAACTCACTGGGCCTGCCACCAGTTAGGTCAGCACAGGTAGACCCACCTTCATGTGCGCCTGAATCTATCCAATGTAATATTGTGAAACTTTTGTTCCTCTGTAAAAAAAAGTGTCCCCATATTACAAATGAAAAACCCCAATCATTTACTAGACGAATTATCATGTATGAAAAAATGTCCCCCTATTACAAATGATAAAGAACAATCATTTACAAGATGAATTATCATCTGTAAAAAAGTGTCCCTAATGAAAAACCATGTCCGCCTTGGCTTAAGGCTGTGTCAGGCCAATTGACATTGGCTAGAACACCAAGGCTACATCAGAATGTTGTTATGCTCTGCATAGTTATGCGGGGATTGTCTTCAGTTGTGACAAGCTTCTAGCATAACATATTAAGTCTCAAAATCCCCATAGTCTGAACATGGTAAACTGCTAACAGTTCACAGCCCCCTGAAGCCAGTCATCTATGGACATAGTCTAAAACATTTCAGTCTGCCTTGGCTTAAGGCTGTGTCAGACCAATTGACATAGGCTAGAACACCAAGGTGACTTCAAAATGTTGTCATGCTCTGCATAGTTATGCGGGGATTGTCTTCAATTGTGACAAGCACCTGGCATAACATTATCAGTCTCCAAAATCCCCCTAAGTCGGAGTGTGGCTGCCCATGTGGCGGGGTAATCAAAAACAGTCACACACGTAATGTTCTCATCCCCAGCTGATGCATCTGTACCATAGTGTTCAAGTACTTCGGCTGTATGGATGATCCCTGGAGTCTTTTAGCCAGGGTACGACAACAACAACAAAAACCATGCGCAGGAAAGCTGTCATGCCTAATAATTCCATCTGTCTGCCACATCCCAATACCATGATGCTACACTCCCTTACTGATCATCCTACTCGTCACCAGCCATGAAGGGGTTAACCACCTGTCACATTGCTTTTACAGTGCGCGTAATCCGGTCCAAGGCCACACACTTTGCCAGCGAGCTCTACCGCGCCATGAAGGGTCTTGGGACAGATGACGACACGTTGGTGAGGGTCGTAGCCTCACGCTGCGAGGTCGACATGGTTCAGATCAAAGAAGAGTTCCAGCGCAACTTCAAACAGTCCCTCTACTCCTTCATTGTGGTATGTGTGTGTGTGTGTGTGTGTGTGTGTGTGTGTGTGTGTGTGTATTTATGTGTTGTGTGTGTGTTTGTGTGTGTGTGAGTGTGTATGTGAGAGTATGCTGCCGTTTGTGTTTTTGTTGTCTGCTCAACTTCTAACAATGCCTCTACACTTAATTTATGGTGTGTGTGTGTGTGTTACTGTTTCTATGTGTGATGCAATTTTTCCAATTTAAAACATCCCTCTAAGTCTAATGCGTTATGATGATTGTGTGCAATGTTCACGACCTCATGAATCTGTATTCTTGAATTGTTACGACCTCAGTTAAGCCAATGAAGCAAAAATTTTCTCAAAACTACAACAACAGTTTGGAAAATCCAAGATCAGGGAATCGACATTCTACCTTGTATATTGTCATGAGTTTCTTTGGTCTGTAGTCTGAAGGATAGACAGAGGAAAGATGTGGGGAGACAAGGGTTCAGGACGGTGCTTCTTCCAAAACGGACAACAACAAAAAAGAGAGCCGTATTGAATCTGTTATCACTTGACCTGTCTCCCCAATCCCACCTGCTTGTTTGATTCATTTGGTTGTTGGTGGATGGTTGACACAAGCAATCGCATGTATACACACACCGGAGTAGGTTGCCGTCTGATCAGTGCAAGAGGATTTTGTGTGCTGCACAGGACGATACGTCTGGAGACTACCGAAAGATGTTGTGCAACCTTATTGGGCAGCCCTACAAGAAATGGTTGGTATCATTGTCTGGGTTACATTTTCTTTCCTTGTGTTTGTGCTACACTGATGTTTACAGGTTTTGCACCAATGTATACACAAAGCTACCAACCTTCTGGAGTGAACATTTGGGAACCAGGAGATGAAGGGGGTTGGCCGGGCTGTAGAGGGAGCAGTTTGGCTTTAGACTGAGAGCATTCCTCCCCCTCCCCCCACCCCCTCCACACCAACTGCTTCAGCTGACAGATTTGAGGTTTGAAAAGAAATTGCATTTGCAACAACACATAATATTATTACCTATGTTCACCCACATTTTTATACAAAATTTTACAATAGTGCTTTTTTTTTAAATTCACTTATTTCGGAATTTTGAAAATGATTTCTAAAATAAGGAAATTACAGAAAAATTGGGAGGGTTAGCAGCCATGTATACACATGTGCTTGCATGCGTGTAGTCGGGAGTGATTGCGTATAGGTGATGATAGTGTGAATGCACATGTGCGTTGAGTGTAGTGTGTATATAAGTACAAATTTTAGTTTAAAACAACACAAGTAATCATAAGTGAAATTATGATAAATGCCTCTCTTTCAAAGTGGAAGGGAGAGGGGAAGGAGGGAGGGTCAAGGTAATAAAAACAAGGAGGGAGGGTCAAGGTCATAAAAAACAGTCCCCAGAATTCCATCTTTATGATGTATGTCTGGATGTTCTCTCACAGTTTGCGTGTGTGTGTGTGTGTGTGTGTGTGTGTGTGTGAGTGCGTGCGTGTGTGCAGGCATGTGTGTTTGTGTGTGTGTGCGTGTTCATATGCATATTTATGCATGCATGTATATGTGTATGGACATATGTGTATGTGTATCCATACGCATAATATATATATATATATGTGTGTGTGTGTGTGTGTGTGTGTGTGTGTGTGGTTCAAGAAAACCAGCCAACCATTTTACTTCATACTTTTTGTTTATTCTGTCAACAGATCTGCACAGCCAGGAAGCCTGTAGGACGATTCCAAAGATTTCTGCAAAACTCTCCACCTGAAAGCCTTCGCCAGCTAAAAACTACTCTTCATTACCGTAGTGTTCAGATCTTGTGACCAGTGCAGGGATACTAATGAGCCTCATTCACTTGCCTTACTAGCCACAAACTGCTTCTGACCAATGGAAAGGTTTTTTCTTCTTTGTACATCTGTTACATTGTATTTTTTTGTGTTGTGTTGCAATTGCTTCTATGTTGTTAACAATTGATTTCGTTGTTGAAAGGGTTTTAGTAGTGTTTTGTCTTGAAGCTGTTGTACATTGAGCTGTCTGATTCAAGCTGGTTTCTTTGAAAGACAACAGATCTTAACGCATGACTGTGATAGTTGCCTCATTGTGATGCCATCTGATGATTCTTTCTGTGGTGCGGATATACTTGTATTTGTGGTGTGTAAATTACTTTTTTTAACAGTTAGTTTGTTTTTATTGGTACATTACATTTTCATTTGATTAAAAAAAAAAAAAAATTGAATTAATGCTGCAAATGTGTAAGCTTCCTATATGCATATGACATCATCCATATATACTTACATGATATTTGTATGATGATAGACACGTTCATCATTCACTGTTCATTATTGAGTGTTTGGCAAGTACTTGGTTATGGTTTGTACAGGTCTCTTTTCTCTGTCTTCTTCTTCTGTGTACGCAGGCTGATACTCCTGCGGACACCCCCTGTATAGGGAGTGGAGTTTTGTGTGTATGACTGTTTTTTTTATCCCGCCATTAAGGCAGCCATACTCCAACTTCGGGGAATCTTTTCTCAGTCAAGTTGAATGAAACACTAGTTTCATTGCTTTTTGATACTTGATTTTTGTTTGCTTGTTTGTTTGTTAAGACTTCAGACAAATGTGTAATGCTATCGAGTCCTAGCCTGCTGGTATAAAGTGACAATAATTATGAATAATTGGAAACAAAATGCAATCATAGTAACAGTGTGAAGTGAGACACACACAAAAGACAAACACGGAAAATACACATACCACCAGAAAGCACACAGGCTTTTGGACAACACACACGCTGTCAGAAACCACACAATGTTAGAAAAGACACATGTTCCAGAATATGCAGCTTTCAGAAACACATAGCGTTAGAAAGACACCTGCTTCCAGAAATATCAGCTTCAGAAAACACATAGCGTTAGAAAAGACACATGTTTCCAGAAATATGCAGGTTTTCAGAAAACACATAGCGTTAGAAAAGACACATGCTTCCAGAAACAGGCAGGTTTTCAGAAAACACATAGCGTTAGAAAAGACACATGCTTCCAGAAACATGCAGGTTTTCAGAAAACACATAGCGTTAGAAAAGACACATGCTTCCAGAAACATGCAGGTTTTCAGAAAACACATAGCGTTAGAAAAGACACCTGCTTCCAGAAACAGGCAGGTTTCAGAAAACACATAGCGTTAGAAAAGACACATGCTTCCAGAAACAGGCAGGTTTTCAGAAAACACATAGCGTTAGAAAAGACACATGCTTCCAGAAACAGGCAGGTTTTCAGAAAACACATAGCGTTAGAAAAGACACATGCTTCCAGAAACAGGCAGGTTTTCAGAAAACACATAGCGTTAGAAAAGACACATGCTTCCAGAAACATGCAGGTTTTCAGAAAACACATAGCGTTAGAAAAGACACATGCTTCCAGAAACATGCAGGTTTTCAGAAAACACATAGCGTTAGAAAAGACACATGCTTCCAGAAACATGCAGGTTTTCAGAAAACACATAGCGTTAGAAAAGACACCTGCTTCCAGAAACAGGCAGGTTTTCAGAAAACACATAGCGTTAGAAAAGACACCTGCTTCCAGAAACAGGCAGGTTTTCAGAAAACACATAGCGTTAGAAACGACACCTGCTTCCAGAAACAGGCAGGTTTTCAGAAAACACATAGCGTTAGAAAAGACACCTGCTTCCAGAAACATGCAGGTTTTCAGAAAACACATAGCGTTAGAAAAGACACCTGCTTCCAGAAACATGCAGGTTTCAGAAAACACATAGCGTTAGAAAAGACACCTGCTTCCAGAAACATGCAGGTTTTCAGAAAACACATAGCGTTAGAAAAGACACATGCTTCCAGAAACATGCAGGTTTCAGAAAACACACAACATTAGAAAAGACACATGCTTCCAGAAACATGCAGGTTTTCAGAAAACACACAACATTAGAAAAGACACATGCTTCCAGAAACATGCAGGTTTTCAGAAAACACACAACGTTAGAAAAGACACATGCTTCCAGAAACATGCAGGTTTTCAGAAAACACACAACATTAGAAAAGACACATGCTTCCAGAAACATGCAGGTTTCAGAAAACACACAACGTTAGAAAAGACACATGCTTCCAAAAACATGCAGGTTTTCAGAAAACACAACATTAGAAAAGACACATGCTTCCAGAAACATGCAGGTTTTCAGAAAACACACAACGTTAGAAAAGACACATGCTTCCAGAAACATGCAGGTTTTCAGAAAACACACAACATTAGAAAAGACACATGCTTCCAGAAACATGCAGGTTTTCAGAAAACACACAACGTTAGAAAAGACACATGCTGCCAGAAACATGCAGGTTTTCAGAAAACACACGTTAGAAAAGACACCTGCTTCCAGAAACAGGCAGGCTTTCAGAAAACACACACAACATTAGAAAAGACACATGCTTCCAGAAACATGCAGGTTTTCAGAAAACACACAACGTTAGAAAAGACACCTGCTTCCAGAAACATGCAGGTTTTCAGAAAACACACAACGTTAGAAAAGATACATGCTTCCAGAAACATGCAGGCTTTCAGAAAACACTCAAGTTAGATAACAAGAAAGTACATATGCTTCCAGAAAACATATATTGTCAGAAAACGCATTACCAGAAAATGTGCTTCCAGAAAACATACAAGTGATCAGTAAACACGCACATTTCTAGATGACACATTGTCAGAAAACACACTGCCAGAAAACATGGGCTCTGCCAGTAAATAAGCGTGCCGTCAGAAAACACACATGCTATCATAATCACATACTGATTGAAAACACTGGTTTCGTTGCACCAAAAACAGAAAGTAAAAAAAGGCAGTGCTCAAAGAAACCATCACTGAAGCGGAATTCAGCACATCTTTATCCAGATTCCACACAATAACTCGTGCTGAACTGAACTGAACTCTGCATGCCTTTCTTTCCTGCACGGCGGAATCTTTAAAAAGGTTTTGGTGTCAACTAGTCTTCGGTGGTAGTGTGCTTGCTGCTCAGGTTGGAATTCAAGCTTGAAATTGTGTACCGCTCTGCTTGCTGGACAGGGTTGAAAGAGGTCTAGAGAGAGAGCTGGATTCAACGGAGGTCTAGAGAGAACTGGATGTCTGCCGCTTTCTGCCTGCCAAGTTTTGAGAGAGTTTCCAAAGAATTTGTTCACTCTAATCCTGATGTACCAAAAGATATTTGACTAAGGTAAGGGAGAAAAAATCAGGTCGTTAAAAAAAAAAGATCTCAACACATTTTTAAAGTTTGTGTGTGTGTGTGTGTGCATGCGTGTGTGTGTGCACCGCCCACACGTGTGTGCTTACTGCTCATGTGTGTGAGTATCTGTGTTCCTACACATTCCATCTTGAATTGATAACTGAAAAGACCGATATACTATGAAAATTCATCCATTGACACTGCCTTACAATAAAGTTGTACGATGCTTTATGTTTACAGTAAGTTTCATAAATTACAAAAAAAAAAAAAAGAAAAGCACAGAAGGTATAGTACCAAGCTGGTTTGTGTTTAGGACTCAAATATGAAGTTGGGGGTTCAAATCCTGGCTGAAACACCTGGTGGCTTAAGTAGATGTAGAGGTTGTATTTTTTCCCCCAGTCTTGCAGATCACGCCTGCTGTTAACTGTTTAAAAATCCTGTGACTCGTACAAGTCCTGTAATCTGCAGAAATCTTTCCTGGACCATAGAAACACAAACATACCTAACCGCGAGTATTTCTGAAACCAAAATGTAGGTGCCTCCGCAGAAGGGAAAGAACAACTCCACAAATGAAAACCAGTTCTCAAAAAATTACAATACAAGAGACCTGGGCTTATACGGAAGAAGGATGTAACCTGGAACAAGCTTCAGAGTTTATATTGTTATGAAAAAAGAAAGGCATATTTGATAGCATATAATGTATTCTGTTGTTTAATGCAACTGACAACCACCCATACTGTATGCGATATTTCATAACATTTTGTAGATTGAAATGATTATGTACTTAGTGTTATGAAAAAAAAAAAGCATATTTGATAGAATATGATGTATTATTTTTTTATTGTTTAATACAGCTGACATCCAGCATCATCATATGCGCCATTCTATTGTGTTTTTGTAGATCAAGATAATCATGTAACATGTAATTATCGCTGTTGCAAGAGCAACATGTTAATGATAAAACAGGAATCAAGAACATGTGTTGTGTTCGACTGTTGTGAATGTCTATGAAACACTGAATGGCATGTATGCGTACTTGTGTGAAGAAAAAAAGTACAAATATATAACATGCAGAGCCACGCAAAAAAAGCAGTACATTATCAGGACACAGAGACTGACATACACACAAACATATGGACATGCATGTAGTAATTATGAGATTGACATATGCACAAACAAACGGACATGCATGTGGTAATTAATGCCAATATTAGAGCCATGGTTCTCTGACAGATGAGATGGCGACCATACTATCATTACACCATTTTTCCTTAACTCCTGTCACATTTATTTCTTTGGTTATTTTGCACACCTCTGTATTTCATCTATTTACTGTTTTTCTAACACATTACTTTGACAATGATGCATATCTCCTGTGTGCATATCTCCATGACACAAGCATGCAAGTTAGTGTGAGGAAAGATGTTTTTCACTCATGAAAATGAATTAATGTTACAGACTATATGAAAACGATGAACAGAATACAACCTTAAAGGCGGTAGCGTAAGAATGGGCCAAACTGTTCACTAGGCTCACTGAGAGAGAAGTGAATCCTGGAAAGCATGGGAGAAAAAAAAACAACAACAAAAGTAATATAAACATGCTCAATGGAGCAGCCACTTGTACACATTACACACATCAAATCGTATTGAATTAGTAAGAAGTACTGAAAATAACATCTAAACAGATTCTACATACACTCAAAGGAAAAAAGAAAACCAACCTCAAAACAAAAAAGAACCAAAAAACAAAACAAAAAAGCCTCCCCCCCCCCCCCCCCCCCCCCCAAAAAAAAAAAAAACCCTACATAACACCACACAAGTGACTCTGCAGCAACGCAACGACTTTTTTTGTGCTTATGTTGCTGCCCTTCTATACAACTGCCATAAGTCTGAAAATCAAATTTTACAGGAGACGAAAAAAAAAAGATTATTATCCCCACAAGATATACCACGAGCTGAGTTACTGTACAAGTATTTTGATACACTGCGAGCTGAGTTACAATACAAGTATTTTGATTACAGCATGTTATTTTTAGGATAATGTGATTGGGACTTGGCTATGCTATGTCCCTTGGCCTGCTCTAATAGTATATAAAAAATATCAAAAATGCAAAAAATTTGAGTTACGGCAGTTGTATTTCTGGGCGGCGTGATGTGATGGCCTGATATTGATTGCTTCCTGTGCACTGCAGTGCTGCTGTTTATCAAGCCAAGTCGGAGGTCTAATACAGAAATAAAAAAAAAAAGCAAACTGCTATGTTAGCAATGGCTGAGCAACCATGCACAGTATATGTGCAAAGGGAAAGACTGGTTCAACGGGCGTATGAAGGGAAACTGTTATTACCTTAATAAACCATGCACAGTATATGTGCAAAGGGAAAGGCTGGTTCAACTGGCGTATGAAGGGAAACTGTTATTACCTTAATAAACACACCAAAGCAAGCGCCAGCTATGAAGAACAATACACAAAACGTGTAACTGTTCAAACATTTTTTTGTTTTGCTGAACTGCAGACAAAACGAATGACTGACGTTTTTTCACAACCATCTTGTTGAGGTAAACTAACATGGCTTCCTCTTGCTTGCTGATGAGGCAGGTGATTCCCCCCCCCCCCCCCCCCCCCCCCCCCTCCCCCCCCCCCGTTACTTTAGAAAATATTTTTATTTTCACTTACGAACCTTAGAGAGTGATTTTCTCACATCCAGTAATAGCAGTAAAAATTTGTACGCAGAGAAATGAAACAATGATATCCTGAGAAAGAAATGATAGATATAAAGCTTCCGGTCACTTCTCCATATTACGTTATTCATGAACGAGTAGAATTCTCTTCAGCTCTCAATAACAGGTGATTGTTTCGTAAACAAGAACTTCGATATAAAAAAGACAACAACAAAAGTTGAACAAGTTCAACAGTGACTGTGACACCCAGACAGTCACAAAACCCAGCTGGTTTATATTTTGAACAATGGAGACAGGCAAAAACTGAAAAAAATTCCTGCAACATTTACAACTGTGTAAACCTCTTTGATTGGTTTTAAATGTGATGATCAGCATGTTTAAAGGTGTGGGTTTTCCATTCATCTGTAACATCTGTAAATGTTTTTTTTTTTATTTAACTACAGTAAATCTGAATGAAATATTTATTGTAATAAAAAAAAAACCCCAAAAAACTTCATTACAATTGGTAGCATCTCTTTTCAGATATAAACTTCCTCCTAAATTTTATCTTTGACCATAGAAAACTGCACTTTGGAAATTGGGTGATGTTAACGAAAAGCTTTTTTTCCTAGAAAATAAAGCAGAATGGATGGCTCAAAAAACTGACTTCTTGTGGTCTTTAAAGGCCAGCAACTCGGGAACAGTTTTACTCTTTGGAACCAGAAAGTGTGCTCCTCTCCAGGTCTAAATTTCACAGGGTGATATATGACAGGATTCTAGGGAGTGAAATGATAGTGTGAGAACGATGCTCAGAATGTGCGGTATTGACAGCCCTGTGTACACCTCAACAGATAATAGTTTTCCAACAATGAGTATCCAGCTGCCCCAAAAGATGTGCTTCACTGAGCTTCAATCTTTCACCTTATACCCAGCATAAATGACAAATTTAACTATTGAACATAACATCAAACACTTTTTTTTTTCACTGAAAAAAACCCCCACTTACATGGATACATAAAGTACCAATAATAAATACAAAATTTACAAAGTGTCCACTTGTGAAATTAGACTATATTCATATGATATACTAGCAAACCCACATACATTCAGTCACACATCTACACGAGACCACTTACCACTGACACATTTCACAGATATTCAAATCAACAAAATTCGATATGATAGTGCATTCAAAAAAGGTATTTGATCTTATGTATGAAACATGGACACACCCTGGATAAATAATATCATACCGGCTGTGAGACCGGCAACATGAAAATCATCAACCACACCCTGGATAAACAGCATCATACCGGCTGTGAGACGGGCAACTGTGACGTGACAATTGACAGCCACACCATCCTCTACTACCCCCTCTCTCTTTCTTTCTCTCTTTGTCTCAAGAACGGCAATCAAGATTACTAATCTACGTCAACACTCCCCACCCCCCTTCTCTTGCCCCCTCCCGCAGTTTGCCAGGTGTTTTCTTTTGTGTTAACTGACCCAGGCTACACGCTCGCCTTGCGCTCCTGTCTCTCTCCCTTCCCCCTTCGCTTTTCTCGTGTGCAGGAGCTAGCCAGTGGTGGAAACAAGGGACATGTGCTCTCTTTTCACTAGATCACAGACATCACTCAGCTGGACCTCTCTCTCCCTCTCCCCCCCCCCCCCCCCCCAACTGTAGTCATGGGAAAGATGGAAACTTGTACACGTTGTCTCACATGTGCAGGCCATGTAGCTCGTCAATTCGCACAAAGGCTAAAAATAATGCCAACAGCTAAGGGAGAGTGTTCTTGAATCTTCTACACATTTCCTCACATTGTAGATGGTGGGGGATGATCCCCCCCCCCCTTCCCCCCCCTTGCTTACTAATCCCTCTCTCCCACCTCCTCTTTGTTTTGTCTTTCGTGACACAATCAGCTGTCATGCGACTCTGTTGTTGTTGTTGTTGTTGTCGTACCCTGGCTAAAAGACTCCAGGGATCATCCAAACAGACGAAGTACTTGAACACTATGGTAAAAATGCATCAGCTGGGGATGAGAACATTAAGTGTGTGACCGTTTTTGATTACCCCACCACATGCGCAGCCACACTCCGACTTCGGGGGATTTTGGAAACTGATGTTATGCTAGGAGCCTGTCACAACTGAAGACAATCCCTGCATAACTATGCAAAACATAACAACATTTTGATGTAGCCTTGGTGTTCTAGCCTATGTCAATTGGTCTGACACAGCCTTAAGCCAAGGCGACTCTGACAGCCTGTCAATCAAGCAGGCATCAGAAACGGGATGTGTAGCTTAGCGCACAAAAATAGAAGAAATCCATTCCTCACATCACTGCTCTACCAAAGGCTGTAAGACTGATCACCACCAGTGAAACAAACAACAACAACAACAACAACACACACAGCCAGATCGGGGAACCATCATATCTCCAACTCTAAGAAATCCAGTGCAAAGTTTCATCAATTAACCCAGAAGAACTGTAAGTTGAAACTATGTTTCTAAAGTTTGAGACTATGCATTGCTTGGATGTATGGGCTGTACTTTAACAGTATTACGCTATGTCAATACTTGGTGACATCTATCAAGATGATGAATGAGTATTCTATTGTAACAGTTTGTTTGCCACAACTTGGTAAAAACTGTAACGGCGCTTGATTAACATTCTGTGTTAACAATATAACTTTTTGCCAGCATTCACTACTCTCTGTTAAGATGATCACTGAATGTTATCTTCTGACAGGAAAAACAGTATGATGACAACTGTTAAACTGATTTATGAGTACAGTTAGTTGTCTTAATGCTTTGTAGCAGGTGACTATAAGTCTAATCAACATGTGTACTTGGGGTAAGTGTATACCCAGTTACTTTAACTTAATTCATAAGAAAAATTGAAGAGGTGTTTTACTTCAATTGCTTAGCATTTTTTTTTTTTTTTTTACTGTCCCCTACCCCTTGTTGAAATCCACTCAAAATCTTCCACTCAAAATCTGAATGAAAGTGGAGCCTGATAATTATGGCAGAATATATATATAAAAATATGCTAGTCTAATCCTTTGTCGGCTGAGGTCTCACGCATTTACTGAAAGCCAGAGAGTGTGAGAACTCGACAAGCTGGACTCGCAGCTACTTAACTACAGACCAGGTTCTGTGTTTTTTTTAGCGGAGCCTGGGTTCATGTTCCTACCCTGGGTGTGCCTGCTATCTGCCTAGCTGAGACAGCACTCCAACAAGATCAGCATGCCTAAAGAGATGGTGGACCAGTCATCAGCAACTGGTGAGAGATCAACAACCCTTTCCAACCTAAGTTCTGATATACCAAGTAGACTCCAACTCAACTCATCCAGAACCTTCCCTCTCTTAGTGATGAGATAATGTTGGGATAAGTCAGCCCTTACAAAGAATCCAGTTTATTCATCATGTGTCTATTTTACCTTGTATAAACAAGTAAAGTTGATGGGTGAAAATACACTAAATTGTGTCAGGTCTCTCGGCGCTACAAGCACTTTTAAGTATACAAGCCCAAAGAGAATTATCCCTGAGCCACTCGAGTATTTTTAACAGTCCGGAGATTAAAAAAATTTCTTTTATGACTAGTACTGGAAAATTACTTCATAATTAGTAAGCGAGAGGGTAGGAGGTGAAATTTTGATATTAATCCAATAGAGAAAACACTCTAAGTCCTTCCCCT
This sequence comes from Conus canariensis, assembly GCA_033310375.1. Taxonomy (NCBI): domain Eukaryota; kingdom Metazoa; phylum Mollusca; class Gastropoda; order Neogastropoda; family Conidae; genus Conus; species Conus canariensis. Next base: position 34,168,547 of record CM065740.1, read on the forward strand.
AGAGGACACACCTACCTACCCCCAACTCTCGTCACAGCAACATAAAAATCATCAAACAGCTGTGACGTGCTCAACAAATACATAGTGAAATACACACACAACAACATGCTAATCATTTGCTCTTTTAGTCATGCAGTCATGAGTTATCAAGGTGAAAACATAGTAAAGAACGAAGCAACACTCAAACAAAATGTGAACTGCACACACACACACACACACACACACACACACACACAGTGATACACACACACACACACACACACAGTGACATGAATGCATATACTCATACACACTTACAGCACAGAAATCTTACCCACAAAATTTTGTTCAACTCTTTATTGTCAACAATTGAGTGATTAATTTCATGCTGGCAAAATTTAATGCTCTTCTGTTGTTAAAAAAATATATTAATGTTACCATGTTCATGGAAACATGATACACAATTAAAAAAAAAACAACAACCACATAATGATATGCTCAGTTTTAATTCACTGTGCAAGTTCAAGCACTTTCACATCAAAGTAATACACTGACATAAATTTATTGAGCAAAAAATATGTTTGACAGTCATCGGAGAATACAGGTTCTAACAATTAAGTGGATAATTATTATACATCATTTTACGCTTTTTTCCCCCATGGAATCGGACTAAACTTAAAAAAAGGCATAATTGTGTGTGTGTGTGTGTGTGTGTGTGTGTGTGTGTGTGTGTGTGTGTGTGTGTGTGTGTGTGTGCCCCCCCTAAAAACACATACTTTTCATTTGTGTGTGTGATAAATTTCTATTTTCCTTCCCTTCTAATATCTGTTACCATAGTCATCAATTCACTGAGCTAACTCTTGATATTGCCAGTTTAACATTATTCCCAGTTTAACATTATTCTACATCTTGGTCTAAAACCTGATCTTGCTCTGAAAACCATACTGCTCCACAGCTCTCATTAAGACAGTGTCATTCAATCTGGACCAAACATTTCCAAAGTCTCCGACATAACTATGTACAATTTCAGCGTTGAAGAAGTTGCACTCTCGTGGAAATGTCAAAAAGCTGAAACTGATGCTGTTCATTAATTTTTCCCCCCAAGACTATTTTGACACAGATCCACCCGGAAGGGAGGGGAGAGGGGACAGCGGGAGAACATCTAAGACATGATCCCAAGCATTACAAAGAGAGGCTGGGAAGGGTGAGGGTGGAGGGATGGGGGTGGTGAGGGAGGGGAGACTGAGACATGAAGGAGAGAAGGAATAAAAATTAAAAAAAAAAACAGAAAAAAAATTCAACCAAACAAAAATACAGTATCCAACACATCAAATAGAGACTGAAGAAAAGAAATCTTAAAAAAAAAAAAAATTTCATTTGACAACTGCCCATATTTGAACTGTATCCAACCGACCAATCTTTTAACACTTTATGGCACATTTGTTTCTTTCCTTTCCCCCTTCCTTTTGTTTTCAATACACATACACACAGGTGCCTCTGCTGAAGTGCTATCAACTGTAGTGTTAAGACGGCATAATTGACAAATGATGTGCCCTGAGTGCATCAGACAAGCAGATTTGTTCACCTATTTCACCTCCTTCTGTGCTAAGTTATACCATAGCTCTTACAACAGAAGTGAGCAGGGACCACAGAGAAGGATGGATAGCCAGCTGCGGTAGGCAAGCTTCACTGGGCCTTTTGTGAGTTTGTGTACAGAGCTGTTTCCACATGCGTTTAGGGAAAGTTACTTCCGATCTTGAAATTTGCAGTGTGGAGTCTGTTGCTGGGGAAAGTTAAGAAAGAGAAAACTTACAAATCAAGAATATAAAAAATACTCTTATCCAATCAGATGTACTGATGAAGTATTGATATGTGCTGCCCTTCCAAACCATGTCAGATTTTGTGTGCATGTGTGTGTGTGACTGTTACTTACTGTTAGCAATGGCGAGTAAAACTGTGACAAGAAAAGTAACATAGACTGCACTGTTGCTGAAAAGAAGCCAAAATACAAACACACTGCGAAGTAACTTTCTTTTTAAATATGATGCAGAAAAAGACAACTGCATTTTTGACAAATGTTTTCTTCTGATGTTGATGACATTCATCATGGGACTGGCTGAATGAGAGAGTGGTTTTCTTTCTTTTTTTCCCTGTTGAACATGTTATGGTTGCAGTAGCTGACGTTTCTACATAAATTTGTATTCCAATTAGCCAGTCTCTTCTGACTGACCAGTAACATTACTTTTAGAATGACTAGCAGATAACACATCTTCCATATCAGTGCTTCTGTCCTTTCATCATTTCTTCATCTTTTTGATATTTCATGGAAGGAAAGGTCTTTCTTTGTCACCTTCTGAGTTGTGCAACCAAGCCTGGCAAGGCAAGACTCCCAAGGTATATTGAATTTCAGCAAGAACACTTCAACATTTCACAGGCAAAAGGTTGTCATTTAGAGAGCGGCAAGTCAACTTCCCCAATGAAAGCCAACCCACAGTTGTCCAGAACATAATGCTCAGTGCAACCTGCGAGTCCCTCCTTCTGTGGTCCCTGTATGTGCTATCATAATGCAGGCACATACTAACAGACTCAAGCCATTTACTGTTCCCTGACAATAAATAAAAAGGCAATAAATCTGGGGGGTCAGTATAAAATTCAAACTGATCTAGTGATTTATGAAAAGGCAATAAATCTGGGGGTCAGTATAAAATTCAAACTGATCTAGTGATTTATGAAAAGACAACAGCAAAATCAAAACAAAATTTTGTTGAATGTGGAAGTCAGAATTAAATTCACAATGACACTGTAATCAATGACATAACGCCGATGTTTTGCTTTACAGTTACTGTAACTGACCGACGAAGAACAGCCACTTTGCAAACAAAAAATGAAGACCACTACGACTCCTGTGGACAAAAATTGATGCTTCAAATTTATTCAAAAAAAAAAAAGAAAAGAACAGATTGTGCTTCAATTCTTTTCTGATGTGTTTTATGAAGGTTACTGACAACTGAACAACAGTGTACACAACATGTGCATGGATATCCATGAGTTAATGCAACTTGCATTAAATCTACACAGGCACAATTCAACACACTTAAAATGTACAAAAGCAAATATCTATCGACACATATTTTTTTTTGTTTCATGTAAAAGATGTTCTGCAATTTGGACCAGGTTGGTGGGTGTAAAATATGCTTTCAGATGAAACTACTCAGATAAAAATGATGAAAAGACAACATAGCACACAGCACACTAATGCTTTTTACATTACCAAACAGATGATATAAGCAGAAGGCTTGTAAAGATTTCTGTGAGATCACGAATCTTAACGAACTTTTTTTCTTAAAGCACCGAGAAAAACAGAGCTTTCTGAGAACTCTGAGATTTTGAAAAAAAAACAACAATCTGATCACTATGGCAACTGAAGTGTTCTTTCTTCTGATGACAGAGATTAGACAAGGGAGACAGAAAAAAAACCCAGAATAATGTCAGTCCTTCTGCTGTCAAACCGTGGCAGACTCCAGCAGGTTTTTGGAGACCAGTTTGGTGAAGTATGACTTGAAGAAGGTGGGAAAGACGGAGAACTCTTTGGGCAAGGACTCAGCAGGTTCGAATGAGATTTCTGCTTCTGGCCGATCCCCCTTGGGCACAGGAGACAGGGTGCAGTAGAACCTGAGGGGAGGGGCTGTGGACCCTGCCTCTCGCTCCGCTATCTGTTTGGAAATCAGTTTCTCAAGTTCAAGGTTGTCTGCATGACCCTCAGCGATCAAACTTGTGCGTGTGGGTTTTCGGCCGTACCAGGCCTTGTGACTTCCCTCACAGTAGATGCGAAAAGGTCTGCACTTCCTGGTCCTGTGTGGGTGACTTGTGTTGTTTGTCACAGCCTTATCTAGTGGTGTCTGCTCTGTTTGGGCATTAGAGTTTGACACATCTGTGCACTGGGGAGTAGTCTCCGATGGGCAAGTACTAACTTGCGAATTTGCGCTCACATACACTTTCCCATCCCCCACCGGACTGAACTCCACGCTCAACGGCAGAACTGAGCTTTCTGCACCTGTCTCCCCTGCTGGACATGTGCTTGGTAAGTCCCTGCTGCTGCTTTGGACCGTGGGAGAGTCCATGTGATTCAGTGCAGGCACAGTACCATCAGAGTCCACGGCCATCTCCACATCGCAGCACTCTGAAGTGGAAGGCACCTCCCTGGAAACGCTGCTCTCGGGGACACACTTGTTCTCTGGTACAGCAGGGAGCTGTGAGCATGGATCACAAGGTTTTGGGCGACAGTCTGACTGTGAGCATTGCACAGGGACATGAGCTTGGACGCAGGGAGGCTCGGCCGGTGAACTTTTTCCCTCACAGGCGGTCGGAGACAGGTGGGACAACTCTGACATGGGTGAGGCCTCACCAGGGGAATGCATGGAGCAGGAATGCTCCGAATGGGGTGACGGCATACCGCCATCTTCGCCTGCCCCCACCGTGGCTGCCGTGAAGTCGGACTCCGACCCCTCCTTTTCCACTGCCGGCTGTGCACCACCAGGACTTGCGTCGACACAGTCCACTGGTGACTTCTCTTTCATCATCACTTCCGGAGCTCCTGTGGAGCTGGCCATGACATCTGCCTGCATGAGATTCACATCTTCCACATGGCCCAATGTCGCACAATTCTCCTCTGCATTGGAGACCTGCTCTTTGCTTTGTTCAGAGCTGGGAAGACCCACACATTGACCCTCCACTTCCAGAGAGCCGACCTTCACAATAGGACTGTCAACCCTGTCCAAGGCACATTCCGCATCAGCACCACTTCCTCCCTCCTCCTCCACACACATCTGCTCCTCCCCTTCCTCACTTTCCTCTCCTCCCTCCTCCAGAGCGTCTCCATCTCTGTCTGTCTTCATGGCAAAGAGGAACACTTCACGCAGCACCCACACCAGCAGCGTGCGCACCCGCCGGAACCACACAGCCCGATAGTCTCCCTTGGTCCGCAAAGCTTGAAGCACTAGCGGGGACAGTGTGGACAAGTCCAGGGAGATGGGATAGGTCCACTGTGATGCAGACTTCACAGTGTCTCTGCCTGCCTTTTCGCACCACGAAGACGAGGCTGTGTCTGTGGCTTGGGGTGCTGGAGGTGTGCAGTCCTGAGCAGAGAAGAGGTAGGGGAGTCCCCATAAAGGCTGGGATGCCTGACTATCAGTTGACTTGGAGGACTCAGGGCCTGCTGGGGTGTTGCCAGCTGATGGTGACCATGTGGACGTCTGGGTAAACATACCAGCACATGTTACATAACAGTTTGGAATGTTTGACAACACTCTTCCCACATTTTCTATCCGACTAATGAAAGACCACTCTTCATCTATCCATCTAATGAAAGACCACTTTCTGTCTACCTATCTCAAACAGAATGCATCATCATGCTCACTCTTCTGCACAAACCCTTCACTCATTCATGTAAGAACAATGTAAATAATAAAAGAACTTAAACACACACACACACACTAAAAAAACCAAGATAATGCAACACTTTTCACTGGTGGTCAGCCGTACTTCTCACTCGATGTTCAGAAGTTTTATTATCTTTTTCTACAGTTTCATGGCAAGACCGGTGCTTGTAGGATCCACAGTCAGTCTGTACAAGGTCACAGATAGCTTAACCATTCGCAAAAAAAAAGGGGGGAAAAAATCCACCATTGTCAATTTTTATGTCCATCGCGTAACCAGAAAGCCACCATCATGAAGCAGTACAATTCACAAGTGCAAGTCTTCTTCAAATTTTTGTTTGAAAAAATTAACAACAACCAACAAACAACAACAAAAAAAAAACAACCCAAAAAACAACCCTCATCTTCAGGCCCACACATCAATCTTTGCATCTTAAAACACAATGTTGTTTTCCTTTTTTCTTAAAGCACATTTCCAGCTGGTATGACAGTGTGACCACTATACAAAAACATGGAGAACCCCCCTAAAGACTGAATCTTCCATGAGAGAGGGACCATGCCTCACAAGCTGGCACACTTTCATGCCCCTTCAGCGATAGCAGAACTGACATGAAATACCCTCCTTGTGATAAGCTTAGCCAACCACCTCCATCCCCTTTCTGCCCTCAAACTCTACACTCCCACCGATCCCTCCCTAAACAGATCATGTACTGGCCAGTTGGCAGGAAGCAGGATACACCACCATCTTGTTAGAAGCCCACTGTTTTCTCTACAGAGGCCTCTGATCTATATCCTGTGCTCCGCTATGACTGTCGTTTTGGTTTTGACATCTGTCTGGCTGCACTTCATGTTATGAATAGCCCAGCGGGGGGGGGGGGGGGGGGGGGGGGGGGTATCAGAGCCGTCTTCTTGTCAGAGTAAATTCCACACACACACAGACATACAACACACAGACACAGACACAGACACACATACACACACACACACACACACAGAGTGACACACACACAAATCCACCTCAGGAGTTATGGCGCAAGCTCAGCATTGTAGTATTGTATTGAGCAATAAGCAAAAGAAGCAACTCCTCTGGATTGGGAACCATCAGTTAATATTCTTTCAAAGGATGGAAATTTAGAACAAAGTTCTGCAAAAAAAAATCTTTTTTAAAGTCTTGTGATCCAGAAGATAGGTGGTGTTTATCATAAAAGGCACGACAAAAACAGGTCTCTGCAGTATGAAAGCCCATGGAGGATTGTCAGGAAATTTAAACAAATCACACAAGTCTCAGAGATCAATGTTTAAATAAACACATTTACTGCATTGTTTCATAACTCTAAGCGTAAGAACTGATTTTTGTTGGGTCCCATCTCACTGTGGTATAAAGTGGAATGAAGCAGCAGACAGTCTTGCAAAAGAAGGAGCCAATAGAAATGCTGAAAATTTATTCAAACCATCCCTTACATTTGTCCTCTTGTGAATTCATCCAAATTATGGAAAAGCATATACATAAGCAGAACTTTAGTCAAAAAATGGCTACTTTACCATTGTGCCCATGGCACACTGTTTGATTAATTCGTAAATTAAGGCTGAATACTTGGAACACTAAATAATCTCATGGTATTACTTGTGTCTGCAGAGAAAACATTTCTGTGCATCATCGTTTGTTTGAATGCTCAGTGCTGACCTCGCTCTGTCAGGAGAAATGTATTGAGATGAATAACTTTGATAATGTCAATACTGTCTGATATGGTTCATATGTTGCTGAAATTGCCATGGTTATTTCGCAGTCACAGGCTGCAAAATTTTTATAAAGATCAACAATTTTGTGTGTCACTAGGGTATTTCACTTGCGTAAATATGCATATAGCAGATGTGGGTTTGAAAGTACTAACATAGATGATAAGTTGAGTGTGGAGAATTTTTTCTTTTCTTTTTTCTTTTGACAAGTGTCTAATATTATCTGGCCATGAAAAGACATTAAATAAACCACTGAACTGAACTGAACTGAACTGATCAATGTTTGCATACTTCAGATACGAAAGAATAAAGATTCCCTATGGTAAATTTGTACTAGGTTTCTGTCCATATTTCTAGTAAAATTTGGATTGAAAAACACAGTCAAAAATTGGCTTTGGAGGTTCAGAGAAGAGGTTCAAACAACAGTTCAGAGAAAGTTTCTGTCTACGATTGAAGAGGGATGGTTTGCCCAATCTCTGCATACAGATTGTACACAGGGGTGGAGCAGAACGCCCCCCAGAGTAGAAGCACTTGATGGTCAGTGCGATCCAGAGTTGTGATAAAAGGTCTCAGGTCTCACAGAACCACTGACAACAGCCTGAGTCAAATCTGCGTAAGAGCACAGCCAGGCACACCAACGTGATGTCTGCATGCAGCTCTCTGCCCTGTGAGTACACAGCTGTGACGTCTGTCCATCTTTCTCTCTCTCTGTGGCTCTGTCTCAGTCAGCCTCTATGTGCATCTCACTTATTCTGCCTGTCGGTCAGAGCTCTCTGTCTTTGTCCATTTCTCTCTTTCGTTTTGCATTTATGATTCCATCTCTTTCCGTCTCGCTGTCCGTGTGTCTGTCCACCTGTGGATGTGTCCGTCTCATTGTGTCTGTGGCTTTCTCTGTCCATCTGGATCTTTCTGTCAGTCTCACTCTCTGTCTATGGCTCTCCCTCTGTCTGTCTGTCTGTCTCTGTATCTGTCTAAAGCTTTCTGTTTTTTCTTTTGACTGTCTTTCTCACTCTCTCTATTGTTCTCCCCCTCACTCTTTCCCTGTCTCAGTCTTGCTCTCTTTCTTTCTTTGTGTCTGTCTGTCAGTCACCCTTTTTCTTCTCTCTCTGTTTCTTCATGGGTTTTTTTTTTGTTGTCTCTGCCATTGCTTCAAACATGTCAATACAATAATACCTCATAACTATTACTGGTTGAAATCTAACAGCCTAAATAAAGAGCCTGTGTTTTTTCTTGCTCAGTTTTTATGCTGCAGTTATGTGCTAATCCTATTTGTATGTGATACTCTCTTTGCTTAATTTGAACTGCGCTACACATTCCTCTGCAGGTGTAAAATTAGCACCAACCTGCACAGGAAAAGAAGGAAAGAAGAGGTTACCTGTTCGGTGTGGAGGGATGGTGGGTGGGAAGGGACAGAGAGGGATGGAGGGAGATCATTGCTAAAAATAGAGCGGAGGAAGCATGGAGTTTCAATGAGAAGGTAGATCTAGCACCATCAAGAATGAAAACGTTCCACATAAAGACGTCTTTACAGGGAGGGCACAGGAAGCAAACCTAGCACAGACCTGCAGAAAAATGTGGCAGAAAAAAAACAGTGTTTTCCAGGGAAGAAGTGTACTGCCGTGTAAATGTAGCAGAGACAAGGAGAAAAACGTTCCAGATAAAGAAGTCTTTATAGGGAGAGAATAAATTTGATGCCTTTTGACTTAAGCTGGCTTACACTGACCTTGGGCATCAAGTGGGAGTGACAACACCACCAACTACGTGGTCAAGAAGCGATTAACTCAAACTCCAGGATCTTCCATCATACATAAAAACATACCTTAAATGGCCGAGTCCTATAGCTTATCTTCCCCCCTCACGTCTGCCAAACCAAGTGCTGTGGTGGACACAAGTAGGAAAAAGATGCAGAGGATGGTAAAAGCTAAAGTAAGTTCAGTATAACCTCTACATCATGGACAGATGCTGGAGCAACAATCTAATGCTGACCGCTGACCAATCCTGCTAGACAATCATGGCTGCCCTAGTGTTGTCTGATGTGAGAGCTTCCACGTAGGCAAGTGCAATCCTCTGAAGAAGGAATGTGGCTGTCTACATGGCACAATCACAATGCTCTCATCCAGTGAGCCAGTACATCCCCCTGCCTCTGCCTTCCACCTGCAGCCAAGTCCCCAAAAGTTTCAGCTGAGTGACTAAAATTAATGGCTCTCTGACTTCCACACAACAAATCTTGACGTCACAACAATTTTTTGCTGTTGTACAGACCAACTTTTGCCTTCCATAACCTCATTTTTGACAATATCAAGAACTATGATACCCTCTGGCATGCACACATACAGTTTTCCACAAATATAACCTACCCCAAAACACATTCACCTGCACACAACACACACACACATATACCAGCTCAAAACCATGAAAAAGACTCATGAGCCCCTTCCGGCGCCTACACACGCGCATGTGACTGACCTTGGTGGCAGCGTAGTCAATCTCCTGGATGAGAAGATCACGGATCTGGTTGCTTATATTCTGGGCAATGTTGTGCTGCAGAACAAAGGGATCCTGCACCGCCAGTGCCTTCACCTGACATGTGAGACAGAAATGACTGTGCATCATTTTTCTCACAGGGTGTACTGACAAAGACAATTCAACCGACCATAATTTCAGACCGTGAGGCAGTTCTGATTCTTGTGCATACCTGTTCATTTTTGTTGAAGTTTATCTCTTCATCCGTAAATCAGACACTCTGACTTGTAGAGCACACTACTTCTGTGCTCAAAACCTTATCAGGCTCTGTCTCCAGCTCTGCCTATCCTAGCTCTAGGAGCAAGATAAACCTAACTTCTCTACTTCTCCTTTTTCAAATCACTGGCACATCCATTTCCAGTGCCAAAACAGCTCTTCTATTTGAGGTTTCTTGTTAATGATATCTGAATTTCACACTGTGTGAACAGCATATGGAGTTTGGCAATATAATTGATGGTTTCACTGTCGATCAACCATGGGATCAGGAACTTAGAAAGTGTATGTGGCAGTCATATTTTTTGTCTGACACTCAACAAAATTAAAAGTGTTGATACTGTCTGCCTGAGACTCGTCTCAATTAAAAGCGGTAATATTTTGTTTATTGGTGTATGCATTCAAAACATATTTAAAGTCCAACAGACTAATACACTTGATCACATTTGAGTGTCCCAAGCACAAAATGGACAGACAGGAACCTTTGAGAGATGATGCGCTGAGCAGTGTTAAGACACACACTGAATGTGACAGCAAATCTATCAATAAACCCATCACTGCCCAGCAATCACTTCACCACCAAACTTCTGTTTATTTTATTTTTTTTCCAGCCAGTCATCTGTTTATATATGTATGTATTCCCTATCTCCCTCCACCCCATTCCTCAGTGTGTGAATCAGAAGGCTACCTGTGCACCACTCCTTCACTGCATCTGCCCCTGCCTCCCTGTCCCTGCCATCTACCCATATATACACACACCATCCTTATTCACACATACACACACATACATGCATACACTCAAACTCACTGACACACATATATATCCCCTCTCTCTTACACACTCAAATCTGTCACTCTCTTTTGTATACAATCGCACATTAACTTCATTCTACCTGCCTTTTAAGATACAACATGTACAATTTTCAGAAATAATTTACAGAATGTTCAAGGTTCAGAACAACTTAACCAATGTCCGTGTTCCACCCTTTTACCTTGAAGTCATTCAAATGAGGCGAGTTGGCTTTCTCCATCAAGAAGTCGTTGAGTGGCATGACAGTGCCTGTTCGTGTCAAAATCACACTGGTTGGCAGAGACACCTGGTGGTAGAACTGGAAAAACCGATGGAGAAGTTCATCTGAAAAACAACAACAGCACACCCACACCAACATGCATGTACACACACACACACACACACACACACACACACACACACACACAGTGGGCTGCATTGAAACATGTTGTACAGAATGTCTGTCGTATGAAAAATTTAACAGTTGAAGTTATTCTCATGTCATAAATTTTGTTAAACAAAAAAAGGATTGCACTGCCCTTTGTTGTCCCTTTTACTGTAACACAACTGAATGGGGGCTATGTATGTGCGTATACAGCCTTCACATAGTTGATACTGTTAAAGCATCTGTAAATTATATTAGACAAGCAGTCAAACAGAACTAGGATGACACCTAAAACTTTTCTGGATTTCATCTTCTAGTAGCAACATCATCATGACCATTAAATGCAGATGTATTACGTCCAATCGGCCAGAGGCCTTTAAGGACATGGTATCGTTATAGACTGACGTCTGTAGTTTTGGCAGCAGGTCTGGTTGTTGGCAGGAGTCTTGGGCTTGGTTCTGGATGGGTGCTGTACTACCTTGTTCTGGTTTTCATCTCAGACTCTCTTCTTTCATTGTGCTGAACTGTGTCCAGCACTCATTCTTGTTCTGAGTGAACTGGTGTCCACTTTGCGGAGTTGGTCAGGCAACTGCAGGCATTGTATTGGTTGGTCTCTTTCCCCAGAAAAGGTCTGTTCTCAAGGCTACCAGGTAGCCTTCTTCATGCTTGGGTGGCGATGGTCCAATGCCATGTGAGGCTGCCTCAAAGAGGGAGAAGGACGAATGTCACTGGAGTACTGCACGGGCTCCTGAAAAAAGTCCTTGCTGACTATGGCCCTGAGGGCAATTTGTTAGCCCAACCCCGAGAGGGGTGCCCACCACGCTGACCTGAAGACATGGAGGCCCAGGCCACGGCTATCGCAGTCTGGTAGTGTTCCATCGCCAACTGCCTCACGTCTCCTGGCGCCGTGTCAGAGTCCCTCCAGAGAGATCTGCCACCTCTCTCTCAGCATTCCCTGCTATGCCATCAAGCAGGGAGTGTACTGACAAGTATAGGCATCACATATTTCTCAGTGAGCGATGGTAGCATACAAGCTTTTTTTTCCTCTTTCACACACTGGATTTAGATGTAAAATCTCATTCAAAGGGTATGGAGACAGGCTGATAGGACTTGGATGTAAAATCTCATTCAAAGGGTATGGAGACAGACTGATTGGACTTGGATGTAAAATCTCATTCAAAGGGTTTGGAGGCAGGTTGGAGTTGGAAAAGATGTTGACTCTTCAATGAAAATATCTGGCTCTCTGAATTGAGGAACTGAATGTAGGACCCTTGGATCAAGACAGCAGTTTCTTTTTACTCCATGCAAATCATATCCCTGCCACCATATCAAAATCTGTACAAAAGAGAGAGAGAGAGAGAGAGAGACAGAGAGACAGAGAGAGACAGATAGACAGAGAGAGAGAGAGAGAGAATGAAAGAGAGCAACTCACCTGCAGGTTGGGTGTTGGTGGAGGGTGGCACAGCCTCTGGAAGGGAACAGTCCCATTCCTCTATGACACATTTCTGCCCTGGCTCTGCGTGAACCACACACACAATCTCCATATAAACCACCCTGTCCTTTCCTAACACATTTCTCTGTAGTTCATCAACAAAACTGAAAGAACCAACCGCCCATCTCCTTTTCAAAATACATAAACAACAAATCTATTTTGTTGTTGTTGTAATGTAACCTTACCATAACATGGGCAGTTTTGGTCTCAAAACACAGAAAAAAGACACTAACAGTCAGGCATTGTTTTTCCATACTGAGCTGAAGTTTTGCTTGTCTGTGTTAACAAACAAAAAGGTTAACAGTTCTCTTAAAATACTACTCACAGCCAAAGATATATATTTCAAACACTCCTCCTTCAACCCCGAAACTGTCCTCCTCACCTCCCCCCTCCCCTCCCAAATAAACCACTTCTCTGAAAGCTTCAGACACAGGTGGTGGCAACTGCACCTGACAATCATCCCACCTACCTGTCAGGTCAGCCAGGGCCTGCACAGACAGCAAGAGAGGGGGGGAAGTGTTAGCCAGGAAGAAGAGCACCAGCAGCGACAGGCAGTAGTTGGACAGGCGAGGCCCGCAGTTCTGGTTGCCCGCCACCTGCTTCCACCGGCCCCAGTAGCGCACAGCGAACACCAGCAGTCGCACGCGGTGGTCCTCCGCACACATCCGCAGCAGCTGGGTGTTGCGCAGGGCCAGCCTGCAACCATAAAGCTGCTGTCCACATGGTGAACACTGCTACACAATTCTTTTTTTCATTTTGTTTTTTTTGGTCGGATTATTTCTGGAATTGCACGTAGGTCCGGGATGATTTATTCACAAACAATAAACAAATGAAGGATAAAAGCCACATGCATCAGCTTCATTTGTTTGTTTTTGTTTTTGTTTTTTTTCCTATTCTGCAGCTGTCCTCTTTTCTAAAAATATGCCAGTTAACAATTCTACAATACCAACATACTTTCCATGGAGAACACAGGGATAGGCTCAGAAAGAGAAAGAGAGGCATCAATGAACAAATCTGGAAAATAATGTCTTTGCTCTGATAATTCTGAAACTGTCCTTCAATGCAGCACTTGGAACGAAATGTAGCTTCAGAGTTAAACATTTGCTTTGGCCATTTCAGTTGTTGTCACACAGACAAACAATGGTCAAAAGAGCCTCCAATGAGTCTGAAGGAGATTTTGAAATCAACTGGCTACACTGTGCAAGAAGCTTGACAGATTACACAAAACAGGAGTACTTTTCTGAGTCCTTTTGACAGGAATTTCCAATTCTGCTGCTGTTGTTGTTGTTGCTCTTGTTGCCTTTTCTCAGCCTGTGATAATACATTGTCACTTTATGACCATGGTTACAGGAATCTAAACAAACAGAACCTTTTGATGGGTTGTCAAATGTCAATCAGTGGCTATAAACACAGCAAAAGATTTGCGCATGAGTGTGAATAAATGTCACCCTTTATTTTTCCTCCAGCAGAATCATTATATATTTTTAAAGCAGAATAGGAGAATGACCAGCAGCTAAAGAGTAACCATTGTGCTGAAGAAGGAATGGCTGGTAGGTCAGAATGTGCATGTTTATGATTTATCTCAGAAGTAGGAACACTAAGATGAACAGCTGAAGAAAATGATAGCAAGTAACCTATTTTTCGGTCTAGAAAGATCATTTAGATATGGGGACCAGCGGAGGAAAACAAAAATCCCTGAGGTTCTAGGGAAGTCCATGGGCATGCTCTCCTTTCTTCTTCTGAAAATGATATCCAAAGTCAGCATGTGAGCTATGATGTATCCCCACCCGCACCTGATGAGAAACCCTTGTACAGTAAATTGATGGATGACCTTTTCACCTGAAAACTGTTCTTAAACTATTTCTGATCAATTATCAGAGAATTTTCTTTTTGTAGAAAACTGGTGTATTTGGGGAAGGTCTTTTCTCCCAGCCCTTTCCTAACTGAAAACTATGCAAGTGCAAGTGCACATCAATTTTGAAACTTTTGGTATGAAATCCCAAACTTGTTAACCTTTTAACTTCTATAAGTGGTTTCGTTATAAGACATACCAAATGTGAAATTTTGTAGACAGCCACACAAACTTATGAAATGGGGGTAATGCAAACTTATATGTAACTGGGGTGTTTAACAACACCTCCCCCTGCTTGCCCCTCTCCCCAAAAGATCCTGCTAGTCCAAATGTCATCAAATTTTAAATACATGTCTAGCAACGCTTGTAGTCTGATATGACTATGTCTGTGTGTTGCAGATGTTTATTACCGACTTTACAGGTCGCTCACCTACTCTATGAGTGATCTAAAACTGGACATGTGTATTGACATAGATTCTCCAGTCACTGCATCAATGTCACACACATTTTATAGTCTACTATTATGCCTGTTGTCAATGTCATGCTAGTTGCTCTGTCTTTACTACTGTCACTTCCTGGTTTAGTCAGTCACATCTGATACTCAATTACAAAATCTAACACTTTTTGGAGCTCGTTTTGAAGGCAATGCAAATGGCATTTACAAGATCTAAGCCTCAAAACATGGCCTTTACACCCAACTCACCCAAAATTTCATATGCAAACAATACATACAGGCACTTTCAATGGCTATGGGCATAGCAGTTATCAAGGAGAAGTGGCAAGCAAGCGGACTTGAGGGCTAATCTTGTACTGGTAAGGAAACCAGTTATCTCATACAAACACATAGAAAAGAACTTGCAAAAAAAAAAGAGAAACCGGCTGTCACATTATGAATTCACTGCAGTCAATGTGAACTTGGAGTGCTTTTTGATAGTATGGAGTACTAAGTGTTTCTGAGCGTGTGTACAAAATGCACAAAGTCCATATGAAAGCACTCAGGTTTGCCACTGACAGATTGAACTTGGTCCCTCTCCCTCTCTTTCTTTTCTGCCTCACCTTGAATGCCCCCTTCCCACTGGCCTTACTCCCACGCTACTTACTTCAGCTCCACAGCGCACAGCCACATCCAAGGCTATCCTGTAGCTGCCTCAGCACCGTCAGTCCACAGGAAGTAATCACTATCAACTCATTATGGGGCAATCCGCAGAGCAGATATCGCACTGCCTCCGAGTCACATCAGCGGTGCTGTGTTCTGATCTCACACCTATAGCACAACACCCACTCAGTCCCTTTCAAACAAAAAACAATCTCTTACCAGCCGCCGTGGCAAAGCGGTTAGTGTTGCGGACTCCCGGCAGGGAGGTCATGAGTTCGATTCCCATCAGTCATATGGGGCTTTTCTGCCCCAACCAGCACCTACCCAGAGTTGAGTTTGCTACAGGCTCATATGGGAAGACTGGGACCAAACAGTTGAGTTTCATCCACTTAATGGATGCTTCTCTGAGAGTGTTGCTCAAATTTCATGACCGATACTGCAGGTGTCTGTATCTCTCAGGCCTGGTTGACGCCAGGATATATTCTGAAAGGAAGCGAAGAGTACAGCCCTATCATGCAGTCTCAGACTGGAATGGAAATCCGTAGCATCAACTTCACCATCCTCATTCTCATTGATCAGCATAAAATAAAAAAGTCTTAAATTCTGCGGCCCTTCATGCCCTGCTCTCATGGTGACCTCAGTCTCGATGTCCTCTCTGCGTCAGTGGCCTTGCTTTGATTCCGTCAGGGTCACTGGTATTGGCGAGTCCATGGGGGCTGTCATAGGACGGATGTGCTGGCACCCTCTGGAGTGAGAGCTCACTCACGCTGGCTCCATGACTAAGCAATTATTGTCGTCAGTAGGGGGCTTAGTAGGTGGTGTCCTGTGTACGTTGGATCAGACCAGACAACACTGAACACCACCACAGTGACTCGGCAGCAGTGCAGTGTCTCCTCCGGTGGGTTGCCTCTTGACGACTTGACATTGACTGCTCCCTGTGGACTGCCGGTGCCGGGGCTGCGGGAAGACTCACCGGACTGTGGCTGTGGACAGGGTGTCGGAATAAACGGCGTGGGTGCACTGGGACAGACAAAAAAAAAAACCCAACTAGCTGAACTGGAGTTCCTCTCCAGCATATGCCCCCTTGTCCATCCCAAGACAGCTGACAGTCCAAATGAACTTGCCGATACCAAAACCTTTGACATGAACTCCACTACAATCATGGGAGTGGAAAAGATATTAAACCGAGGTCACAATAACAGCAGGGCATGAACAGCCACAAAATTAAAAAAAAACTTCTTCCTACTGGGTCTCTCTTTCCCATTCTTTTCCTACACGGTCTCTCTTACCTGTTGTTGATGGAGAGGTCACACTTGATGCCTGTAGGGGAGTGCACAAAACGGACGATGGGGCAGCGCACGCTGGGCACAAAGAGCACCTCCACACAGTGATGAGCGTGCTGCATGAGGATGCGCGACATCAGCTTGACCCGGTGCACCAGGGACAGCTGTCTGAGCTGGGAGGGCATAAGGGGGCCCTCTGTGGTCTTCAGGGACTGGATCTCCCGGATGTAGGGCAGATTCACCGGCTTCAGCTGTCACAACAGTGAGGGCTTACACCGGTGAGCAGCTGGTAGGTGCAACATTGACACAAGCAGCAGAAATAAACAGAAACAGAAAGAAAGTAATTTTAGGAAACTGAAAATGTTCAGCGGAACCCTGGTTATGACAACCATGTATTTCACATAAGTATGAGGATCTCCCGTCTCTCACACAACTGGTTGATGTTGAATGGTCAACATTTAGTCAGATCTATTTCCTTATTCTGCCTCTCGCATCATACTTTGAGAGGCTGTGGCTGTTGGATTTTTTAAAAAAATGTTGTTGTTTTTTTTTTGCTTGCTGTCCCATCTTCTGTGTTACTTCAGTGGCAATGCACCCACGATGCTCATTCTGACTCCCCTTATCCGCAGCCACAGCCCAGCCAGACCCGCCCACAACCCCTGCACTAGCAATCCAAGGGGAGCAGTCAATGTCAAGTCGTCATGAAGCAATCCACCAGAGGAGACACTGCACTGCTGCCGAGTCACTTCAGTGGTGTTCAGTAGTGCTTGTTCTGATCCAGCATACGCAGGACACCTTCCTCTAAGCCCCCTTCTGACAACAATAATTACTTGGTCATGGAGCTGGCGTGAGTGAGCTCTCCCTCCAGACGGCACCACCATATTCGTCCAATGACAGTCCCCATGAATTTTTTGCCAATACTGGTGACCCTGACGG
The DNA here is from genome assembly GCA_033310375.1 of Conus canariensis. Taxonomy (NCBI): domain Eukaryota; kingdom Metazoa; phylum Mollusca; class Gastropoda; order Neogastropoda; family Conidae; genus Conus; species Conus canariensis. The sequence goes on from CM065740.1 coordinate 34,186,268, forward strand.
AATCACACCAAGGCCATAGATGTTGACAGGGAATCGAAACTCTGGTCACCATGACAGCAGAGCATGAAGAGCCACAGAACCTGAGACATTTTTTTCCATTGCTGATTGATGAGGATGGGAACAATGAAGATGATGCTATGTATTTCCATTCTGGTCAGAGACTGCATGACAGGGGTGTATGCTATGCTTACTTTCATGCATCAACCAGGCCCGAGAGATACAGACACCTGTAGTGCTGGTCAGGAATTTCAGCAACACTCTCAAAGACACATCCATTAAGTGGATGAAACTTAACTGTGTGATCCCAGTCTTCCCAACTGAGCCCATAGCACACTCAATTCTGAGTAGGAGCCGACTGGGATAGAAAAATCCTACAAATAGATGGCTCCGACAGGAATCGAACCCATGACCTCTCAGCCACATTGCCGCGATGGATGACTGGCTGTCAGGTTCTGGTTTTCTGCCCATGGTGATGACAAAAATCACAGAACTGGACATGGATTATTTACGCTAAATATAAGGCTGCCTTCCCCCTCTGCATCATCTACAGACCTGTCTACCTCAAAATTGAACCGTTAGTATTCCATGGAGTAAATTTTAATATTCCACGACAATGAACTTTCTTGCAACCAACTCACTGCGCTGTGCTCATACTCGAACACTCACACCAACTAGCACAAGTGCACTACACACACACTGCACGTATGTAGCTGACCATCTCATTAAAAAAAATTACAATATTATAATGCCCTCCTCCCTTTCACCACCACCCATCCCGCCCCCCCCCTCCCCCCCACACACACACAGAGTGACAGACAGTCACACACATGTATACCCTTCATACAGTTTGCATTTTCCATCTTTTTTTCTCTTTGTACTGTCACTCCATCCCCCCAACCCCCTCCCCCGTTTTTTGGAGGTGGGGGTGTGGGCGGGGGGAGTGGACCTACTTAACAGTTGAAGTGACAGACACACCTTGAGCATTTTTGCTCTCACTAGTGTCAGGAAACATCTTCTTGAATAGGGAACAAGAACGATCGGTCGTTGACAGGGACAGATTCGCGTCAGCCACCAGCCTACATATCATGATCATCATCTTGGTGTTTGTCACCTGCTGCTCCAGGCCCCCACTAGACTTTGCCTCGGCCTTTTTCAATGCTTGTACAATTGAAGGTGCTCCTTTCATCACTTCTGATAGTTTTTTATGCGATTTTGATGAAACATGCTTTATGCAGTCGTTGCGCCCTCCATGAGGACAACTAAAACCTGTTTCACACAAAGTGCACCACACCAAAGTTGGACCTTTTTGAGCTTGGGACTAAGCACTTCAAAGTTTGCGTGGTATGCTTTCAGGAAACTTTGCTCCCACGTTTTGGCAACCTTCTTTTCAACATCTAGCTCTTCATCACTCTCATAAATGTGTAATTTCACTGGTGGCGGCATTCTCTTAGTGGATATCTGTGTCAGTGGCTCACTATGAAAGATGGCCAACCATGGTGTAAGCGAGTACGCCCAAACTGGAACTTGGGACAATAACTCGCGTCTTCAAACAGGAAAATAGTACTTTTTTTTTGTTGTTGTTTTTTTGTAGCCAATGTTGCCAATTTACGTATTTTTGTCGTACTTGGCGTATTATCCTATTTTCCAGTCAAATTTCATAAAATATGCTAAAACAGGGTTCCTACAGACTCCCAAGAACAAAATTCAAGTTTTCAAGGAGCGTTTATTTTATTTCAAGGCATGAGGTGGCACGAAAATTAAACCATTGTTCTTTTAAAACTTCATTTTTTTCTATTGCTTATGTAAAAAAAAAAACATGTACAAAACATATTTGGGTGACTTCAAAGCTCTTGTGTGATTTGGGGACCACAAATAGGGGAAAATGATGAAAAATGAAAAAAAAAAAAGGTTCATGACAAGAACTATATTTGTATCATAGCAGACATGTTAAGCACTTGAAACATGATTTTCTTGTTTTGCTGAGCTATAGTAATGCAATTACAAAAGGATTTTTTATATGTTTTGCTGAGCTAAAGTAATGCAATTACAAAAGGATTTTCATATATCTAAACTGCTTTTTTTTCCAATTATTTCTTTCCATATGGTGGCCATCAGGCTTCACGTTTCATTGCTTTCGAATTATTCCAATAGAAATAGCAAATGATACGAGCTGTTTTGACTTATAAATAAAATATAACTGCATACAGAAATCATTTCTGATCAAAGAAAAAAAAATTACCAAGCAAGCTAGTCTGGATCCAGAGCTATTGTACTCGTTGCACATCAACTGTTGTTGAAAAAATGATTTCGAAAAAACGGCGTTTGAAAATAAAGAAGTTAAGCAATTTTCACACACACCTCCTTCAAATAAAGTCCTTTTTTACCAAGAAAAATGTGAAAATAGACAAAATGAACACCACAGATGGTTTCAACAGACTTTCTTGAGCACAAAAACACATCAAACCCAAAACATGATTTTTGAAAGAAAATGGTTAAATTTTTGTGCCACCTCTCCCCTTAAGGCTACACTACTTGCGTAAAAATTGAAAAAAGAAATGGCAGTTTGATTTTTCTGCGTTCAGGTTGATGAAAAAAATCATTTTAAAACAAATTTTTACAAACATTGTCGCGATCTTGGATTGTCGTCGGCGATTTAACCATGGGAGATAATTTGTAACGTCATCAATTTTGATGAAGTTATAAATTATCTCCCTTGGTAAAATCGCAGACGATCCAGGATTGCGGCGATGTTTGTAAAAATTTGTTTAAAAATAGTTTTTCATTAACCTGAACGCAGAAAAATCAAACTGCCATTACTTTTTGCCACAATAAAGATTTTTGGAGCTGATGGCTTGATTTTCAAAGGTTTTCAAGGAGGTTTGGTCAACAGAACCACATTTTATTGATTTTCAAAGGTTTTCAAGGTCTTGAAATTCCCTGTCAGAATTCAAGGAGTTTCAAGGAGCGTACGAACCCTGTAAAAAATCGTTGGGTAGACAGGTCTGCATCTATGACACACTTCTTAAAACTAGGGACAAAGACTGATTTGCAGTGACACATGCTGCAACTCAACAACAGCAAAGTGAAAACTTGCCTCTGTCTACGCTATGAAAAGCTCCTGCAAAGGTCTTGTGGTGAGTTTAAGTATCCTGATGAGATCAGTGTCTTCAAATGCTGCAGTTGGCTGTAGCTGTGCAGACTGGCTGTTGACATCGCAATATGAATCACACACTTTTGCTTCTTTTCAATATTTTGTCTCTCTCAGAAAATTCAGTAGATGGTCTATGTGTCTGCATTGGTCAATTCTGTCATTCCAACACTTTCCATAGTCTCAGCCACCAGCCATCCCAAGCGTATGTGCATACCCCTTTGAATCTTCATCCTCCTGGGACATATTACAGAACAGTGGATTCCTGGGACACACTGCCATTTTCCATTGTTATCAGGGACCAATACGGAAACTCAAGGAGTGCAGGTAGCCCTGCAGATATCATGAGATGACTCTCACAACCAGGCCATCTTCTACCCAATAGTCTCACCCAAGAGACAAAAGTTGACTCTAAAAGGCGAAACAAACAGTTCTGGTCACAAGATGGTCGATGGAGCATGATGGTCCCCATATGTTTCCTTTGAAATGTGTACGCTCTACAACTTCTTCTTCATTCCCATTCTGCCTTATCCAGCACCCTCATTTTCAAACCTTTTTTTTCCCTTTAATAATCTTTGTTAAGTAAGCGTCATAATGAAGGAGGAAATGTTTGCCAGAACTTGTTTTCTACTACTACTTTGTTCCAGAGAAGAAAATGAAAGTTAAAGGAAAAAAAAAAGCCCTGGTACACCCACCTTGTGCCTGAGAGTTTCCTCCCACTGCAGACTGACGTCTGTGTCATGCAGATCCAGAAAGATGTCCATGTCACAGCCCTTCATGCCAAAGCCGTTGACTGACGACCCAAACTGGTGAATGGTGCACGCTGAAACAAACACACCCACACATGGCACAAGTCATTCTCCAAAAACACATTTTCGATAACAAACCACACCCCGACCCTAAGCTAGCCAGCTGTGACCAGAAACACATTATTCACAGTCCTTCTTCACCAACCCTTTCACTCACAACCCAACCCTATTCACTGGTAGATCAAATTCATTCAACTATGTTCACCTATGACCCAAACTGATGAATGATGCCCGCTGAAGCAGAATGCTATTTATATCAAAGCCCTTCATCCAAACTGATTCACCTGTGACTCACACCTGTTGACAGGTAACCCAAATCCATTCATTTATGACCTAAAGCTGTTGACAGGTAACCCAAATCCATTCATTTATGACCTAAAGCTGTTCACTGGTAACCCAAACCCATTCATTTATGACCTAAAACTGTTCACAGGTAATCCAAACCCACTCATTTATGACCTAAACTTGTTTCCATTCGTTTGACCCAAAGCTTTCACTGGTGACCCAAACCCATTCATTTATGACCTAAAGCTGTTCACTGGTAACCCAAACCCATTCATTTATGACCTAAAGCTGCTCACTGGTGACCCAAACCCATTCATTTATGATCTAAGGCTGTTCACTGGTGACCCAAACCCATTCATTTATGACCTAAAGCCATTCACTGGTAACCCAAATCCATTAATTTATGACACAGAGCTGCTCACTGGTAACCCAAACCCATTATTTATGACCTCAAGCTGTTCACTGGTGACCCAAATCCATTCATTTATGACCTAAAGCTGTTCACTGGTGACCCAAACCCATTCATTTATGACCTAAAGCTGTTCACTGGTGACCCAAACCCATTCATTTATGACCAAAAGCTTTCACTGGTGACCCAAACCCATTCATTTATGACCTAAAGCTGTTCACTGGCAACCCACACCCATTCATTTATGACCCACAGCTGTTCACTGGTGACCCACACCCATTTATTTAGACCTAAAGCTGCTCACTGGTAACCCAAACCCATTCATTTATGACCTAAAGCTGTTCACTGGTGACCCAAACCCATTCATTTATGACCTAAAGCTGTTCACTGGTGACCCAAACCCATTCATTTATGACCCACAGCTGCTCACTGGTGACCCAAACCCATTCATTTATGACCTAAAGCTGTTCACTGGTAACCCAAACCCATTCATTTATGACCTAAAGCTGTTCACTGGTGACCCAAACCCATTCATTTATGACCTAAAGCTGCTCACTGGTGACCCAAACCCATTCATTTATGACCTAAAGCTGCTCACTGGTGACCCAAACCCATTCATTTAAGACCTAAAGCTGCTCACTGGTGACCCAAACCCATTCATTTATAACCTAAAGCTGCTCACTGGTGACCCAAACCCGTTCATTTTAGACCTAAAGCTGCTCACTGGTGACCCAAACCCATTCATTTAGACCTAAAGCTGCTCACTGGTGACCCAAACCCATTCATTTATGACCTAAAGCTGCTCACTGGTGACCCAAACCCATTCATTTATGACCTAAAGCTGCTCACTGGTGACCCAAACCCATTCATTTAAGACCTAAAGCTGCTCACTGGTGACCCAAACCCATTCATTTATGACCTAAAGCTGCTCACTGGTGACCCAAACCCATTCATTTATGACCTAAGCTGCTCACTGGTGACCCAAACCCATTCATTTAAGACCTAAAGCTGCTCACTGGTGACCCAAACCCATTCATTTAAGACCTAAAGCTGCTCACTGGTGACCCAAACTGGTGAATGGCGCCCAGGGAAGCAAGGTGTGATTCTTGACTACACACTTCATCCCAAGTCAATTCATCCACGACCCTACCCTGTTCACTGACATTCCAAAGACATTCACTCAAGACCTACACCTATTCCACAATAAATGGTGAATGACAACCCCCAATGTGCAACTGATATAAAAAGAGAAGCAACTGCTGTGCAAACACTCACTGTTCTGATTTTCCAATGAGTTAATGCAATACTACATGCAGACAATATTCAACCATGTCAATAACAATCCACTAAGAATCAAATTTTCCCAAAAAATGATATATTGAAAAACATTAAAGTATATATTGGTAGACATTTCAATAAAGTGAAACATCTCAATTAAAGGCCCTTCAGACATTTTTTTAAAAAGTTTAAAGTTACAGTCCCTTCAGACATTAAAAAAGTTTAAAACTGAGTCTTTAAAGGGTGATACATCTCCTGTGGACACAGACAAACATGTTCCAGAACTGCATTGGTAGAGAGTCCTTCTCATTACTGGGAGATTTCTCTTTATCAGGAAAGCTTTTTGGCTGACACAATAACAGTTTGTGTCCAGACTGACCTGCCTCTGTATTATTGTCTTACTTACACTGAAAAACAGACACACAGAAGTCAACATGGGTCACATTTTTTTTCTCTGAGCAATAATTTAGGCATGATGGTAATAAAACACCTATGCAGAGTAACAAATTACAACCAAGAGCAGTGACACACAGCTTTAGCTTTGTAAGATGATCCCAAATGCCACCGAGAACGCAGGTACGAAAAAACAAAGACATTCAAACTCTCTGTTTTGTTTGTTTCTTTGTTTATTTAAAATCTCTTTAAAAAATCAAAATCACAGACAAACAAGAGAGACAGGCAGACTTACTGGGGAAGAAGGGGCTGAGGACAGAATGAAGATATTCACACACTTTTTTCCTCCTCTCCACCTCTGCATCCGACAGACGCATTGTTTCATACAGCATCTCCATCTGGGCTAACACCTGTGGACACACACACAATGAACGCACTGGTTTACAGCATCATACAGCATGTTCCTCTGGGCTAACACCTATGTACACAGACAAAGAACGCACAAGTTTACAGCATGCTCGTTGGCATGAATGACCCTGTGTGCATAAACCTGAACTTGAGATTGTTTCAAGGTATCGGTGATCAAATGACCCATTGCTGCTGAAAATGAAGAGTCAATGCTGAAAATGATGGGTCCTGTTCAAATGATCTCACACATAGGTGTATTTGTGAAAAAAAAAGGTTGATAAAATTCAAATAACTGGACGAAAATTCCCATGTTGCTGACTGCTAGAAGAATTTACAAAAGACAGTTGAAATAAATGGTCCAGTGCATTACCATCTGAAAGATTAAGAATAATTTTGACGTTATGACCTGCAACTGTATTGAACACCGATAGTGACTCATCACCATGGTCTGATAGTTGCCGATTGATATGCGCCCAAAAGGCCCATATAGTCAAAGTACAGCATACCATAAAAGAATTCCATGTAATGGCTTGGGCATATCAGAAATCTGAAACCCTGATAAGCATAACACCTGCACACACAATTTAACAATGTCAACAGATATAAAATGTAAAAACTATGAATGAGAGCTATACAAACTGATATTTTTCCTTTTTTTTTCTTATTCTTTAAACTTAATAAACTTTTCTAAAAACTTATCTCAGAACACAGACTTTTTCTTTTTCATTATTAAACTTAATAAACTTTTCTAAAACTTATCTCAGAATACAGACAGAGACAAAAGTACCCAAAGGAAGTGTCTGAAAACTGAAAGGTTTCACTGATGATACTGAGATACACCCGTCATTGGGAGGTGGAGGACAGGGATCGGTGGGGGGGAGGGGGGGGGGGGGGGAGAAGAAGTTGGTGGAGGTGGGGAGATGACGGACATTGAACAGACAAAATGCAAAAAAACGCACACACTCAAACTATAGTCAAGCTGACTGGAGTTCAGTCCACTTTGAGAGCAAACAAACGAGCTCCCCATTTTTTAAATCGTTCTTCCATCCCACAATAACCATAACCCATCCAGGCCTTGTGCGACATCTGGGAGAGTAAGACTTCATCACTGACAGAACAACAGGAAGCTCCTCCCTTTGATTTTGACTGCTTGCTTGTTTGTTTGCCTTGTTTGTTTTTCTGAAAATATTTGCTATGCTAAATGCTTGTTGTTGATCTGTTGTTTTTTTTTTTACCCATGCATTATAAAACAACTTTTCTTACATTACAGATTCTACTTGACGGTATGCATAAGTCTTTAGGTATGTCTTATGTATAGTTAATAATTGGCACTGACTTTGATGTAATTGCCATTTCATTTGTTAATCTCATGAATATACTGTGGTGATAACGTAAGATCAGAAATGAAATTGCAGAACCTTCACTGCAAGGGGGGGAAAACAAGAAAAGACAGTCAGGAAGCTTACACTGTCAGCCTGAAGCAGCGTGGTCATCAGCTGTTCATGCGAGGCATCCGCTTGATCCTCCTCCTCCTTGGATGCCCGTGCTTTGCGCTGGCTGCGCTCTGTCTCTGGGGGGCGCCGGTGCGGGGTGATGGGCTTGCGCGGCCGCACGGTCAGTGAGCAGCCTTGGAACTGGTGGTTCCTCTGGCTCAGGGCCTTCTGGACAGGCGCTTCCGAGTCGTACTGGACGATGCAGTAGCAGCCCTGGAGGCCAGATCAATGTCAGTGGTCAAGCATGAGAATGTTTGGTCTGAAAGACACTAATACACACACCCTGAGAGAGAGAGAGAGAGAGAGAGAGAGAGAGAGAGAGTGTGTGTGTGTGTGTGTGTGTGTATGAGAGAGAGAGAGAGAGAGAGCTCTGGAAGTTCGGAAATATAAGGCTGCTGGTCTGTATACAAGGGATAAGCATTTGATTGGGAATAAATAATAACACATTTGAAAGACAATTATTCAGTTTACCAGCTGAAGAAAAAAAATCATCGTTAGTATTGAGAGAGAGAGAGAGAGTGTGAGAGAGAGAGAAATACACACAGTAAGTAAGAAAATAAATAGCATTAAATTCTCAGTCTTTCAGTTTGTCTGGGGGTGAAAGGGAGAGACACATGGTCCTTAGTAGAATTCTCCCCAACTTGTCTATTTATTCACAATACATAGTTACATGAAGAAAAAAAAAACCCAAAGCAAAAAATATCTCAAAATTTATGTTAAAAAAAGTATGCCAATACAGTGAAATATCAGAAGGAAACAGTTCGATCACATGACATTCTCCCCGATGCATTAAACAGAATAGTAAACAAGTATTGGGAACACTTACCTCGAGTGTGGAATCTACACAGTTCATATGATGTAAGTAATCCAAAATGATACACATTTGCAGAAAAACAAAAACTTTTTGTGCACACTGTAACGCATTTCTTTATGCTCTCTATCCTCCCACACAAGTTTAATTACACTTCTGAGCACTTGGTATGACCTACAGAGATAGTATATTTATGAAAACTGCATAAACACAAGAATTTGACCACAAAATGCTTGATCCACTCTCGTGTTCCGCACGAACCTACTTCACCTGGGCGCCGCCATGTTCAAAATCGTGTGATCGCGGGAGCTGAGAGTAGGACAATTCAAATCCGTATAAAACTACAACAGAATACACAAAGAACAGTCTAAGGGAAGCAACTGCTAAAAAAAAAAGGCCCTAAGCTGTCCCCCAAACGAGATTTTTTGCCCTTTAGTAAAAGGTAGTATGATTTAAAAATCGTCAAACTCTGTCGGAAGCATGCGTCCGACATGCCTTCAAGCAATGTGAACAGTGTCGGAAACCCGCATCCGACAAGACTCGATTGAGTTAATGATTCACTGCCTTTTACACCAGTTTCTCAGCAGATACTTGCACACAACCAGGTATGCTCCGCCTCTGGTAGGTTATCTAAGACAAGCATACCATATCCATGTATATGGTTTCTGCAAATATATAGATGCGCACACCCATACACAAATCACCTTATGTGTTTCCACCATGATACGGCTGACAGGCCCAAAGCGCTGGAAATAGCCACGCAGGTCAGCAGTGGGGATGGAGGGGGGGAAGCCGTGGCAGTACAGACTGTTGCGTGCCAAGGCTTTGCGTCGCTCCATGGCGCCCAGGGTTTGTTGGTGCCGGCGCCCCTTCACGTGGTCACGCATTGAGACTTCTGTATAACACAACCAGAGTGACAGTCAGTCAACAACAACAACAACAAAGGCAACAAAAGGTGGGAAATAAGGTTCTTCAGACAAAGACAAATGAATAGCAGCGCTTCATCCTGTCAAGACCGTGTCATGCCATTGTTGATGAAGAGCTTGTTCAAAGTTGATACCATGACGTTACATGAGCTGAACAAACAAGGAAAGGAGGGAAAGGAGGAAGAGGAGGACGAAACAATGTTGCACACCCTAAAAATGTGTGGAGGTATCATACTTCGTGTCTCCAAATGCAGGGGATATTCATCTTCCTAGGAAAAACAAACAAGAATATGGAAGCAGCCTGAGATTATTAACTTGAAAATTGAAAAAGAAATAAACAAACAAAAAAAGGAAAACATAATACATTAAATAATATGAAATAAATAAATAAAAAAATTTCCTGGGGCTTACTATTACTTCAACATCGAGAAATCGCACACTATGAAAAGTTGTCTGTAAGGCATATGTCACACAACAATGTTTCCAAGTGATATATATCCATTCCACAGCAATGCATATAATTCAGAGCAATCAGTATTTCTGGTTTTCTTTTTTTCAAGGCATGTCACATGATTAAATACCCATGGAAAAATGCCACAGGTTCAAGCTATTGACTAGTACATAAAATTAATTTTCAGTAAAATCCTCCACTCGGATTTTGGAGTCAGTTTCTTTCAATCTTTGATACTGCACTCCAGCGATGGTTAAGCAGTTATGTCATAAATCGATCTAAAGCAAAACTCTGATCATGTCAAAGGTCTGAGGTGTGTCTGTCCAGTTATTTCTGCCATTCGCCCTGAAGGGCATAGTTACATGTCTGCCATCAGCCCTAATAATTCATAATGCAAAATCAAACGCACCAGTGCTTTTCCTGAAATGAGTTCATGCGCAAAATAGTTTTGAAACCCAATTTCTTACAAAAATATGTCATATGGGACACAAATGAAACACCATACCGCACCCTTATTTCAGCATGTTGAACTGCAACTCTCATGTAACATACTCCTTAACTCATGTGGGCAGAAACAAAAGAAAATAAGATGCAAAGCATATATCGTACTCCCAGTTTATCTTCCTGAAAAACGTCACAATCAAACATGCGTCATGATGTATTTGACGTCACAATCAAACATGCGTCAAAATGTATTTCGTCACTGAGCTATTCCATAAAGAAGAAAACCATTTTGCGCTGTTACAGCCGTTAGTAATGGCTATACTGGTAAACTAAAACATCGGGCATCATCTGTGACCCATAATGAACATACCTCCACATTTTCACAAAGGTCGGCCCAGAAGTTTTGTCTGGAGTGAGTGGAACACATTTTGACCACAAACAGACAAGACACACAGACAGACAGCCAGCATTTCTTCATTCCCATTGTAAAGAACTGGGAGTACAAAAAAAGACAACCAACAAAACAGAGAATACTGTTACTTGGGTTGTCAAGCAGATGAAAAATGGTGCTTTGTGATGCTTTGGTAATGGGCATGATGAAAAGACTCTCGACAATCAGCAGACAAAGAAAACTGTTGTTCAAATAACCATAACCGCTAAATGAATCCATACCTCTGGAATTAAAAGAACAATACCATGTTTATACCTCTTAGCTGAAATTTCAATGACACGCTTTTCAGCACCAAGAGGTCCTACATCTCCAATTTTAAGCAATGTGAAACAGAGAAAAGAAGGGCAAACACATACAGGGACAGACAGAGAGACGAGAAGACTGAGGGGAGATAGGGTAGAGGTTGGGGATGGAGATGTGGTGTAGCAGAAGGAGTGGACATCAACAGAAGAGAAATATGACACAATGAGAACATGAGATCGGAACAACTAAGAACTAATGGAAATATGGTCAAATAGAATCTATACTCAAATACGTGAACAAACATAGGAATAAGTATGTGCTAGTTGCATGGGTGAGACAATAACCCAGACCACGTGAGCAGCATGTAGTTTGTACATGGAAAAAACCAAAGTAATGGGGCCATTCTTTATCACATTCTCTTGAAAAATTCCTTCTGATGGATAAAATGAAACATGCGTGGAAGAGGAAAGGCATGTCTTGTTAATCAGTAAAGAAAAAACAATGAACACAAAGTAACAGACACACTTGGGTACCTGATGAGACTCCGATGTTGCACACATCACAGAATATGGGATGAGCCATCTTGCTGCGCCTCACTGACCACAACCACTCGTTAGACCACAGCTACGCCTAGTAAATTCACAAAAAAAACAAAGTTACAAAAAAAAAAAAAACCCTGCATGGATAATAATATGATTTACAGACCTCAAAACATGCAACAGGCAGGACAATATTTGGGACATTTCTTACAGCTTAACTGTCCCATCTGGACATCTTTTACAGACAAAAATAAAATTACTTTCGTACACGTGCAACATAGCTCCCATCTCACTAGGCTGGGTATTCCTTTTCGTGCCTAATGGAGAGACTTACTTTGTGTTAATAAATGGATCTGTGTGCAAAAGTAAATGTCATCTGATTCATTAATACAATCATAATAATATCAAGTTTGATTTTTAGATTTGTTTTATTTTTTAAATGTACTGTGCACTCTCAGTCTCAGCTGACTGAAGTAGAACAGAACATCATAAATCCGTAGCAATGATGCAGAATGACCTTGAGCTTTTTGTGGTATCTGAAAATTGTTTATAACATCTGGTTCTCATTATTTGTTAATTTAAAGAGAGAGAGAGAGAGAGAGAGGAGAGAGAGAGAGAGAGGGGAGAGAGAGAGATGAACACCTCAAAGTTGAAAATGAAGGAAAAAAGAGGGAAAAAGGGAAAAGAAAGCTGAAAAGACTGCTTGCTATAAGCACACTTGAAGCGAACTTTTTCGTTTTTCAATCATCGATTTTTTTCCTCTTAAAGGAAGCCAATCTTTAGGCTTAACTATACTGATTATACGAGATCATAATTCCACTCATAAAATTTTCGGCAATGTGGCCTTTTTCAAGAGAAAAAAACAAAAACAATACAACTATGTATTGTCCATCTTTGGCAACTGGACAGAGCATAGAACTGATGTCATTAATTATATTACACAAGTTCTGACATCATAATGTGAGATGGCATCATCAAAAAATAGGGGAAAAAAAACAGAAAGAAAGAAAGAAAAAAAAATCATCCTGAGGAACTAGATCAGAGACACAATAATATGATGGGAACTGTTTTCTTCCCTTTTGAGAACTATTGCTTTTCTATTGATTATAAATAGTTCAAGCAAAATATTGAAGAAGAGGGAAAAAAGGAGGGTGGGGGAATGGAATGGGTAAGAAAACCAGGCAGTAACAGAGGGTGCATAGAAAGTGTCATAATGAACAATAATGGAAAAGGAAGTAAAACTAAAAGGAAACTTAGATTAAATGGACTACCTTTCAGAACACCGTCTTATTAATAATAATTTGTTAAGCAACTATAAGCAAATTACAATTAAAACTAAGGAATGTGAACCACACCCTACAGCAGTGCTGATCTGGTGGAAAATTCAACAGTCATGGTTGACAACGACAGCAGAATGCAACTCTAAAAAACGAACAGCAGAAGAGCAAGAAGGATTATAAAAAGATTAACTTTAGTTCAAGACTCATTCAGAATATCGTACAGCCACCTCTCTGCTGGCACATCTCAAATATGAAATCAACAGAAAATATACTAAACAGATTGTTGACTTAACATACTGTGATTTATGAAAAAGAGCAAGAAACTTAAGAAAAGGACCAGACTGATGGGTTCAAAATTCTACATGGTTATAAAGGTCAAACTCAAAACCACTAAAAATCTGTTTCTATGACTTGATTTAAAAATCTTGAATGAAAAATACAATATTTTGAACCTGCTTTTTTTCCCCCTTTCAATCGAAATTCTTACATCATGTAATATGTATGCACATTTCTTCACACACACATTCCCCCTCTTTTATGTTCTTTCGTTTCTTTCTTTCTTTTTTCTTTGTTTTTGTTTTTTTAAAGACACATGGTAACACGCATTTCGGTTAAATCCAACATCAGTGGCGTAAACATCCCTCAAAGATGACAGTCGGTTATTACTCCACATTCTCTGACAGTAATCATTATCCTCTACAGTTCGAGGAACTCTACAACTTCACTTTGCACCATCACTAGTAATCCAGCGTTGTTAGTTTCAGTTTAACTTCTGGGTACCGCTGAAATAAACAAGTCCAGTTCAACTATTTAAACAAAAGGATAGGTTTCACTAAGCCCCAATTCTTTACGGTTACCCCAAACTGGTGCAACAGGTTGTTGAACTCGGGAACAGCAAGGTAACTTCAGCTTTTGTTTTCTTTAACCGTTGACTTCCCTCATAGCTTTCAGCGCCGCCATGTTGTCTGAATTTGACCCGGAAGTGAATATTCGGCAACAATTGTTTTTCTTTCTTTTGTAGGTAAATCTTTTGCTTCAATAATAATTGTCCCCCTTCCGTTACTTCTAGCAACTGTTGTTAACACTTTCTTCTTGTTGTTGTTGTTCTTCTGCTTGTTCTTCTTAAATCTTCCATCTTCAGCCCGTGACATCATGCGTTCACCTATGACCCTCATGTGCTCAACCCTGTGGGATGCGGGGAATTTTTAAACAAACGTCGACTGGAGAAATAAGGAATTTTCAATCAGGAAAAAAAAAAAAAACAACAACAACCAGAAAACAGACACTAAATGCAGTCAGCCGCTGGGCGTTTGAAGTCCTATCTATAATACATGAGTGATTGTAATATGAAAGATCCTCGGTGATAAAATCAGGGTTTCATGACACATACATGCATACATCAAGCTTAAAGTCGGGAAAGCAGCTGGACCAGATGGTATCCCTACCATCCTACTGGCAGAAACAGCAGATACCTTAGCACAACCTATCAGCATCATCTTCAAGAAATCGCTGAATGAAGGACACCTCCCAAGCATATGGAAAAAAAGCCAAAGTTACGCCTATCTTCAAGAAAGGGAGCCGAACTTCCGCAAATAACTACCGACCTGTCAGCTTGACAAGCATACTTTACAAGACCATGGAGACACTCATCAGGAACAAAATAATGGAGCACATGCAAACAAACAACCTCATATGCAAAGAACAACATGGCTTCACTCCAGGACGCTCATGCGTAACTCAACTTCTAGACACACTGGATTGCTGGACGGAAACCTTAGACAGAGGTGGCTCCATTGACGCAATATACATGGACTTCCGCAAGGCATTTGATTCTTTTCCACACCGCAGACTGATACTCAAAATGAAGGCTCATGGCATCGAGGGAAGAGTGCTGCAATGGACAGAAGCATTTCTCAGTGGCCGCACACAGCAGGTGTTTGTCAATGGAAGCAAGTCAGAAGAGGCACGAGTCACAAGTGGTATCCCTCAAGGCAGCGTCTTAGGCCCCATACTCTTCGTCATCTACATCAACGACCTGCCACGTCAGGTACAGAGCGAGGTCCGAATCTTTGCAGACGACACCAAGCTGTTCACCCAGAGCAATGATCAAAATGCCCGAGAGACCCTCCAGGAAGATTTGGACAGACTGCACCAGTGGTCAGTAGCCTGGCTACTCAACTTCCACCCAGAAAAATGCTGTGTTCTGAAACTAGGCCACCCAGAGACTGACCAGACCTACTTCATGAAGAGCAAGGACCCAAGCAATAACAAACATCCCCTACAACCACCAAAGCAGAGAAAGATCTTGGTGTAGTAGTGGACAGCCAACTGACCTTCAAGGACCATGTGTTACAGGCAACATCTAAGGCCAACAGAATCCTGGGCATTATACGGCGATCCTTTGATCATCTCATGGAGCATACCTTCATCCATCTGTACAAAGCACTCGTGAGACCAGTCTTAGAGTATGGCCACTCAGTCTGGCAACCATCCCAGAAGACCCTCCAACGAGAGATAGAAGACGTTCAACGCAGAGCCACAAAACTCACTGGCAAACTGAAGGACAAACCATACTCAGAACGCCTGTCAATCCTCAAGCTGCCCAGCCTGGAACACCGCAGACGCAGGGGAGACATGACTGACCTCTACAAATACATTACTGGCATATACGACACAAGCCGGCCCAACTTCGAGCTGCATGACAGATGCAACACCAGAGGCCACACAGGAAGCTTGTTAAGCATAGGTCCCGCCTAGAAGTTAGGAATTCATTCTTTTCTGAAAGAGTGGTGTCGGCCTGGAACAGCCTACCAGAATCAGTTGTGTCCGCACCCACTATGACCGCATTCAAAAACAGACTTGACGCCCACTGGGCCAACCACCCAGCACTGTACAACCCGACCTGCTATCAATAGATCTTGCAAGTGCAAGCAGCTGTAGACAGGGACAACACATCGATCGGTGAACTGACCTGTAACCACGGGTCTCAAACACTGACAACAACAAGTATCAAGTATCATACTCATATGTTGATCAACAAGTTCTTGTAAGCGTTAACATTTTGTGCTCTTTTAACTTGTAATTCATTGCATATACATGCAATTCTTTCTGTAGATTAAAATCTTTGTTTGTTTCATTTTCTGAATAGCTAATACGGCTATATTTAATAAATCCTTTGCACTGTATCGTGTTACACATCGATTTGATAATTCGATGAACGAATGCATATTTATGTCATCGATAGTTTGAAAATCTTGTGAAGGTTTGGATAAGATCGACTCTATTTCAGTTTGAAAATCTTGAAGGTTTGGATGAAATCAACTCTAATTCTTCTTGCCTTTACAGTCGGTACCAAATCATTATCGTACTCCAGATGTGGTCTCGATTAGCCTACTAGTCCCCTGTAAAAATTCAGAAGAATGTCCTTGTCCTAGAATTTAAAAAAAAAAAAAATTTTTTCTTTAACAACACTGAGCATTTTATTTGAATTTGACTGCATTATGAATACGATGGTCAAGCTTCAGATCTTTGTCAAATGAGACATCTGAAAACTTCCCCTCTGTGCATTTGTAATTGAAGTATTGACACCTTCAGTCATCATGGCATGGTCTTTACAGGATCCCTCCCTCCCCCCCCCCCCCCCCCCCCCCCCTCTCTATGTACACTGCATTGCAATTGGAAGCACTGAAATACAAATGACAGGTTTCTCATCACTTGACCACATAATCTAATTTTTATTTTCGTAAAATATGATAATCGCCAGAATTATTATATACTTTATATCAGTTGCATTTTTTTTTTAAACAGAAATTATCTATTACTTGCAGCAAATTGTTTATGAAAATTGTAAAAAGAATGGGGCCAAGTGAACTCCCCTCTGGTATTCCACTTATGACATCAGCACTCACTGAGTAAACATTCCAATATCAGACTGACTGTTTCTTGTTTTGTTTGCTTGTCTGTTTGTTTGTTTTTAAATCTAACCCGAACTTAAGATGTAGCTGTTCATATAAAACAATGTAGCATAAGTAATCTAGGGAACAGAATGAAAGCATTTTTAAGATCTATCTCAGATATTATCAATATTCTTACCTCTATCTAACATTGATTTTTCGTAAAATATATTTTCCAACATATGCAGAAATTGGGAAACACAAGATATCTGCTTGCGGAAACCATGCTAACAGTCTGTATAGACTTTGTTGCTGGTTATATGATCGGCAGCCATGTCTTCAATTACTGACTCAAATGTTGGTCTCTAATTCCCAGGATCACTTCAGTGATGGATGGTTTATGTTTTCAATAACAGGCATAAGTTCATGCAGTCTTTTGTCGTTATGCAAAAACACTTCTATAGAATAGCAACCTCGAAACAGTTCTGGCAGTTTTCGAACGTGCGTGCGTGCGTGCGTGCGTGCGTGCGTGTGTGTGTGCGCGCGCGCGCGCGCGCGCGCGCGCGTGTGTGTGTGTATGTGTGTGTAGATGTGTGTGTGTAGGTGTGTATACGGGCGCGAATGCAGGCGTGTTTGTGTGCGTGAGCGCGCGCGTTTATCTGTGTGTGTGTGTGTGTGTGTGTGTGTGTGTGTGTGTGTGTGTGTGTGTGTGTTGTGTGGTGCGTGCAAGCGTGTTTGCGTGCGTGCGTGCATGAGTGTACACGCGTTGTTGTGTGTGTGTGTGTGTGTGTGTGTGTGTGTGTGTGTGTGTGTGTGTGTGTGTCTTCAATTACTGGGACAACTGATTTAGGCAGATTTTTTCCCATGCAAAAATGGTAAACCTGAAGTTTCTTCCTTTTTTTCTTTTTATTTCCTATTCCTTCCCTTAAAAAAAAAAAAAAAATCGCCAGTTATGGGCACCAGTTAAGGCTCTCTCGCCTCCAACCCCACCCCCACCACGTAAAACACTTAAATGGTAGGTATCCTTCTTTTTCTTATTTTCTTTTTTGTTGGTTGTCGTCGTCGTCGTTGTTATGGTTGTAGTTTCTAATGATGATGATGATGATGATGATGATGTGCTGCTGCTGCTGCTGCTGCTGCTGAATAATACAAGCACTTAATTTTGGGCAACTTTCCACCCCATGAAAGCACTTGAACGGAAAGCTTCTCTCTAAAGAAATAAGATGTAGTTCTAGATGTTGTTCTTCCCTTCCCACCCCTCCCATCCCCAACGTCACCCCCTCCTCCATGTAAAAGGACTCTTGAAACAAAAAAACAACAACATTTGATCCTTTTTAAAGAGAGAGAGAGAGAGAGAGAGAGAGCTAAGGCGGCTCTGTGACAGTAATGAAGGATAATAACCCATCCATTCATACCTACACGGAGCCAGTACGCAGTTGTTTCCCCTATATTGTGCACTTCGAAGCCTCCTTCGAGGGGCGACAGGAGAGAGAGAGAGAGAGAGAGAGAGAGAGAGAGAGAGAGAGAGAATGAATGAGTTAATCAATTATTTAATCAGAAATCCATTGGCCCATTCGTTGTGCGCTTTGAAGCCTCCTTCGAGGGGCGACAGGAGAGAGAGAGAGAGAGAGAGAGAGAGAGAGAGAATTAATTAATTAATTAATCAATTATTTAATCAGAAATCCATTGACCCATTCTGATGGGGTCTCAATTACAATAAAAGTATAAACGATAAGTACATATGGTGTGAATACATATCTGCCAGTACAATGCCAAATAACACATTGAACATCTAGCTAATGATGACAGCACGTCTTGCACAGGCTACAAGTATAATGACAAGTTTCGCATCGTTACAATGTTAGATGATGAAAGTAAAAGGCACA
The DNA here is from genome assembly GCA_033310375.1 of Conus canariensis. NCBI lineage: Eukaryota > Metazoa > Mollusca > Gastropoda > Neogastropoda > Conidae > Conus > Conus canariensis. The sequence continues at coordinate 34,205,415 of CM065740.1, forward strand.
ACCTGAACATACATGGATTCATGTGATATTTTCTTGGGATGAGCCCTTTCCTTAAATAACAGTAAGCTGGACACAAAAAGACAAAATGGATTTCATCTTCCCCAGCAGATGAACATAGTGGATATAACAATTGTGACTCAGTTATTCTTGTATACCTTAAAGATTGTGTGAATACAGATGAAACACAAAATCTAAATTTTCTTATGGCATTCCTTACAAATTGATGTATATTCACAGACGCACAAGTCTCCCATAAATAACTGTTTTTAAACGTTCTATAAACTTTATATCTCACTTGTTTGCGTCTGTTTCTTTCCTATCACCTGCAATCAATTATTCTCTGTCTAAATTCTTTAATAAATACTGAAACCGACTCTCCACCCTGATCCTCCCAAACATAAGAAAACCCATATTTGTCTAAAGTTACACGAACATTTGTAACCCACGTATGCTTCCCCTTTTCGTCAAGAAAACATAACGTTTTGTATGCCTTATATGGTAATCTGTGATCCACCTTACGAATCTGTTTTAACCAAAATTTAATGCACCGTATATAAGAGTTTAAGTATAAAGGGTGTCTATTCAGATCGCCATACAAGAAATCATTCGGTCGTCTTATGTCTACAGGTAAGAATTTTTTTATGGCCATATGTGTGTACCTTTTCTATTTCTGGAGCCGCCTGATCCGAAAACCATACTTCGGAGCTGTGTACTGTACTATAGGTTGCACTTGCGCATCGAACAGCTTTAAAAAAATCAAGTGAATTGTTCTCAAGTTTATGCAATGTTCTCAGAAAAGTTGGTAATTGTCTTTCAGCTTTGCTCACCAGTTCGTCACATGCTGTACAGAAACTAATTTGGGGTGAAAGTCAGAGGCCTAAATACTTATAACTGTTGATAACGTTCTTTTCTGTTGTACCGTACATCCATTTTTCCCTTGCAGTTACATAACCGCCTTTTCTGAAAACTTTAACATTATTTTCGTTCATATTTACCGTCAGTTCCAGACAACTGGATGCTGTATACAAACTGTTTAACTGAGCTTGTCGATCAACCACTGTTTCTGACACCAGAATAATATTACCTGCAAATAATAAGATGAAATGAGGAGACAATGAAATATCATGCTTTCCATTGTCAATTATTTCTAAAGCAAGTTCATTATCAAACAAAGAAAACAAAACTGGACAGCAGACGTCTCCTTGTTTTGCCCTGCTTGAACAAGCAATAAAATCTGTCAAATCTGCATTATTTCTTATTCCTGCATTATCCTACATACTTCTTAGTACAGGCATCCCTTTTATCCCTATTCCATTTTTGACAAGCATTGACCACAAAAGTTTTCTTTGTACAGAAGCTTTTTCGAAATCCATAACTGTAATGTACAACTTTCTATCGTTTACCAGCTGCTGTTGAACTGCCTTCAAAAGCGTAAGAATATAATCAATAGTTGAATAATTCTGTTTAAATCCAGCCTCATACTCACCACGGGTATTATTTCCTTCTATTCACTTACGCAGTCTTGCAATAATTACTGAACAATAGGTTGTTCAGCATACATTACTCAGTGACATGCCCCTGAAACATACGGATCCTCTACATGTTTCTTTTTTATGTAATGTACAGAAAACACACGGTGAACAGCGTAAAAACAAACAAACTAAAAAATAAAAAAAATAAGAAAATAATAAAATAAAATAAACTCAAACAAACAAAAAACGGCGTAAGACAAAAACTCATCCGGACACTCAACCGAACGAATGCTTGGACATATACTCACCGATGAAGAGATAATTGCAGATCAAAAACTCATCAAAACAAAAAATAACAAATTTCTGAATCTCTGTCCTCGCCCCCCCCCCCCCCCCCTTTCCCTCCTTACACACAGATGTACCCCCCCGCGAGGAAGCGATCAACTCATTTTCGGTGTTCCTGAAAGACGAACAGAAACGCCTTCATGAATCCGTGTCATCGTTCGAACGCAAATCGGGTTCTGGAGAGATGATGCAGATGTAGGTTGTGTTTTCCTTTTTTTCTTTTTCCTTCTATCCATTTTTAGCTTCACACACACACACACACACACACACACACACACACACACACACACACACACACACACACACACCAACTCCCCCCCCCCCCAACTCCCCCCCCCCCCCATTTCTTTCTTCCTTTCTTTGTTTCTTCCTTTCTTTTCACTTTTTTTTTGTTTTTTTTGTTTTTTTGGATAAGGTGATCAACATTTTTTCACTTGATCTGACTAGCGATGAACTTTGTTTAGATCGGTCTTTTTGAATGTAGGGGTTTGATTTGGGTTGTAGAGACTAGCATCCTGACATTTTGAACATAGCTCTCATCTTAACGTGCTCACAGCCATGGTGTGGTCTCGGGGGTGTGCGTGCGTATGTGGAGGGTGGTGGTGGGTGGGTAGGTGGTGGCGGTAGAGAGGAGGACGGGGGAGGACGGGGAAGGAAGGAGGGGGGGGGGGGTCATCTTGGCTTTCAACATGACTTGAAGCAGAGACAAGGGCAAGTCCACAACACAACGTTGGCCTGGATTAACAAACCTATGCAGTTTTGGCAGATGTTATCCCCTTTAACGATAGAGACAGGAGAAGAAGACAACTGCAGCACAATTTAACGATGATAGTTTGTACAAGGTTTACTATACAGTCAGGGCAAGGTAAGGGTTGTAAGGATTGGGTTTTGAGAATTAGAGTTAGGACAGGGTTTTGGGTGTGGGATGAGGTCTGGTTAGAGTTAGGGTTAGGTAGGGTTAGTGTCGCGTGTTCTGAGTTAAAGAGTCTTCAGGGTTTCGTGTCAAAGCCCCCTTCGCTAGTGCAATAAACACGCGCCCGTGTTGATTATTCTTGGCTGAAGAAGTCTGTATGTCTCACGATTACTTCAATTCCATTTCGGTTTAAGAGTATTCAACACTTTGAACAAAAAGGAAAGACCCTCTCTCTCTCTCTCTCTCTCTCTCTCTGTCTTCTGTCTGTCTGTCTGTCGTCTGTCTGTGCGTGCGCTCAATTTCTTCAACTTTACTTACAACACACACACACACACACAGCGCGCGCGCGCGCACGCACGCACGCACGCACGCACGCACGCACGCACGCACGCACCACACACACACACACACACACACACACACACACACACACACACACTGGAACCTCATGGGAACAATCGCTAACCCCGTTGTACACACCCCTTTCCCTTACTTCCCTCCCTACACAGTAAAAACTGTGTCATTTTGTGGACGGGTTCTTTGCTGGGAGATAACTCTAGCAGACAGAAGAAAAACAATGTTTCAAGGGAAATAATCATTGTAGGAAAGAAAAGCGATCTTCGTTTAGAAGTAAATCTAGTATAGAGGTAATAATAAAAAAAAATATCCCGGGGGAGGGGCGGGGTGTGGGGTGTGGGTGGGGTTGGGGGTTGAAGTCGTCATTGGGAGGGAGCCTTTTTTTGGAGGTAAGATCTAGCAGACAGAAGAGACAAAAACAGTTCCAAGAAAAAGATGACATGCAATTGTTAGGAGACCTTTGCTACGAGGTAAATCTAGTAAAGACGACAGAAAAAAAAAAAATCCTGGAAAAAAAGGTCGTTCTAGGAAGGAAATTTGTTGTTGTTGTTGTTGTTGGGAGGCCAATCAGGAAAAGACAAAAGATAAATAATGTTCCTGGATTAATATCAACACTTTCTGCCCAAACAAAAGATGAAAACGAATATTTACTCTTTCTGCCCAAGACAAACGAGAAAAAAAACGTACATGGATTGATATTAATTCTTTCTGCCCAAGACAAAAGATAAAAATGTTAATGGATTAACATTAACTCTTTCTGCCCGAGACAAGATAAACAAAAGTGTTCATGTATTAATATTAACCCTTTCCGCCCGAGATAACAGATTAAAAAAATGTTCACGGATGAATATTACCCCTTCCTGCCCGAGACAAAAGATGAAGAAAATGTTCATGGATTAGAATGAACCTTTTCTGCCGGAGACAAAAGATTAAAAAGAAAATGTTCATGTATTGATATTAACTCTTTCGGGCTTGCGCCCGACCGCTGGTTGGGTGCACACGAACGCACAGGACTCCCTGCATTCTACCAGTGGTTGGACGCCAATCTCGGTTCAGATTTAGCACATTGGGGCCTTTACTCCGTATGTAAATGAAAAAGTACAGAAACAGTAGCTTTGAAACCGTTTCTGTCTTCTGTCACGTGCTGCTTTGAATATGCAGCTTTGAAATTTCGAACGATTTGGTGATTTTTTTTTTTTTTTTTTTTTGGGAGGGGGTGGAAGGGGGGCATATCAATATTTTTTTCCGACATTATGAGCCAATGAAATATAAGGTTACAGTGGGGTTAAGCGTTGTATGAAATTATAGCGAACGATCGCAGTAGGTAGGCTAACTCTAAAATTATGACACAGAATCCAGGCCTAACTGTAAAATTATGACACAGAACCCGTGTAACTATTCGTAGCTGAAACAAAAATGTCTATGACACAGTTACGTTCTATTTGCTTTTTTTTTTTTATTTAATTTTATTTTTTTTTATTACAGATGTTCTAACAAAATAACACCGCAACTTGTCTGAACAAGAAGTACTGAAGAAGTGGATGAATGGTGTGATCACACTCCGGGACTCCCTGCTGATCAAGGAACCAAACGTCACTGGATAATTCAAGCAAAACGAGAAATTAATACGGTATAGAACACCAACACACACACACACAACACACACACACACACACACACATACGTATATATATATATATATATATATATATATGTACACTTGTTTTCCCCCACTACTTAATTGTTCAACATTATATATGTAGAAAGAAACTCGTGGAGAGCGTGGCAGCAGAGAGTCCTCAGAAGAGAAGCCCCCTTCAAGCAAGTGTTTCGGCCCTTATCTCCTGACACTCTAGGGGGGTTGGGCCACACCCGGTTCATGACTCCGGATGTCCCTCTGCTGCCCCTTTTTTTCCCATCTTGGGACGAGCCATGGCTGGGATTCGAACCCATGACCCTCTGGACATGCTCATTTCCACTTAATGACTCGCGCTTTAACCACTGAGCCACAGGGACACCTGATATTTGTAGGGAAATTAAGCCTTATGAAGTTCACTTTTGTTCCTCCTTGACCAGATCCAGCTTGAACACCTCTCTGCCGCTTCTGCCATTGCCTTCAGGGCTCTGGTTTTTTCCTTCCCTGCAACTGAGAGCTGTTTCATGAGGCTGTATGCAGACGTTCCTACAAACCCCCTAGCTCCAATTTCTGCAGTGAGGACTTTGACCTGATAGCCTTCTCTCCTCAGGCTGTTTGCCAGATCAGCATACTTTTCAGTCTTGTAGATTTGAGCTGCCTCCATTCTGTTCTCATATGGCACCGTGAGCTCGATCATGATCAGCTGCTTGGTTGACTTAGAGTGGACTACTATGTCTGGTCTCATGCCACTCTTGCTGATGATCTCTGGGTGACTCTTCCATTCTGGGAGGTCTGCAGTGCACTCCCAGTCATCTGCCCCGTCCAGCAGACTCTGCCTGCATGTTTCGAGTGGCACTGTTGTTCTTGGCCATGATTTGCTGCCTCCTGCCGTGAAGAATGTTGCGGGTGCTTTTGGAGTCCTGATTTTCCCTTTTGTGGTGTTGGTACTAGCCCAGACTACTTGTACAATTTCTTTGAGCACTTGGTTGTGCCTCCATGTGTACCTTCCTTGAGCCAGGGCTACTTTACATGAGCTTAGGACATGCTCCACTGTTTGTTTTTCATGGCAGAGGGGGCATGCAGGATCGTCTGTTTTCCCCCACTTCACCAGGTTTGCATTTGAGGGCAGAAGGTCATATGCAGATCTGAGAATGAAGCTGATCCTGAGAGGGGCCATGTGCCAAATGTCATTCCAAGTGAGACTTCTTTGGAGTGCATTCTCCCACGTTGTCCATTGCCCTTGCTGGCTCTGCTGGACTGCTTTTTGGAGTCTTTTTTGGTCTTCTTCTTTTCTCATCTCCTGAATCATCATGTCTCTTTTGGCTTTTCCTTTGGCCTTTGACCACCATTCAGTTTTGGTCACCCCCAGTCCCTGTCTGTTGGTCTGTGTGTGTCCTGTTATTTCTCTGATCTTGAGACTTTCTTTTGCAGAATCCATCGCCTCTTGAACTTTCCATTTTCTGCCTGTCTTCAGCTGGGGCTTAATTGCTTCTACCACCTTGTCTCCTGAGTCCTCCAGCATGCTTTGAAGTCTGATCTTCCCTGCTTTGTATTCCTCCAGGATGGATTTCAGGGGTAGTTTCAGCTTTGCTTGGCGACAGTACAGCGCTATGTCAGTCAGACAGGGTGGGACACCAAGCCATTTCCTTGTGAACTTGTTGATTTTGGCTTCCATTGCCTCCACTATGCTGGTGCAGATGTCGTATATCATCAGAGGCCATAGCAGCTTTGGTATCAGCATGAACTGCAGACACCAGACCTTGTATTTGCCAGGGAGCCCACACTGGTCAATGGTCTCCAAGCCTTCCTCCGCCATCTGCTTGGTTTCTTTTGCTCTTTGTGTGTCTTTCAGCGTATCATCATACCATCTTCCAAGGCTCTTGACTGGTTCTTCTGTGACTGTTGGAATGGCCTGGTTGGCAACACTGAAGACCACAGATCCGGCCACTTTTCCTTTCCTCAGTGAGAGACTCCGTGATTTCTTTGGCTTGAACTTCATTCTGGATGAGGCAACTATGTCGTCCAGCCTCTCCAGCACATGACGTGTCTCGTCTTCTCTGGATGAAATCACTGTAGTGTCATCCATGAAGGCCTTGAGAGGAGGCATCTTGTATCCATCGCCAAGGTCTGTTTGTCTCGCGTTGTTTGTTGCTGCTTTCAAGATGAGTTCCATTGCCAGCACGAACAGTATTGGGAAATTGCACAGCCCATTGCAATACCCACTTCCAAGTTGATCCAGTCTGTTGTGTACTCCTTGGTAGAGAACCGCATTGAGAAGCCATTGAAGTACTTCTTGAGCATGTCGCGGATGTTCTTTGGCACATGGTACATCTCAAGAGCCAACTGTATCATCTCATGGGGCACAGATCCATATGCGTTTGCCAGATCAAGCCACACTACGTCCAGGTCTCTCTTTTCTGTTTTTGCTTTTTGGATTGCGTCCCAGATCATTGTGGCGTGTTCTACACAGCCCGCCACGCCTGGGATGCCACCTTTCTGGACTGACACATCCAAGTACTTGTTTTCCATCAGGTACTTGGTCAGCCTTGCTGCCATGACAGAGAAGAAGATTTTCCCTTCGACGTTCAGTAGTGATATTGGCCTGAACTGGCTAATGTCACTTGAGTTTTGCTCTTTGGGGATGTACACACCATCTGCCGTCATCCACTGGCCGCTGATCTTCTGGTTTCTCCAAGCCGATCGCAGCAGCCTGTGGAGCCACTCCAGCACCTTGGGACATTTCTTGTAAAGCTGGTAAGGTATTCCGTTTGGCCCTGGTGATGATTTGGCTCTGGCTTTGTCGACCACCTTCTTGATTTCCGCCAACGTTGGAGGCTTGCCATTGAACTGTTCCTCAGGGTTGGTTGGCCACACCAGACCTTGAATGTCGAGTGGTGCTTTGCTCTGTGGGTCAGAGTATGTTTTCCTCAGATGCTGCTCAAGAACTCCTTTGTCCACACTTAGGGTCCCAGATTTTGGCTGCTCAAACAGTGTTCTGGCAAACTGGAAGGGGTCTCTGAAGAAGCGCTCTTGTGTCTTCTTCTTTTTGCTCTTCCTCTTCCTCGCAGATTCCGCTTTGCTGAGGGCACTGTGTTTTTCTTTCAGGTCTTTCCACAGTTTTTCCAAGCCTTGTTTTTCAGCTGGCAGTGCGGTCTTCATTTGCATCTTGAGGTTTTTCTTTTGGACCCTGATCTTGTCCATCTTTTCTTGGCGTCTGGATTTCTTTGGAGGTGTTTTCTCTTTGGGTAGTTTTGCTCCATAGGCGTCTCTACATGTGGCATACACAATGTCCCCATATGTGGCTAGTTTGTGTTCCAGGGTGCTTTTCCCTATCAGTGCATCGAGTCTTTGGACGATTTTTGCATCCAGTTTCTCCCAATCTTCAGTTTCGTTTGCTCGTGGCAAGTTGAGTTTCAGGCGCCTGGCATCGAGGGCCTGTGCAAATTCCTCATCCGAACCAACAGCGTGGATGTCCTTGGCACTGTGGTTTAAATCCTGGCCTTGGTCTTCCGACGTCTTATCTGCTGATGCAGTGCGCTGCTGCTCATTCAGATGAGTCTTCACACATCCCATCTTTGTTCTGTGGATCTTCATGCCACGGGTGGTAGCGAAACGCTTTCCACAGACACATGGATATTCCATTTGGTCCATGTTCATAGTCCGTTTGGATTTGCAGTCATGATTGGTTGAGCACCGATGGATTCATCATTCTCTCCCCCTTTCGGTGAATCCTGGGAGCATCTTTTCCTTTTATTTTTAGTAGCCACATGTTTAAGGCAAAGTGGGGAGCCAGCCCACAGAGCCCTTGGTTCTGGTCTTTCCCAGTGTCCTCCGGTCTTTCCCGGACGTCCTCCGGCCTATTCCCGGAAGTCAATGGTTTACACATGCATCAGTAGAAAGAAACTCGTGGAGAGCGTGGCAGCAGAGAGTCCTCAGAAGAGAAGCCCCCTTCAAGCAAGTGTTTCGGCCCTTATCTCCTGACACTCTAGGGGGTTGGGCCACACCCGGTTCATGACTCCGGATGTCCCTCTGCTGCCCCTTTTTTTCCCATCTTGGGACGAGCCATGGCTGGGATTCGAACCCATGACCCTCTGGACATGCTCATTTCCACTTAATGACTCGCGCTTTAACCACTGAGCCACAGGGACACCTGATATTTGTAGGGAAATTAAGCCTTATGAAGTTCACTTTTGTTCCTCCTTGACCAGATCCAGCTTGAACACCTCTCTGCCGCTTCTGCCATTGCCTTCAGGGCTCTGGTTTTTTCCTTCCCTGCAACTGAGAGCTGTTTCATGAGGCTGTATGCAGACGTTCCTACAAACCCCCTAGCTCCAATTTCTGCAGTGAGGACTTTGACCTGATAGCCTTCTCTCCTCAGGCTGTTTGCCAGATCAGCATACTTTTCAGTCTTGTAGATTTGAGCTGCCTCCATTCTGTTCTCATATGGCACCGTGAGCTCGATCATGATCAGCTGCTTGGTTGACTTAGAGTGGACTACTATGTCTGGTCTCATGCCACTCTTGCTGATGATCTCTGGGTGACTCTTCCATTCTGGGAGGTCTGCAGTGCACTCCCAGTCATCTGCCCCGTCCAGCAGACTCTGCCTGCATGTTTCGAGTGGCACTGTTGTTCTTGGCCATGATTTGCTGCCTCCTGCCGTGAAGAATGTTGCGGGTGCTTTTGGAGTCCTGATTTTCCCTTTTGTGG
>CM065740.1:34227344-34244844 GCA_033310375.1 Conus canariensis
CTAACTCAGTTACTTCTGAACTTGATGAAAGCACCTACGTTTCTAGAGAGATACGGAATAAAAAAGCATATACTTCATTGTCTGATTATGTATCTCCTCTTTTACATGCATGCAACTTTTCGCTTGACAACATTGTTAAAATGACCAAATACTCTTTCCCCCTTTGGTTGATGAAGCAAGCAGATTTTTTCTATTCCTATGGTAATATTACTAAAAATGAGAATCCACTTTTGCTTGCTTCTCTTGTTAAAGAATTGATTTACACTGAATATGAATCTTATCTGCATATTTTCACTGATGGTTCAGTTTCGTGTACTTCTGAGGTTGGTGCTGCTTTCGTGATACCTTCCCTTAACATTGAAAAAAGATTTCATATTACCAAAGGTTGTTCTATTTTCACTGCTGAGTTATTTGCTCTTATGAAAGCTATTAATTTCATTCTTGATGTGCAAGTCTTACCAGAAAGAATACTGATTTTGTCAGATTCCAAGTCTGCTTTAACGGCTTTACACCTTCAAAATACATCAAGTCGTCCTGATCTCGTCAGTGAAATTTTATTTTCAATTCACCAGTTAATGATGCGAGGTTCCAAAATAACATTATTATGGGTACCCGGTCACTGCGATCTTCGAGGGAATGAACTGGCTGATACCTGTGCAAAAGAGGCTTCAATGTGCAAATCGAATACAGTTTTATGTGATATTCCTTATTCGGTTCTTGAAATAAACAATATTCTGACAAAAGCACTCTGGGACCAGAGAAGAACACAGTACATTGAAGCTGCCATTCAGAAGAACAGATGGGATCTTTCTGCCCCCGGCAGTCATTGTATAAGTCCGCCAGGTTCTATTCCGAATCGAAATTTATTGCACAGAATACGGGTGGATTGTTGGTTTGGCAGGTTTTTAAAACCATCTCCTTTGTGTGTCTGTGGTCAAAACCTTAATGTATCTCATTTTTTACTTGAATGTTCATTAACAAAAGCGTATTTTCAATGTCTTCATGATAAAATTTTGTCTAAAAATCTACCTTTAACATTGCATAGTGTTTTTTGTCCCAACCCAGAAAATGGGTGGAGGCTAGCCAATTTGGCTGTAAATCTGATCAAGTCTCATCCACTTGGCAGATTTTTCTAACGGATTTTTTTTTTTTTTTTTTTTTTTTTTTTTTTAAATGTTTGTTTCTTTTTTGGTTTAGTGGTCTGATGTACACGTAGAGCAAAGAATTTGTTACATGACATAGCTGTCCGACTCTCACGTGTACTAGGTCGCATTATTCCATTTACGAAACTTTTGCACAGGTTGTGCGCGCGCTAGAGAGAGAGAGAGAGAGAGAGAGAGAGAGAGAGAGAGAGAGAAAAGAGGGGGGGGGGGGGGAGAAGAACTTCGTTTTGTTTATATGTGAGAGCATGTTGTGCGTACGTCTATACGTTTTTTGTGTGGATATGTTTTGAGTGTGTGTAGGGGAGGTGGCGGTTTGTGTGTATGTATTGTGTGGGGTGTGTGTGTGTGTGTGTGTGTGTGTGTGTGTGTGTGTGTGCGCGCCGCGCGCGTGCGAGAGAGAGAGTTTTGGTTTTTATTTGTTTGTCTGTGAGTGAATATATGTGCGTGCTCGCATACACGTGAGTAGGGGGAAGGGGAAGCGTGGTTTTTTGTGAGTGTGTGTGTGTGTGTGTGTGTGTGTGTGTGTGGGAGTGTGTGTCTGTGAGAGAGAGAGAGAGAGAGAGAGAGAGAGAGAGAGAGAGTGTGTGTGTGTGTGTGTGTGTGGTGTGTGTGATTGGATGGTGTGTGTTTGTGTGCATGTGTTTGGGGGGGGGGGGGGTCTTTCCTTTTTTTTAATTTTTTTTTTTATGGTGTTCTGAGAGAGAGAGAGAGAGAGAGAGAGAGAGAGGAGAGAGAGAGAGATTGTGAGTTTCAGTACAGTAGAGATGTAATTGCTTATTGTACAATTTCTGATTTTCATATTATGTTACTGAAATTAAATGTTATCCTGTTAATTTCCTTTGATTTTATGTCATTAATGTTACTTTGTATTTATATTTGTTCCTCATTGTATTAATTTTTCCTTTTATAATTTTAGTACCACTAATGTTAATCTGATAGTTATGTTTCGTCACGTCATAATTCATTAGGTTTTTTTGTTTAAATGTGTACCACTATGTTAGTTGAGTATGGTTTGTAGTGTGTGTGTGTGTGTGTGTGTGTGTGTGTGTGTGTGTGTGGTGTGGTGGTGTGTGTGTGTGTGTGTGTGTGTGTGGCGTGCGTGCGTGCGTGTGTGTGTGTGTGTGGTGTGCGTGTGTGGTGTGGTGTGTGTGTGTGTGTGTGTGGTTGTGTTGTGGTGTTGTTGTTGTTTTGTTGTTGTGTTGTTGTCTTCTTCTTCTTCTTCTTCTTTTCACTGTTGTAGTCACAACGGGAATTTTCATACATGGTGACTTCCCCCTACTTGGTCAGTTGGAATGGAGCAAAACTGACCCCCCAAACTGAGAGGAGCCACAGCGGCCGATTAAAGCTAATGATGTGATCTGGAGGGGTCGTAACGTCTTGATAGAGATCTGGTCATTCTTCACTGAGTGGAGAAAAAAAAGAAGACGAGGGTGGTCGAAAAAAGTGTGGTGGACACAGAACTACGCCTTGAGCGATGCCCCCTTTTTTGACAGGTAACATATCTCACAGGGACCAATATACACGTGGCTGTCGATCAGACAGAGAGAGAGAGAGAGGGGTGAGAGAGAGAGACAGAGAGAGAGAGAGAGGAGGAGAAGAGAGAGAGAGACGTTGCTGTAGATCAGGGAGAGAGAGAGAGAGAGAGGAGAGAGAGAGAGAGAGGAGAGAAGAAGAGAGTACGGAGAAAAGGATGAGAGAGAGAGAGAGGAAAGATAGGATAATTATTCACAAATAGGCCATTGCCCCTCGTGAAGGGGAGCATCTGGAAATCATTCAATATTTCAAAACGGTCAAATCTGATTCAATACTACACATTAAGAAACAAGAACAGATCGTAACTTAAATGCTTTGTATAGGTAAATGGACAGATTTTGTGAGAGAGAAGGAGAGAGAGAGAGAGAGAGAGAGAGAAAGAGAGAGAGAGGAGAGAGAGAGAGAGAGAGAGAGAGAGAGAGAGAGAGAGAGAGAGACGCTGCTGTCGATCAGAGAGAGAGAGAGAGAGAGAGAGAGAGAGAAGAGAAACATTTTACGACGAGCTTCGCCATCAAAACTCACTGAACCGTCTCCTCTTCCCCCTTCCGCCCCCCCCCCCCCCCTTTTCCTCTATGCTCCCCTCCCCTTCCTCCGCCTTTCCGCCCCACCTCCCCCCCCCCCCTCCCCCCCCCCCCCCCCCCCCCCCCCTGCTTCCCTTTATCGTCACCCCCCCCCCCCCCCTTCCACCATCCCCCCGACACAATCTCACCGACAGCAATTAACAGCTCCAAATTAAAGCCTGATTAATCAATCCACCGGCCCTGACACGGACTAGCACGGGAGATCCCGATCGCGCCTCCGGCCCTGCGCGCGCGTGACTTTTGGTTCGGCGTAGGAATACATGTTATGAGGAGACTAATTAATGAATCAATCCCCTGCCGTCCTCGTCTTGTTTCGCCTCTTGCTCTTTTATAGCGGGAATGTACGAAAACGAGTTTCCCACGATTCGTAAATGTAGGTTAGGATTCTTTTTTTTTTCTTTTCCTTTCTTTTTCTTTTTTTCTTTCCTTCCTTTTTTCCTTTTTCTTTTTTTTTTCTTTAAAATTGTTTTTTTTTTAGGGGAGAGGGGGAGGGGAGTTTTTTTCCCTTCTTCTTTGCAGCGTTTTAAACGTAGCGAAACTGCCTGAACTGTTTCCCCCGTCCTATTAGCGATATTGTCATTAATGATTTATTATGATTTGCACCTCCTCCTCCTCCTCCTCCTCTCCTCTTCCCTATTCCCTACCGCTTGTCTGAATGTATTTGAAAAAAAAAAAAAAAAAAGCATGTGGAGGAATGATTCAGGTCGGGAAGCAAATTTATTTGTACGTCTCTTTGTCTCCCTGTCCATTCTTTGTTGTAAGTATGCTTTATCGCCTTGTGATGACGACGTATTTCTCGCCGAGCCCCCCCCCCCCCCCCCTCCCCCGCCACCACACACCTTCTTGCCCCTTCACTCCTCTCTCTTTTTCAGATATATTTACTTGGAACACACACACACACACACACAACACGCGCGCGCGCGCGCGCGCGAGCGCGAACGCGTACGCACACACACACGTATGTGCACACACACACACGCGTGCGCGCGCGCGCACACACACACACACATACACGCACGCACACATATGCACGCACCGACGCGCGCGCGCGCGCGCGCGCGCGCCACCACACACACACACACACACACACACACAAACTATTTTCAAAGTAAAAAAGAATGTTAAAAACAGTTTCAGTTCTATATTTGCCCTTTAAAAAAAAAAAAGCCTGCACTTCTAGACATTAATTTTTTTTTCAGCTCTTAGGTGTCAGGTAGGGAATGACTTCAGCCGAGAGAATAAACGCATTTCTGGAAAACGTTAAGAATTGGAGAGAGAGAGGATACACAAAGTGCTTGTTTGTGATTTTGGCCATTTTGATTGAACCGTACCTACACGAGGATGTTCCGTGATACAAACAGGCCTATGCAAAGCAGGTACGCGCGCGTGCATGTATGTCTGTGACTGTGAGAGAAATCCAGTAAACATCAGCATCGGATAGTTAGTACATTTTAGACCAAAAGGAAAAAAGAAAAAAAAAGGCTTTTTAAACAACAAACAAGTAGGGTAACTCTTGCTCCCACAAGAAAACAAATACTCGTCCATATATCCAAAGGAATGCTGCGTACGACACTGAATCGCCTGGCAGATATGACAGCACAGAGCACACACAACAAACAAGGAAACAGCCCTTTTTGTACTCCCACTTCTTATAGAACAGGGAGTACTTTACAAGGGGAACGAAGAAATGCTGTCTGTGTGTCTGTCTGTCTGTGGTCAAAATGTGTTCCACTCGCTCCAGACAAAACTTCTGGGCCGATCTTTCTGAAAATTTGTAGGTACGTTCATTATGGGTCACAGATGATGCCCGATGTTTTATTTTGCCACAACAGCCGTTACCAACGGCTATAACGGCCCAAAATGTTTTTCTTCTTTATGGAATATCCTGAAAGCACTTCGCCGATATCTTATCTCAGTGACGAAATACATTATGACGCATGTTTGATTGTGACGTTTTTTAATTTTTTTTTAATTACGACGCATGTTTGATTGTGTCGTTTTTTTTTTTTTTTTTTTACACGCGTATTCAAGATAGATCTAAACTGGGAGTATGTTTTTTGCTTTGCATCTTGTTTATTTATCCGCTAGTCACAAGTATTTCCGAAATCAACTGCGGACTTTGTAAGTTCTTTGTGATACGCCAAAAGTCATTCACCTTTTCTTTCTTTCTTTCTCCCTTCTTCTCTTTTGGCTTCTTTTCTCCTTCACAAATTACGCCCATTGCCATTATTAGTGAGAATGCACACACAGGCTACACATCGGTCATTAGTAAGAACATAACATTAACTGACGCAGTTTAGGCCTACAGTGGGGTGAAGCGAGTTTCAGAACAGCACACGTCATTCACTGCAGTCTGCGTTCTCCGATAGCACAGGTGTAATTTGAGCGGCGATGAAATCTACGTCCTACCATTACATCGCAGGTTTATTTTCGCAAATCACGTTGTGATTCAGAGCATAGACAGGCGTTGAGAGAGAGAGAGAGAGAGAGAGAGAGAGAGAGAGAGAGAGAGAGAGAGAGAAGAGAGACAGAGAGACAGAGAGAGACAAAGACAGAGAGAGAGAGAGAAGAGAGGAAGAGAGAGAGAGAGAGAGAGAGAGCAGACAGGACAGAGACAGACGAGAGAGAGAGAGAGGAGAGAGAGAGAGAGAGAGAGAGACAGAGAAGAGACAGAGATAGACAGACAGAGAGAGAGAGAGAGAGAGCAGAGAGAGAGACAGACAGACAGACAGACAGAGACAGACAGAAGAGACAGACAGAGAGAGGAGAGAGAGAGAGAGAGAGAGAGAGGAGAATGGTGGTGAGGGGGGGGGGGGGAGGAGGAATTCTAGCTGGCCACTGCCTTCACGGACTCGTCATCCTCGCTAGTTGGTTACGTTCAGAGGTAAGGCCCACGACCACCTCCAGTGACACGGCAGTTGACAGGACGGGTGGGGTGGGGTGGGGTGGGGTGATCATCCGAGGAGAGCAGAGCAAGGAGACCTACCTTACACGACACTAGACCACCAGAACGACAACACGTTCAGACGGACTGCGAAAATGGCAATTTAAAGCTCAGGCACCGGCGTGGTTCCACCTCGCAACATGCTGACTATGAATTCAGTGCTCGTACCAAGCAAAGTCCAAAGTTTTCATGAATTTTATGTTAAAAAGAAAAAAAAAAACGAAAGAAGAAGAAGAAGAACAAAATGAAGAAGAAGAAGAAGAGGAGGAAGAAGGAAAAGAAGAAGACGAGGTAGAAGAAGAGAGAGAAGAAGAAGAAATGAAGAAGTAGAAGAAGGAGGAGAAGAAGAAGAAGAAGAAGAAGAAGAGGAAGAAGAAGAGGAGGAGGAAGAAGAAGAAATCAAGAAGAAGAAGAGGAAGAAGAAGAAATGAAGAAGAAGAAATCAAGAAGAAGAAGAAGAAATCAAGAAGAAGAAGATATAAAGAAGAAGACGAAGAAGAAAAAGAAATGGAGAAGTAGAAGAAGAAGAAGAAGAAGAAGAAGAAGGGAAGAAGAAGAAGAGGAAGAAGAAGAAATGAAGAAGAAGACGAAGAAGAAAAAGAAATGAAGAAGAAGAAGAAGAAGAGGAAGAAAAAGAAATGAAGAAAAAGAAGAAATAAAGAAGAAAAAGAAGAAGAGGAAGAAGAAGAAATGAAGAAGAAGAAGAAATGAAGAAGACCCGATGGGGTACACGGAGAAAGCAAAAGCAATGGACGAAACAAAGCAACAACAAAGGAGAGAAAAAGGCAAAACGCCATAACAACCCGCACAACAGGCTGGCACGAGCAGTAATTGTCATTATATATAATCATAAAAACCAACCCAGTTTAGCCTCATGCTATAATACATGATGGTGAAACTAAAATTTAATGGGAAAGAAACCAGGTCTTAGACAGTTTTTGCATAATGTTTGTTTCTTTTTAACAAATCAGGATGATTTCAACAACGTTAAACAGTAAACAAGTGGGTATTTTTTGCTCCCATAAGAAAATCTAACACAGAGTAACTTTTATTGAAGACTGGCACAGCCTTTTAAACTTGAATAAAGTCAGACAAATACATAGACGAACAATCTAATAGTGGGGGAAAAAACAAGCGCAGGCCACAACTGAACTGTCTTCATAGTAATGACTTGGCAAAGATTTGGACTTAAGGGGAGGGGGGGGGGGGGGGGGGGTTGAAGATGGAGAAACTGGGAACATGAAATTAAGAAAATATGTTACAGATATGAAAACTCTTCACTAGCTGCATAAGGGAACCATCGCAATCCCTTTTTGAAGGCAGATATATTTGTATTGCCTGCTCCGAGGCTCTACTATGAAGACAGTTCAGTTGTTCGCCTGCGCTTGTTTTTATATATAGGTGGTGTGTGTTGTGTGTGTGTGTGTGTGTGTGTGTGTGTGTGTGTAGTCCAGTCGACAACATGGCTGCTAAAGGATTATGGGCGAAAACACACACACACACACCACACACACACCACACACACACCACTGAGTCAAGATCCTACTGCCGACCAGTTCGAAGACATAACTGTAATCGCGCGTGGGAAAAAACAACAACAACAACAACACAACAAATAGTGGCGATACATCATTCAGACATATTTGCTGACCTCTAGCGCTTAAAGGAAACAATGTCCATGTCTGTATTAATTAAGATTTCGTGGATTGTATACGCAAAGAATGGATTCAAAGACTCGATTGTTTATTTGTGCCACATATGCCTCACTTACCTGCATATACTTCATGTACCTTGGGAGGTGTATTCGGTAATCCCCCTCGAAAAGTGCGCTCCATAAGGTTCCATTCACCTGTTGGCCAGTCAGAGTATTGTCATTGCCCACATCAGACACGGAATGGCTGTGCCATTCGGGAATCCCTAAAGAACCGTTCAGGTGTGTGTGTGTGTGTGTGTGGTGTGTGTGTGTGTGTGTGTGTGTGGTATGGTGTGTGTGTGTGTGTGTTGTGTGTGTGGTGTGTGTGTGGTGTGGTGTGGTGTGTGTGTGTGTGTGTGTTGGTTCGGTTCGGTTCGGCTTATTATCTATCACTATATTGGTCATGAGGAACTTGGCAGGCCTGGCCCCCCTCTATCTCTTTAACACTGTTCGTTCTCGCTGTGTTTCGCCATGAATTGTCGGAACTGTCAGGACCTCACGACACGCCGCTGTCAGTCTTTCCGCGCGCTGCACGTGCTTGGCGTGATCTCATGCCGCCACGGAGCTAATTGACTGCTGTTTAGCCCGAGCCCCGTCTCGCGATCTGACTGATAAAACAGCACCATCCTCTCTCACTCTCTCTCTCCCCCCCCCCCCCCCCCCCCCCCCCCCTCCAATCCTCGCACCCTTCTCCCGCAGAAAAAAAAGAATAACCCTCTCAACTCTTCGTCTACTTCCTTACCTTCACATCACTCCCCCCCCACCCCCCCCCCCCACCCCATTCCTCTCCTTCGAGTCTAGCAACTGCCCCACCTTATCTCCAATCTGCATCTTGCCTCATACATTCACAGTGACTGAAGTGCCGCTATGTTTCCGAAGCCATTTGCAAGCGCTTGGCCGAGGCCTGTTGTGGTGTGCCTGTTTGCAAGGGAGCTCACCCCCCCTCCCCCCCCCCCCCCCCTTCAAGATGGATGACGTCAAAGCACGTGCAGGGTGAAGGCGCGGGCGGAGCCGATGCGCACCATTTGTTGCCGTCTGTTGCCCCCGAAGCCTGGGATGTCAGCACTCTCTCCGGTTCTGCAGGGGATGGTGGCAGGCAGTTATTATTTATGGCTGAAGGTGGTCGGGCCAGGGGAGATGGCACCAGTGTGTCCTCCCTCATGGAAGAAAAAAAATGAAAGAAAAAAGAAGAAGAAGAAGAAGAAGGACGTACACGTGTCCCCGGCATATATATCACCGGACCCAGTCCCAATCTACCTGCACGCAGCAAGAAACTACACGAATAAAATATACTGGACCCCGACGAGTACACACATACACACAGATAGACAGATAGATAGATAGACAGACAAGAGAAATAAAAAGATAGATAGACAGAGGTACCGTCTGCGTTCAGGATGACCGGGGTGACGTCACAGCGGGAAGACAGCTCACTCTGCTTCCCATGGTACCACGGGGGCAGTTCACAACGAGCACAATTCTGTAGCGTGAGTAGCCACCAAGTGGCCGTTTCAGCACAATTCTGTAGCGTGAGTAGCCACCAAGTGCCGTTTCAGCACAATTCTGTAGCGTGAGTAGCCACCAAGTGGCCGTTTCAGCACAATTCTGAAGCGTGAGTAGCCAAGTGGCCGTTTCAGCACAATTCTGTAGCGTGAGTAGCCACCAAGTGGCCGTTTCAGCACAATTCTGTAGCGTGAGTAGTCACCAAGTGGCCGTTTCAGCACAATTCCTGAAGCGTGAGTAGCCACCAAGATGGCCGTACCTCAGCACAATACTGAAGCCAGTGAAATAGCCACCAATGCGTTCAGCCATCTGAACTGAGTAGCCACCAAGTGGCCGTTTCCACAATTCTGAAGCGTGAGTAGCACCAAGTGCGTTTCAGCCAATTGAAGCGTGAGTAGCCACCAAGTGGCCGTTTCAGCACGAAAACTGTGAGGAACAGTTGAAGGTGGATGGACTGGCATCATGAAGGGTCATCTGGCGTCCCCTCCCGACAGACAGTCCACAAGAGAAGGCGCTTGACCTAGTGCATGGCACGGCGAGCTTGGAGTCTTGAAGACGTGGCGAAGAATCCACTGGTCCGATGAAAGCAGGTTCATGCTTTCTTTGAGTCTCTGATGGACGAGAAAGAGTTTGGAGGCCGATTGAATGCAGCCTCTAAACCCAGGAACGACCAGGTGGAGCATCAGAAATAGTTTCTCTCGCATGACTGCAAGCGAAAGTTGGTTACCGTGCAAGGTACTGTCACAAGCGACATGTACACGCGTGAGGCGTGAGGTGCTGGACCCAATCGTTACTGTTCATTTTGACAATCCCTTTCTTGGTAAGAAGGTCAGAGTTCATGGAAAACGATGTCTGACCTTATTGTAGCCGTTCAGTAACACAATAGCGCTGTGACTATACTCCCATGAGCAACTATGAGTCCCGATCTGAAACGCATTTGGGACATCATGGCTTCATCGGACAAAGAAATAGGATTCCCCCTGTTCAACATCCGAGAGAACTTGAAGCAGGTGCGCTGGAGGAGTGGCAGTACTTGCCTGTTCAACAGGTTCAAAGCTTGCTTGGGAGCGGGGAGGGGAGGAGAGAGAAGGGGGATGAGGCAGAGGGTGGAGGCTGTCAGCTGACCACACGGAGAAAACAGACTATTATTGACTTTTTCAGGTTCGAGTAGACTGTGAATTCGATTTGTCAATCACCATACCTCATGTTAAGTGCATAATGCACACATCAGCTCTATATTTACACAACGTTCTTTTCGAATGAAATACCACACGTAACCGTCAATTGAGTGTTTTCTACACTTACGTCATTTTTGCGATGCCAAATCACTTACGATTGAAACCTTCATCATCGCCGCAATCGTATTCGTTGATAATGTGATTGACTAGCGTTTGTTTTCGTACTCGAAACAAAATTCGCGTGGGTTGCTTTAACCATTTATACATTACTGTTTGCCCCCCGAATGTTGCATCTACAAAAATTAAGATGAGTTTTATGAATTGCACTGTTCCTACCCTTGGCGGGTCAAAGTGACTTTCGGTGCTGAACGTCGACAAAAAGAAACTAGAACTTCCTATTCCACCCATAGTCTATCCCCTCAGCAAACAAACGAGCCAAAAAAAAAAAAAAAAAAAAAAAGGGGGGGGGGGGGGGGGGGAGGGGGGAAGTTAGAAGAAAAAGCAAACAGTGGCATGAGCGCTTTTAATAACCTGGGACACACGCTTAAAATGGGTTAACTTGGGCTTTCGGTAGGCACTGGTGAAGCCACTGCTCCAAACCCAGGGTTGGTTACGTAATAAACTGGAATGACACCAAAAAGCTGCATGCAGTTGAGTGTCCACTGTCCTGTCGGTCATTGCTCTTTCACACAAGCCACGGTAGACATTTGTGACACATAAGCAAACAAACTGCTTTTAAGAACTAACCACACGACCTGCACGAACGATCAATGTGAGCACTGCTCATGCTTACGGGACTTGTTTCTCATCCAGCCACACGCACATGCGCAAGCACATGCGTAAGGGACATTGTTTTGCATGGAAGATCAAACACAGCAGCTTGTTTGTCCCTTTTCCCAAGGTTTCCGAAACATTTTCAGTTAATGGCGTTCACAATGCGTATCTGATGTTTTCATTTCTTCCTTAGGTGGTCACCATTGATAGCTGAACTGGACAGTTTGTCCACTACATTACACCCAAACTATCGTGCACACACACACACACACACACACACACACACACACACACACACACACACACACACACACACAACAGATAGATAGATACAGAAATACATAGATAGTAGTCAGACAGACAGACAAATAGACAGATAGATAGATAGGTAGATAGACAGATAAAAAGATAGGCAGACAGGTAGATGATAGACAGACAGACAGACAGATAGATAGCTAGACAGGTAGACAGACAAATAAAAAGACAGACAGATAGATATACAGACAGACAGACAGACGTAGGTAGATAGAGAGACAGACAGATATACAGATAGATAGACAGACAGATAGATATAGATAAGACAGACAGAGATAGATAGATAAACTGACAGACAGATAGGTAGACAGAGAGAGACAGATAGATAGATGAATAGATAGATAGATAGATAGACAGATAGAACGAAGATAGAGTAGATAGACAGACAGATAGAATAGACAACATAGATAGACAGATAGGTAAAGCGACAGACAGATAGGTAGATAGAGAGACAGACAGACTGATAGACAGATAGATATATGGATAGACTGATTGATAGTAAATAATAATAAACAGGGGGCCAGTGCAGCCTTCAGTGTCCAGAGAGGAAGTGAAGAAAACAATTTTAAAAGAGCCGTCCTGATTTAACTTAAAGTATAAATCGCTCTGCGATTTTTCCCCCTATGGACTAAAATCGAGTTCAGCAGACCAGCAAAATGACGCCTGTTTCGCTCTCTACAGAGCACATCAGGCTTGCTGTGGGGTCTTGGTTACCTTAGGGAGAGAAGGATGGAAGTTTATTCCATGTCCATTCACACATACTGGTTATTGTAAATATTGTAATTAAAATGATTTTTATACAGTAGAATGTAAACGCTCAAAAAAGAAAAAAAAAAAAAAAGAAAAAAAAAAAAAGAAAAAGGTGGGGAAGGGGGTGGGTGGATGAAGAGGGATATAGTTGATTCAGTAGTGTGAAGGAGAAATAGGAAAGCCAGTAGAAAGAAACTCGTGGAGAGCGTGGCAGCAGAGAGTCCTCAGAAGAGAAGCCCCCTTCAAGCAAGTGTTTCGGCCCTTATCTCCTAAACACTTGCTTGAAGGGGGCCAGAGATAAGCACTTCCGTTACACACACACACACACACACACACACACACACACACACACACACACACCAACAATATAATATATATATATATATATATATATGGGCGATAACTCTGGCCCCTTTTTCAGCGAAAATGCTGGTGAATCCCCTCCCCCCTCACCATCCCCCTCTACACCCAATTCTACATCCCCACTCTACATCTTCCCTACACACCCTTCTCTCTCTCTCCTCTCTCTCTCTCTCTCTCGTCTCTCTGTCTCTGTCTCTCTCTCTGTCTCTCCTCTCTCTTTCTCTCTCTCTCTCTCCTCCTCTCTCTCTCTCTCTCTCTCCCCCGCTTCCCCGCCTTCCTTCCTCGTGCTTGGCGCCAGCTTTGGAGGTGAAAAATGGAAGAATAATCGAACATAAGCCGCCGTCAACAACTTGGCATCATGTAGCTCACGAGCAATGCAAGGAAGGAGGGAGAGAGAGAGGAAAAGAGACAAATCTTTACAAAAAAAAAAAAAAAAAAAAAAAAAAAAGAAAAGAAAAGAAAAGAAAAGAAAGAAGAAATGTGGCGGGTGGGGGTAGACAAGAGAGAACAGACAGAAACAGGCGGTACGCCTTGTCGTCTGCTGCGCTACCGTGTTCCCAGCATACCTCCACGCTCCTGACGGAAGCGGAATTCGTGAAAGGGGGGGGGGAGAGGAGGTGGTTTCTCGGTGGCTTTGCGGGTAAGACCAGCAGGGCCATGGGAGGAGGAAAAGGGGGCTTGAAGAAGCGTCTATCAGGGCGCTTAATTAATAATGATGATAGTCATATGGGCCTCGGAGCCTTTCTAAAAATAAAGGTCAAAAGTGTCCGTCGTTACGCGCACGCGTATTTTGTACATGTATAAACTTTCTTTCTTTCTTTTTTTTTTCTTTTTTTCTTATGCTTTTTGTTTTTAATAGACTTTCTCTCAACGCTGATACCTCACGCGTGTTTTGTTCATACAATCTTTCTTTTTTTTTTCTTTTTTGTGTGTTCTTCTTCCTTTTATTTTCATTTATCATCATTATTATGATTGTTATCATTATTATTATTATGATCATCATCATCATCATCATCATCATCATTATTATCATTATTGAATAAAGTGTCTTTCTACGCTGCCAACTTTCTTGGCAGCCTCTTCTACTTGGGACATAACAGGTGTCCCTTGCTTTTTCAGCAGGATGAAAAAAAAATCTCCCCCTCCCCTCCCCAACTTGCTTGAAATAGAATTTATCAAAACATGGAATGTGACCAAGGGATGGCGACATGAGATTATGGCGCGAATCAATAGCACGGACCCCGATCCAACGGCCGACAATAATTATAGCCGATCCAGGATTCTTTGCCGAGATTATTCGAATTTTGATTATTACGCAAAATCTGAACGAATTTTGGTGGGAAAGATGGTGCGTAACCGAAGAATGAACCAATCAAACTTTAATTTCAAAGTGAGGTAACTGCAGAATGAACCAATCAAACTTTAGTTTCAAAGTGAGGTAACTGCAGAATGAACCAATCAAAATTTAGTTCCAAAGTGAGGTGACTGCAGGACGAACCAATCAAACTTTAGTATTGAAGTGAGGTGACTACAGAATGAACCAATCAAAATTTAGTTTCAAAGTAAGGTAACCGAAGAATGAACCAATGAAACTTTAGTTTCAAAGTGAGGTGACCGGAGAATGAACCAATCAAACTTTAGTATTGAAGTGAGGTGACTGCAGAATGAACCAATCGAAAATTTAGTTTCAAAGTGACGTGACCGAAGAATGAACCAATGAAACTTAAGTTTCAAAGTGAGATGACTGCAGGCAGAAAGTGAATCAAATCTTAACAGGAGTTTAAAGTAAATCCGCCAGTAAAAACATGGACAAACACATTTCTAGACAAAACACGTCGCGCTTCGACCTCCTAGACGTCTTCTCCAGGCAAGATAAACAACATTCAGGACAATGATAATTTGAGAAGATAAGTGATTGCTCGTTCTTCATTTTCATTGTCCTGATTGTGTGTGTGTGTGTGTGTGTGGTGTGTGTGTGTGTGTGTGTGTGTGTGTGTGTGTGTGTGTGTGTGTGAAATTGATAGCGAGGGATACGCAGACGGGCCGGCGTACTCGTTAAGGCCTTCTATCATTCACCCTGGAGATAGCAATGTTTAAATGAATATGTTATGAATTGTTCTCTCATGCTTCGTGAGTCTTTGCTTGTATCCATAGCAGGAACGAGCCCTTGCTTTTTGTGTGCTCGGCTGAACTATGCTGAAACTGGAAGAGGCTTTCCATCCGAAAGATGAAGCGGGTTTTCAGTTTCAGTTCATGATGGTTGACTATCCTGCTGATCTCTGGGACAGGCAGGTGAAGAGGGGGCGTGGACGTTTCGCCCCATGGATTTCCTGGGTCACGATTTTTCACAAGGACACAAATGTAAATTTCTGTGTTCTCTCATTCCACTTCCTAGCAGCTACTGTGTATATGTTCTGATTATCGTCGTCGTCGTCGTCGTCGTCGTCGCTCTCACATCATCATCATCATCCCCTCTCTCTCTCTCTCTTTTTGTCTCTGTCTCTCTCTCACGGACACATACACACTCGCGCGTGCGCACACACTCACACACGCATGCATGCATGCACGCACGCACGCGTGCATACACACAATCATTTATTTTCGGAAACACATTTCTTGAATCGGTTGTTAATTCATATTGAGTAACATCAAAATTCACGCAGAAAACAGAGAAAAACAAACAAACAAACAAACAAGCGAACAAACAAACACGCGAACAAACAAATACACGTACAGACTCATTACACTGATGATTCAAGACGGTCTCCGATCTAAAAAAAAAAAAGAAAGAAAGAAAAAAAAAAAAAAAGAAAAAAAAGAAAAAGAAAATAAGCCACTCTCTCGAGAAATCTTGTCCCTGTTTTTCATATGAAGCGATGCCAAAGCCGCTCACGAATACGGTGATTTGTACGGCGCGAAAATCCACGGTTTGAAAGTCGTCAGACTCTGTGAAGAACGACTCTTGCAAGCAGTGATTAGTTCCCCTTGCCAGCTGTCATACAACAGGCCTTATGGGGGGGGGGGGGGGGGGGGGGGGGGGGAGGGGGGAGGGGGGCCCTCGTGGTCTGCTGGACTGTAAACATGGCTCAGCCAGGAATGACGATCAAGGATTCCCAATAAAAAGGCAGTGGCATTTTTTTCTTTAAATTTATTATTTATTGTTTTTTTTTTAGAGGCTGCAATATGATCGATCAGTTTATTCTTGTCTTGCGAAGTCATGATTAGCGCTGTGTTGCATAACTTCCTCGTCACTCACCCACATTACTCTGTGTGTTAATTTTAGGCTGCCTTCCCTGAGGAGAGCTTGTCAACCCCGCTCACCCCCCCCCCCCCCCCCCTCCCCGTCTTCTCCACTTCCTCTCCCCCCCCATTCCCATTCCTTTGCTCACACTTCTTTTCAATGTTGCTTCCATTCTAATTTCATACATCATGCATCCCCTTAAAAGAAATTCGAAATGATGAGTGAAAACGTGAGAGACTGATATTCGTCCAAATGACACAGGAAGCGTAGAACCAGGAATGTGAAATCAGCCGGCAGCTCTTCAGTCCGCCTCTACTCGGGTAGGCAGCTATCTTTGTAAACGAGAGTCTCATATTCCAAGGGACTTACAGCTTGGTCTGTTATCAAGGGCAGGCGCTATATAAGTACTCTCAAACAAACAAAGAAACAAAAAAGGCGCACATCTCCGTGTGTGTGTGTGTGTGTGTGTGTGTGTGTGTGTGTGTGTGTGTGTGTGTGTGTGTGTGTGTGTGTGTGTGTTTAACACAAGTCTGATTTAATAATATTCTTTTTTCAGTGTTGTGTGTGTGTGTGTGTGTGTGTGTGTGTGTGTGTGTGTGTGTGTGTGGTGTGAGTGTGGTGTGTGTGTGTGTGTGTGTGTGTGTGTGTGTGTGTGTGTGTGTGTGTGTGTCTGTGTCTGTGTGTGTATTATCCGGCCTCGTCTTACCAGGTAACTTTGCAACACTACAGCTTCAGATCTGGCGAATCTGACCAGCACACACATTTCAATGTTAGACAAAAAACAGCACGTTGAATATCCGGTTTCCAGAACATCTACATCTACGAAAACAGCATGCTAGATATCCTGTCTCAACTATGACCCATACTACAAAACAGATCAACACTTTCGACACAAAATTGTACCCCAGCTATTACAGGACCTGTTAAGTACGAACTTCCACCTGAGAACACCAGTGTGTGACCCTGCCTGGCCAAAGACGAACAAACTTTCTCGAGAATAACCAGACCTTGAGATTCAAACGCTCCTCGACAGACTGCTTAAATACCGTATTCAAAGACGTTCCTGCAGATGCTATTTATTTATTTTTGTTAAAGCAGATCAATGTTTAATCTTGTACAATGAATGCATGGCCGAGAATGATAGTTATATATAATAATAATAATAATGAATACTTATATAGCGCATATTCTCGGCTAGAGACCAAGCTCTAAGCGCTTTACAATCCACACTCGTTTACACAACGGGCTGCCTACCTGGGTAGTGCCGACTGAAGAGCTGCCAGCTGGCGCTTCATTCAGTTGTTTCCCGTGTCATCGAGTCAATATCGTTCAATATCGTTCACTCAATTTCCTTACTTCCTTCATTCTTTCCATTTCTCACGCAGGGTGCATGCTATGTGTAACGTGTCATCCATATTCTAATGTTTTAAACTGTTATTCAAGTGGATTCGCTCCTTCCACA
>CM065740.1:34249844-34252344 GCA_033310375.1 Conus canariensis
TTCCTTCCTTCTATTCTTCCTTCTTTTTTTTTTTTTTTTTTTTTCTTTTCTTCTTTTTTTTTTTTTTAACGGAGAGGGGGGTGTCCCGTGGGGGGTGTCCCCTGATTGTTAGAGTGGTCAAGCACCGAGTCAGTCTGACGTTGAGAATTCGAATTCTGGGGACAAGTTACATAAAAAACAAATAAGAAAAAAGAGAAGAAGAAGAAGAAAGAAAGCAAGGAAGGATGGAAAGAAGGAAGGAAGGAAGAAAGAAAGAAAGAGAGAAAGAAAGAAAAGAAAAAAGAACGAAAAACGAGTGGCAGATTTCACTGACGGTCTTTGAAGCATGGCTGCTCTGGAGGTATTAATGAACTGGTAGACAAGCCACTGGACGGCTATATTCATTAACCGTATTACCTCTTTTGCATGTGGACGTTTAACTTAAACGTAACCCTATTGCTTTAATGGAAAAGAAGTGATTAAATTTTGGAGCTGACTTAAAAATTTGTACAGGTGTGTAGGGATTAGCGTGCGCAGGATTCACATCCCGATCCAGGGCCTTTTTTGTTTTAAAGGAAAGCTTATTTTAAACGGTTTTCATATGTTAGTTAAAACAGCAACAGCGCAGTATCTCCTCTGACGGGTTGCCTCAGGTAATATTGATTATTTCTAATAGTCTTTGATCGGCTGTGTTAAGGGGAGATAGCTCGAAGAGTCTGAGAGTAATACCACTAAGAAGTGGAAACAGAAATCAACACAAAGCAAACAAATAAAGAGACAAACCAAAACAGAGGGAAAAGAGTTAAAAGAAGATTGTGGAAGACTGCAGATGACGGACGATCTGGACCTCGGAATATTTGCAAAGACACTTCATCTTCATCCGTATAGTGTCCTCAATTAACAGGCTGATTATTCTGACACAGTTGTGACCAGCGTTTTTTTGTTTGTTTGTTTGTTTGTTTGTTTGCTAAAGCTCAGACAAAGTAATTAACCCCTTTTAGGCTGTGACACCCCAGATATGAGACTCACAAGTGTTTGCTTTCATGTATTTTGTTGGAATTTTGCACAAAAAGCATGCCGATCAGTCAGGTGTATTATTCTGACCTGACTTTTTATGTACTGCATGCATAACTGTATTGTTTACGCTTGAACCGATGAACTTGATAAGTGCGCCTGTGTCGGTGTGTGTGTGTGTGTGTGTGTGTGTGTGTGTGTGTGTGTGTGTGTGTGTGTGTGTGTGAACACATGTTAGTGCGAGTGTTTGAGTGTGTGTTGAGCGCAATGAGTTGATCCCAAGAATTGCGCTATATAAAATCCATACATTATTATTTTATTATTATTATTAGGTGAAAATGCGTAAGAGCTACGTTCATTCCCCATTTCCGTGAATCGTGTTCCGGTGGAAACTGCACACACAGTTCGTAACAGCTGCAGAGCACAGCACAGGACATCAGCCAATGTGACAAACGGAAATCAGAACTGCTGTGAAAAGTGGTGACAATGTCGGTTCTTGCTTCAGCCAGTGATAAGAGTACACATCAGCGGAATGACTGTTGACATTTTCCATGACATTATGGCCTGTTCAAATCAGCAGTCAGAGGACACCAACAGACGACGTCAACGTTGTGAGCCACACGAAGATCGTCACTAGTGACGTCACCACTAGCGGGGATGGACATCTTCTGGACACAGACTGTTGTGTTGTACCGGTGAGTGTATAGTTCTGCGGCGTAATACATTCCCGTGATCTGGATTTCATATCCCGGAGACCATTGACTGGTTATGTGATTACTTTTCATGTTCTTGCATATGTTCAATTTCGATCTCGCTCTCAATTTTTTCCCGTCCTGCCCCATTGTGAATGGGCCTGGTGCCTGATACGATAAACATTCGTATGTTCGTATTCTCTCTGTCTCTGTCTGTCTGTCCGTCTGTCTGTCTGTCTCTGTCTCTCTCTCAGTTTCATCTCTCTCTCTCTCTCTCTCTCTCTCTCTCTCTCTCTCTCTCTCTCTTTTCTCTTAGTTTCGTGCGCACGTGTGCGCGGCTTGAACAACGAATAAATCTTATTATCACAAATCTGCTTTCATATTCCATTTTCTCGTTCTCTTGGTATTGGATCTTTCTCTCTCTCTCTCTCTCTCTCTCTCTCTCTCTCTCTCTCTCTCTTCTTTTTTTTTTTTTCTACTTCTTTTTCTCCTTCTTCTCTCGGCTCTTTCTCCCTAGTTTCATTATTCTTTCTTTTCCATTCGCGTCAGCAGTCGTCACTTCATGTGCGACCAATCAGCTCATTCCTTACACGTCAGACTCGCGCAAATGACGCAGAGTGTCAAAAAATACGTCACATACCTGCTAGCCTAGACTCTTTGGGTGGCCTGACAGGGACGTTGACGGATTTTTGACTTTGCTAGGACGCCATACTTTCTACACTCTCTCTCTCTTACCCCCCTCCCCACCTTCCTGCCCTACAACCCCCTTCTCACCTTCATCTCTCCCCTTCCTACCTCCCACGCTTCCTCCGAAT
>CM065740.1:34259844-34264844 GCA_033310375.1 Conus canariensis
ATTTATGCGTTTTCGTTTCTGAAACAACGTTCTATGTTAGCAGGATACTACGCTAGAAGATACAGGAAAGTATAACCCGGAACAGCTGTGATAGCATATTGTGATTCGTATTCCGAGTAAAAAAAAAAAAAAAAATTCCTCATTATGTCATCGCATCTGGAGGCTGGTAAGCGTTTTTTTCCCCCTCCTTTCTTTTCCTTTTCTTTTCTTTATTTCTATCTATCTATTTATTGGTTTATTTATCTATTCCTTTATTCATTTATTTATTCAGCTACTTATTTATATATTCATTTATCTATTTATCTATTTTTGGCTTTTGGATTCTAACGGTATTATGATATTAACCGACAGCCCACAGTAATGTCGTCTGCTGAGATATGACATATCATTCCCGCATACTGCGCATGTGCATCAAAATGGCTACACCGTACCCGTTCAGTTACTAAGATTTTGTAGCAAGTACTTGGACACTTAGGTGGGATTGAGTACGAAAATGCAGGAAAGCAAAGTGGTAAAATGTGGAAAGAAGAAGGCGAAGAAGAACATATCAAAAAGTAGGAAAAACAGGGAAAATTGGGTTGGAAAAGAAGGAAGATGTAAGGAAAAAGAAGGAAAAAGAAAAGAAGAAAAAGAAGGAAGGTGAAAACACTGCCGGAAAAGAAAGTGGGGAAAAAAAGTAGAACAGCTGAGGAATAAAAACTCGACCAAAATACAGGACATAGAAGGAGAAAAACAAAAACAAAGACAAACAAACAAACAAAACCCCAAGAAACTAGAGAAACACATTGGAAAGAGTAAGAAAATGAAGAGATAAAAAACACTGTATGAAAAAAAAAAAACCCTGTGAAACTGTAGAGTAAAACTGGAACATGTGAAGAGAAGAAATTGATGCTGTCTGACGCACCCCAGTTAACTACGCATTGCTGAGAACAAAGATCGACATGTCTGCTGTGAACTGTTCGTGGACAGAATATCAGATACAGATGGGGCTGGGAATGAGGAGAAGGACACAATCGTGCTTGCACGCCACGCAGATTGCAGGGTTCCGGCGTACACGTCTCAGTCGATTTCAACTCGGTTGAGACACACCGGGATGCGTGATGCTAGGATGGCAACAGAACAATGTATGCCATAATCGAATTCTTGGCTTTGGTTTGGAACTGAGCGTGACAAGGGGCGGTAACTGGAGCATGGGAGCACATGTAAGGATTACTGGACCACCAAACCGAAAGGAACCAACAAGTCACAACACAGACACAACGCGTTTCGACGTATTGGCCTTCTCCAGTTAGTTCCAACAACATTGTTACACAGACGAACACATGTTTTTAACGTTGTTTGCCCTGCCCAGAAAAGACCGATAGATCGAAGTACGTTGTGTCTGTCTTGTAACTTGATCGTTCCGATCGTTCAGCGGTCCAAGGAACACTACTTCTTTTCTCTACTTTTTTTTTATTTTTTATTTTCAAGCCTTTGATCCTGACTTTTGATAAAAGCTATTAGGAACCATTGTTTGGTAACCAGTTTGGGACTCGCATTTTTGACAAAGGATTTTTTTTCACTTTCTTTTTTTTTTTTCTTTTTTTTTTCCAATTCTGCATCATAAATGTTTATCTTGATGTTGGTTCTAAGTCAAATGTTAATGAAGACCCATTCTAACGTCTGTGCTTACTTCTTCGAAGTGGTTGGACTGCTACGGGTGAAATGTAATCTACGATGCAAGTCAACTGATTTTCATTGAAAGAGAAATGCCAGTAGCAAAATAGAACAAGATTCAAACAGATACGCGTACTCCCAGCACAGTGCCAAGAGGGGAGATAATGTCCAGTTAGTGGAAGAAAAAAACACCTCGACAGTGCGGTGGTTATTTCTCTTATCAGACTTGATTTTTTTTTTTCAATTATCATTCATAGCCGTTAGTAACGGCTATTCTGGTAAACGAAAACATCGGGCATCATCCGTGACCCATAATGAACATACCTACAAATTTTCAAAAAGATCGGCCCAGAAGTTTTGTCTGGAGTGAGTGGAACACATTTTGACCACGGACGGACACACAGACAGACAGACACACACAGACAGCATTTCTTCGTTCCCATTGTAAAGTACCCCCTGTTCCATAAGAACTGGGAGTACAAAAAGTGATATTTTTGAATGACCTTGTCTAAAGTTCAAGGCCACAGTGAAAGCAATATATCAGCCAAGTTGGCAAACGTTTGCCTCAAGCTCAGGACTGATTTCGAAGAGTTTGGCTTAATTACATAGATAGTTAACATTTATCAAAATAATTTTTCGACTTGGTTTAGATGTTGTTTTCAAACAAAACACACCCTTTTTCTGTCTCAGTTGGTGTGTATATACATGGATATGAAATGTGAATTTGAAAACGTTATCTCCATCAATTATTTTCTCATGTATGTCTGTCTGCCTGTCTGTCTATCTATCTATCTATCTATCTATCTATCTACTATCTATCTATCTATCTATCTATTTGTGTGTGTAATGTGTGTACACACACACACACACACACACACACACACAACACACACATTCACTCACAGAGTAACAGAGACATGGGGAGTGTAGAGGAGGAGGGAGGGAGGTGGGAGAGGGCAGGGGGGCGGGGGGGGGGTGGGGGGGGGGAGGGGGGGGGGAGAAAGACAGGCAGACAGGCAGAGAAAGTCCTTAGGTGACCCCTGTCGGCGTCGCCACCTGAGTTAGATCAACATGGCGACACACACTCTTTGTCGCACTGACTGGTCTATTAAACGACACCCATCGCCGCTCGCTTTTCAAGGGGAACGACAACTCTCTAAGATCTCCGTCTCTCATCATCTGGGGAAGGCCAACAGGGGTGAGCAGGTACTGAGGGTCCCTCATTATAATTTTATTCATGACCGTAATTCTCACATGGCGGGGGATTGAAATTGAGCGATCATCTTCAAACAGCCACTTTTCTTTACGTGTTAACTTCATCGAGATGGCGATGACTGGGGTGATAGCGATAGCGACCAGTCCGCTCATGTCGGTTCGGGTTACGCGCGGAAAGGGTGAACGTGAGTGCAGAAATGTGGGGAGGGGGAGGGGAAGGACAGAAGAGGCGTGAGAGGTGGGGGAGAGGGGGGTGGGGGGGGGGGGGGGGGGGGAGGGCGACACGCCGTATACATCAACAGCATCGAAAAAGATTGAAGCGTGACAATCAGGAACGAGCGAGCCGAGGTTTGACAGGTCGTGAGGCGGATCAAGGTCTCGTCCTATGGCGTTTCATTACGTCCAAAAGTTTAAAACTGTCGCAATTAATCCTTTTTTCTTTTGCATATAAACAGTAATCAATGTTTTCACGCAAAAATTTGTTTTGCTGTCGTTGCTTCACAATTACAATTTTTCTGTTTTGTTTTTCCTTCTCAGCCTGGTGTTACGGTATTGCATTATCACAGAAAATAGTAATCACGATTCCTGAAAATGTATCATTATGATGAATGAAACTAGGTCACCATTACTTTTGTGCATGCGCACTTACAGTGTTGAAGATCCATCGCAGAGCAAGGTGTATTCCTTCCCTTTTGTAAAAAAAAAAAAAAAAAATATTAAGGGGTGAAATAACCACTGACCAGAATTTTTAGGGATTGAACTGAAATGAACCTTTTCTTCTTGTAAATACTGAAACTTGAACTTGCATCGCCATCATGCATCCATTCACTCTCAGAGGAGTCCGAGTTTGCAACAAATTGGAAACTGTCAAAGGGAGCGCGCTCACACGGTACTCAATACTGTCCTTTGGTGCAAAAGAGCTCAGGGTAAAGTGCTCATTGACTGGGTGTTTGGGTTTGTTAATTATAGACACTGACTGGCAGTTTATGTGGCTTGTGGGGAAAAAAAGCAATGAATTCTGCGAGACCGATGGACTTAATGAAATCTTGTTCAAACAGTATACCTCCGCTGCCAATTATCAGAACGTGAAGAGAACTCCGAGAAATATTGTATACGGATCCTTATCCCTTTTACGATTTTTCTCAACGTATATATATATATATATATATATATATATATATATTTTTTTTGCTTCGAAGGGCGCCATACCCCTCTTTTCTACATGATCAAAATGCTGACTAGTAGGCCCTGCTTGGCATTTCATTAATATCTGACAGCAGCGAAGGAAAGAGACAGAAGGGCAGAAGTCGGCAAAAACAACCATGATTATTCAATTTCATTGGTCAGAGCGTATTCGGATCATAAGATTGATAATTAATATTTGCTGTCATTTCGCTTACAATCTTATGTCGCGACAGTGTAAACAATGGTAACATAATTGTTTTCATGTCATAATGCCCATGGCACGTGATTACTGTTTTCTTATGATGAAAATTAATGTGTTCTGTAATTATGACCCTTTGAAGCCAGTAAACTTTAGTACCGCTGAAAAGGCTCTTTTGCTAGCAAGTCAAAGGCTACAGAACGTTTGTGATAAGCTTATCAAGACAGTAAATGTTCAGTGTGACAGGAAACAGTGAACATACAATGACACACAAGAAGGGTAATTGGTGTTTGTTCACGTCTTCAGTTCTTGCTGCGTGATCCGCTGGGCACGGGACATGTGGGCAAATTTGGAACATCCTTTTTTTCTTTTTTTCTTTTTTTTTAGGGAATGTCTCTTTGTTCTATCTGCTTCGTGTCCGCCTTCGTGCTAGGGGAAAGGGTATTGTTAGCAGCATTTAAGGAAAAAAAAGTTATGGGTGTGTCATTGTGTCACCCTGGGAGGTAGGGTAAGCCTTGGTTGTTGGTTGCTATGTACACGAGTAAACGGTAAGTTGACAGCATACAGTACTCCACCTCCCGGGTCTCCTACTGACCCCGGTAGGGAAAGCTCATCGCAGGTAGTGTCACCCTCACCCCGATTCCAACGTTGATTCCGATCTGGCGAAATATGCTGTATACAGACAGCTAGTTATTTACGGTTTAGCATTGCAGGTAAGGGACAGCAGACATGTATTTCCACTCTC
>CM065740.1:34269844-34274844 GCA_033310375.1 Conus canariensis
AAATATTGTCCCCTGAAATCCAAAGAATTTACGAGTGTGGGGTTTCACTGAGCATCCTGTGACTGCCTCATTCTGACAGCCATCCTTCCCCTGCATCCACTCCAGCTTCCTGCCAGAGTCAAAATGAAGCTGGTCGCATGAACCTGGGTCTGATGAGAGGCACAGTGCCACAGCTATCAGTCTCCGGATGTCTGGATTCGAAACCCGCTTAGAGGCCAGGATTATTCTCCGATGATACTCTTCTACTCTCACTCAGGTTTTTTAACAGATCTTGGTCAGGTATTGCTCTGGATACTTTGGGAAAGGGCTATCAGGGATTCTCCCGAATACCCTAGTCAAAGTCACCAGGAACTGTCTCTGGCTACTCTAGGGCTAGACATCAGAAACTGTCACTGCGTGCCCAGCGATCGAATTCAGTTTGGGTAGCTGAATGACGGCCAGTGGGGGCTCTCTGCATACTCCATCGCTGAGATGTTCTCTGGGTACCTCCGCGATGGTATTCTTTCTCGATATCCCCAACAATGGTCATCAAGGACTATCTGGGTATCCCAGCAACACAATTCTCTCTGGATAACGTAAAGTAAAAGATAGCCGCCTGGTATTTCTTACCAAGCCTCAAAAATTGTCACTGACTTATCTGTGCCATCGTGCACCAGTGGAAATGGAGGACACGTATAAAACATCGTATGCATCCTATGTGAGAAACTGGAGGAATAAATGAGATAAATGAAAATGAGTGACTGATATTTGAATGATACGGGAAACGACTGAATGAGCGCCAGTAGGCTGCTCTTCGGCCGGCTCTACCTGGGTAGGCAGCCCGTTGAGTGAGTGAGTGAGGTAGTGTGTTTATTGTAAAGCGCTTAGAGCTTAGTCTGTGACCGAGGATAGGCGCTATATAAATACCCAATATAATATAATATAATAACCCCCGAACGAAGGTTATCGAGGACTTTCTGAGTACTCAGTCAATGAGATTCTGAGTACACCTGACAACGGTCATCTGGGACTCTCTGGATATTCCAGCAACCGAATTATTTGTGGATATCCACAACGACGATCATGAGGGATTCTTAGGATATACCACTGACGGAATTCTTTCCGGTACTACCCCTAACAACGATCATGGGGGATTCTTAGGATATACCACTGACGGAATTCTTTCCGGTACTACCCTAACAACGATCTTGAGGGATTCTTAGGATATACTACTGACGGAATTCTTTCCGGCACTACCCTAACAACGATCATCAGGGATTCTTAGGATATACCACTGACGGAATTCTTTCCGGCACTACCCCTAACAACGATCATGGGGGATTCTTAGGATATACCACTGACGGAATTCTTTCCGGTACTACCCCTAACAACGATCATCAGGGTCTCTCACCGGAATTCTCTCAGGGTACCCCCATCAACGGTCATCGGGGAACTTTGCGCACCCCGTCAATGAGATTCCATCCAGGTACTTCCAGCAACGGTCATGAGGGACCCCATGGGTACCACAGCAATGGTGCCCCCCAACATCGGTCAAGTGGGCTGTCTGGGTACCCTAGCAAAGGGACGCTGACTGGGTACCGCCAACAACTCTCTCAGGACCGTGCAGCAATGGTTATGGAGGATTCTGGAATGACACCCCAATCTTCTGCCACTCTTGGCCAGAAACTTCTCATGCGGTTCCTCGGCTTCAGGTCCGTTAAGTTCATATGATTTACAGCCCAGCCGACCTCGGAGTCCATTCTGGTGCTGAAAGTATGATTGTAAAGAGGAAAAAAATGCACTTAAAACCATGGTAAAATACGTGGCTATTATTAGATACGGACCAAGATTTTTTTTTCACTGTTTAGATAGAAGGCAGGATACATTCGTTATACTCCTATCCTTTAGCCTTAAGAAAAGCACTGAAACGCACCTTTTAAAGCTGTACAATCTCTAGATTTTTGTCTGGTTGCAGCTCCACCATATGTTTCGTTTGGTTCTGTGCTTTTCGATGTGTAAGACGGTGTGTTCAGCTCTGGGGAGAGAGGTGCCAGTGAATGACCATAGAGTGACGGTGGAGCAGTTGTCAGATGGAACATGTAAGGTGAACGTGACTTTCGAATTGATGGGCAGAACTTCTTTATGCCTGTATTCTCGTGCGTAGACAACAATGGCTTTCTGGACCCAAATAAAATTATGTACCTAACACTCGCGGTTTTTTTTTTTGTTGTTTGTTTAAAAAAATCATCGGATTTTTTTCTTCTTCTGTAAAATTTCATGTATTTGCCAAGAGCTTCTTTATTACTGGGATGTTACGCTATTTAAAGACTTAAATGATGATGTTTCCCGTTTGGAAAGAAGAAGAAGGAGGAGGATGAGGAGGAGGAGAGAGAGAGAACCTCTCTCCCTCCTTCTGTCTCTCTCCCTCTGTCTGTCCCTCTCTCTGTCTCTCTCCCTCCCTCTCCCTCCCTCCCTCCTCTCTCTCTCTCCTCTCTCTCTCTCTTTCTGTGTGTGTGTGTGTGTGTGTGTGTGTGTGTGTGTGTGTGTGGCTCGGCGGGTGCGTCAGGAGAGAGACGGGCAGGCGATGGGCGAGAGAGAGAGAGAGAGAGAGAGAGAGGGGAGAGAGAGAGAGAGAGAGAAGAAGAGAGAGAGAGAGAGAGAAAATGGGAGGGGAGGGAGGAAGTGGAGAAGGTGAACAAGGGACCTCGAAAATTGTCGTGGGAAAGAAATATCATCAATCATGCAGCGCGCCCCTAATATCATTTCGCCATCAGAAACACACAGTGGGAAGAAAGACATATATCATTTCACGTCTATTTGGGATATTTTGATGAGGACATAGATCGACAGAAGCTGAATTTACACTCCACATAAAACCACACGTTAAAGGATGTCCCCTGTCAGATGTAAGGGTACACCAGGTGGAATTTCCATGTGACGGAATGAACGCGCGCGCGCGCGCGCGTGTGTGTGTGTAGTGTGTGGTGTGTGTGGTGTGTTGTGCATGTGTGCGCGCGCGCGAGCGAGCGAGCAAGCGAAAGAAAGAGAGAGAGAGAGAGAGAGAGAGGGAGGGGAGGAGGCGGAGGAAAAGGAACGAATGAAAGAAAAGAAGAAAATGAAGGGGGGGGGGGGGGGGGGAGGATGAGAAAAGAAAGGAGTGAAAAGCAGTAGGCTTAACACCCACACCGCTCCCCCCTCCCACCCCACACGCACACACTGACTTAAAACACCCACACACAAACACACTTGGGCGCGCGCGCGCCGCGCACAACACACACACACACACAACACACACACACATGCACGCACACGCACGTGAGAGAGAGAGAGAGAGAGAGAGAGAGAGAGAGAGAGAGAGAGAGAGAGAGAGAGAGAGAGAGCTTTGATAAGGGAACTAAAAAGAAAGGGAAGAAGAGAGATGAGAAGAAGAAGAAGAAGAAGAAGAAGAAGAAGAAGAACGCATGAACATAAATAACCCTTGAATGGAAGCCAAACATTGCGGGGCGTCTCGCATCACGGGAGACAACTCTGACACCCAGGGGGCGCTGGGAATCAATTTCAACAGCGACAATAGCACCAGATGAAAGGTAGATAACTTCATTTCCTTCAACTCTCATTACTTCCCGTTAATGTGTCGGCTATTTGCATATCTGCCCGAGGAAATTGAGGTGTTGCCTTTACGTGAACCTGACTCAATTTGCAAATGGTGTAAATCGACACGCACTGGAAATTTGGGTTCACGAAGCTAGGGAAAAACTGATTGCATCAAAAGGTGAAAAAATACTTTTTTTTTTAAATTAAAATTTTCATGAACAGAAACACTCATGCACCCAATAGAAGAATGTTCATGTAAGATAATAGTTGTGTCGTTGTCGAACGCTATCTAATGATAAGGACAACGTTATTATTGTGACTGTTCTTCTTTTTTGTTGTTGTTGTTTATTTTGGGACACGGTTAGTCAGACACTCAAAACAATACCTGCTCAGTCAGTCAGTCAGTCATTCCCCTGACCGCTGGGGTCGTTGGGGGGACGTGATGAGGCAGCCGCCGTTTCTCTCCAGGCTCTTCTGTTTGTAGCTGTCTTGAGGAGATCTGGCATGGTCATTTGGGTCCAGTCCTTTATATTTTCGGACCAGCTCTTACTCTGCCGTCCTCGTCTGCGCCATCCTTCAACGGCACCTTGAAGGATCGTTTTGGAGAGGGTGTTGTGACGAATGACGTGTCTTAACCATGCCATCTTCCGTCGTTTGACGGTTGCCAGAAGTGGTTCGTGGGGCCCAACTACTTGCTAAGAAAAACAAACAAACAAACAGAACACTCTCACATATTTTCAAACACGCGGAAAACACAATGATTTCATCACATCTTTTACCTCAAGAAACAAATGCCCATCGTGAGAAGTATAATCGCTAGCTCTTCTGCCAGTCATCATGATCCTTCGTGTGGACCTGCCCTACAGTTAAGTAATGATAGATTAAAGTCGGATATCTGCAAGGGGGTAATCTGTGTTAGAGCTGGCGTTCCGCGAGAGTGACCCTGCTGTTTTCATGGGACAGACGCCACTGGTGGGCACGGCCAAAGCAATTTAGACCCATCAGTCTGATGAACAGTTCCATCAGAGAGAGAGAGAGAGAGAGATAAAGTGTGTGTGCGTGCGTGCGTGCGTGCGTGCGCGCGCGCGCGCGCGTGTGTGTGCTTGCGTGTGTGTGTGTGAAAACTTCACAACAGAGACGTCCATCTAATTCACACTCTCTCTCAACTAACCTGTCACATCAATCGGATCCCAAACAACAAGAGCGACGCAAAAAAAGAAAAAAAAAAAGTAAAAAAAAGTTGTTTGACGTGTGAAGAATCTCAGGGTCGGAGATGACTATCGCCCCACTGCCTGGAAGGCGACTATCACCAGGTGAAGACGATCAAACAACAAAGCAGATTGTCCGCCACACATCATCGCCTTCGCGCCTCGTCCCCCCCCCTTCCCCTCCCCCAACCTCACCTCCTCTCACTCCACCCCACCGAC
>CM065740.1:34282344-34309844 GCA_033310375.1 Conus canariensis
TCAGTAATATCTGCGCTGTTGGGCAGAATTGCATGAAATAGTCTGATGATGTTGATAGATCGTAACCTCATATTTGCTTCAAGGCGTGCATTTGATATAATTTAACGTATGTACTGTCAGTGTATGAAATGATAAATGTCAACTGATCATAATTTGTACGAAAATGTCAGTTTTGTACAATCGAAAATATCACTGAAAACGTAAGTCGTGAGAGTGCATATAACTGAGAACGTTAGTTGTGGTCAGTACCATTTTATTCCATTTTTAGGTACAAAATAGCTGGACAGTCTGATTTGGGTAGTTTCTAGCGTTTTGGTAGGAATTCCGGAGGAAACATCAACATTATAGTTTAACATGAAAGTACACTTACACATATGCATGCACACACACACACACACACACACACACACACACACACACACACACACACACACACACACACACACACTCACAAGCAGCACGCACATTGAGTTAAATGGTTATCACATAGACTCAGTTTGCTTACACAGGTGAGTCAAAGAAACAAACATGTGGAGAAAACTAGACCTGCAGAAAGTACGCACATTTCAGTACGATACGGAGTAATCCACAACAGATAGATCCGTTACAAATACACACAATCCACTACACGTACAATACATGTTGAACTACAGATAAGATGTACTAACCCCTACAGGAGTGACACCCAAACCACTACAAACGCTACACACAATACCCTACACATGCAATACACAAGCTGTGGTGCATATGACACATACTCAGCTACAGTTACGAGACGCAATGTCATTCAGATATGACATACAATCCCTGACAGATACAGTAAACAATCCGGTAGAGATAAGACTAGATAACCACTAAGATACGACACAAAGGACAAAGGACACATAATTCACCACAGACACAAGACAGAATCCATTATTGACTACAGACAACCCATGACAGATCTGATAATACACATTTTGGTTTCATTCATTCCTGGTAAAAACAAAGCAAGTAAAACATCAGAGACGAGAGTGAATGCTTCCGTTTTCTCTTGTTGGAGCGAATGCTTCAGTTTTCTCTCGTAAAATATAAATCTGCCGGAAAATCAGCAAAGGCAAGAAGGTTTGTAGAACACCGGAGTCCCCAAAGAGTGTTTCATGCCGAAACAGACAGGCCACGCAGCACGGTATCGTCTGCCCTTCTCGTCTGACATACCTTTTGCAGGAAACAGGTTTCCAAGTTATGTACCACAGTGCCAAACACTGGCGAAATACGTTTCTTGGATTTGACATCCTGAGGCAACTGCGCCGGTTGTAAACATGCAACTACACCTCGCTTGCGAACTAAATAACGGGCGAAACTGGACAGACCCGTCTATAAATTTTAACATGAGACGGAATGGATACACCAAGGCCTCTTTAAGTGCCTGAAAAGGAATTGGGGACCGAAAGAACATTGGGACCCCACTGACAAAACAGTTTGTACCCCTTGCTGAGCATCCCGAAGCTTAACGCTTGCTTGTATACACAGAGCTTCTTCAACCATCAACGATACAGCATTCGAATAAGGTACAGCAGCTGATGACAGCATCTTCGTATGCTGATACTCCCCAGAATGCACCGTAATAAGATAAGCAAGAATGGGTGTTGATGAGGAAAATTACAAAAAGCACCACGGTTATATGGCACAAGATAAATGGCCCAAACAATAGTTTTCTCTCTTGAACAATATCCCAGGCACAGTCGCGTGCAGACATCCTCTTCAGTTCTCCAGGTTCCAGGACACACCCGGCAGCTTTGGCTCCGTTACAGTCCAGCTGACCAGAAGGGCTGTTCGAAGGCTGTCGTCATGGAAACAGGAAACGTCGCTCCTGTCAGCGTATCTCCACCCCACCCCTGTTCTTCTATGGACGTTCTTTCACACATTTTATGCAACAAAACGTAACACTTTTAATCTCAGCCAACCCTTCAGACGTTAACACAGATACTGCTGAGCTCGAATGCCATTTTGCTCATTAAGTTTATCTTATATACACATCTCTTTTGCATTCAGATTATTCATTTTAAAAACCAAACATGCAGGAAACCGTTCAAAAGCATTGAAATGCATCACAAATACATAAAAAGCGATATTGATAGACAGCAATGCAAAATGGACAGCAACAGTCCCTTTCAGTTGCAAAACTCTCACCAGCTAATCGCCAGATCACAACATGGAAACTAGCATGCTATGAATTGTAGCGAGACAAAAGTGTTAAAAAAATCATTTTTTTTAGAACGAAGATCAGTGGGCGGGACACATGTGTAAAAACCACGAGAAGACTGTCAAATGAGATTTAAAAGAATACAAATGTCGAGGGAAAAAAAGAGTATCGGAAAAGGGGAAATCACTGGCACAAAATTTCCAAATGGCGGAAATAGGAGTTATACTGAGATATCCCCCATCCCCTCGGGAAGGGCAGAAAACAACAAAGGTTTTCTGAAAGGGGGACAGACGA
Source organism: Conus canariensis (assembly GCA_033310375.1). NCBI lineage: Eukaryota > Metazoa > Mollusca > Gastropoda > Neogastropoda > Conidae > Conus > Conus canariensis. The sequence continues at coordinate 34,284,824 of CM065740.1, forward strand.
ATGGGCCACAGAAACAGAAAAGCAATGCACGACCAGAGAGAGAGAGAGAGAGAGAGAGAGAGAGAGAGAGAGAGAGAGAGAGAGAGAGAGAGAGAGAGAACACATACATCCACCCTACCGTAAATCTATTCTTTGAGGCCAATGAAGAAAAATCTGAGTGGCACTAACAGCAACAAAACATTATCATCAATAACAACAACATGGAAAAAAAAGAAAGCGCTCCAAGGATTGCATGCTAATAGAATAAAAAAGAAAGCGCTCCAAGGATTGCATCTAAAGAATAAAAAGAACGCTCCAAGATGATCTAATTAAAAAGAAAGCGCTCCAAGGATTGCATGCTAATAGAATAAAAAAGAAAGCGCTCCAAGGACTGCATGCTAATAGAATAAAAGAATCCCTCTGAGTCCTGGGAAACTCCTCCACCAAGAAGAATGCCATCTTTGACAATGAGACGGAGCTCCAGGATGACTGTCACCAAATGTCCTCCTACTGCATGACGTCACTTGGGGTACCTGTTACATGAGGTCGTTGTCCCCGACACGATGGGCCACGCTTCCGTCTCCGATCAGGTTGGACAGGCTCTGCACGCGACTTCGGAACTCGGATACGTCCAAAGAGCTCCCCTGGGGAAGACATTGATAAGGGAAGAAACACACACACACACACACCGCGCGCGACACACACACACACACACACACACACACACACACACACACACACAACACACACACAAACGAAGAGAGATCAAAAGTGAGCAGCATGCATTTTCATCTTCCAAACACGGCAGCGCTAAACTTGCAACTCAACTTCTAACGAAGCCTCACTGGTTTCCTGTCTTGTGCAGAATTAAATACAAAAACTACTCGCATTTTTAAAATCAATTTCATAACTAGCTCTGCAACTGCATGTTTGTCTGATTTGGTCTCTGTCTACCCCCCCCCTCCCCTCCCCCCCCCCCCCCCTTCTGGCTCTTCAGAGGCAATGCTTCTGAACACCAATTTTTTTTTTTTTGTGAATGGGGGAAAAAATGTCTGCACATGATTCGAACAGATTTCCTCTCTCGCCCTTTAAAACACTTATCTTGTTTTGTTTTGAAAATTGTGTCATTTCAACGGTAAAGAAGTTGACTAAGAAACTAGACTGCTTAAACTTTGTTTCGTACCTTTTTATCTACAAATATTGATGTGTATGCCGAGTTCTGTGAATCGTCCAATTTTTCTCTCTCACTAACTTGTGACTGATGTAGAGCTTGTGCCATACATACATCTTCGCGCTCCGCTCTGCCACTAACACAGTGCCATTTCGATTGCCTTTCAGCCGGTGAGTACAGACGGTTTCTTCCTACCAAGGGAAAAGAATGTAATGGTATCACAAGCCTGACATACGTGGAAATGTTTATACATAAAAGAACTAAGCAGAATTTAAGTAAAAAAAAAGGCTACTTTACCATCGTGTCCAAGGCACATTGTTAGATTAATTCATAAATTAAGGCTGAATGCTTGGAACACTAAATTGTCTCATGGCATTACTTGTGTCTGCAGGGAAAACATTTCTGTACATCATCTTTTGTTTGAATGCTCAGTGTTGACCTCGCTCTATCAGGAGAAAGGTGTTGAGATGACTAACTTTGATAATGTCAGTGCTGTCTTATATGGTTCATATGTTGCTGAAATTGCCATGGTTATTTTGCAGTCACATGTTGCGACATTTTTTATTTTAGAAAGATCAACAATTTTGTGTACCACTAGGGTATTTCACTTATGTAAATATGCATAATATATCAGATGTGGGTTTGAAAGTACTAACGTGGATGATAAGTGTGAATTGTTTTTTTTTTTATTATATCAGAATTGTTTTTTTTTTATTATTATCATTTTTCAATTTATTTATTTACTTATTTTTTGAATAGTGTCTAAGATCATCTGGCGATGAAAAGACATTAAATAAACCACTGAACTGAACTGAAGAAGTAAAGAGGAATATCAATCAGTCTCTCTTGTGATTCAGCTTCTTTGCGCATGAAAAAAACCCCGCTTCATCTTCGAAGTTCGAAAGCAAATCTTGTCTAAGCATGTTCAGCTATTATTCTCCTCATACAGCGCCCCTCCACCCCTCCCCCTCCCGCCATTCCCCCAAATTAAAAATAGTAACGCAATCTGGTTGGTAGGGAGAACCGTCACCACTTTCATTCTCCAGTCTCACGGGTTTTCTCTGCCTCTGGTATAGCCCGGCTTAGGAATTCTCTCCCTTTACGTGTTGGAAACTCTTCCTCTGTTGCATCGGTCAAATCCAAGCCTAGGGTTCATCTGTTGCAACACTCAAAGCTCACCTGTTGTGACAGAACTACAGTCAATGTTTACACTCCCCCACCTCCCCCACCATTGCAGTAACAGAGCTAACTGCAAAACAGTCTTGGTTCCAGTCGTATCTATACATGTACGTTTGCATGTATGTGTGTTTCTTTCAATACATCGAACAATCAATCGATCGAATGATCGACCAATTAATCAATCAATTTACCAATCAATCAATCGAATCGATCGATCAATCAATAAATCACCCCCCCCCACCATTCTCTCTCTCTCTCTCTCTCTCTCCTCTCTCTCTCTCTCCTGTTTTTTCTTTCTCTCTGTATCTATCCATCTATCCATCGACTACTTCATTTTTTAATCTATGCATATTCATTATAAATGCATGCATACTATATGGAAGCTATGAATGTCGATATTGCATGTACCCTTTTATGCATGTATAATGGTGTGTCGTGCTGTAATGTAAATTTGAATCCTTGAAAAAGAAGTGCGTATATGCGTTGTATATGAGGGCATGTGTGCACCGCGCGCTTAAGTCCAGGCATTTGTAAACGAATATCATCATCATCATCTTATCATCATTCATCTATTTCTATTTTTACTATGATAATAATAATCATAATCATAATAACAACATACTACTACTAATAATAATGATAACAATAATAATAATAAATAATAATTACTATAGAAACAAATCAACTCTTCTCCATTTTCTTTTTGCACTTTGCACCTTGTGTGTTACTCACCAGTTTGAATTCTATTCACTACCTACTTCAAGGAATTTATATTTTCACTAATATTTGTCGGTTTGTGTGTCTGTCAACAAAAATGCGCGAAACCTCCCCACGTAATTTCAACGAAACTATTTGAAAAGATGGAATGGGGCTTCAGAGACGAACTCTTTAGACGTTGGCGCGGATCCCTGGTGCAGAATAGAATCTGAGGGCGGATTCAGGATCCGTTGAGCAGGATCCCGCAACAACTACAAAACTGATCATCATAAATTTTTGGGGGGAGGTTGGGGGGTGGGGTGGGGTGGGGGTGGGGTGGGGTGGGGGTAACATAGTTTTTTAATCAAACAATTTGAGAGTTGACAGGTGTGCATAAAGAGGACAGTGCCCAAAGGCATTGGCAGTATAACAGCACCTCTTCAGGTCACACTTACAAACAAGACTCCTCTATTCTCAAGACTAGAGCAATATCTACACGTAAACAACCGTGTATGATAAAGAATGAAGAAAGGATGCAAAAAAAAAAAAATGAAGCTTAAGCAATATTTTTGTCCCCATTTCTTCACAACATAAATGACAAAAGGTATATATTTTCTAAATCACTTTGGTCATAATGAAACTTGGTGGTATATATATTTTTCTAAATCACTTTGGTCATAATGAAACTTGGTGGTATATATATTTTCTAAATCACTTTGGTCATAATGAAACTTGGTGGTATATATATTTTCTAAATCACTTTGGTCATAATGAAACTTGGTGGTATATATATTGTCTAAATCACTTTGGTCATAATGAAACTTGGTGGTATATATATTGTCTAAATCACTTTGGTCATAATGAAACTTGGTGGTATATATATTTTCTAAATCACTTTGGTCATAATGAAACTTGGTGGTATAATATATATATATATATTGTCTAAATCACTTTGGTCATAATGAAACTTGGTGGTATACTATATATATATATATTGCTAAATCACTTTGGTCATAATGAAACTTGGTGGTAATATATATATATATATAATATATTTTGTTAAAAAAATATTTTAAAATGAAGTGGTAAAATCTACAATTGTTCTAGCTTTGCTATCTTCAGGATGTCTTTTGGAGCACTTTTTATATATAAGAACTTTTTTATATTGTTCATATATATATATATATATATATATATATATATATATATATATAAATTGCCAAATTCTACGTTTGGGAGACATTTAGCGTTTGACAACAGACATTAGAGAGACAAAAAATTTTAGGGAGACAATCCGGTGTCTCTACGTTTCACAAGCGTCTAGTTCCCGCTTTAACCGTTTTAACCGCCAGATCGCGCTGCAATAGCCTTGAAAAGATCGTGCCACCTACCCAAGACTGATCCATTTTGCGTTTGCGGGGGAAAGGTAAAAGAAAATTAAAAGTAAAATTTGGTGGTGTATACTTCACGGCAGTTGAAAAGTGACCTTTGGGAGTCACTTAGTTTTTCTTCAATTACTAATTTAAATTGGGATATATTTTTATAAAATTACTGCAGGGAACATATTTTATGAAAGAATCCCAAGTTCTTTTGACTTTAGCATCAGTAATTTTTCACGATAAATCCCTACCCTAAGGAGACATTTTCATACCCTATATATATCTATATCTGAAAGGCTTTTTCAAAGACCATGTTTTGCTGCATGTGTGAAGTGGAAATGGTCCAGAAGGAAATAATCAGTAGTTTGATTTAGTTTTGATAAAACATTTTTGGATTATCAAGTTTATACTTTTTTGTCTCCCAAATGGACCACCACATTACCTGTCTCCCAGACGTAGAATTTGTCATTATATATATATATATATATATATATATATATATATATATATATATATATATATATATATATTGTCTAAATCGCTTTGGTCAGAATGAAACTTGGTGGTATATATATTGTCTAAATCACTAAGGTCATAGTGGCATATATATTGTCTAAATCACTTTGGTCATAATGAAACTCAGTGGTATATATATTGTCTAAATCACTAAGGTCATAATGAAACTTAGTGGTATATATATTGTCTAAATCACTAAGTCATAATGAAACCTAGTGGCATATATATTGTCTAAATCACTAAGGTCATAATGAAACTCAGTGGTATGATAGAATGTGGACAAAGGACGACACTGTTAACTTTTGTCGCAGATCCGTTGTGCAGATCCGGATCGAAAGGCGGATCCCTTGGATCTGTGCAACATTGGTGGAAGTCTGCGCTCTCCCACATGCCTATTCAGTTTATCTACTGGTTCATTGTATAGGCCATGTTTTGATTTGAGATATTGACGTAATTCTTTTTTTTTTTTTTTTGTTTAACCGTCATTCATATTTAAATTCTGGTATGCATGATTTTTGAGTTTCTGTAATCAAGATCATAATGTCATCCATGAAATAACAAACAACTAAATGACTGACTTATCAATTGAGTGACTCACTTAATAGCTAACTTCTCGATCAATGCAGCTGAGTAACTAACAAAATAATTAACTGACCGACACAGATTCCACGTGACAAATCTAGGAACTAAGCAACAGGCTAACCAGCTGACTAACCGTTTACCTGACAGTAAGTTATATTTAAGGTTATCTGACTGCCTAAGTGACTGACTGACTGACTCAATAAGCGCTACATTGGATACCAAACTGCAGTGTTTTGTAGACAACTACGATGTATGTAGAACGCTGACAGAGCTGAATCATAGTAGGCCGATTGGGTCTAATCTCTCATCGAGTGACATCCAGACCGAAGAAAGGTCAACAACTCTCGCGACAAAGTTTGAAGTCTTTACTCCCAGTGGAAGACTCACAAGCTCAAAGTTCAGCCAGCGTTTGAAACGTCCCCAAACGAAGACGAAACTGTGAGCTCTTATAGAATTTGCCGGGCTTTATCTCCCCAACATTTACAAAGCTATCTCTGTCTCTTTGTCTCCGTCTCTCTGTTTCTGTCTGTCTGTCTGTCTGTCTGTCTGTCTGTCTGTCTGTCTCTCTCTCTCTCTCTCCACACACACACACACACACACACACACACAAACACACCTTTTAAAATGGCACAAATGGGGTGATGTGAAAAACGGGACGAAGTGTCGCAACAATGAGGTGGCAGTTCGTGGCTCGGCCATACTGGTGATCACCCAAGTCATATGAGTTTGTAAACGGCAACAGTGAGGTGTTCAGGATCGCAAGTTTGTAAAAGGCAAACAGTGAGGTGTTCAGGGCATCGCAAGTTTGTAAAAGGCAAACAGTGAGGTGTTCAGGGCATCGCAAGTTTGTAAAAGGCAAACAGTGAGGTGTTCAGGGCATCGCAAGTTTGTAAAAGGCAAACAGTGAGATGGTAGGGGAATCTGCGTCTGAACAAAATGGGGCGGTGTGTGTGTGTGTGTGTGTGTGTGTGTGTGTGTGTGTGTGGTGTGTGTGTGTGTGTGTGTGTGAATGGTGAGATTTACGTCTTTTTGCCCCGAGATCTTCAGTGATAAGTTGTTCCAACACTGAAGCCTGAATGGAGACGGGTTTCCATATCATTAAAGTTTCGCACAATTATAGCATAAAAAAAGAAATGTTTTCAAAAGATAACGTTTGAGAGCTATGAAGAGGCAGACTCAATTAAGCTACTCTGGAAACAAAACTATGAATAGCAACAGAAAAATGTATCATTTCTGGAACTTCCTAAAAGCCCCCGGACCTATGACGTCCTTCTGTCAACTCTAAGTGTAAATGATACCACGTGGTTTTTGTCAAACTGATGAGTTATTTGTACGATTTAAGTTTAATAAACATCACATTTTTATTTCATTTTATTCACCCCCGCCGCCCCTCCCCCCCCCCCCCCACTTTTTTTTTTTCTAAATCAAAACTTTTATAGCAAATACAAAACATAACCTTTCTGATCATCGACCGAAACTCATGCATGACAAAGTTAACAGTTTTGTGATTGTAACTAATAAACAAACGAACAAAAGAAGAAAAAATAAAACCCCAAAGATAGGAAGAGTGGAAGGGAGGAAGGAAGGAAGGAAGGAAGAGTGGCAGGCAAGATAGAAGAAAGGACGGAAGGAAGGAAGAAGGCAGGGAGGAATGAACAAAGCGGCCAACCATGCAACCAACCATGTGACTCATCCACCCGTCGCCAACTCTTTACCTGTAGAAATCTCTCTTGGCCCCCTCTGCTCTTGTAGGCCGCCCGCCCGTGTGCGATGCGCCGATTGTTGTAGGACATCATGTCTCCGGGCTTCAGGCGGTAAGACATCTGAACACAGCCCAGGGTTTAGTGATCATTTTTGAGCAGAGACTTTTCGTTTTCGTTCGTTCGTTCTTCTTCTTCTTCCTCTTTTTCTTTTTTTGTTTTTGTTTTGTTGTGTGGTTTTTATCTATTTTTGTTGTTGTTGTTGTTGTCATCTTGAGAGAGAGAGAGAGAAGAGAGAGAGAGAGAGAGAGAGAGAAGAAGAAGAAGAAGAGAGATACTGATACAGATACTTATTCATTAATAGGCCAGTGCCCCTCATGAAAGGGGTGCAACTAAACAATCATGCCCCCCCCCCCCCCCCCAATGTATCAATATAACTGATTAAGCGTAACATATTAAGAAACAAGCACTGATCGTAAATTAAATACTTTATGTAGATAAATGGAGAGAGAGATGGAGAGAGAGAGAGAGAGAGAGAGAGAGAGAGAGAGAGAGAGAGAGAGAGAGAGAGAGAGAGAGAGAGAGAGCAAAATGATTGACAAAGAGAAGGAAAACAGAAATAGAGAGAAAAGAGGTTAAAAAAAAGTCAGAAAGAGAGAGACAGGATACAGGAAACAAAGATAGAACGTGCAAAAAAAGGAGCGTGCAAATCGCCTGGTATTCTTCCTTGTTGTCACACACACACACACACACACACACACACCCCACACACACACACACACACACACACACACGCGCACACACACACACACACACACACACACACGCACGCTCGCACACACACACACACACACACACACACACACACACACACACACACACACGTGCGCGCGCGCGCGCAACACACACACACACACACACACACACACAACACTCACTCACACACATATACACACACACTAGCGCGCGCACGCACGAGCGCATTTGCACGCATACGAGCTTGAGCTCACACACCAAACAACAACATGCTGTCTACTTTTGACCATCCTTTTAAGTCAACCACCAGGGTATAAGAATATTTCAAAAAGTAAAATTCTATCGTGTAATGTCAGTAACCTCATTGATTCATAAATCAAAACTTTTAAGCTTAAAAAAAAAAGTACCAAAGACGTAAAATGCGTGTATTGTGGTAGAAAAACATCAAATATACATATACTTTTCTGATCTAAAGATTTTGCTAATTATTTTGCCTGTTTTTTCTCAGTCTCCCTTCGATAATGTTTGGCAAATTATACCTTACTAATTATGTTACTAGGACTATCGTGAACTCGAAGCCCTATTTCTGCTTATCTGTAATGAGAAACAGATATTCTCTCTTTGTATTAATGTTGCTTGCATTTTTTTTTCTGTGATTGTTGTTGCCACCTCAATGTAGATCTGCTGTTCTTCAGTTTGTCTTTAAAATCACACAGCATAAATAGAAATTAAATCGAAGGTCACACACACACACACACGCACACGCGCGCACACACACACACACACACACACACACACGCGCGCGCGCGCGCGCGCGCGCGGAGATACGCGAATCATTCTTGTAAATGCTGAAGATGTTGATAATTTCTACTTAGATAACGAGGAGATGTGTGCAGAATTTAGGGCCAGTATCATTTTCACGGAAGTTAGTGGGGGCTGCATGAAAATCAACAAACTCGGGGGGGGGGGGGGGGGGGGGAGGGGGGGGGGGGGAGGGGAGGAGAGAGAGAGAAGACAGAGACAGACAGACAGACAGACAGACAGACAGACAGACAGAGAGAGAGCAGAAGAGAGAAGAGTTCAAATGTAAAAAAAGTGAGTGACTAGAAAAGCACGGCACAACTGAAAGGTAACTTGCATAATCAAGGGTAGTAAAGCACAGATTTTTTTTTTTTATTTTTTTTTTTTCAGGAAACAAAACTTGCGACGTAGACGACAGAATTTCTTCGATCTTATACAGTTTACACCAAACATGCGGAAACTCTTGATATTCATATATCCCTCTAGAATTAGCATTAAATGCAATCGAAACATAAACAGATGCCTGTTGCACTGTTCTACCTTTTTCTTTCGAATGTAAAGGATGAGAGAGGAGGAGAGAGAGGAGAGAGAAGAGAGAGAGACAGAGTGAGAGAGAGAGACAACAGACAGAGAAGAGAGAGAGAGAGAGAGAAGAGAGACGAGAGAGAGAAGAGAGAGAGAGAGCAGAAGACAGACAGACAGACAGACAGACAGACACAGCTGATGGAAGAAGACGAAGTTGAGTTTTACCTTGTGCGGCCAATTGTTTGTCATGGAATAAAACTTCTTGTAGGCGGCATAGAATAGCTCGATCAGGTCCTGCAAAGTCAGCCTTTGTCCGTCAGGAGATCGATCGATCCATCCATCCACATATCAAACTAATCAAGGCATCACTACACCAAATCAATCAACCACTTGTTTGTCTAGTCATTTATCAGTCTCCTCTCCACTCCACGAGGGAATGAAGGGAAAAAATGAGGAAGGAAGGAAGGAAGGAAGGAAGGAAGGAAGGAAGGAAAGAAGGAAGGAAAAGAGGAAGGAAAACAAGATATGAAAGAAAGGAGGAAGAAAATTAGGAAGAAAAGATTAACAACTCAGAAAGGAAGTAAGGGAGGTATAACGAATAAAACAGGGAGTGAAACAAAGAAAGGAAGAAGAAATGAAGATACAAATCATGGAAGAAAGGAAGTTCGAAAAGTTGTTAGAATGAAAAAAGAAAAAAATAAAGTGAGAGAGAGAGCGAAGGAAGAGGGAGGTAGGAATCTGTTTCCAAGGAAAAACAACTAGACAAAATGAAAGAGGAGCGAGCAAATCAGTTCACACCAACCCAAGCCACACGACTCACCAATCCTTAGGACCTTAACCCATACCCGTACAGCTTCGTCTTGGAAACCGAAAGCGAAAGTGCACGGAGTGTCGTGCATTGTACGAACAATACGGAAGTGACGGCATTTCCGGTAACTATGCTTGTAAACATTTTGTTCGTTTGATTGTTTTCTTTCTTTCTTTCTCTCTCTCTCTTTTTTTTTCTTTTTCTTTTTTTTTTCCCGACTGATTTTCTGACTAAATTGCTCCCCACGTTTATCTCATTTACTCTAGTCCTGGCTACTCCCCCTCTCCCCCGAAATGAACGTAAGACTCACTCATTCAAGTGATTGGCTTACCTCAGCGACCTCTAGTGGACCCATGTGATGCGGCTGGTACCGGACGCCTATCAGCTGTCACGTGACACGGAGAGAGAGAGAGAGAGAGAGAGAGAGAGAGAGAGAGAGACAGACAGAGAGACAGAGAGAGAGAGAGAGGCATGTAAGGATATTTATCAATACAAAATATATTGGCATAGCCTCAGAGACAGAGACAGACAGAGAGAGAGAGGAGAGAGAGAGAGAGAGAGAGAGAGAGAGAGAGAGAGAGAGAGAGTTCTATAACGATATTTATCATATGCAAGAGATAAGATGGCATTCATCGTAAGCAAGAGGTATATCACGATACCTATCATGTGAAGGCTAGAAATTAAAAGAGTAAACTTCCCATGGCGTGTTAGCCGAAGGGGCAGTGTGAACTGCCAGAAGCTCACCGTTTCTAGGGCACGGCAAGATGGAGAGCACAGCCCATCCCTCTCCTTCTGCCGGCTTTAACCTTCCCTGGACTGAATCAGGTACCCATTTACTGCTGGGTGGACAGAGAGGGGGTTTTCAGACCGAAAAAAAAACGACCCCACGGGTGGTTCGAACTCACAACCGTCGGCTCCACAAGCAAAGGCATTAACCATTTGGCCACTGGTCCCTCAGCATGTACTAGCATTTATTGGATTGCAAGATATGACAATATTTATCATAAACAAGAGGTATATAATGGCATTGGTTGAATGTACGGGACGAAGATATTTCTTGTGTAGAAGAGGTACATAATGACATTTGTTATATGCGATAGGTACATGGGATTATTTGTTAAGAGGTAAATAATGCCATTTATGCTATATACGAAGTACACAGGCATGTTTATCATAAGAGGTACATATGGTGAATTAAAAGGTGTCAGAAGAGACAAACAACGTCCAAGAATGCCTTGCCTGAAGAAGACCAAAGAGGTCGAAACGCGTCGTGTTTCGTCTTGTAATTTGTCTGTCTCTTTTCGTTCGGCGGAACGGTCATTTTTCTTTGAAGTTTGATTCGATTTCCGCCTGCACTCACCTCACTTTGAAACTAAAAAGATGTCAGAAGTCAAGTTATATATTACAATCCGGCGTGCACAATTATGTGTGAACACGTCAGAAGTCAAGTTATATATTACAATCTGGCGTGCACGATTATGTGTGAACACGTCAGAAGTCAAATTATATATTACACTCTGGCGTGCACAATTATGTGTGAACGCGTCAGAAGTCAAATTATATACAAATATATTACAATCTGGCGTGCAAATTATGTTTGAACGCGTCAGAAGTCAAGTTGTATATTGCAACCTGGCGTGCACAATTATGTGTGAACACGTCAGAAGTCAAGTTGTATATTACGATCTGGCGTGCACAATTATGTGTGAACACGTCGGAAGTCAAGTTATATATTACAATCTGGCGTGCACAATTATGTGTGAATACGTGCTTTGTGGTTGTTGTTTTTCGTTGTGGTTTTGTTTGTTTATTGTTGTCACAATTGTTTTTCTATGTGAGGCCATCTTTGAAAGGATTCCGTTTGATCAGCTGAACCACAATCAAACCGAAATTGTCAATGGCGTTTTTGCGCTAAGTAGTTTCAAACTGAGTAAGAGCTATCTTTATTAAAGCTAAATCGTCTTTCTCATACAACGAACGTAAGCAAACGCTGTTCTAAATGGGAATCACAAACACTTGAGGACTCACACACACACACACACACACACACACCCCACACACACACGCACACACACACACACACACACACACACACACACACACACACACACGCACACACGCACACACGCACACACACACCACGCACTCAAACGCACACTCGTACAGAGAGACAAATACACAAACAGCAGAGAGAGAGAGAGGGAGCGCTCACATCTCCATCGTCGTTGAGAATAAATATAGTTCTCTTCTGAGTGTAGTGAACAGGCCAGTTTCTGGAACAAAACGCATATGATGATGATGATGATGATGATGACGATGACGATGACGATGACGATGATGATGATGGTGATGATGATGACGACGATGACGATGACAATGACGATAATGATGATGATGATGACGACGACGACGATGACGGCGATGATGATGATAATGATGATGATTATGATGATGATGATGATGATGGTGATGATGATGATGACGACGATGACGATGACAATGACGATAATGATAATAATGACGATGACGACGACGACGACGACGATGATGATGACGATAATGACCTGTTGTAGTGGATGGTGTCGTAAGTGGTTGGCACTGTGGCCAGCACGTGGAAGTCCTCCGGGTGCTGCTCTCTGAAGGTCTCGGCCACGTGGAACATGTCGGCGTACTCGCTCTCACCACCCTCGATCTCCGGGTCGAACCTGCGCGCACACAAGTCACCGGAGTCACACCAACACCTCAATCCGACGTATCAATAATGAATTATGTATTAAGACGTCACTGATGTTTCGGAAATGAAGCGCTACGCAACAGTTTCATAGCGTTGATCTCAATCGACAGACCTCAAGTTTCAGCTGTGGTCAGATTCTACAGTGTTGAAAAAGGAATCATGCCAGGACACTTGTCAAATTTCGCTCTTGAGGGCCAGTCTAGGCATTACAAATCATTGGCAAGGCAACTCATTGCCTGTTTTTTTTTTTCCTAAAGAAAAGTTATTCTGGAACAAAAACAACATACATTTCTATTCATTTCTAACAGTATGAAAATCATAAACAAGTTGCCAATCTTTTCCCTCAGGGACAAAAGTTAATATAAGTCAATATATCGCCACAAGGGAGTCCTGAAGAAGCCTTCGTGGTAAAAGCTTGATTAAAAAAAAAAATTGTCCCTATCTAGAAAGATTGCCAACTTGTTTTAATGTTCATTTCATTCTGCAATACCTGCGGACATTGTTTAGGTGTGGTGCGAGCTGTACCCGACAGTTTGTTTCCTTGAACCCATCCCCCCCCACTCTCTCTCTCTGTACGTGTGTGTGTGTGTGTGTGTGTGTGTGTGTGTGTGTGTGTGTGTGTGTGTGTGTGTGTGTGTGTGTGTGGCGCGCGCGCGCGCTCGCGGGCGCGCGCATGTGTGTGTGTGCTCGTGTGTGTCAATCATATTTTCCTCGGTGAATCACCATCATCATCACCATCACATCATCATCACCATCATCATCGCCATCACCATCACCATCACCACCATCACCATCACCATCATCGTCACCTCACCTGATACAGAACAAGGTCTGCAGACCCGGGGGAGAGGCATAGTAGACCAAGTCGTGGTGCAGCTTCAGCTCGTCCGTGGAGTAGGCGGCGTTGATGGGGGCCGGGGTGGACTTGACGTCCTCGACCTGTGGGACACACACCTCTATTGGCTGATCCACTGACTGCTCCCCTGAACGGATCCACTGATCGATGAGTGCTGCAGAACAATGCAGCCAACCATAGCCCGTGCAGTGACGGGGTTGGACTGTCTGTGTTGGGGATGAGTGCTGCAGAACAATGCAGCCAGCCATAGCCCGTGCAGTGACGGGGTTGGACGGGTAAATGCAGGGGTGGGTGGTGAGACGAGATGGAAGCAGGGGCTTGGAGGATGGGAAGAGGGGAGAGAAAGGAATTGGAGGACGGACAGGAGATGGGGGTGCAGAGGACGGGACAGTGCGGTAGTTCAGAACGCACTCTTTCTGAAAGCGAAAGGTGAAGCGTGATAGATCCACGTGACCAGATCCACGCGCTGGTTTGAACACAGAACCCCAATCCACCCACCTGTGTCCAGGGGGTACCCGTTCCGCATGAGATGCAGGTCATATCAAAACAGTGGAGGATGAGAGATGGGGGAGGGGGGGGGGGTATCGGCCTCATGTTGGCTGTGCCTCAGAGAAGCTGACATCTCTAAAACCTCTGGGTGCCATGGATCGCTGGATCACTGGCCCTCGCCCTGACCCCTGTCCAGCAACCCTGTCTGTCACCTGTCCACTCTACACCCCCCCCCCCCTTCATTCAGTCCCCAGGTCGTCAGTTTGTTTCTGAATGTGTCTGCCGAACCAGGTCTAGCAGGGTGAGAAGTGCAGAGCAGGGCAGTGAGAGCACTGTGGACACTACGCATCAGCAGCTGTTTCCTGTTACACTGATATTCTGGTTCTGTGTATAGTGGTCCGGGTGAAAATGGATTTATCCTGCAGCCAGTGGTCAATAGATTTAAATGACGGTAATGAAGGACAACTTACATGCGTGTGTGTGTGTGTGTGTGTGTGTGTGTGTGTGTGTGTGTGTGTGTGTGTGTGTGTGTGTGTGGTGTGTGTGTGTGTGTGTGTGTGTGTGTGTGTTGTGGTGTGTGCGTGCGTGCGTGCGTGCGTGCGTGCGTGCGTGCGTGCGTGCGCGCGTGTGTGTGCATAAGAGAGCGTGTGCGCATGCACATATCAACGCGTGGAAATGACTATATGTGTGCGTGCGTGAGTGCGTGCGTGAGTCTGTGTATGTGTGTGTATGTACATTTATATGAATGTGTGCATGCAAGTTTTATTATCATTGTCGAACATGCTGGTGGTGGTGGTGGTTGACGTGACAGTTTGTTGTTGTAGTTGTTGTTGTGGTGGTGGTGGCGGCGGTGTATATATATATATATATATATATATATATATATATATATATATATATGTGTGTGTGTGTGTGTGTGTGTGTGTGTGTGTGTGTGTGTGTGTGTGTGTGTGTGTGTGTGTGCTCTCGCGTGCGCGCGTAAGGAATATTACATGCAAGCAATCAAACGTACATGACGTGGGCAGACAAAAAAAAAAAGTCAGCAATTAAAAAGAAGAAAACAACAACAAGCAAATGAAAACAACAGTAAAAAAAAAGAAAGAAAAGTTAGACACACGCACGCACGCACGCACGCACACACACACACACACACACACACACACACACACACACACACACACAAACCCTACAGACAATCCCACGAACGTCATGGGAGTACTGATAAATACTCACAAAGCCATAGAGCGTGTGGAGGACGCACCCCGTTATCCTCTCACTGACCTGCGCAGGACAAAACAGTGAGAACTGAGAAACGTGACAACAACAACAATAAAATCCGACCGTCTTAAGAAGCAATGTACACCCTGCGCGCTTTGGCCCTTCCCTGCACCGGGTGAGATTCATAGGCTGGGGTACTGCCTCATTTTGAAGGAGCAAGTCTACAAAGACGACATCGGGGTGCTGACTGCCCTCGAATGATTCAACATTATTAGTATGTACATGTCAGGTTGGTCCAGAAGAAAATAAATGTTATGTTTAAACAGTGGGCAAATATCACGACATGTAAATAATGTATGATATACGTAGATAATTTACAACACGCAAGTTATGCATTAAGTAGGAAAGATGATTGTTTATGAAATATCTTCATCTAATTCTAAATTATTATGGTATTAGAAAGATAACTGTTTATAAATGATTTTCTTTTGATTCAAAATTATCATGCTATAAGTAAAAACAATTGTTTGTAAACGATCTTTCTTTAATTCAACATTATCACGGTATTTCGAAGATGGTATTAACTTAGTGTTGACAATGGGCACTTCCACAGACTTCCGTTTCAACTTGATGTGTGTGAGGGACGGGCTGAACCAGAAACTGACCGTGTCCATAATACCGGTAGGCCTACGACTGAATGGCCGAGAGCCTCATTTCGAACCAACCGTCCGTCCTCCAAACGTTGCAGGGGGTGGGGGGTGGGGGGTGGGGTGGGGGGGAGACACTTAACACTTTGATATTTTATTGTCATTACCAAAGAGGTCTTTTGACAAGGGGGGAGAGGTAACAGAACAAAAACATTTCCCTCTTCCTTTCCTGCAAACAAATAGTACACTTTCATTCCTAGTGTGTATCAAATCCAAAATTAACAAAAACAATAAATTCGTAACATTTCGTTATGTCTCACCTCACGCACAGGAGTAATGCAGTAAGGTTTAAAAAAAAAAAAAAAAAAAAAAAAGCACCTTAAGACTGACTCGACCATCCGCTGAATCAAATGATGACATTGTATTGAGAGAGAGAGAGAGAGAGAGAGAGAGAGAGAGAGAGAGGAGAGAAAGTGATGGTGGAAAACGAGAGAGAGAGGAGAGAGAGAGAGAGAGAGAGGAGAGGGAAGATGTACGCTTAGTGAAGACATTTGCTTTCATCCTTAATTTCAAATAGTTTTAAATGTAGGCCACCCCAAAGCTCAGCGTATATGGGGAGCAGTCTTCATAGGGAGTAATGGGCACGCAGCGATGGTTTCTCTTTTTAAAGGGTTGTCCCTGTATGCGGGTTGTAAGCCGCCATTTTGTCGTCAGTCCACCGTGTTGTCACCGCTAGGAAAATGGCGGTCAGGGTCAATCGCCGTGTTGTACCCGGTGCTCGCCGGTCTGTCGCCTTTCGCGGCTGACTTGTCGCCGCCGTCCGCTATCCGTTAGCGGCTCGGAGCCTTCTTCCTCCAGATGCTTACTTTGCAGAGATTGGCAAAGACAGACTGCGCGAGTGGAAAGCCACAACAAAACGTCTAAAGAACTTTGCCGTGATTATGATGCCATGTGGAATGTACGTTAGAATGCGTATGCAATTTTTGTTGAAAGAAATGCTTAAGGCACAGGACAGACATTCATATCTAACTGGGCACGATACGGACATCTACATCTAACTGGATTGTTATAAATGCATTGCCTTACATTACATCCGTTGATTTTTATTTGAATGAATGCATACAGTTTTTTCTTCCTCTGTGAAAAATAAAAGAATATACGCTAGAAAAACCGGGAGTACCAGCTATACGATGACTGGGTTTTGATATGAAGATGGGACGGAAAGCAGGATTCATATGATGCATATGGATCGCATCGCCCTTTACATGGGATGCCAGAAATATTTCGCAATTATTCGTTTTTTATTTAAATTTTCGTGACTACTACAGTTCAATCTGTCGAGTCCAAACCATATCGTGAGGCGATGTGTTTACGTGTTATATTTACAAATGCCTAACATCTATCTTCAACACAGAAAAATTTTTGGCGGCGGCGGGGGCGCCCTCATCATCATCATCAGAGCCACTAACGTCAATTTTCCTGCCAGTTTCATGCACATAACTGTCTAATCTGTAGAAGCCCATGCTTGTAGAGGCGAGACTCTGTTTTGGTACAGAGCTGCAAAATGTAGGATTTAATTTCTTATAACTTTTGTTATAATAAATATTGTACTATCATTTTAGCCCGTTGGCATCATAGCACGTATTTGTCCTTTTGTGTGCTTCAGTGTATTGGTCAGGGTCCTATTCCGCCTGTTAGTGCGTTGGGGAGGGGGGAGGGGGGAAGGGGGAGTGGTGCAGACTCACCTTTCGGCCCATTCCTGGTTGAGGGGGGATTCCCTTCACCAGACAGATGCCTCGGCGGTTCAGGTAGGTCACCCACCTGGACAGAGGGCAGCGGTATATCAGTGGTCCGCCATGCTGGTTCTCTAGAGAGGTCACTCTCTCAATGTCCAAGAGCTTGGAGTTTGAAGCGCCTTTCTCGTACTTTCCACGCGCAGTGTAACTTACACTATCATTTGACAAAACTTAGAAACCAAGAAACCAAGGAACGACATCTATTTTTCATTAAATTAAAAGAAAAAACTTTGATGGCAAAGAAACCGACAAAAAAGCAGTCAAACGATACATATTCTTAAAGAAAAAGGAGAGAGGAGAGAGAGAGAGAGAGAGAGAGAGAGAGAGAGAGAGAGAGAGAGAGAGAGAGAGAGAGACAGAGAGAGAGAAGAGAGAGAGAGAGCGACAGACAGACAGACGAAGAAGAAGTAGTTGATCTGTAGTGTGTATAAAGCAAAACATGTTCAGTGATTCCATACATTAACAAGTCCTGGGACTCATCATTGACATTCATCTAGACCTTCATGTCTGGGAGGAAGAACAGACTGTACAAAACAATCCAAAATACACAGACGTGTTTCTGGTGAACTCTTACTCCATCCCTAGTACCGAACATTCTTCAAGGGGATTCTTTTAACGCACAGTTCTGTATCTCCGCCAGGAATTCAAGTTTCCCTCTTAGATTGGACATGCCCTTTACACATGCACTGTTTCAAACGTTTGCAACTCTGTGCGTTTAATAAATACGACGCGTTAGCTGAATGCGTCACTTACTAGTAACGAAAGCACCACAAACCCTTCTTGCTTTTTTAGATGTGACTACTGAAGTTCTCCAATACGTGGCTTTCTGTTGCCCGTTAGTAATAAGTTTGTACAAAATGCAAAGCATATAAACGTACTCCCAGTTTATCTTGAATACAAGTACTTTCTGAGATATTCCGTAAAGAAGAAAAACCGTTTTTGGGCCGTTATAACGGCTATTCTGGTAAAATATAACATCGGGCATCATCCGTGACCAATAATGAACATACGTACACATTTTCAGAAAGATCGGCCCAGACGTTTTGTCTGGAGCGAGTGGAACACATTTTGACCACGGACAGACAGAGAGACAGACAGACAGACAGACAGACAGAAACACACACACACACACACGCACCACACACACACACACACACACACACACACACACACACACACACACACACACACACACAGCATTTCTTCGTTCCCATTGTAAAGTACTCCCTGTTCTATAAGAACTGGGAGTACAAAAAGTTCAAAACTCAGCTGCCAGACTTGTTATGAAAGCACGGACGCATGATCATGTCTTACATTTCCCTAAGTGCCTTCATTGGCTCCCATGGTTATAAGACTTCACTACAAAATTCCCGTGCATTCCACAACTCTTCTCTGTTTTTTTTTCCTTCTCTATAATTCTGATTATACGTCCATCTATGTTCCATCCAGGCAGCTCTATACATCAAGAGACACATGTATTCTGTTCAACCTCTTACGAAAGCTACAAACTTTTGGCTTCCGCTCTTGTTCTTACCATGCACCAACACACTGGAACTCACTACCCTATAATCTACGTCACATAGAAAAGACCGCCACTGGAAAAACGAAAAGCGTATGCTTTTCTTGCAAAGCAACTTGAAATGCATAATGATAAAGGACAACTCCCCAAAACTTAGGCTTTTCTTGCAAAGCAACTTGAAATGCATAATGATAAAGGACAACTCCCCAAAACTTAGGCTTTTCTTGCAAAGCAACTTGAAATGCATAATGATAAAGGACAACTCCCCAAAACTTAGGCTTTTCTTGCATAACAGGTTTGAAACATGTAATAAAGAAAGACCTATCCGCGATCGATCGTTCAATCCGGATCCGTCCCAGATCTGATTGTGTTTATTGCTGCTGGGTTACGTTTCCTCGTTTGACGAAGTTTGATTAAAGTAGGTGCAAACAGGGGTGGCTGCAGGCGAAAATCTAAACAAATTTTAAAAGGTATTTAAACTAACTCTGCCAGATAAAATGGACAAACAAATTACAGACAAAACACAACGCATTTCGACCCCTTAGGCCTACTACAGGCAAGATAAACCACGCGCAGGACGACGAAAATGAACAACGAGCAAACACTTATCTTGTCAAGTTTGTCGGCACGTTGGGTGTTAATTAACATAGGTATAGTTGTTCTTTTAAACTGCGTATTCCTGCTTGCAGACACGAAACAACCAACCAACCAACCAATCGACCACAACCAACCAACCAACCAACCAACCAACCAACCAACCAACCAACAAGTAAGCAATCAAACCAAACACTGTGAGTAACAACAAAACGATGTAATTTCAATATTGGAGATTAAGAAAAAACAACAATGGACCAAAAAAAAAAAAAAAAAAAAGGAAAAAGAAAGAAGAAAAAAGGATACATAATGGATCGCCCCAGTGAACGTGTGCTAATATCCAAAGTACTGCACATCGAGTAGTGTTATCGGACGAACGTGTGCTAATATCCAAAGTACTGGACATCGAGTAGTGTTATCGGACGAATGTTCGTGTTCTGTGCCAATTAAAAAAAAATTGTCAGTAGAAACTAGAGAGTGGTTCTTACTTCCTTTGTGAATCACATCATCACTGACCCTGTGAACAACCCTGTAAGTCTGAATCCAAAACTATTTCCTTGTTTCGTTTTGGTATGTGTGTGTGTGTGTGTGTGTGTGTGTGTGTGTGTGTGTGTGTGTGTGTGTGTGTGTGTGGTGTGTGCGCGCGCGCGCGCGCGCGCGCGTGCGTGTGTATGTGCGCGTGTATGTGTGTTTCGTTTAGTTTTGATTGCCTGACAGACACACCTCCGCAAAAAAAAAAAGAAAAAGAAAAAAAAAGAAAAAGAAAAACGGCCCCCGAAACAAAATCCTACTCTGCAATACCCTGTCAGCGCGCAGAATGATTACCTGTAAGAAAGCACGTGGTTTGGTTTTCACTTCCTTACCGTAATACTCCTTCGTCGCTACTCATCACTTCATCGTACGTCACTTCCGGTATCGTCTTCTGCAACGGAGAATGGTGAGGGAGTTCAGAGGAATGACGTCACAAGAAGGCAGTGCAGAAGGATGATGATGGAAAAAAGTACACGGTAAAATGGTGAGAAAATTTAAAAAAAAAAAAAAAAAGTGACTCAATGAGGCAGCTGTGATGGATTCTGCGAGAATTAGGTGAACGATGACATGGCGAAAGGATTTAGAAGAATGGTGACATGGCGTATGAATTCAAAAGAATGGTGACCTCGTGGATACGTTCTGAAGAATAGTGACTTGGCGAGAGGTTTTGAGAACGGTGACGTAAAGTAATTTTTTGTTTTTAACAATCTGTGGACATGGTCAGGAAATGTAGAAGAACGGTTACATGGTGAAGGAATTCAGAAGAATGGTGACACGGCGGGGGGGATTTATGAACGGTTTTATGGCGAGATAATTTAGAAGAGTGGTGATACAGTGAAGTACCTTAGAAGAATGGTGACAGCGTGTGTGTGTGTGTGTGTGTGTGTGTGTGTGTGTGTGTGTGTGTGTGTGTGTGTGTGTGTGTGTGCGCGCGCGTGTGCGTGTGCGTGTGCGTGTGTGTGTGTGGGGGGGGTTAATAAAAATGCAGTTTAGTGAGGGAACTCAAATGCAACGTTACAAGGGAGGGAGGGGGTAGTGAGGGAACTCAAATGTAACGTTACAAGGGAGGGAGCGGGTGGTGGTTAAATGAATAGTGACAAAATGAGGGGGGGGGGGGGGGGGGGACATAGTGAAGGTATTAAATGAATAGGGACATGAAGAAATTTAATGAATTGTGACATGTCGGAGAAATGACATGAACGATGACACGGCGAAGGAACTTTAAGAACGGGAACTGGGTGAGGGACTACAGATGAATGGCGGAAAGGCCAGGGGTTTGGGTCAATGCTGACAAACCGAGGGAATCTGGATGGATGGCACACAGTGGGAAAAATGGGAGATGAACGGTTAGAAGGGGAAGAATTTTAGATGAACGCTGGTAAGGCAACGGGATTTAGATTAATGCTGACAAACCGAGAGAATTTGGACGAATGGCGGCACATAGTGGGAAAAATGGGAGATGAACGGTTAGAAGGGGAAGAATTTTAGATGAACGCTGGTAAGGGAACGGGATTTAGATTAATGCTGACAAACCGAGAGAATTTGGACGAATGGCGGCACATAGTGGGAAAAATGGGAGATGAACGGTTAGAAGGGCAAGAATTTTAGATGGACGCTGGTAAGCAACGGGATTTAGATTAATGCTGACAAACCGAGAGAATTTGGACGAATGGCGGCACACAGTGGGAAAAATGGGAGATGAACGGTTAGAAGGGCAAGAATTTTAGATGAATGCTGCTAAAGCAACAAGATTTGGATGAATGGTGACATGGGTATGGAATTGTTGTGTGTGGTGACTTTGTAAGAGAATGCAATCAACGATGATATGGCGTGGGAATCAAATAGTGATGATACTAAATGAATGATGGCATAGTGGGCAAAATAAACATCAACGTAGTGAGTTGATTCACCAATGGTGACATGAGGGAATTCAGATGAATGATGATATTTTGAGGGAAATGAGATGAACAGCGACATTTTCTGCGAATTGAGATGACTGAGGAAAGCATTTGATAATGAACAATGACATAATTCAGATGAATGCTGGTACAGGGAAATCAAATCGCTGGTGAAGAGACGTGCAATGCTGACACGGTGAGAACATTTGGAACCATCGTTTAAAGAATTCCCATTTTCTGGTGTTTGCAATGGTGTTATACAGCTGAATCATTTTCGTTCTTGCAGTGAGAGAAATGGATTCATATTCTATGAAAACACGGACTACCTCACCCCCCCCCCCCCCCATCCTGACCCTCTCTTGTTCTCCTGAGTTATCTGTGTTAAAAATATTTTCGGGTGGGATGGGTAAGTATTGACTGAGAGAAGAGAATGTCAAGTAAGAATGAAAATGTGAGTGAAACGCCAGCGTGTTGATATATCAAACAACGCACATACATATACTTAAACAGAGGTACACATGCACGGGCTTGCAGGCGCGTGCACACCCACACCCACACAAATGCACACAGACAAATAGACACAGACGCGCACGCACTAACACACACCAGCACACACCAATACCCACACACATACACACACACACACACACACACACACACACACACACACACACACACACACACACACACACACACACACACCTCCGTCGTATAACGCATGCGAATCGTTTCCCTCCGTTCCTTCATGGACTCTGGGGAGTAGCAATGGAACTTGAGGAACTTGAGAGGAAACACTCCTGTGTGACCACCTTCATCTTTCCACTGTACCTCCAGACACCCCTCTCCTGTCATCATCATCATCACATCATCATCATCATCATCATCATCATCATCACCGTCATCACCGTCATCACCATCATCACCATCATCATCACCATCATCACCGTCGCCGTCGCCGTCGCCGTCGCCATCATCATCATCTTCATCATCATCGTCGTCGTCGTCGTCGTCGTCTTCATCATCATCATCATCATCATCACAATATTCATCATATTCATCATCAGTATTACCACCATCATCATCTTCACTATCATCATCGTGTCATCATCATCATCATCATCGTCGTCATTGTTATCACCGCCATTATCATCTTCAACCTCATCATCGTGTCGTCATCATCAACATCATTGGAATCATCATAGTCATTAGAATACCATCGTCATCATCATCATCATCATCATTAGAGTAATGATCGTCGTCGTCATCATCATCAGCATCGTCGTCGTCGTCATCATCATCATCATCATCATCATTATCATCATCATCATCATAATGCACAATAGACAGCGTTGTGAACAGACATCGAACAGAAGTAGAGATCATGGTCTGTACGGTCACAGACATGATGTCATCAACAGACAGACCTAGTCCTGGTTTGTGGTGAGGTATCTGTTGACCATTTCCCACAAAACATCAGGACATAAGGCCTTTCGTTCGATTGAAGAAACGGTCTGATAATCCCCCCCCCTCCCACCCGGCCTTCCCCTCCCTAAACTGCCCCCCAGCCCTTTCTCCCAGAGTCACCCCCCCCCCTCCTCCCTCAGCCTCCCTCCCTTAGTCTCGACAAGGTGGTCTGGTCATTAGTCTTTCAAATGAGATGGTAAAACAACAGAACCTCTCGAGCAGTGTGCATGTTGCGCATCTTGTAGAACTGACAAGCAGTTGTTCTCACAGGTATCATATCTTAACACATATGAAAAAATATGCAGAGAGTTCAGCAAGTATATACCTACTGACTGTAAAAACAATATACTGGCGTCCAACAATGATAACATATTCTATCCTAGTACAGCAGTGTAGAAAAGAAAAAAAAGATATACACTGCAGTTTAATGCGACGCAATACAAAGCGATGCAATACATTACAATATAATATAAAACAAATCAGTTCAATGAAATCTGTTACAATAACGAACCAGAATACACCACAATACTGTACAACACAGTAAGCTACAGTACAGAGCTGGTGCAACACGATAGAGTTCCAATACAAAATAGAACTGTACGATGCAAAAAAGAAATAGATTACAAAACAACACGGTGCAACACAGCACCGTATATTGCCACAAAATACAATTACATACAGCACTATACAGTGCATTATAACGCGGTGCAATACACCACAAAAGAGTACAGGACAACACAGAAGAGTGGAGTATACTGCAACACAATACAGTGATAACACAAGAAAGTACAATATAACCCAGTATGCACAGTACAATGCTGTACAGTTCAATATGGTTCAATACGAAACTGAGCAGTGAGGCAGAATACAATATAATATAATACAATAAATACAATACAATACAATACCAGACATTACACGACAATAAAATTATACATTACAATGCAATGTCATACAACGCAATGCAATACAATACAATATAATACGTTTATACAATGCAATGCAATACTGCACAATACAATTATGCAATGCAACGCAATAAAAACAATGCAATACAATACAATTATACGACGCAATACAATACAATAAGTACAATTATACAACGCAATGCAATACAATTTAATACATTAATACAATAAAATGCAATACAACAGAATTATGCGATACCGAGTAATGCAATACA
>CM065740.1:34317344-34324844 GCA_033310375.1 Conus canariensis
GGCTGTAATGCTATGGACTATCAAACTGTTTGTCATTGAGAGAGAGAGGGGGGGGGGGGCAGCGAGCGAGCGAGCGAGCGAGCGAGAGAGAGAGAGAGAGAGAGAGAGAGAGAGAGAAGTTGTTAGGGAGGGGGGAGGGACTGAGGGTCATGGAAGGGGAGATAAGTAAGGAAGGGGAAGGGGAGTGGAGAGAGAAAGGGGGTGGAAACGACAATGCAAAGAAAGTGTCTTAAAATTAAAAAAATTAAAGAAAACAATAACACAAAACCGATCTCTAACAGCAAAAGTGTATCATGGAATTCTCTCTTGGCAACAGAACCGCTCGTTCTAGCTGGAGTCCACTGTCGTCTCCTGTGCGAGTCTCGTCAGTAACTGAGAACTGTTCGTGTAATTCTGCCAGTTGGGTAGTATATAACGGAGCTGTAATACTACCTATAAATCATTATTCTGCTGCCGTCACGGGTAAAAATCTCAATCCAACAGCCTCCCACAAAAGGCCAGCGAAGGGCAGAATAAGACTTTACGGGAAGAAAGAGCCATATAACATAAATTGCAAAGCGTCAGTAATGAACGATTTATTTGAAAGGACCTACACAGCCTACCCTTCCATTTAAGATCAACAACATACAACAACAACAACAACAACAGATTTCTGTGTTCCCGTCATTATCTGTTTGTCTCTCCGTCTGTTTTTCTCTCTGCCCCTGTCTGTCTGTCTGTCTCTCTTTCTGTCTCTCTGTCTGTCTGTCCGTCTGTCTGTCTCTCAGGTGTCTTTCTCTGCCTCTCTCTCTCTCTCTCTCTCTCTCTCTCTCTCTTTCGGGGTTCACTTCCGGCACGCAGAGTGTCAACATCAGCAGTAAAGTGCTCTGGATTCTAAGTGAAACTGTGAGGTGTACAGTTATTTTTGTGAAGTGTCACTGTGCTAGCAATATCATGCCTGCGATACCTCTTTCTTTTCGTGTTGTCTGTGGTGGGTTTGTGTCTGTTTTTCTTGATTTTATGGATCGACGTGTTTTGAGAAAGGCCGCGTTATTCTATAGGACATTGAGGATTTGTACGTGGCAAGGCGGTGTCACCGTAGGTTTGCTCCTCTCTATATTATATTACGGACTTTTACTTCAACGTTGCGGTGATGTTGAGCTGAACCCCGGACCTGTTACTGGCAGCAAAGCAACAGACCTGAGGCAGACCAGACTGAAGAGCGCCAGCGGTGGTTCACCAGCATCCACCTCCTCTCCCTCCCGTTCAGCTACAGAACCCAGTCTTCGTGATGTGTTGTCTTCCATTCAGGACCTTAACTGTAAGTTCGATGAGATGAAAGTTGATATGAGGGAGATGAAAGACATGTATGCTGGACTGCATGAGGATGTTATATCTTTGAAAAATGAGGTCAGTGATCTCAGACGTGAAAATGAAGATTTGAAGGCACAGAATGACAGTCTGATTGGAGAAGTGTTGAAACTGGAACAAAAGACGGACGATTTAGAATGTCGTTCAAAGAGGAACAATGTTATATTTCATGGCATACCAAGGAGAGATCGGGAAACCAAACAGGATTGTGAGGGCCTTGTGCATGATTTGTTAACTGACAAATTAGAACTGCCAAGAGACATACAATTTGACAGGCTCCACAGGTTAAACGGGAAACCGGACTCTCCGATTATTGGGTGTTGCACTTTCTTTAAGGACAAGGAGGCCATTCTAGGTGCCAGGCATAGGTTGAGGGGTACCAAGGTATTTGTCGGTGAAGATTTCTCCCGGCGAGTGAGAGAAATACGCAAGAAACTTGTCCCTCACCTGAAAGATGCAAAAAAAGAAAATAAAAAGGTGTCAATGATTTTTGATCACCTGGTTATCGAAGGGAAAAAGTATTACTTGGACCAGGACAGTAATCTGACAATTTCAACCTAGGGATATGGCCGGCCTGTTAAAATAACATCAAAACAATATGATCCGTCAAATATTTACATAAATCTAAACGTAGAGGGGAAGGAAAAAACTGTGTCACCGTTTAAAAGAGAAGGTAAGGATGGCACATCACGTGCGGCTTCGGTTTGGAGCAGTGACACGGCTGTGTCAACGCTCCCCGTCAGCTGTAAAGCTCACGACAGAAATCGCTCGTGCAATGTGCCATTGAACCGGACACATTCGGATGTTTCTACTGGGGGTGATAAACGTGTACCTGATGACACACCAAATGTTATTCATGCACATGATGAAAGAATGGATGAAAGTGTGTTTCCTTCTGTGTTTGATAAATGTTTTTCTTCTGAATTGTGTGTGCATAATGAAAGAGCAGATGGAAACAATCTATCCTGTTCATTGAATACTTGTTTATCTTGTCAAGGTCCCGTACAAAATGGATTGGTGGAAAATGTTTTATCTTCTTTGACAAATGATCATTATTCTTCAGATGCTGGTACAGGCAATGGAAGAATGAATGAAAGAATGCATAGAGATGCTTTACCTTTCTCATCTGTTGAATCATTTCCCTCTAAACTTAGAACACAAAATAATGCAGAGAATGAAAATGTGAATGAAAATGGTTTTGTTTCATCATCAAATGGAGGTTTTTCCTCTAAAATGTTTGTACATAATCGGAACGAAAGTGAGAATTTGTTATCTCCAACACTGAATGAAAGTGCTCCTTTCGAAGTTTGTGAGCATGGTTTAAGAAACGACGGAGATGATTTATGTCTCATGGGGAACAATCGTTCTTCTGCTTGTATTGATTTTCACATACCAAGCTTTATCCCATTGTCTTCATCAAATGAAGAGGTTAATGTAGTGTCTGATAATAGAAGAGAAAGAGCAATTCTGAATGATCAAGATAATTTTACAGAAAGCATCTGTGGTGCGAGTTTGGCTGGTACGAACGGAAATCATGTCTCATTTTTGCATTGGAATGTAAATGGCTTGCTTTCTAAGCTATCTGATAAAATGTTTATTTCGTATATAACGTCTTTTGATTTTGTTTGTTTAGTAGAAACTTTTGTTGAAAATTTACATTCAGATGTATTCAGCAATTATAAAGTCTTCTGTAAACCAGCCGTTCAGTTTACGAAACACGGACGAAGATCGGGAGGAGTCGTATGTCTTATCAAAATGGAATTTTTACCTTTTGTACAGGCATTACCGATTGATCTAAACAATACCATTATGTTCAATATTTCTAAAGATGTCTTTGGTCTTACAAAGAATGTTCTTTATGTATGCACATATGTACCTCCAGAAAATTCACCATACTATGCTTTTTATGGTATTGATAATGGCATAAGTGATTTGGAAAACTGTCTCTCTGATGTTATGCTCAGTATGCCTGATACGTATGTACTTCTGGCTGAGACTTAAATAGCAGAATTTCTAACATTTGTCAGGAATTTCCAACCCAAAATTGTCCTTTTAGTTTGCATAACGAAACCCTTATAAACAGATGTTCAGAAGACAAGATATTAAACAGGTATGTTAAGCTCTTGTTAAACATGTGTACTGTGTTAGATCTATGCGTTTTAAATGGTGTGTGCGACGGCGACCGTCAAGGTCGTTTCACATACATTTCAGAGTCAGGGAACAGTGTGAATGATTATTTTATAACTTCCTATGACATGTTTAATGCTATTAATATATCGTGCAGTCTTTGTGTGAATGAACGAATTGAGTCTGACCATCTGCCTCTAGTATTCCATATAAACTCACTTTTTGAAGTAAGAAATGGAAAAGGTATCAAGAAAAACATACAAGTAATAGAGAGGTATAAATGGCAAGATGAATATGCTGATACTTTCTGTGATCTAATGAATAGTCACATGCTTTGTCAATGCTGGAGAATGCAGTTACTCTGATCGATGATGACATTAACGCCGCTTTGAATATATTTAATGCTTGTATAAAAGATCAAGCGGAGTGCATGAGGAAACAGATAAGAATAAATGACACTCTGAAGAATGATGATTGGTTTGATCATGAATGTTATAAAACCAAGAGAGACGTGAAACAACTTCTAAGAATATCTAGAAATACATTGGACGATAAAGACAGAGACGTTTATTGTAAAGCTCGAAGGGAGTATAAGAATCTTTTAAAGAGGAAGGAGAACGAGTATAATTCTTCTTTGTTATGCAATTTAGTTACCTCAGTTGAAGATCAGCAAGAGTTTTGGAAATACATGCGCAGAATATCAGTTAAGAAAAGTAGTACGCATAACAATATCTCTGTCAGCGATTGGGATAGGCATTTCAGAGATCTTCTCGAAAAAGATGCTGAAGAAGACGCAGAAGAAATAGAAGATGAGATACCTTTTCTCGATTCTGATAACGATGCAGGGTTCCTTGACAGTATAATTACTAGAACAGAAGTGATCTCTGCAATTAAAAAACTCAAGAAAAAAAAGCTGCAGGCCCTGATGGCATTGTTGGAGAATTATTCAAAAATGCCGGAAATATCGTAATTGATTTCTTCGTCAGATTTTTCAATTTACTTTTTGACAAAGGGATATTCCCTGATAACTGGACAGAATCGATTATATTGCCATTATTTAAGAAAGGTGAAGTCAATGATCCAAGTAATTACAGGGGCATATCACTTAGTGATATAAGTAGTAAATTATTTAGCTCTATAATTAACTGTAGACTGCAAAAGTGGGTGGAATTTAATAATAGCACGGGTGAGTGGCAAGCGGGTTTTAAGAAGGGTTATTCAACTATCGATCAGATGTTTACCCTTTTGGCTATTGTACAAAAACAGTTTTCATGGAATCGCAAATTATATGTGGCCTTCATTGACTTCGAAAATGCATTTGATTCCATATCTAGAAAATTACTTTGGCCAGTGCTTCAAAAGAATGGAATAAAGGGTAAAATGTACCAATGTATCAAGAGCATGTACAATTGTGTAAAAGCAAGGGTCAGGTGTGGTGGTGAATTTACAGATTACATAGTTTGTACAAAAGGTGTAAAGCAAGGAGATGCATGTAGTCCTGTTTTATTTTCTTTGTTTATCAACGAATTAGCACAAGAAATCATAGAGAAGGGAAGACATGGTGCAACACTGTCTCCAGATACAGTTGAGTTGTTTATTTTGTTACTGGCAGATGATATAGCTTTGTTGTCAGAAACACCAGTTGGCCTTCAGACCCAGTTGAACAATTTATGTAATGCAGCTTTTAGACTCCAACTTAAAGTAAATATGAAAAAGAGCAGTGTCGTGGTATTCAGAAAAGGGCACCTTGCAGCACGAGAGAGATGGTTTTTTAATGGTGAGCAAATGGCTGTCGTTAACTGTTATAAATATCTTGGTATTCATTTTTCCACCCGACTTAGTTTTGTGGCTGCATGCACAGATCTCGCAAGCAGAGCGAGAAATGCTTTGTTATCAATTCTGCAACGATTGTTCGTACTTAATAATAATTCGCTGAAAGTATTGTTAAAAAATTTTGATACTCGGGTGCAGCCAATTGCTCTCTATGGTGCTGAACTGTGGGGACTGGATACTGCCGCCGTTCATGTTGAAAAGGTTCATTTGTATGCTCTAAAGAAATTTTTAGGAGTCCACATTAAAACACCTAATGACTTGTGTATGGAGATACTGGACGTCACCCTATTTACATAAATTCAAGTGTACAGTGTATCAGATACTGGCTAAAGATATCACGGATGAATGATAACAGATTACCTTTAAAAGCTTATAACATGTTACTCTGGTTGGATTCACGAGGCAAAACTACATGGGCGTCAAATGTTCGTAAGACCCTATTTCTAAATGGTTTTGGATTTGTATGGCTAAACCAGGGTGTGGAAAATGTGAAATATTTTTTGCAATTGTTTCGTCAAAGACTTATTGATAACAGATGGCAAAACTGGCATGAACATGTTCTGGAAAGTGATAGATTTACATGGTACAGATCGTTTAAATCATGTAATAATTGCGAAACTTATCTTTCACTTGATATTGACAGACATATAAAAAATTACATGACGAAGTTCAGATTTGGTGTCTCAGATATAACAATGCATCGTCAACGGTATAATGTAGTTTCTGACAGCAATCTGACATGCCCGCTATGTGGAAAGGCAAATGATAATGAAATACACTTTCTGCTCTGCTTTCAGTGACCTACGGCAGGAATATATTCCATGTAAATATTATGCAAATCCATGTCAGTTCTGTGTAACTCTATTAATGACGAATGAAAATAAAATTATTGTGAGGAATTTATGCATGTATTTATATAAAGCCTTTAAGAGGCGAGCTGTTATGGTTAGCTAACAAATGTATTGACACGCCAATATTACATGGATATGGATATCCTAGTATGGTATTAATGTATGTGTCAGTAGAGTAGACTTCATGCACATGCGTAGTAGATTGTAATTCATCCATTTGAGTATCATTTCATTGCTTTTTTTCCCCCCCATACATTCTAGTAAAACTTTGTGTTGATGTTGTTGTCACACTTATCATGCTGAGTTTTTGAATGTAATCCCCCTTCAGAAGGGGCTGTGGCCTATCTGAATAAATTTCATTTAATCTTCTCTCTCTCTCTCTCTCTCTCTCTCTCTCTCTCTCTCCTCTCTCTCTCTCTCTCTTCGTCCACTTCTACTTCTGACAGAGAAAAAGGCACTCACTTCTAGCATTCTCCAGAAGAGACGAAGATGAAGATGACGCAGAGGAGGTCGGAGATGAGAAGGAGGAAGAAGATGAAGATGATGATGCAGAGGAGGGTGGAGAACAGGAGGAGGAAGAAGCGCGTACAACGCGAGAAGCAAAGACGGCCGAAGAGGATCTTGGGACTGATGACGTGGGCGACGCCCATCGGCTGGCAGAGGACATCAACCTGGTGAAGACGCTCCAGCGATGCATGGCGAGCGACTGAGGGCTTTGGCAAAATAAACAGGTGGGGGGAACTGAATCTGAAACAGAAGAAAACGTCCACGATGATTCATGTTAAAATCGTCTGAGTCGACAGGCATGTAGACTATTGTTCGTTAGGTTTGGTGGCGTTGGGGAGTGGGGCTGTACATGGGAGGTGGTACCAAAACCCTGGCAACCTCGCACAGCCTTTGAGATGAGATATCCGCTGCTAAAAAGGAACTTGATTTTTTTTTAAATTTTATTTTTAGAATTTGATGTGAAGAAAAAAGCATTTTGATAAACTAGAATTGGGGTCTGCGAAACCCGGAGTGATTTGTTTGTGTAGGGCAAGTTGGACGTTTGAATGGAGTTGAATATATATATTTTTGTGTGAAGAGACGTCTTGTTGAATAATATATAGACCAAGCAAAAAAAAAAAAAAAAAGAAAAAAAGAGGAAATATCAAAACCATATTACGGCAAAAGAAGTGAGGCGCAGAAATTTTTTTTTTTTTTTTTTTTTTTTTTTTTTTTTTAGCGGGGGGAAATATTATTCTGGTTTGTCTTATTGTATAGAGTCGGATGTGTGGTTGCGTGTGGGGGCGCATGATTGTCTTTGTATGCGTGTGAGTGTGTACGTGGACACCGCCGA
>CM065740.1:34329844-34337344 GCA_033310375.1 Conus canariensis
GCAAATATGTTCGATCTATGAGATCTCAATCAGAAGAAGGCAAGTGATCAATGAAATATTCGTCATGTTTACTGTTATCAAAACATTTAGTTGAATCAGTTCAATCTGTCCAAACGAAAGAGATGTTCGATTAAAATGTACAGAGATCCTCGAACCCGTGATTTCGGTGTCTGAGAAATTGACGGCACATAACTCCAAAGAATCGACACCCGATGACATATTTCCTTGTTTACTACTCTACCATTGAATGTTTTTTTTTTCTTTCGCATAATATACTGTTTCAAATTGTCAGAACGTTCTGTGGTAAATATGGCATTTGTTGCTCTAGTGAGCGGGACAGCAAATCTGGCGTTATGTGTAAGTAAATATTCCAGAATTGCTTCAGAAATTTTACACGTGCACATTACTAAATAAAATGCCTTGCTCATTTTTATTTTAAAAGACCGAAATAAATATGGTCTAAGAAATTAAGTGTTTTCGTGAGACGCTTATTACTGAATGAAATATATTGCTCACACTTGAACATCAATTGTTAAAGCTGACTTTCATCTCTATGTTACTACCACAACGTTTACTGAAGGATATCGACGTTACTTCAGATTTATCAGTACTGCATTAATGTTTGCTGATTTTGCTCTCATACGTAGAAATTCCATTTTCAATGTAGAATAAATTATGATACATTGCCACATGTGTTTAAAACCCTAACATAAATGACAAATGATGATGAAGATTTATTTGTAGCGATGAAATTTTGCTGGGTAATTCTGAACGTATACATAGTGTGTGTGTGTGTGTGTGTGTGTGTGTGTGTGTGTGTGTGTGTGTGTGTGTGTGCGCGCGCGCGCGCGCGCTAATAAACTGAAACAAATGTATACAAATACAACATGAGAAATATTCATACTTTTATTATTTGCGAGGTACTTATGAATTCGGAACCATGATCTTAATCATATTTAAGTGTCCCCCACCCCCTTTAACCTCTCCTCTCCCCCTTTCTCTTTGGGCTTAATACACACACACACACATACTGATATTGGCGCCTGTTCTTTATGATTTTGCTCGTTGCCTTTCAGCTCTCACCATTACAAGGTCTCTCCTCTCTTGAGGACAAAGACAGGCTGAGGGAAGCAATGCGACACAATCATTGAACACTATTATGATAGTTCACTCGGGTTGAAAAACCACAAAAACACTTACGTATCAGTTCACTCACCCCCCCCCCTCCCTCCACTCCCCCCCCTCCCAGAATTACCGGAGTGACTCGACTCAAATTACTTTCATTTCCATTCTCAGGCAGAAACTTGAGCGCATTTGTCCACACAGGCAGAAATAAGGACCCACAGCCAAAGGGAGGTGACTCGACTCAAATTACATTTTCATTACCACGCAGAAACTCGCGCACATTTTGACTAAACAGACAGGAATACGGTTTCACCGCCAAACGGAGCAAAGCTCATTGTTAAACGAACTTAAAAGAAGATTTACTGTTCCGCCGAATGAAAGAGACAAACCAATTGCAAGACAAAACTCGACGCGCGTTTCGACCACTTTGGTCTTCTTCACGCACGACACACAACATTCAGGACAATGATAACGAAGAACGAATAATCCCTTCTCTCCTCAAATTGGCGCAAAATGAATCCCCCGAAGTCGGAGTGTGGCTGCCCACGTGGCGAGGTCATCAAAAACGGTCACACACGTAATGTTCTCATCCCCAGCTGATGCATTTGTACCATAGTGTTCAAGTACTTCAGCTGTTCGGATGATGCCTGGAGTCTTTTAGCCAGGGCACGACGACGACGACGACGACAACGACGACGACGACAACAACAACAACAACAACGGAGAATGAAAACGAGGCCTCGTTTTCGTTCTTCGTTTTTATTATCTTGAATGTTGTTTGCCTTGTCTGAAGAAGACCAAAGAGGCCGAAACGCGTCGTGTTTTGTCTTGCAATTCATTTGTCTCTTTCGTTCGGCGGAACAGTAAACCTTCTTTGAAGTTTGTTTCAATTTCCGCCTGCAGTCCCCTCACTCTCTTAGAAACCATCACTGCCAGACGATCCACAAAATACAATGTTTAGACGGACGATGAAGACAAGTACACAAACTGTTCAGGGAATCTGAGATCGCTTGTTTTTGGGTCAGCGTTGTGACGAAAGACGAAAAGGCTTACCATGAAGACAAAACTTACAAGACGTGTTTGACGTTACAGAGCAAAGCTGAAAGAAGCGGGATTACCATCCAGCCCATACAAAGCACCCCCCCCCCCAAAAAAAAAAAACACAACAAAAAAAACAACAAGGCATGAGAAAGATCAAAGAGACGCTTACTGGAAGGAAGTTAAAGCCAAGAGACGAGCCCGTACGAGTCGAGACCTTCGTCTCCACCCCCACCCTCCTCTTGAAAAAACAAACACCCACCCACGAGAAAAGTATGTTAAAAAAAAAAAAAAAGACAGGAAAACAAGAAAAACTCGCTTCAATCTCCAGTGGATGCAGTTACAGCGGATCAGTTTTCACGAAAGTACCTACATTTTTCCCCCACCTCAAAGCATGCCAGTGTGCCGTCTTCATCTTGCCGTAAAGAAGACATTAAAATAAGGCAGTTTTGACGAGGGAAAAAAATCTCATGTCTCGAGAAAAGGAAATACCGACTGGAATTCTCTGTGCCGTTGTTGAAAAAATCACCACACACACACAAAGCACCTGCTCTCGTGCGTTACACACACACACACACAGCACCCGCTCTCGCGCGTTACACACACACACACACACGCACGCACACACACGCACAGCACCCGCTCTCGCGCGTTACACACACACACACGCCACACACACACACACCCGCTCTCGCGCGTTACACACACCACACACACACACTATCATTCGAAGATATGAGCTGCAAAGCAATTGAACGGCCCAGTGGAGTGTTGCCGATCAAACGCAATAAAGATGACAGCAAAGCAGTGAGGGTCAGTGTGTTTAAAGAGCCCCAGAGGTGAGGGGAAGGGGGAGGCGGACGGTGGGTAGGGAAGGGGGGGAGGAGAAAGGACGCAATTGACCAAGTCATAATTATTGCTCGTGCTGCTGCAATACTACTACTTGTACCATTTTCGTTGCTGCTACTACTCCTTCTACTGCTGGTATATATTACTACTGCTGCTGTAGCCGTTTCCTTCCCTCCCCTTCCCCTGTCAATCATTAAATGTCTCGGCTAATGGTTGAGTTTTACGCCCTCATAGCGAAAGCATTTAGGGACATGTTGTTCTTCCACGGTAGTCTTTCCATTAAAATTAATGTCACTAGATGTAGGTATGGAGGATGACATTATTTTCTTTTTTTTTTTTTTTTAATTGTACATGAAAATTACAAAATTTCTGTTAAAGGATTAATAACAACGTACGAAGCAGTTTATTTTCATGGAACGTTAAATCTTCCAGCGGGGTAAGTGTTCACATTTTGAATTTTTTCATATTGTACTCAAAAGAAGCAAATGGGAAGCGACTCTTTCAATCTGTACCTAATATTACCTCCCGTAGCGGATTTTTTTTTCCTCCAGAATCCCTTCGACCTTGACATAGATCTGCGACACTACTAGCATTACCGCTATGACTGCTGCTGTGCTACTACTACGACCTCTGCTGCTACTGCTTCTGTTGCTGCTGCTACTGCTGTTGCTGCTGCTACTGCTGTTGCTGCTGCTACTGCTGTTTATTGCTGCTGTTATTACTGCTAATTACTGCTATCATTGCTGCTGCTACTTGTATTACTACCGCTGCTGCGACAATTCCATCCACTCCTCCTTTTGCCACCGTCATTACAGCCTTTCAACGACAGCTCCCTGGCTTGTGGGGAGCCATTTCACGACAGTCCGCGGCACCAGAGAGTGACGTACAGTTACGGAAATGCGAAGCACAGCAGTGCAAGCTATTAGTTGTCAAGGCAACCACCCGTGCAGCAGAGATGGAGGACGAATTCGAACAGGTCGGAAGGTTCCGGGTGGCTGCGTGGTGAGCGGTGAAAACAGGAATAAATCATAAAAAGACACTCACACTCAGAGAGAGAGAGAGAGAGACAGAGATCGTCAGGCTGACAGACAGGCAGACAGACGGAAAGAGACGACATCTTTGTTAACATATTTGAGAGAGAGAGAGAGAGAGAGAGAGAGAGAGGGGGGGGGGGGAGGGGGGGAGAGGAAGAGAGTGTTTGCGTAGGTGTGAGTGTAACATAAAATGAAAACCTGAAAATAATTAAGTGTTTTGTTTCATCTATGTTGTTTCCTTTGTACAAGCAACGGTGTGTAAAAGAGACTGGTTGAAGGGGGAAAAAAAAGAAAAAAAGAACCTAATCTAGTAGTGGAAATTTTTTTTTTTGTTTTTTTTTTCTGGCAGATGAAGAGGACAGTGTGAAGCACCAAAAAATGAAGAGGTGGATTTTAGCGGGGGGGGGGGGGGGGGGGGGGGGGGGGGGGGGAGGGGGAAGGAAAAAAATATCTGCCTTAGGTGCTCCGTTGATCCGATTACTGATGCCACACACACACAAAAAAAGGAATAAATCATAATTTCAGCGGCCGTCGTTGCTGTCACTACGTATTTACCCTTTTTTTTCCCCCTCACAGCTGAAATCACCGAGCATGTTGAAACTAAAAGAACATGCAGATTTTCCCTTCCGTTAACGAGGTTTTCTTTTTCATGCGTGTCCGTCTGTTTGCCTTGTGAGCAAGTATGCAAATATTGATGAACCGATTGTTCACCAGATTTGGTGAGGAGATAGAATGTGGACCACGAAAGAAATTAATCGAAGGTGTTGCCTCGCATCAAAAGAGCAAATCCATGGTCGATTCAGAGAGATTATTTATTTGATTATCTATCTGTTTATTACTGCGCATGAACACTATAAAATTACTGTTTTAAGGATTAATTGCAAATTATATGAAGCAATCTATCTTCATGGAAAAAATGAAGCTTTCTTGTGATGTACATGTTGACATTTCAGATTCTTCCATATCTTACCTAGAGGAAAATGAATGGGAAGCAACTCTTTCAGTCTGTGTCGAACATCCGGCAGCTTTTTTTTTTTAACTTTCTTTTTCTTTAAAGGATCCCTTCGCACTTGGTGGAGGTCTGCAATACTACTAGTACTACCGCTATATTATTATTACAGCTGCTGCTGCTGCTATGACAACAGCAACAATAATAATAATAAAAATAATCATTATTGTTAGTCACTATTATTATCATTATTATTGTTAGTCTTGTTCTTGTTGTTAATATCATTAAGTATATTTAAGCGCCTAATTAACTGAATGTCTCTGGCGTCCACACCAGGTGGTACATACATCAAACTATTGATGATGATAACAGTAGTACTGATGACAATTTCTATGGTGCCCATCCTATAACAACGTATAGGCTACAAAACAACTAAACAAGAACAATTAGCAGTACACAACCAAACTGCATCCGAACATACCACCACGCACTCCGGTCCTCTCTTTCTCTGTCTCTGCCAGTCTCTCTCTCTCTCTCTCTCTCTCTCTCTCTCTCTCTCTCTCTCTCTCCCACGTACTCCCGCTTCTGAAACAAAAGCGATGATGAATAGCTCAACAATTGCAGGCCTCCAGGTACACACAACACTACCAAACGACGCCGGCACTCAAAGAGATTTAAAGACACGTGATCAGTTTGATTGGGAAGAACAAAAGTTTATGTGAAAGTTGATTCCAAGCAAAGGAACGCTGACTAGAAATCTTAGTTAGTACACGCAGAGGAAATCAGGGCAATCATGAGAATCAGATGCAGGGAGGCGTTCACGTGATGGCATGTATACAGGTGCAACAGATGAGTCAGGTACTGAGGACGGGGGAAGGGTGGAGGGGGGAGGGGAATCAATGGATTCTTAGTAGATGGAAGCAACTTTACACACACACACACACACACACACACCACAAAGCACAGAGAAGAGCTGTGATAGAATCCTTGGTAAAGGCGGTGACGGATGGAAACGATACAGACAACCAATTCCAACGACATCGGCAACGTCCTGTTGATAGGGAAGAGACTGATCATGAGTCACCTGAAGAGTTTGTATCCCCAGACACATATCATACACACACACTCACAGAGTAGCGGAATATGCTGGTCAGCGTCGGAAACGTTGCCCAGCAGTGCGGCTATTAGTTGCCAAGGCAACCACCGTGCAACCGAGACAGAGATGATGAATTAGAACAGACCGCAATCTTGAGTAAGGCTGCGTTGTGAACATAGAAGTAAATCATCATCTTCGTTATCTTCGGCGTCGTCGTCGTCATGATGATCAACATTGTGAATTTGTATCGTTTTTCTTTTTCCCCTACAGCTAGAGAAGTTGAGAATCGATTTGTTTTGATGTCATAAACATCCTCCACATTTTCCCTTTCGTAACAGAGTTTGGTTGGTTGGTTGGTTGTTTTTATTTTTCAGGTTAATCCCTTTCTTTCTTTGTGAGCAAGATTATCAAAAAAGACGATTTTTTTTTAGCAACTATTTGATGAATGGACGGACCATGCGCCAAGAAAGAACTCATGAAATGTCAGAGTGGTCCTGGATCAAACAGCAGCGAGATTATTATTTTGTCTTAATGGAACATGAACACCATTAATTACTGTTAACGGATTAAGAACTATATATCCAGCAATATATATTTTCATAGAATACTCAACATTTTCTAGTGATGTAAAAGTTGACATTTTGTATTTTCCGCATTTCACTGAATAAAAAATATATGGGAAGCAACTCTCTTTTTTTTAGGCCGTATTTCGTATTACTTGCAGGGGGGGGGGGGGGGGGGAGGGGGGTTAAAAAACCAAAAAAGATCCGTTCGATTGAGGTCAGCACTCTCTCATGTGCCTTTATAGTTTTTCTGTGAAATCATACATGCCACATACCCAGTCCATTTTGTAAACACATGACATACAAACCGACATCCACCCGCACCCACCAACTCATTTGCCTCCCTTCCCCTTTCCCATCGTTTTCCCCTCATTTCTCCCCGTGCTACCACGCCCCCCCCCCCCCCCCCCCCTCGCACGCACACACACACACACACACGCAAAAGCGCGCGCGTGCGCGACCATTATTGCACGCATGGTTCCACTAATCTCTCTCTCTCTCTCTCTCTCTCTGTTCAGGACGGGGGAAATCGTGATGGTATTCCTTAAGTGTGAACTAAGTTGACGTAGTCAGGCTTAACACACCAAGCTTATATCTGCACTCATATACGCACATGCGCACTCATGCACCCACCAAGCATTCCACAGTCTCTGAGAATGGGGCGTCACGCATTCGCTTTTCTCCTGACACGACTGAGAACAAGGAGTACAGTCTGCTTGTAAGTATACATGACAAATCCAAATGATCCGAAAAGGAATTCAATCGAAACACAAGAGATCAACATTTCCTAACCCCGCTTTACATGCTATAATGGCTTCTTAATGGCTGGTTTCCACCTACACACAC
>CM065740.1:34342344-34344844 GCA_033310375.1 Conus canariensis
AGCTACATCATCAGCCAGTAATAATATAAACAGCTCAAAGTAATCATGTGTAAATACTGCACCATGTTTGCCTCTTCTTATAACTTCTAATGCTAATTCGTTGATAAATAAAGAGAACAATATAGGGCTGCAAACATCACCTTGTTTCACCCCACGTGTACAATTAATATACTCAGTCAATTTAACTCCACATCTGACCCTAGCTTTCACATTTATGTACATACTACGAATACATTTATACAACTTGCCTTTAATCCCATTTTTCAAAAGGATCGGCCATAACAAGTTTCTTTCTATGGAGTCAAACGCCTTTTCAAAGTCAATGAAGGCAACGTAAAGTTTACGGTTGAAACAAAACTGTTTTTGTATTAATGCTAACAAAGTAAACATATGGTCTGTTGTAGAATATCCTCTTTTAAATCCCGCTTGATGTTCGCCTGTCAAGTTATATTCTTCTATCCATTCTCTAAGTCTATTATTTATGACTGCACTATAAATTTTACTGCTAATGTCACACAAAGATATACCTCTATAATTGCTAGGATTATTTACATCGCCTTTTTTAAATAAAGGAATTATTATAGACTCTGTCCAGCAGTCGGGGAAAATTCCCTGGTCAAACAATACGTTGAAAAATTTCACAAAAAAATCAACTGTCCGATCTCCTGCATATTTCAGCATTTCCCCAATTATACCATCTGGTCCTGCAGCTTTGCCATTTTTTAATTTCCTTATTGCAACCATTACTTCTTCTCTTGATATAGGGCGGTTCACAGCTGTCATTTCCTCTTCGTCCTGATAAATGTACTCTAAATCAGTGTCTGTCGTATCTACGCTTGGAGTTGCATCTATTTCAAGTAGGTCTTTAAAATGCTTAAACCAGTCATCGACAGTTAAGTTATTATGAACTTGTTTACGTTTAAAGGATATCCTATGAACAGTTTCCCAAAACTCTCTTTGACTGTTGACTGTTGAGACAAGTTTTTCCAACAACATATCATTGTACTGTTTTTCTTTTCTTTTCAACATATTCTTATATTCTCTTCTCGCAATACAGTAAGCATCACCGTCACTTTTACCCCTTGTTTTCCTGAATATCGAGAGCAAACCTTTCGCACTACTCTTACTTAATCTGCATTCCTTGTCATACCAGTCATTTTCATCCCTTTTTGACAAACAAATATTCTTTTTCATACAGCTAGCTTGTTTTCTAATACATTCATTGAACATGTTCAAAGCATCGTTACAATCATGACCAACCAAATCAATCGCACGATCGAAGAGCGACAATGTTTCCTCAGACTGCATGGCATTAGTATAAACATTCTCAAAGTCAGAGTTCCACACAAATTTTTCAGTATACTGTTGTACATCCACCAGAGCGGAAACACATACCTTGTTTGAACTCCCAGGCAATTGCATATATAACTCAACAGGTAAATGGTCTGATTC
This sequence comes from Conus canariensis, assembly GCA_033310375.1. Lineage (NCBI taxonomy): Eukaryota > Metazoa > Mollusca > Gastropoda > Neogastropoda > Conidae > Conus > Conus canariensis. The sequence goes on from CM065740.1 coordinate 34,343,797, forward strand.
CAATCTTTCTGATACAATCAGTTTACAAGAAGAAAACAGAAGGGTTAGTAGTTCTTTAGAGACTAGAAAATAATCATTAACGCTGTTTCCTGTTTCTGATATATATGTGTAATTGCCATCAGTGTCACCATTGCAAATGCCATTAAGTATACATAAACCAAGCGCTGTACACATGTTTAACAAACATTTTCCATAAGAATTAAGTACACTGTCAGCAGATTTTCTTACATGACCAGTGGAAACAGAATGGCAATTAAAATGATTTCCAAATAAACCATCATCAAACACATCAGGAGAAAAACTGGAAGTTCTCCCGTTTAAATCTCCTGATAAAATCACAAAAACATCATCAAACCCAGTCATACAATCAAAAATACATTCCTCAAGTGCACTTATACCGTTATCAATATCAAAATGTGTATAATAAGGTGAGCCCTCTGGTGGAACATAGGCACATGCATATATGACATCTGCTGTTAAACCAAAAAGACTTTTATCAATCAGAAACAAGAGAACATTTGGCGAATTAATCTTGACTTCTTGAATATAAAACATAATTTCATTTCGAATAAGACACAGTACGCCACCTGACATTCTTCCTTTTTTAGTGAATTTAATGGCTGGCTTGGAAAAAATAGTATAACCTGGAAATGTGACATATTGGATATCATCTACAAACGTTTCTACTAGACATATGACATCAAATTTAAACAAATAAGACATGAAATCTCTGTTATTCACCTTGGACAGTAGACCATTTACATTCCAATGTATAAACGAAAGAGAAGTCTCGCATTTTCTAGAACCATCACTAACATTGCATAATATGCCACTATTCGTACACTGTCGTCCATTCTGAGATATTAAAGATTGATTTTTGTCTTGTTTGATCGATGGAACATTGTTATAAGTTGTACGCCTTTCCTTGCCATTTTCCTTGTGAGATGTCCCCTCATTTAAACCACAAACAATAACATCTGACAGTACATAACGCTCTGGTTCTTGGAAATGACCGTCAACAGTTCTCTTTTTGTCCGTGCAATCCATT
>CM065740.1:34367344-34372344 GCA_033310375.1 Conus canariensis
CCATGAATTAAACAAAAACGACAACAACTACGACAACAACAACAACAACCAACATCAGCAACAACAATAATGATATCAACAATAACAGCGGCAGCAGCAACAACAATGAAAACGACATCATCAACAACAACAAAAGTAACATCAACAACAACAGGAACTTCATCCACATCAACAGGAACAGGAATATAACGGCTTAAGACCACTTAACGACTCTCACATAGAACTGAACAAAGCAAAACGAAGCAAAGCAACAAAGATGTGTGTCAGCCCAATGTGTCAAAACAAAGCAACAAAGATGTGTGTCAGCCCAATGTGTCGTCTCATTGTGAGTGCTTGTGATCCAAGACTTCGTTTTCGCTTCTAGGCAACAATATGTATCAGTGAATGCGATGACCCCAAAAGAAATACAGATCATTCTGAGAGCGGGCTACCAGACCTTATGAAACAGCTGCACACACACACACACACACACACACACACACACACACACACACACACACGCACACACACACACACACATATAGACACACACACACACACACACACACACACACACACACACACACACACGGTGCCCACAACTTTGTCCCATAGATATGTCTTATAAAAATGCAAAAATTGCTTGAAGTATCTGACTGCCAGATTCTTAAATAATATAATGCGCCTGTGTATCTTCGACGAAGGATCTCTGAAAACTTTTGATTCTTATGTTTATTCTAGATTGGAAAACAATTAATTTTGAGACTGAGATACGGGTGCATTCCACAATCACTACACCGCATCGCTCATGAAATAAACGATCGACCACAACAAAGACTTCAAGTATCTTAGAAGAATCAAGCCACATCGTGCCTGCTCTAGGCTGTTCTATTTGCATCATCGTGGAGAGGAAGCCAAGTCTCTGCAAGAACTCTGTAGGTTAGCTGCTTAGAAACCGAACGCAGATCTTGGATCCCAAGCTGTCACGAATGACGAAAAAGCATATTGGGCTAATACATCCATCCTGGTTTGTTTTTTATGTCGGTTTTTTTCTCCTTCTTCATATAACGTCAAAATATGTTCGCAGTGTCATAAAATGTCTGACGTCGTATCTCTACACCCAGTGAACATTTTTTTTTGGTCCCCCCCCCCCCCTCCCCCCTTTTTGTTGTTGTTGTTGTTTGTTTTTCCCCAGGGATCAAGCAAAATTCACATTAATTTGTGAAGTGAGTGAGTGAGTGAGTTCTTTAGTTTAGAGGGTTTTTTTCACACTTTTACTTATGTCACATTGTTTAGCCTGTTCTTGTACTTTCTCCATGCCAGTGTGTGTGTGTGTGTGTGTGTGTGTGTGTGTGTGTGTGTGTGTGTGTGTGTGTGTGTGTGTGTCTCAGTCTGCTGTGACACTGTTCCCTCTACTGGTCTACTGTCATCAATTAAAAAGATATAATACTTACAATGTTGAGAAAGCCCAGATCGAACGGTTTCGTTCATATAATACTGACAATGATGATCAAGCCTAGATCGAACAGTTTCGTTCATATAATACTGACAATATTGATAAAACCCAGGTCGAACAGTTTCGTTCATATAATACTTACAATATTGATAAAGCCCAGATCGAACAGTTTCGTTCATGCAATGCTTACAATATTGATAAAGCCCAGATCGAACAGTTTCGTTCTCAGCATGCATGGCTGGCTCCCCTTGAAGCTCTCTGATGCCGCTGGCGATAGCGTCGGTGCTAATCACCATTACATGGTCATTCCCATGGGCACAGTCGGAACTCGCACCGGTGCCATTGCCAGTTCTTTGTTTAGCCCGGTTTGAATCGCTGTTGCCTCATTACCCCGGGCCGATTGCTAATCGCACCGCAGTCTCGTTTGTACCATCACACAAACGTCCGTACATACGTACAGGAAGTAAATGCGCATTTAAAAACAAAACAAACAAACAACAATCAAAACAACAACAACAACAACAACAACAACCGTTACGGCATTCTCAAGCGCGACAACTCTTCCACCCTCACTTAAACGAGAGCATCCAATGTCGCGCAACGGCTGCCGTTTGATATTTAAGTAAACGGTCTGACTTATTGGAACGGACCAGCTGCACGCACGAACATTGAGAGAGAGATATACAATGTTGCTTATAGCTCAACCGACTGCAAAGGACCATATCAGGGCTGTTCCTGTGTTGAAGTCAACTCACAAGTCATTAAACAAATAACAATAATTCACACAACCCTTTCAAATACACCTTCTAAAAACACATCGGAAATTTCCTTAGAAATCTGTCTTCCGGGAAAATCCAGATCAGATGAAAAATGTTGATCTCTTCGAGAAATTCAAAGATCACACCGGGTGGGACATTTCTGAACAGGGTTTTCATGGAGTCTGCTGTAACGCGCGAACATGTCGTTTGGGTTGTTTTCGATTGTGTTGAATATTTCATTACCATCTACGTTGTGACCATAGACCCATCCTACGTTTGTCATGAAAAAAGAAAACGAAAAGCTCCTGTAAGTCACCCCAAATCTGTTGTGTACAAACTCTAAACACATATATATGTGACAAACTGTAAACACATATATGTTACAAACTGTAAACACACATGTATGTGACAAACTGTAAACACATAAATATGTGACAAACTGTAAACACACATATATGTGACAAACTGTAAACACTATATGACAACGTAAACCCATATATGTGACAAAACTGTAAGACACATCGCACACGGTGCAAATAAAGACTTTCTACGTCCCACCAGCCAAGCATCCTGAATAAAATGTTTTGAACGTGAACATGAAACGAAGCAGGAAGGAGACACCCTATGAAAAACCTTGATCGATGTTTTTGGCCCGAGACTCCTTCCACCCCTAAGCGTGCAGGGCCGCCTCCAGGTCACGTGACTCCTAGACACTCTTCTGCTGAGAATGAATGCGAACCCCCCCCCCCCCCCCCCCCCCCCCCCCCCCCCCCCCCCCCCCCCCCCCCCCCCACACACACACACCAGCTAGAAATGCTTACTTCGATTCTGTGCGGGAAATGCTTGCTTCGATTCTGTGCGGGAAGCTGGTCACAAAATCCAAACGGCTGGATACATGGCGCAGAGGTTGTCCAACTGTAGACAACTGCATCCCCGTTGCATTGCAAGTGGTTGTACACCAAAAAAAGGCCTTGCTTAAGGAGTCAGGTATTTATAGACTGGCGCAGCTGGATTGTTTTGAGGTTTGTTGTGTCTGAAAGTTGATTCTCCTCCTTTTCTTTCATTTGGCCATCAAGGTACAAGCCAGGTGGTTCCAAGCAGACAGATTAAAATGAAAGGAAATGGGACTATTTTGTGCTCTTGAAGCTGGCTCCAAGATAGGGTCACGGGTGAGTGCAAAGGCTTGAAATGTGTGTTAACCAAGGCGAAGGTCATGTATTTGAACATTGTGATCTAATCGGTAAAGATCCCTTAAAACAAGGGTGTTTATTTATTTTTTATTGGTGGGGAGTTGTACTTTGATCAAGTATCAGTTTAACGTTAAATGGTGGCTTAAATTTATGGCAGGCCTCAAAACGCTTACATGGGTTATAATAGTGTTTTAGCGCAAAACCTTATTTTTTACCGGTTTGCTCCAACATGACCAGATAAGTGGTTTTTCGTTCTCTGTTTTTGTTACTTTTTTTTTTTTTGCCTGAAGAAGACCCAAGAGGTCGAAACGCATTGTGTCTGGTCCTGTACCTTGTTTGTCCATGTTCTGGGCGGTAACTAACCCCTTCTCTTTCTATATTTTGCAAAACCTTAATTGTGGCGTGTGGCCCAGTCGGCTGGCGCTATGTGCGGGTTGGGCGGGGGCCTGCAGTCACGTGAGTCACCTGGAGTGTCGTGGCCACTCGAGAGGTACGTTCCCAATGCCAATGTGGAAACAGTCAACCCAACCATAACACTCGTACGAACCCCCCCCCCTCCACCCACCCACCCACCCCGCAGCCCCCCGCCAACCCGACCCCCGCACAGCCCCTTCACTCACACAAGTCACTCATTCTCAACCCTGAAAGGAAACAAATCCTCGTCGCCTGTGCAGCGAGTGCTGGCTCACTCAGACTGCATAGACGGAAGAAGAGCTGTGTTTTCCTTTCAGGGGAGAGAATGAGGATGTATGCCGGAAAGGGGAGGGGGGGGGGGTATCTAGGTGATGAGGGGATGGGGTGAGAGTGGGGGCAGGGGGAGGAGGAGTGTGTGGACGTGGTGGTGGGGTGTGTGTGTCTGTGACGACGTACTATCGCAAATTCCACTCCTCAAACACGTTGATTCTTGATGTTTCTTTGAATATCAAAGACTCGATGTGTCGCGGATCCTAATTAATACAGTTTTCTTTCTTTTGGTGACGTGTCATATAAAAGAGGGAAAAACAACATAAAAAAAAATCAGTCTATGCGATGTTTTTTCGCAAATTCATATTTCACCTTTGTCAATCAACTCTATTATTAAAACAAACATCAACCAGCCTTAGAAATGCAATATATACAAAATCATTTGCATAGAAAGAACACTATCAGAAACTGACCTGATGTAAGTAATCCCCCCCCCCCCCTTTAATCTCTAATGAGACTCACATTTTAAAAGAAATTCTTTTAAAACTAAATTCTGGTGAAGCATGATGGGGGTACGGGGGGGGGGGGGGGGGAGGTGCGGGGAGAGGGGAGGGGGGAGGAAGGATATCGCTAGAGTTCTTCTGAGTTCAATATTTTCTTCATGATACTATCTAGGGGGTGAACATTTCGGGGGGTGGGATAACTTCTACGGTGTGCAGTGTGGTTCCCTTAAACAGCTGGAATTATCCACGCGGGGTAAATAATCCTGTGAACACGACAGATAACCGAGCTATGCACTCCCATTGATGTGATGGTCCTGATGGGACGATTCGCTCATCAATAATGAGATAGTGACCGCGATCGATCGCTTGACATCAGTTGTGACAGCTTTGCTAAAGGATTGTTATTTCATCATTGTCATCATCATTATCA
>CM065740.1:34377344-34389844 GCA_033310375.1 Conus canariensis
CACAACCCCCACCACACCCTTTTCACTGCCTAACTTCAAATCCTGTTCTCTCCTTTTCGTAGCGCTGCACACCCCAAGTATGACAATAATGATCGGTTTTCGATCGCTGGTCATCAAGGCAAGAAGAAGTAGTAGTCTTCAAACGTGAGCTTCTGAACGCCATATTGACCATGGTACTTGTTCCGGCGTAGAGTGATTCTAGCTTATTACACCCGTCACGACAGTCGAGAGACGAGAAGCGCAACCAATGAGCGCTCAGCACGAGCCGCGTGACCGACATATCATGGCCGACACATCATGGCCGAACTGAAGACCACGGGGATCGATGCCATTATTGACGAGAAGGTCAGAGAAAATCTGAGAGAAAAAAAACAAGAAGTTTTATTCGTTTCATCAATAGCCTCAGCTGTCATAAAACTGCCAACTGTCATGTCAGAGTCAGCGCCATACCGCTTCGTGGCTAATAGAAAAGGTGTGTCATTTTGATCGATTTTTTTTCCCCTGACCTCCTCTCGCCTCCCCCCCTGCTACTTACCCACGTTCTTTTTTTCTTTCTTTTTTTTAAAATTCAGGGATACAAGCTACATGGCAACACGCTCAACTGAACCGGAATACAGTGTAAGGCACTCTGTGAAAAAAGGAAGGAAGAAGCGCGCGTGCACCCACACCCACCTACCCCCCCCCCCCCCACACACACACACGCACGCACGCACACACACACACACACACACACACACACACACACACTCACACGCACGCACGCACACACACGCACGCACGCACGCTTACACGCACGCCCGCCCGCACGCACGCACGCATGCACGCACGCACGCACGCACGCACGCACGCACGCACGCACACACACAGAGAGAATATGCTTCATAGTCTGAGGTACTGACTTGTTTCTCTTTTCTTTCTCTCTTTCTTTCTTTTCGTGTGTAAATCACACAACTTTTGAGCTTCCATTAAAAGAAAAGTTCTGCAATTTCTTCTTCTTCATAGCAAGCACACACACACACACACACACACACACACACACACACACACACACACACACACACACACACTCACTCACTCACACACACACACACACACACACACACACACACACACACACACACACACACTCACACACACACATACGCACGCACGCACGCACGCACGCATGCACGCAGGCACACACTTGCGCATACTGTATTTTCAATTCATTCGGATTGTAAAATTCATTTTTGGAACTTTTTCTGTGAAGAGTTGTCAATATAATACAATAGAAGAGTCAGTACTCCAAACACCAACACAAAAGTAATCCCAGACGCTGTAACCTCCTCCTCCTCCTCCTTCTCCTCCTCCTTCTCCTCCTCCTCATCATAAGTCTCCTAACTCGAGGGTATCTCAGTAACTAACGCCCAAATATTAAAACCAGCATTCAACTGAGCTTCGGCGATAAACAGACACACTTTGGGCAGCGAGTGAGTATTAATGTGAAAAAAAAAAATAGAAGAAGAAAAAATATCGGGGGAAAAAAGGACAGAGGCCGGCCCCCGCCCCCCCCCCCCCCCGCCCACTCCCCACTCCTTCGGCCAACCTCCCAACAATACACGCACTCAAAAACAAAAAAACAAAAAAAAACAGGGGGGAGGGGAGAGGGTGGGGGAGGGAGAAGGGGGCGGGGGGGGGGGGGGGGGGGGGACGAGAGAGAAAAAAAAAATTGGTGGCAAAAAGAAATCAAAAAGCACTCTGTTCACTGCGGGTTTTGTAATGTGCAGGAATAGCAAGCATACCTACGGGAGGAGGGCGTGGGAAATGGGGTAGAGGGGATGGGGGTGGAGGGTGGGGGGGGGGGGGTGCGATTTCTGTTTAATATCGTGACAAGGGGAGGGGGTGGGAGGGTGTTCGTCTTCTAGGCGGCCCCAACCACAGATCTGGGTCATATTATATGCATTTCTTGTGCGTGTTTACGTGAGGTGAGCAGGGTCTATAGCCATTTGACCCCATTGGATTTCCTTGACAAGGGAGATTACTCAGCTTTGGTTACCCCGAGTGAAGGTATTGCCACCCTTTGACAGCAGGGGTTCCACGGCTTTGAAAAGCCTGTTTAATTTAGAGACAGGTGTTTTGGTGCGCTGGACTGGCCATCTTTCTTCAAGGTCAGCATGTTCTTTACCCACAACCTTGCAGTTATTCAAGTCCTTGTTTTGGGACAGGTGAGTGTAGGAGATAAGTACCAAAAAAAAAAAAAAAAAAAATCTAACTGAAAACAGGCTTTAGAAATGTTAACCTGTTCAAACACAAAGACTGCCCCTCCCCCTCTTCCCTCCCTTCCCCTCCCTGCAGAAATGGGCGGAAACTAACAAACGGCTCGCCAAACGGAAGTGACTTGTCAATCAAGGGAAGTCGTTGTTAGGGGGGTTGCGTATCATTGATGCAATAGTTGGGTACGGATTTAGCTCCCTCCTCTCCCCAATTCTAATTTGGAAAAAAAAGGTGGGATGGGGCCGCGGGGGAGGGGGGTGTTTGACCGGCTATAGCATTGTTCCTGCCGAGTAGGAATAAAGCATTTTTTGGGGCAGAAAAGTATTTCTTAAAAAAGAAAATTCACTTAAAACGACTGAAACAATAATGCTAAAACTGTCTTTTGTCAGCGAACAAATGTAGGTTTCCGTCCTTTTCACCTTGGGTACTCAACGTCGATTTTTTTTTTTTTTTTTTTTGTACTGCATCCGTTTAATGCATGAATCGGAGGTACCGTTGGTAGAAGACGAATATTTTATATACTTTTTTTTCCCCATGAAATTTTTTGTTGCTGTTGGACGTAGGCTGAAGAAAGGGCATCTTATTTATTTATTTATTTATTTATTTATTTATTTATTTATTTATTTTTTCGAAATATTCCTTTTCATCGTACATGGATATCACGTCTCGCGCAGTGCGTGAAAGTCAATGGAGAAGGAAAGAGGTGGGAAAAAAAGAGAAAAGAAATAGAAAAAAAAAAGGTTGAAAAAAAAAAAAACGGGAAGATGGAGGCCCCACTTAAAGAAAAGGAAATCAAAAAGAAAACTGTTGTAATAAGGTTCGCGAAAAAAAAGAGAGGAGAGAGAGAAAACAACAACATCATCAACAACAACAAACCGTCTCGCGCAGTGCTTGATACGGCAAGACTTGGGGCAACATATCCAGATACAGTTAGTACGAAATGTTCAGACACAAGAAAGTACAGGGGGCCACATGATTCTGGAAACTTGTACAACATACAAGCAGGCGATGGGCCAACTCTGGCAAGTTTTCACGTTTCCTATTTACAGCTTTGCAGCTTTTTGTTACGGGAGGTTTAAACACACACACACACACACACACACACACACACACACACACACACACACACACACACACACACACACACACAGAGTTTTCACGTTTCGTATTCAAAGCTTTGCAGTTTTTGTTACAGGAGGTTTTAAAGCACACACACACACACACACACACACACACACACACACACACACACACACACACACACACAATACACACACACGCGCGCGCGCGCGCGCCACACACACACAGTTTTCACGTTTCGTATTCAAAGCTTGCAGTTTTTGTTACAGGAGGTTTTAAAGCGCGCGCGCCACACACACACACACACACACACACACACACACACACACACACACACACATACACGCACACGCACACACACACACACACACACACATACACGCACACGCACACACACACACACACACACACACACACACACACACTAACACATTATAGGGCCATCATTTGGTCAATGTTTTACGCTATGCATTGTAATTGTCCTCTCTCCGTTTTTCTCTATGCTTGGAAAACTGTAGACAATATTAAACAGGGGGAGAGACAGGGAGGACAGGGATATACATTCCCGCCCCCCTTCCTCCCCTCCTATTCTTCCTTCTTTTATTTCAACATTGTCCCCCTTATAACAATGTGTCAAACCCTTGTAGCAGCATGTCATGTTACAATACAGCAGTTAATGAGTGATGTATGTTGATTTCAAATTGAATTGTTCAAACGAATTCTTCCTTCGGAAATGAAATGAGGCAGGGAACAGTAAACGATAAACAGTAAACAAGTTGGGTATTTTTTGCTCCCATAAGAAAACCTAACACAGAGTAACTTTTATTCAAGACTGGCACAGCCTTTTAAACTTGAATAAAGTCAGCTAGTGAAGAGTTTTCATATCTGTAACATATTTTCTTAATTTCATGTTCCCAGTTTCTCCATCTTCAAATTACCCCCCCCCTCCCTCCTTAAGTCCAAATCTTTGCCAAGTCATTACTATGAAGATAGTTCAGTTGTTGGCCTGCGCTTGTTTTTTCCCCCACTGTTAGATTGTTCGTCTATGTATTTGTCTGACTTTATTCAAGTTTAAAAGGCTGTGCCAGTCTTGAATAAAAGTTACTCTGTGTTAGGTTTTCTTATGGGAGCAAAAAATACCCAACTTGTTTACTGAATTCTTCCTTGTTTGAATTGTGAAAATGTTGATATAAAATGTGTTTAGGAAAAACAGAACCTTCAATGCAAGGTGGTGAAAAAAAGGGGAAAAATGGTTTTACGTTATGAGACAATAGTTAGCCAAAAGGTGGTCAATGCTTTACCGTCTAAAGTCAGGAGCTGGTCAGTGTGTTATTTCATAAGGCCAGTAGTTGGTCAAAGCCGTACATTACAAATCCAGCAGTTGGGCAGTGGTTTACGTTATGGTCTGTATTTCATATCGCAAAACCAGTCGTTGGGTCAGTGTTTTACGTTATGAGGCCAGGCAGGGGCTGGTCAGTGTTTTACATTATAAAGCCATTAGCTGGACAGTGATTTACATTATAGGGTCAGTAACTGAAGAGTCTTTCACATCATACGGCCCGTACTTGGTCAGTGCTGTGTGTTGTGTGTGTGTGGTGTGGTGTGCGTGCGTGCGTGCGTGCGTGCGTGCGTGCGTGCGTTGCGTGCGTGCGTGCGTGTGTGGTGTGTGGTGTGTGTGTGTGTGTGTGTGCGTGCGTGTGCGCGCGTGCGTGCGTGGGTGCGTGTGTGTTTGCCTTATACAACGAGTACTTCGTCAATGTTTCGCCTAATAAGTCCGATACTTGATCAGTTTCGTGCTCGTAGGGCCATAAATAGTTCCATGTTTCATTAAGCCAGACACTGGACAGTGTTTTACATAGCTAGGCCATTAACTGGACAGTGTTTTACATAGCTAGGCCAGTAACTGGACAGTGTTTTACATAGCTAGGCCAGTAACTGGACAGTGTTTTACATAGCTAGGCCAGTAACTGGACAGTGTTTTACATACTTAGGCCAGTGACTGGACAGTGTTTTACATAGCTAGGCCAGTAACTGGACAGTGTTTTACATAGTTAGGCCAGTAACTGCACAGTGTTTTACATAGCTAGGCCAGTAACTGGACAGCGTTTTACATAGCTAGGCCAGTAACTGGACAGTGTTTTACATAGCTAGGCCATTAACAGGACAGTGTTTTACATAGCTAGGCCAGTAACTGGACAGTGTTTAACATAGTTAGGCTAGTAAGTTAGGCCAGTAACTGGACAGTGTTTTACATAGCTAGGCCAGTAACTGGACAGTGTTTTACATAGCTAGGCCATTAACTGGACAGTGTTTTACATAGTTAGGCCAGTAACTGGACAGTGTTTTACATAGCTAGGCCAGTAACTGGACAGTGTTTTACATAGTTAGGCCAGTAACTGGACAGTGTTTTACATAGCTAGGTCAGTAACTGGACAGCGTTTTACATAGCTAGGCCAGTAACTGGACAGTGTTTTACATAGCTAGGCCATTAACAGGACAGTGTTTTACATAGCTAGGCCAGTAACTGGACAGTGTTTTACATACTTAGGCCAGTAACTGGACAGTGTTTTACATAGCTAGGCCAGTAACTGGACAGCGTTTTACATAGTTAGGCCAGTAATTGGATAGTGTTTTACATAGCTAGGCCAGTAACTGGACAGTGTTTTACATAGCTAGGCCAGTAACTGGACAGTGTTTAACATAGTTAGGCTAGTACGTTAGGCCAGTAACTGGACAGTGTTTTACATAGTTAGGCCAGTAACTGGACAGTGTTTCACATAGCTAGGCCAGTAACTGGACAGTGTTTTACATAGTTAGGCCATTAACTGGACAGTGTTTTACATAGTTAGGCCAGTAACTGGACAGTGTTTTACATAGCTAGGCCAGTAACTGGACAGTGTTTTACATAGCTAGGCCAGTAACTGGACAGTGTTTTACATAGTTAGGCCAGTAACTGGACAGTGTTTTACATAGCTAGGCCAGTAACTGGACAGTGTTTTACATACTTAGGCCAGTAACTGGACAGTGTTTTACATAGCTAGGCCAGTAACTGGATAGTGTTTTACATAGCTAGGCCAGTAACTGGACAGTGTTTTACCTAGCTAGGCCAGTAACTGGACAATGTTTTACCTAGCTAGGCCAGTAACTGGACATGTTTTACCTAGCTAGGCCAGTAACTGGACAGCGTTTTACATAGCTAGGCCAGTAACTGGACAGTGTTTTACCTAGCTAGGCCAGTAACTGGACAGTGTTTTACCTAGCTAGGCCAGTAACTGGACAGTGTTTTACCTAGCTAGGCCAGTAACTGGACAGTGTTTTACATAGCTAGGCCAGTAACTGGACAGTGTTTTACATAACCAGGCCGGTAACTGGACAGTACAGTTTTTAATTTAAAAAAAAAAAGTCAGAAATTGGTAAGTATTTCTCGTTTAATTGGTAAGTGTTTCTCGTGTAATTGGTAAGTGTCTCGAGTGATGAGGTAAGTCATTTTTTTTTTGGGGGTGGGGGGGGTGGGGGGGGGGAGGTTGGAGGCGGAGGGAGAGGAATGGGGATGGGTGTGGAGTAAGGGATCTGAAGATCTCTGCTCGTTACAGTACTCTGGGTTCGTATTCACAAGATGAAGCGTAAAATTCTTGGCTCTCTCTAGAAAACTTAACATTACCCCATTTCCGTCGCTCTGGTGGTGTTAGTGTGGGGTTAGTAGAAAACTGTCACCTCACTTCACCCCTCTGGGATGATTGTTTGCTGTCAACCTGCATTTCTTGAGGAGGAGGTTCAATTTTCATACACTCTTGTGAGCAACATAAACAGAACGTGCCTACCTTGTTTGCCTTGGCACACTCCTATTGTTGGTCGAAAAAAAAATCTCCATCTTGTTGTCGTTGCCGCTGTTTTTGTTTTTGTTTTTGCTGTTGTTGAGGTCGTTGTTTTTGCTGCTGCTGCTGCTGTTGTTGTTGTTGTTGTTTTAGAGCAACTTTGTACAGAGCTGCATTGACTGTAAATGACAAATAAAAATAGTAAAGAAACACATACAGTCCGCCACTTCAACCTGCCATTCTCTAAGGACGTGGGAGAATGAGCTCCATCAATGAGATTCAGTTTCTCAAACACATTCTTAACAAATACAGGCGAAAAAACATTCTGCACGTCTGATTTGCAAACATTTTATTTGATCACGACTCTCTATCTATCAATGCGTGTAAATCTAATTATCTGATCACGACTCTCTATCTATCAATGCGTGTAAATCTATCTATCTATCTATCTATCTATCTATCTATCTATCTATCTATCTATCTATCTATCTATCCATCCATCTATCTATCTATCTATATACGCATAAATATATGGCTTGCAGGGGACAGTCAATTCCAGTGCAATGAAACACTAAAGAGACAAATAAAATCTGTAAAGCGCAGAAGCGTAGGGATGAAACAATTTAGCCTCCAATCATTCTATCGCGCACTAATCGATTGGTATGGATACGCTTTCATGATTTTGCCAACACAGGCACGCACTCGTCACAAAATTCAATCGAACACGATTTTGCGAAACAGTTTTGATTAATATTCTCCTTTATATATATATAAATATAAAAACAAACAAGTTTGATAGTGAATCTCTTGATGATTTGTTTAAAGCATAATACAGGCACATACCGCACCAGACCTCGGTGTCCCACTGAACATAACAAAGACAACAGAGAGAGAGAGAGAGAGAGAGAGAGAGAGAGAGAGAGAGAGGAGAGAGAGAGAGAGGAGAGAGAGAGAGAGATTTTTTCTATCGAGCGGATTATGATTGTTTTAAAACATAACAATGGCAAATGATTTTAGGAACACCACAGAAAACGCATACAACAGCACTGTCACGTAATAAAAAATTTTTACACACCGGAACAAGCAACGAGCAATACAAGTCAATATTGGCTTGAGGTTAGGACTAAGGTTAACACCGGTGTTGGAAATGTGTGTGTGTGTATGTATGTACACACACGCACACACACACACACACACACACACACACACACACACACACACACACACACACACACACAGATTTAATTTTTCTTTTCCTTGTATTGCATCAGTCTGTGGGCCCTTCAAATTTGTGGAGCGTTTACAATCTGGAACTTTTTAAATCATGGTTTTAGGTCCTTGTGGATTTTTTGTTTTGGTCCCTAGTTACTGTCCCCTATTGGCTGTGTCTTTTCCACCTTTTTACTCCAAGACAAAATTCAGTCTACCATTTTATCTAAAAACCTCTTCCCTCTGAGTATTCTTGATTTTTGTAGGGGAAAATTTTTCATGCATGGAGAAGGACTTAGTCGATGTTTACAGTTTCCATTCAGCTTATTTGGAGGAGGTGCGTCTCTTCAGCAGGTAACCAGGATCCAGTAGCGACCCTGATGATCTCTTCACTGGGCGAAACACCTGAGGCTTGCTGGTCCTGATTGCATCCACTTTTGAGGATTAGAATTCAACATTATAAGACTAAAGGGCAAAAGGGTTGGTAAACAAGTAACTCATGGGCATAGTTTTGATGTGTGTAAACAAAACAAACCAAACCAAACCAACAAAAGGAAACCAACAACAACAACTTTACCTGAGGTTAAAAATTGTGTGGTTTAAAATCAGGAAAATGCCGTCAGCCCATCCTCGTGAAGCTGCAGACATTGTAAATAAATGCTTTTAAATAATCTCCATGATGGCGTGTAAAATGTCATCGTATCTCAGTGTGTACATGTAATTCTTTGTTCTTTCATTTCTATACAAAGTGAAGCTCTTCGTTCTTTCAAATCAATATATTTAAGTGTAGTTCTCTGCTCCTTTAATTTCTATGTACACAAAGTGTAGTTCTTCGTTCTTTTATTTCTACATAAACAAAGTGTAGTTCTTTGCTCCTTTATTTTCTATACACACAAAGTGTAGTTCTTCGCTCTTTTATTTCTACATAAACAAAGTGTAGTTCTTTGCTACTTTATTTTCTATACACACAAAGTGTAGTTCTTCGTTCTTTTATTTCTACATAAACAAAGTGTAGTTCTTTGCTCCTTTATTTTCTATACACACAAAGTGTAGTGAACTTAACAATCTTTAAGAAATGTCTTTCTCTGGCTCACCAAAACGCCGACCACCTCATTTCCTCTACAATATCCACCGGTACAGGGGAAAAAACAAACTTCATCATTTGCACAGGGTTTTGGAAAGGCATAATGTACTCAGACACTGTAATTGTTTCACAGTTTCTTACTCATCGTTAAACACATTCATAATCGTACATGAAAATGCAGCAAAACGTAATCTTAATCGAAAGACAGTTTCCCTTCCTCTTTGACGTCAACTTCACGTCAAACGTCAGCCAAGACGTCTCCACCAGCGACGCTGCTTCCAAGTTTCGTGCCACTGAGTGACGTCATCGATCATTACATGTAGTCGTAGTCTCCGACGCGTTTGACGACATGTCTGTCCCCGATCAGGTTGGACAGCGTCTGCATGCAGCTCTTCAGTTCAGACACGTTGATGTAACAGCCCTAGAAGACAGGACAGACATACGACTGTGTTGTATCACGTGCTGAAGAATAAGAAGAAGAAGAAGAAGAAGGAGAGGAAGATGGATGAAAACAGCTACCTGTGCTGCGTGACAGTCAAAAGCTCCGTAGACCGGACTCTGGCGTGGAGATCATCAGGAGAGAATGCGTCGCTGTTTCGGGCTCTTCCTCTCGACAGCTGTAATGACGCACCGAGCCCCCTCACCGATGTGAGGTCTCCTTGCCAGTTTGACTGTATGCCTTTTCTGTCAACCATCAGGACTCGCACCAGCTTGTGTCCTCTCTCTTTAGCCAGATCCAATGACTTGCTTTCTCAACAGTCTCCTGTAGGGCTTTTTTCATGGCATTCCCTTTCTTCGGACCAAGTCCAGCCACTCTCATCCACTTTCTGACGCTAGCCGCGATGAAACCTCTGCAGCCAACTTCGACTGGGAAATGGGTTGCTTTCCATCCCGCCTCCTCGCATTCTTCAACAAGAGTCTCATAGCGATTTTCTTTCCGCTCGTGTGCCTCGCTGATATTGTCTTCATGAGGCACAGTGAGTTCCACCAGGTGCACCTCTTTCTCTTCCTCACTCCATATCACCAGGTCTGGCTTCTTCGTTGTTGGGATGGGGAAGAATCTCTTGCAGCCCTCTAGATCTGCTGCTACCTCCCATTGACCACCGCTCTGACCTTCTGTGGCTTCGTTCGCCTTCTTTCTGTCAGGAACCTTGCCTCCTTGCGGCACAAACTCGATCTTGCCCAGTCCGTGTTTCTGTGGCCCGCGCCTAGGAGCGTATTTTCCCTCTTCCGCCTGCTCCTTCGCCATCTTGGTGAACACTTTGAGCACCTCGTTGTGTCTCCAGGTGTATCTGTTCAGAGCCAGGTGGCAGTTTGAGAGGATGTGCTTCATAGTTCCTCGTTTGCCGCACCTACACTTGTCATCTTCCTGGACCTTCCATCTGACTAGGTTCACTGGCGAAGGCAGAACGTCATAGGTGGACCGGAGAAGAAAGCTGAGTCTCGATGTGTTCCACTTCCAGATCTCACTCCATCCAATCTTTCTTTCAACTACATGCTCTTCCCACCCGGTCACCTGTCCTTGCTGGGCACACTGGATGAGATGAACTTCTCGCTTTTCAGCCTCAATCTTTCGTACCTGCCCTGTTGCAGCTGTTCTTCTGTCCGCTGAGACATTTTCCTGAAAGGTCTGAAGTCACCGTTGCCAAGCCCCAACCTGTCAGCCTGTGCTGGCCCGACAACGTCGCCATGTTCCAATGAAGAGATGATCTCGTCGGTTGCATCCTCTGCCTTCCACTTTCTTGCTGTTTTGACATCCGGTGGCTTGCCACTGATCTCTTGGTACCTCGACTCCCTCAGCATCATCACTGTCTTGACCTTTCCTGCCTTGTAGATCTCCACGATGGATGTGAGGGGTAGCTGCAGCGCGCCTTTCTGCCTGTACAGGGCTGATGTGTTGATTGTGCGAGGTAGCCCAAGCCACTTCCTGATGTAGGTATTGCAAGTTCTCTCAATCATCTCAACTCTCGACAAGGCGACTTCGTACATTGTCAGTGGCCATGCCAGTCGCGGGTAGAGGGCAAACTGTAGACACCATATCTTATGCTTTCCTGGCAGTTTTGTCTGGTCAATTGCTTTCAGCCCATCTTCAGCCTGCCTCATGATCGCCACGCCTCGGCTCCTGTCAGACAGAGTTCCTGCGTACCACCGCCCCAAACTTTTCACAGGTTCATCTTTTACTATAGGCATTTGTTCCCCTGCAATTGTGAACTTCTGTTGCTTCTGCTTCCATTTGTGAAAAGTCAGGCTTCTAGATTTCTTGGCTTTGAACTTCATCCTGGACCAAGTGATCAGCTCATCCAACCGGGTCAAAACATTCTGCATTGTGTCCACTTCTCTTGTCAGTAGGGTCACATCATCCATGAAGGCTTTCTTCGGTGATCTCACTTTTGCTTTTTCCTCAGAGCAGTCTGCAGATCGCAGTAGCATCTCCATCACCAAGATGAACCAGATGACAGATATACATACGACTGTGTTGTATCACGTGCTGAAGAAGAAGAAGCAGAAGAAGAAGAAGAAGAAAAAGAAGGAGGAGAGTAAGAAGAAGAATAGGAAAAGGAGGAGCAGGAGGAGAAGAAGAAGAAAAAGAAGAAGAAGAAGAAGAAGAAGAAGAAGAAGAAGAAGAAGAAGAAGCGGAGGAGGTGGAGAATGAGGAGGGGAGGAGGAGGAGGAAGTAGAAGAAGCAGAAGCAGAAGAAGAAGAAGAAGGAGAAGAAGAAGAAGAAGAAGAAGAAGCAGAGGAGGTGGAGGAGGAGGAGGAAGTAGAAGAAGCAGAAGCAGAAGAAGAAGAAGAAGAAGAAGAAGAAGAAGAAGAAGAAACTGAAGAGGATGATGATTATGATGATGATGATGATGATGATTATGATGATGATGATGATGATGATGATGACGATGACGACGATGACGACGACGACGATGATGACGACGAGGACGCTTTAGTCCAGACATGCTGACATAACAATCCTCGAAAAGAGAACGTATTTACAACGGCATGATTTCACATGGTAATGAAGGATCTGGTGGCAGTGAAGATGATGGACAGTCTGCTTCAACAACGGC
>CM065740.1:34394844-34404844 GCA_033310375.1 Conus canariensis
ACACACACGCACACGCACACACACACACACACACACACACACGCGCGCGCAGAGAGAGAGGGGAGAGAGAGAGAGAGAGAGAGAGAGAGAGAGAGGAGAGAGAGAGAGAGAGAGAGACTTACGTCGCCGTAGTCATTCAGAACAAACATAGGTCTCTTCACATTCATGTGGACAGGAAAGGCTCTGAAACCATGAAAACACTGTTGTTCCATGACTCCTGTAACAGCAGAGCAGCAGCAGCAGCAACATCAGCAGCAGCAGCAGCAACAGCAGCAGCAGCAACAGCAGCAACAGCAGCAGCAGCAGCAGCAACAGCAGCAGCAGCAAACCGCAAACAGAAAGCAAGATGAAAAAAAATCAACATTGATCACCCACTGTAGTACATGTGGCAAGACACTGTAGCCAGGATGTTCAAATCCTAAGGACATCAAACAATTTGTCCTATAAAACCACTTGCAGTGTTAGATGTCTAGTGTTTTCGCATTGAGGAAGTTCTTAAGTAGCAACAACAAAAACAAACAAACAAACAAAAACAACTATAACCCCATCCCCAACAACTGGTAACGCATGGCTCTGAAGTTTAATGTTGCCTGAATGTTGATTGAAGTCTCGGGGTGTCAAACAACAACAACAACAACGACAGTAGCCTCTTGTCGTGAATGGCTTTCGAAGTGGCAGACACTATATGCTGACGTCCTCAAGATATGAAACAACAACTATAATAATAACAACAACCACCTCTTGTAATGCAGTTTCTAAAGCTTTAGACAATGTGACCAGAGTGCTGAAATCTCCACGTTGATATTCGAGAAAAAGAAAAAGGAGCAGGAGGACGACATTAAGAGGAGGAGGAGGATGGGGGGGGGGGGGGGGGGGGGGGGGGGGGTAGAGGAATGGGAATGAAGGAGAACCACAATCGCCACCACCTCTGGCAGTGTATGATATCTAATGTTGCATTCGTTGCAGCCAAAATGTTACAGTTCTCACGTTAATGTTTCAGAAGTGAAAAAAAAAAAAGAAAGAAAGAAAGACAAAGAACAACAAGAACAAATACAAGTTTTTAAAAAATCCTAATAGCAGCAGCAGCAGCAGCAACAACAACAACTAAGACAAACTTTTGCCGTGTATGGTCTTTGATGCAACTGACACTGTAATGAAATCTTTTAAGTCTTCAGGGTGATACTGAACAACAACAGCAAAAACATCTTCAATGGCATCATCATCTAGCGTGGTGTGTGTAATGTCGCTGCCACTGTATCCAGAATGAAGCTGCCGAGCCGAAATTCAAAAAGAACCAGAACAAGACGAAGAGGAACAACAACAACGGCAGCAACAACAACGACGACGACAACAACAACAACAACATCATCATCATCATCTTGTATTGGGTCGTGTTGGCACACTCTGGGCTGTAGCAGGGAAGGGTTCTCTCCTCCTTTTTGCTCCCTTTAATCAACATGTCGCCTGTGGTCTGTTTTCGGCTTAGCTGACATGATTTGTGTTGCCTGTGGTCTGTTTTCGGCTTAGCTGACATGATTTGTGTTGCCTGTGGTCTGTTTTCGGCTTAGCTGACATGATTTTGTGTTGTTGTTTCGCGCTGTTGTGCGCTGTGGTCTGTTTTCCGCTTAGCTGACATGATTTGTGTCGCCTGTGGTCTGTTTTCGGCTTAGCTGACATGATTTGTGTCGCCTGTGGTCTGTTTTCGGCTTAGCTGACATGATTTGTGTCGCCTGTGGTCTGTTTCGGCTTAGCTGACATATTTGTAGCCTGTGGCTGTTTCGGCTTAGCTGACATGATTTGTTCGCCTGTGGCCTGTTTTCGGCTTAGCTGACATGATTTGTGTCGCCTGTGGTCTGTTTTCGGCTTAGCTGACATGATTTGTGTCGCCTGTGGTCTGTTTTCGGCTTAGCTGACATGATTTGTGTCGCCTGTGGTCTGTTTTCGGCTTAGCTGACATGATTTGTGTCGCCTGTGGTCTGTTTTCGGCATAGCTGACATGATTTGTGTCGCCTGTGGTCTGTTTTCGGCTTAGCTGACATGATTTGTGTCGACTGTGGTCTGTTTTCGGCTTAGCTGACATGATTTGTATTGCCTGTGGCCTGTTTTCGGCTTAGCTGACATGATTTGTATTGCCTGTGGCCTGTTTTCGGCTTAGCTGACATGATTTGTATTGCCTGTGGCCTGTTTTCGGCTTAGCTGACATGATTTGTGTCGCCTGTGGTCTGTTTTCGGCTTAGCTGACATGATTTGTATTGCCTGTGGCCTGTTTTCGGCTTAGCTGACATGATTTGTGTTGTCTGTGGTCTGTTTTCGGCTTAGCTGACATGATTTGTGTTAACTGGGTCTGCTTTTAGCTTAGTGACATGATTTATGTTGCCTGTGTGTGAGACTATACAAATTTTGAGTGGAGGTACCAACTGCCAAAGTTTGAAATACAGGGTACCAGGTTCCGTCTATTCTCTCTCTCTCTCTCTCTCTCTCTCTCTCTCTCTCTCTCTCTCTCTCTCAAGGCTATACAAATTTTGAGTAGACGTACCAACTGCCAAAGTTTGAAATACAGGGTACCAGGTTCGTCTATTCTCTCTCTCTCTCTCTCTCTCTCTCTCTCTCTCTCTCTCTCTCTCTCTCTCTCTCTCAAGGCTATACAAATTTTGAGTGGACGTACCAACTGCCAAAGTTTGAAATACAGGGTACCAGGTTCGTTATTCTCTCTCTCTCTCTCTCTCTCTCTCTCTCTCTCTCTCTCTCTCTCTGAAGGCTATACAAATTTTGAGTGGACGTACCAACTGCCAAGTTTGAAATACAGTGTACTAGGTTCGTCTATTCTCTCTCTCTCTCTCTCTCTCTCTCTCTCTCTCTCTCTCTCTCTCTCTCTCTCTCTCTCTCTCTCCGATTTGTCTGGAACAGACGACATTCAAGAAATGGACTCTCCCGGAAGTGAAACAATCGACTGTCGGTGAGGAGTCCACATCTGCCTTCTGATGGAAAGAGTTTCCGCCAGGCGATTGGTCAGTACACTGTGATTTCTGTCAGATATTCACACCTCAAGTCAGCTAGGCGTTGGACTGGTTCATTCTAGGAGGGGCATGGACGCGGATCGCTAATCATTCTAATACGATCGAAGTGGGAAAGTTGGAACTGGGGCAGTAGCGGTTCTCCGGTGTTGAAGTACAGGGAGGCTTGTTCACTCGTTCATTCAAGTTCTCTGCTAGGCGGTGAAGGGTGGTTGTGGAAACAACAGTCTTGGAGCTGTGTCACTGTGTGACTCCGGGGGCCATCAGGGACCACGGGTTTGTGCCCGGTGTGGGACTGTGGGGTTGGATCATTCCGTGTTGTGACGGGTCGGCTGACTGGTCTGGTCCAAGACCTCCATGTGGTGCCGGGTCACATTCACGCTGACTGGGGTCTGGTCAAAGACCTCCATGTGGTGCCGGGTCACATTCACACTGACTGGGGTCTGGTCCAAGACCTCCATGTGGTGCCGGGTCACATTCACACTGACTGGGGTCTGGTCCAAGACCTCCATGTGGTGCTGGGTCACATTCACGCTGACTGGGGTCTGGTCAAAGATCTCCATGTGGTGCTGGGTCACATTCACGCTGACTGGGGTCTGGTCAAAGACTCCATGTGGTGCCGGGTCACATTCACGCTGACTGGGGTCTGGTCAAAGACCTCCATGTGGTGCGGGTCACATTCACGCTGACTGGGGTCTGGTCAAAGACTTCCATGTTGTGCCGGGTCACATTCACGCTGACTGGGGTCTGGTCCAAGACCTCCATGTGGTGCCGGGTCACATTCACGCTGACTGGGGTCTGGTCAAAGACTTCCATGTGGTGCCGGGTCACATTCACGCTGACTGGGGTCTGGTCAAAGACCTCCATGTGGTGCCGGGTCACATTCACGCTGACTGGGGTCTGGTCAAAGACCTCCATGTGGTGCTGGGTCACATTCACGCTGACAGGGGTCTGGTCCAAGACTTCCATGTGGTGCCGGGTCACATTCACGCTGACAGGGGTCTGGTCCAAGACTTCCATGTGGTGCCGGGTCACATTCACGCTGACAGGGGTCTGGTCCAAGACTTCCATGTGGTGCCGGGTCACATTCACGCAAAGCCTGGTAACGAAATGAAGGTTTTTTTTTCTTATCATTCCTGTTTTATGAGGAACAGCCGGCAAATGAGTCTTGGAATGATTTTCAACAACAGTAGCAAACAGTACGAACGAACAAAACCAACAATTTCCGTTTCAACACAGCCTTCAAATCACAGTCTACAGTGCCAACCTTTTGTAGTGTATGGTGTCTAACGTGGCGGGCATGTGGTCAGAAAGAACAACATCAACAATTTCCGTTTCAATAAATTCTTCAAATCACAGTCCACAGTGCCAACCTTTTGTAGTGTATGGTTTGTAACGTGGCGGGCATGTGGTCAGAAAGAACAACATCAACAATTTCCGTTTCAATAAATTCTTCAAATCACAGTCTACAGTGCCAACCTCTTGTAGTGTATGGTGTCTAACGTGGCTGGCACTGTGGCCAGCACGTGGAAGTCTTCAGGATGCTGCTCTCTGAAGGTCTCCGCCACGTGGAACATGTCGGCGAACACGCTCTCTCCTCCTTCAATCTTGGGGTCAAATCTGTTGAGGAAAAAAAACCCATCCACAATCACATCCGAATCATTGTCTTGCTTTTGCGCCCGATTGAGGCTCCTGAATGCGTCCCATTTAGTGTAATTTTGTGTAGTCTTTGTTTGCTTTATTGTACTTATTTGCTCATAAGTTTCTTGGTTTTTTTAAAAATTTACATAATTTTCCCCCAAGTTAATGGAAAGTTAGTTTTTTCTCTCTCTCTCTCTCTCTCTCTCTCTCTCTCTCTCTTCTCTCCTCTCCTCCTCATTATCGTCACTATCCTCCTCTTTCTCCTCAGTTTATCAACTCGAGAGAGGAGCAGGCCTGCAAGGGAAGAGAGGAGAACAGTACTTCATCATCATCGTCATCACCATCATCATTGTCGTCGTCGTCGTCGTCATCATCATTATCATCACCATCACTATGATGACCATCGTCATCACTATCGTGGTCGTCGTCGTCATTGTCATCGTCATCATCATCATTGTCGTCATCATCATCATCATCATCATCATCATGACCATCGTCATCACTTTTGTGGTCGTCGCCGTCGTCATCGTCATCATCAACAACAACAACAACAAAAGTAGAAGCAACAGCAGCAGCAGTAACATGAGCGTCATCATCATTAACAGCAGCGTCAGGAGCGATAACAGTAGCAACATCATCATCATCATCATCATCATCATCATCATCATCATCATCATCATCACCACCATCCTCAGCACCTACTTCAGACAGTAGAGGGCCTGGAGGCCTGGCGGAGAGGAGTAGTAGACCAGGTCTTGGTGCAGCTTCAGCTCATCTGTGGAGTAACCCGCATTGATGGGCACCGGGCTGGACTTCACGTCCTCGATCTGTGGGACACACGTCATCATGAGTCTCCTTGATGGAGCACACGTCATCATGAGTCTCCTTGATGGAGCACATGTCATCATGAGTCTCCTTGATGGAGCACACGTCATCAGGAGTCTCTTTGATGGAGCACATGTCATCATGAGTCTCCTTAATGGAGCACACGTCATCAGGAGTCTCCTTGATGGAGCACACGTCATCAGGAGTCTCCTTGATGGAGCACACGTCATCAGGAGTCTCCTTGATGGAGCACATGTCATCATGAGTCTCCTTGACTGAGCACACGTCATCATGGGTCTCCTTGACGGAGCACACGTCATCATGAGTCTCCTTGATGGAGCACACGTCATCATGAGTCTCCTTAATGGAGCACACGTCATCAGGAGTCTCCTTGATGGAGCACACGTCATCATGAGTCTCCTTGATGGAGCACACGTCATCAGGAGTCTCCTTGATGGAGCATACGTCATCAGGAGTCTCCTTGATGGAGCACACGTCATCATGAGTCTCCTTGATGGAGCACATGTCATCAGGAGTCTCCTTGATGGAGCACACGTCATCATGAATCTCCTTGATGGAGCACACGTCATCAGGAGTCTCCTTGACGGAGCACACGTCATCATGAATCTCCTTGACGGAGCACATTTCATCATGAGTCTCCTTGACGGAGCACACGTCATCATGAGTCTCCTTGATGGAGCACACGTCATCATGAGTCTCCTTGATGGAGCACACGTCATCATGAGTCTCCTTGGCGGAGCACACGTCATCATGGGTCTCCTTGACGGAGCACACGTCATCATGAGTCTCCTTGACGGAGCACACGTCATCATGAGTCTCCTTGACGGAGCACACGTCATCATGAGTCTCCTTGACGGAGCACGCGTCATCAGCCAGGGGAAAGATCTGACTCATAAAGAGAAAACTAGAAGGACGTTTGAAAGAATACCGACCTCTGCCATGGCTGAACCGTCCATTCGTCTTCAGTCAAACACTACCTGAATCCGTCGTATCTTCTTGTTCTTGTTCTTGTTCATGTTCTCCTCCTTCTCTCTCCTCCTCCTCCCTCCTCCTTCTCCTTCTTCCTCTTCTTCTCCTCCTCCTCCTCTCCTCCTCCTGTCCACCTCCCTTTTCTTCTTGTTCTTGGTCTTTCTTCTCCTTCTTCTTCTCCTCAGTTCTCCTCCTCTCCTCCTCCGCCTCCTTCTCTCCTCCTCCTCCTCCTCCTCCTCCTCCTCCTTCTTCCTTTATTCTGTAGGTCACTGGGGCAGCACACTGAAGAACTGTTCACCAGGTTCCTCCAGTTCTGTCAGTTATGCACCAAGGCCTGGGTCTCTTCAAAACGGTTTTACTGTCCACCCTGCACGCAAAGTTGTCAGTCCATCGTGTTTCCTGTGCCCCCTCCCCCCTCTTCCACCCAGACCCCCCCCCCACCTCCGTCTCCGTCCCTCAACAATTCCCTGGAGGATCGTTTTCGCAAGGCCTTCAGACTTGATTCAAATGGCCATCCTTATTGAGTTTTTTTTCTCCACCGATGTCGGTAGGTCTTCAAATGGTCTGATATACCGAGCGAAGATTTGACGCCCATGTTCAGAGACGATTTGGTCTGTATGTCTGATATTTGCACCCTTGGGGTTACTCTTCCTTTCTGTGTCTTGGAATTTTCTTTCCAGATCCGATACCTCACATGCATACATAGCTCCTTGGAAGGGGGATAACCATTATGTGAAAATCGTTTGTTCAGTGACAAACATACACACAGGCATACATTCAAAATCGCGTGATATTCCTTAACGGGGATGAGATTTAAATTGAAGAACCAACAAGCACACACCACACACACACACACACACACACACACACACACACACACACACACACAACACACACACTTTCACACACACACACACACACACACACACACACACACACACACACACACACACACACTCACACACACACACACACACGCACAGAGAGAGAGAGAGAGAGAGAGAGAGAGAGAGAGGAGAGAGAGAGAGAGAGAGAGAGAGAGAGAGAGAGAAAGGGAGAAAACAAAGGTATAAACATGGACTTACAAAGCCGTATATTGTAGGTATGACACTCCGTGATATTCTCTCGCACACCTGAGACAAAACATCCTCATTATCCTCCTCCTCCTCCTCATCAACAACACAACAACATCATCAACGACACCATGGACATATTACTTAGATATTAAATAATGACAACAATGTACTACTACTACTACTACTACTACTACTACTACTACTACTACTACTACTACTATACCGCCACCGCTGCTGCGACTACTACTACTACTTCTACTGCAACTGCTACTGATACTACTTTTACTACTACTGCTGCTGTTGCTGCTGTTGTCGCAATTGCTGCTGCTGCAGCTGCCGTCGTGTTTTGCAACTAGTTTAAAATCTATTTGTTCTTTATAGCTTTGCGTGGCTTTAAGAATGCTTTTCAAAATTGATGAGTTGATTTTTTTCTCTTTCTCACACGTGTACGCGGGTAAGCGCACACAACACACACACACACACACACACACACACACACACACACACACACACACACACACACACACACCACGCACACACACACACACACACACACACACACACACACACACATACACACAGAATCACAAACTGTAGGCACATATTAAGCAGAGAGTGAAACAGAGGAAGAGAAAGAGAGACAGAGAGAGAGACAGAGGGAGAAAGAGAGAGAGAGAGAGAGAGAGAGAGAGAGAGAGAGAGAGAGAGAGAGAGAGAGAGAGAAGAGACAGACAGACAGTACAGACAGAGAGAGGCAGGCAGGCAGACAGACAGACATACAGATAGACAGACAGACAGACAGACAGACAGACAAACAGACAGACAGACGGACGGCATTTAATCGCCCCTTCAAACTGTCGCGGTACAAATTTGCCGCGCCAGCCACTATAACCGTGTGACAGTGACCATGGGTGTTAGCGCATTTGTCAGCGTGTACGTTTACTGTGCGTGTGCGACAGTGCGCTCGTCAGTGTGGTCCTTACTGACCTTTCTGCCCATTCCTGGCTCGATGGGCAGACCCTTGACCAGGCAGATCCCTCTCTCGCTTAGAATGTTCATCCACCTGTAACAACACGGGTGAGTTGAGTAGAATAACGACACACCTGTAATGACACGGGTGAGTTAGTAGAATAACGACACACCTGTAATGACACGGGTGGGTTGAGTAGAATAACGACACCCTGTAATGACACGGGTGAGTTGAGTAGAATAACGACACCCTGTAATGACACGGGTGGTTGAGTAGAATAACGACACTCCTGTAATGACACGGGTGGTTGAGTAGAATAATAACACACCTGTAATACACGGGTTGGTTGAGTAGAATAACGACACACCTGTAACGACACGGGTGAGTTAGTAGAATAACGACACTCCTGTAATGACACGGGTGGGTTGAGTAGAATAACGACATCTCCTGTAATGACACGGGTGGGTTTGATGTAGAATAACGACACCCTGTAATGACACGGGTGGGTTCAGTAGAATAACGACACCCTGTAATGACACGGGTGGGTTCAGTAGAATAACGACACTCCTGTAATGACACGGGTGAGTTGAGTAGAATAACGACACTCCTGTAATGACACGGGTGAGTTCAGTAGAATAACGACACTCCTGTAATGACACGGGTGAGTTCAGTAGAATAACGACACTCCTGTAATGACACGGGTGAGTTCAGTAGAATAACGACACTCTGTAATGACACGGGTGAGTTCAGTAGAATAACGACACTCCTGTAATGACACGGGTGGTTGAGTAGAATAACGACACTCCTGTAATGACACGGGTGGGTTGAGTAGAATAACGACACTCCTGTAATGACACGGGGAGTTCAGTAGAATAACGACACCCTGTAATGACACGGGTGAGTTGAGTAGAATAACGACACACCTGTAATGACACGGGTGAGTTCAGTAGAATAACGACACCTGTAATGACACGGGTGAGTTCAGTAGAATAACGACACTCCTGTAATGACACGGGTGAGTTCAGTAGAATAACGACACTCCTGTAATGACACGGGTGGGCTAAGTAGAATAATAACACACCTGTAAATACACGGGTTGGTTGAGTAGAATAACGACACACCTGCAACGACACGGGTGAGTTCAGTAGAATAACGACACTCCTGTAATGACACGGGTGGGTTGAGTAGAATAACGACATTCCTGTAAAGACACGGGTGGGTTGATTAGAATAACGACACACCTGTAACGACACGGGTGGGTTCAGTAGAATAATAACATACCTGTATGTCACACCTGTAACAACACGGGTGGGTTTGAGCAGAATAACGACACGCTTGTAAAGACACTGGTGGGCTGAGTAGAATAATAACATACCTGTATGTCACACCTGTAACAACACGGGCGGGTTGATTAGAATAACGACACATGTAATGACACGGGTAGGTTGAGCAGAATAACGACACTCCTGTAATGACACGGGTAG
>CM065740.1:34409844-34417344 GCA_033310375.1 Conus canariensis
GAGAGAGAGAGAGAGAGAGAGACAGACAGACAGACAGACAGACAGACAGACAGACAGATAGACGGACAGAGAGACGGGCGGACAGACAGACAGGCATGCAGGCAGGCATGCAGACAGACAGACAGACAGACGGACGGACACTCAACCGTTCTTTCATCGTAAGCTCCTCTCTCTATGGCGGTATTCAGATGGGTTCGGTGTTGAACGGCCTGTCGTACATCTGACATCGTCGTTCCTGTCAATCACCATCACCATCACCATCATCATCATCATCATCATCATCATCATCATCATCATCATCACGTCATCACCACCACCACCACCACCATCATCATCATCATCATCATCATCATCATCATCACCACCATCACCATCACCATCATCATCCCTATCATGATCATCATGATTATTGTGATCATCATGATCATGATCATGATCATCGTCATCATTCTAGTCATTCTTATCATCACGACTTTCATCGTTGTCATCATCATTATGATGTTCATCATGACCATGATCATGATTATCATCTCATCATCATTATCATCATTTTCACCAAAACCACCACCACCACCACCACCACCACCACCATCATCATCATCACATTAGCATGGCAGTTGTTGTAGTTGTAGGAAGTGCAGCATTAGTAATAGTACAAAATTGATAGCAGTAACAACGGCAGCATGATAGTGGTGGCAGTAATGGCAGCAGCAATGATAGTAACAATAGTGATAGCAACATTGGTTGTAATCGCAGTCGTACTAGCAGCAGCAGTAGTACTCTCTCTCTCTCTCTCTCTCTCTCTCTCTCTCTCTCTCTCTCTCCTCTCTCTCTCTCTCTCTCTCTCTCTCTCTCTGTCAGTGTCGGTGCATGTTACTCTTCAGTGCATATTGCTCTTCGTCCTGATCTCCTGGTCTCTGCCTATTCGCCCGTCTCTCTGACCTTCCATCTCCTGGTCTGCATGTCTGCCCCTGTCCGTATGCCTGTCCGTCCGTCTGTTTGTCTGCCTTTCTTTCAGATACCATAGAAACCTATCTACATTCTATCTTCCATCTATCTGCCTTTCTTTCAGATACTATAGAAACCTATCTACTTTCTATCTTCCATCTGTCTGCCTCTCTTTCAGACACCATAGAAACCTATCTACATTCTATCTTCCATCTGTCTGCCTTTCTTTCAGACACCATAGAAACCTATCTACATTCTATCTTCCATCTGTCTGCCTTTCTTTCAGACACCATAGAAACCTATCTACATTCTATCTTCCATCTGTCTGCCTTTCTTTCAGACACCATAGAAACCTATCTACATTCTATCTTTCATCTGTCTGCCTTTCTTTCAGACACCATAGAAACCTATCTATATTCTATCTTCCATCTGTCTGCCTTTCTTTCAGATACCATAGAAACCTATCTACATTCTATCTTCCATCTGTCTGACTGACTGACTGACTGACTGAAACCATTTACTGTCAGATTAACATATTGTTGTACCGACATTAAAAAAAAACTTAATAAATTAATCAGAAACGAAAATGATACAAATAACATCTGAATGACATGAAAATCATAAAAGAAACTTAAACAGGGAAACATTTAACATCTATCTGCCTTTCTTTCAGATAGCATAGAAACCTATCTACATTCTATCTTCCATCTGTCTGCCTTTCTTTCAGACACCATAGAAACCTATTTACATTCTATCTTCCATCTGTCTGCCTTTCTTTCAGACACCATAGAAACCTATCTACATTCTATCTTCCATCTGTTTTTTTCCTGATTGATAAACCATCAAGCGATAAACACCCCCCAAACATCTTACTCACTCTTCGCATGTTCCAGA
Source organism: Conus canariensis (assembly GCA_033310375.1). Taxonomy (NCBI): domain Eukaryota; kingdom Metazoa; phylum Mollusca; class Gastropoda; order Neogastropoda; family Conidae; genus Conus; species Conus canariensis. Next base: position 34,411,687 of record CM065740.1, read on the forward strand.
GGCGAGGCGGAGAAAGCGGAAGTGGAAGTAGAAGAGGCACGGGCGAGACGGGAAGTGACGACATGAGGAGAGCGTCTTGGGACGGATGACGTGGCGGATGCCCACTGGCCAGCGGACGACGCCAATCTCTTTATCACATTCCACCGACCCATTGTAAGGAATGATGTTCAAGTGGCGAGGACTGAAAACCTGAAATGAGAAGACTTAGTGAACATCTGGACAGTGAATGGACAGACGGATTATTTGATAGGGTGAATAGGTGATAGGTGGATGAATGGATGGATGAATAGATAGATGGAAGGATGGATGAATTAATTGATGGATTGACCGATTGAGAGTTGGATCAATGGATGAATGGACGAATGAATGGCTGGGTAGATAGGTGGGTAGGTAGATGGATGGATTTATCAGATTAGTGAATGGATGGGCGGATGAGTGGGTGGGTGGTAGACGGATGGATACAGAGAGAGAGAGAGAGAGAGAGAGAGAGAGAGAGAGAGAGAGAGGGAGAGAGAGAGAGAGAAACGGGAGGGTGGGTGGACGGAGGGAGGGAGGAGGGAGGGATGAAAAGGTGAGTGAGGAGGTGTATGAGTGAGATGGGTGGACAGATGGATTGATGGACGGATAAATAGATAACCCGTCGGACGGATTGGTTGATGGACGCACGAACTGATGGACATGCGGACGGATGGACGAACAAATGGACAGGTGGATGGATGGACAGAACGATAGACAGACGGTAGGACGGATGGATGGATGGACGGATGGATGGACGGACGGACAGAACAATGGATGGATGGATGAAGGGACGAACGGGTGGATTGGAATGAAACTTGATAACATGCCGAATTTGAGTAAAACGGCAGCTTAAAACCTCAATGACTACTTAAGCGGCATGGATAGACGGATGGAACAAACAGCAACTGGAAACCTGAAATGAGCGAACAATGGAATGATGGAGAGAATGGATGGATGTATAGACTGGGCCATACATTCATCGATTTATGAATGAAAAAACAAAATTCCACGACACACGTTCAAAGAATGGGTACTATGAAAACGAAACAAATTCAATTATTGAAGAATCAATGATTTGATCAATGCATCTATTACTTGCTGAGAGATTGAATGAATGTGTGAGTGTGCGAGGTAGTGAGCGAGCGATTGATTGAGTGAATTAATGAGTAACTGAGCGAATCAGTGAATCTGTGAGTGAGTGCAGAAAGGAACAATGGAAGTATAAATGAGTGGATGAATGACGCAGAAGTTTCGTTTCGCGACGAAAAGCAGGGAACGACGTCTGATTTCGTTGCTCAGTGTTGTCTGCAGGGAAGAAAAGAAAAGGCATTGGCATTTAAAACAAACAAACAAACAAACAGCCAAGCAAACAGACAAACAAACCAAAAACTGGAAATTGCATGGCATGGTTCTCCCCATCCTGATTTTGTCTTCGTGATTTACCTCTCACTTTTTTCTCTCTCCAACCTCTTTATTATTTTTTCGCTGTTTCTTTCATTCTTCTTTCTGTCTTTGCTTCCATCCCCCCCCCCCCCCTTTTTTTTTATTTCTATTTTTTTTTAGGAGAGACCTCCATTCTATTTACCCCCACTCTTTTCGTTTTCCATTGACTCTCGCAGCATACAGATTTGTCGGTTCTATTATTGATGGACATTTCAATGTAGACTTAAACATTCTGACTTTCAATACAGGACGTCTGTGTTTATTTATGTACCGATGTTTAGTATATTGACGTTTTCACTCTGTGGGAAAACAAAAAAGAAGAACAACAACAACAACAACAAACTCGCTACACACACACACACACACACACACACACACACACACACACACACACACACACACACACACATCCTCTCTCTCTCTCTCTCTCTTCTGTCGTTTGCTCTCTCTTCTCTCTCTCTTACAGTTAGAAAAAAGCTTTATTAACGTCTAAATGTAACATGTTTGAAAATAAACTTAGATAGCAGTATCTAGATGTCACATGATTGAAAAAAAATGAATAAGCAAGGGATTACAGAGAAGACAGCAAGACAGAAACAGAAGCAGTAAGACAGAGAGACAGCAAGGAGAGAAGAGAGTAGGAGAGCAAGACGACAGACAGTCAGACAGACTGACAGCAGACTGAACAAAAGAAGGAGAGAGAGAGAGGAGAGAGGAGACAGACAGACAGACAGTCAGACAGGACAGACAGACAGACAGACAGACAGACAGACAAGGAGAGAGAGAGAGGGAGAGAGAGACAGACAGACAGACAGTCAGACAGACAGACAGACAGACAGACAGACAGACAGAGAGAGAGAGAGAGAGAGACAGAAGAGACGAGAGACGAGACAGACAGACAGTCAGACAGACAAGGAGAGAGAGAGAGGGAGAGAGAGAGAGACAGACAGAAGCAGACAGACAGTCAGACAGAAGAGAGAGAGAGGGAGAGGAGAAGAGGGACAGACAGACAGTCAGACAGAGGAGAGAGAGAGAGAGAGAGAGAGAGAGAGAGTAGAGAGGAGAGGAAGGAGAGAGAGAGAAGAAGAGAGAGAGAGATGGCGATTGTACTCGCTGACGTCGTCGATTAATTTATGAATGCAACAGTTTCTGCAGCGTACTTATTACTTTAAAAAAAAATCAATGGGAAGAAATGAATTGGAAATACAAGGCAGAAGAACATCGGACGACCTGAAATTCTTAGAGTGTGTGTGGACTTGCGGTGGAAGAACCGGTTTTGTGAAGAGTGACCGTACATCAGACGACTCCACTCTATGGCGACGGTCGATAGTGGCGCACTTGTGTCAGCAGGGTTGAAAACCAAAGTGTATGGGTGGGTCCATATGTCAACACTAAACCATTATCGTCGCACTGTTTGCGTCCCACCGCTGCCAAAGTTTTAATCTGTAATGATCTCGCAATTACTTCAATGTTTTTTTTTTGTTTTGTTTGCTTTCTTTTCTTTTCTTTCTTTCTGTCTTTCTTTTTTTTTTTTTTTAAGAGGCGAGCATTCGTGCCTTCAAAGCAGAATGCCAGCACATGCAGCAAGGTGAAAGGTCAGGTAAATGAATTACTTGATAGTGTGTTTTCCTTGTACGGTACGGTACAGTACGGTACGGTACGGTACGGTACGGTACGGTAAGGTAAGGTAAGGTGAGGTAAGGTAAGGTAAGGTAAGGTAAGGTAAGGTAAGGTAAGGTTGCTGATAGCCCAACCGACCGCTGTGCAAAGGGCCATATCAGGGCAGTCACTGCGTTGAAGTAGACTTAAGTCATTTAAAAAAAAAAGTAAAGTCACAAGTCATTAAAAAAAAGACAATGAAAAACCTCTTCTGTTGTTCATTTTGTAAAATCATTGCTGCTTTGTAATGTGTTTACGTAAGAAAAGATCCACTGTCCACTTTGTTTTTATTAGTACAGTTCTCTGTTCATGCTTTCCATTTCTTAATTTCTTCGTAAGTGAGTTAAAGTGTTTGCCCTCCAAAAAAAAAAGAAAAAAAAAAGAAGAAAGAAAAACCTCTTCATTCACACAACCCTTTGAAATGCACCTTCCAAAAACACATCGGAAAGTTCCCTTAAAAATCTCTCTCCAAAACATTGGATCAAATGAAACATGTTCGATCTCTTGGTGTTTTTCTTGTGGCTGGCTGCGTCTCGAAGTTGGAAGTAATCGCACGTCTGGCTAAACTCTGGCTCAGCTTGGTCCATTTCTTTGCCGTGTCGCCTGTGCGGGTTTGCGTAGCACTGCATGTCTAGCTCCACGTTAACAGTCTGACGAATGTCCTAAAGGGGTGAAAGTTCTCGGGCGAATTAAGCGGGCGTGTGCAGATTACATAAGCAGCTCCAAAAACTTGACCAGCCGCTATGGGGCTAAACGTCACGGGTGGATGAAGCTAAAGGATCGGCGGGGGAGGGGGGGGGGGGGGTTAGGGTTACGGGTATTTCCGACCCGCTAGTCCCACCCCATCTTGTGATTCCTGTCAAAAAACACAGACAAACAAACAAACAAATTCCAAATCAGTTTACAGTTTTTGGGGATATCAACGCCAGAAGAATAATCATCACGTGAGTTCCCCCAAGACACCTCCCCGTCCCTCCTCCCACCGTTCCATCCCTTCCTCCCCAACACTCTCCCCACCCCACCCCACCTCCCACTTGACTGCTCGATCCAGCTGTGGACATCAATAGTCCTGCGAGTGATGTCGAGATGGCAGGTTGACAGCGTATTGATTCTGCCGTACCGCAGACTGGTAGGTCGCTTTGACCCCCCCCCCCCTCCCTCCCTGATCCCTTCAGCACGGTGTTCTTGGCAGGTGACTTCCCTCTGGCACCTGTCCTGACAACCCCATACTGGAAAGAATGGCGCAGGTGTGGAGTACGCTTTTGAATAATCACATGTTAAGTCTAACCTCGTTCTCATCGTTGATAGTGCTGCCATACAACAAATTCTCTCTCTCTCTGTCTCTGTCTCTGTCTCTCTCTCTCTCTCTCTCTCTCTCTCTCTCTCTCTCTCTCTTCAAAGAGCAGGATTGCAATTTACTAAAAAAACACAAAAACAACAACAACAACAACAACAACAACAAGAAACAAGATGAATTCAAAGAATTCGTCAAAAAAAAAAAAAAATTGGAGGGCAATTACATTGTTATATGGTCTTTACAAACTTGGATTAGCAAGCACTGCAATTATAATAGATCAGGGTTGTTAAATGTGACCAATGAAGACCAGATAGGACATATGCTGGTAGATACATAGGTGATAACATCAGACTGATGTATGACTTGATTCTTTATTTGAGAAGAAAATTTTCCTGAACTTCTATTCTATACTGATTTTGAACAGGCTTTTGAGATAGTGGGTTGGAATTTCGTTTTGAAAGTAACTTGTTTGGGAATGGGGAGGAGTGGGGACAGTCAAAGTAGTTGAACTGAACGGTTTACACAAAAATTTAGGTCACCGTAAGTGTACATGGACGAGCATCTGACTAGTTTTAAAACTGGAAGAGGCTGCAGACAAGGAGACCCCATTTTATGACATCTTTTTGTCTAATGCGTTGAAGTACTAGCAAACATGAGTAGACAAAATTCAAATATTAAAAGAACATGTGTGAATCGGATCATACACAAAAGAGCACAGTTTACTATGTTACACGGTCTTTGAAAAGCTGAGTCCAACTATCTTTTAAAGAAACAATACGAGGTCTTAATAAATTCAGCGAATTTTTAGTTCTGAATATCAGTTTAAAAAAAAAGCAGTGCCAACATGGCCTGGTGTAGAAAGAAACATGTATGCCATATCTTTGAATGTCATGGAATCCATCAAACTTCAGTATTCTGGGAATTTGGTTTACTACAGATCTAACTTACCGTGGACAAAAATAACACGCAAAACGTAGTTGAAAAGGATTAGGTTTGAAAGAATCTTAACATCGCTAAGAATTCTGTTTTCGAAGTCTCTCATAAAAAATCATATATTTGGGGACATTTGTACCAAATAATTTAATGCAAGAACTGCAAAATCTTTGCATGAAATTTATATGAAGTAATAAGAAATACAGAATTAGTAAGAGAGTCGCTCGAAAATGACGAAGGAAGGGTAAATTAATTCAGATTTAAAGTATTTTATGCAGCCTTTAAAACAACGTTGATCGTAAAGTACT
>CM065740.1:34422344-34434844 GCA_033310375.1 Conus canariensis
CGCGCGCGCGTGTGTGTGTGTGTATGAGCGTGCGTGTGTGTGTGTGTGAATTGATCCTGCATTGGTTAGTCTTGTTGCTTACGTGTAGGCCTACTTCATTCCAATCTTTTGTACGTGCGTACGCCTGCGTGTTTGTAGCACCAACAATGGCGGAGGCGTTTGAACACAACTTCAGTGAACACAAAAGACGTGTAGATTTGTTGTGCCGTGTGTGCGGCAGTCGCGTGCTCAGAAAGGTACAAGATAAAGGATTAAACGCTAGACTTTGTGTCAACTTCTCCAATGATTTGTTGCAGTATTTCAGTCTAGATATTTCTGGTGATGAAGAAGGCAAACAGTCCAAGTGTATCTGCATAAAATGCTACCATAAACTGAAGAAAACGAGACACATGTCAGCACATTCTCAATGTTATACTACAAAAGAAAATGTTGCTCGTGACATAGAGAGAATGTCAGAAATCTGGACAACTTTCGATCCAGATCTTTCTTTGAGTCAGTGTACATCGTGTCGATTCTTTCAATCAGCCGGCCTTCTTGGTCGTCGGGAAAACAAAGAAGAGCCGACCCGTCAAAAGATCTGCTCAAGAATGTTTAAATCAGTCTGATCTGTGCTTGCACACAGATGAAAGTGTGTCATCATTTTCTCCGTTGGTATCGACCCCCGTGAAAAAGCCTAGAACATTCTCTACACAAACCTCACCAGTCATAGCTAGCACATCCAACTCGGCACTTGAATGTGTTGACATGTCTGATGTATGTTTGGATACTGATGAAAGTGTGTCGACGTCAGTTTGTCAGTCACCATCGAACCCCAAGCCAAGAACATTCTGCACACAAACATCTCCTATCATAGCGAACACATCCAAATCTGCACAAGCAAGTTTTGATCAGTCTGATATTTGTTTCAACACTGATGAAAGTGTGTCGACGTCACTTTGTCAGTCAACATCAACACCAGTTAGAAAACCCAGAACATTGTGCACACAAACCTCTCCAATTACTGCCAAAACCCATGTCACTGACGCCGCAATATCCCCCTTCCCCCAACTGAAACGCAAGACAGTATATTTAGACTCAGACGATGAAGACATCGATAAACCTCTCACTGCAGAAGAAGAAAAGTTGCTGACACGGCTTGTGAAAAGAAAACTGCGACAATCCGAAGACAAAGTGACAGTCAGGTGCAAAACCAGAGGCCAGCCTATAGTGTTGAAAAAGGTCACACAGCCCCGTAAATCTTCTGCTCTGGCACCGTCTCCACTGCAGAAAAAGCGGTCTCAAATGATGCAGAAAATCAGAATAAACATATCAGGAAGTAGTAAAGAAGACGTCTTCAAACAACAGGGCTCTGAAATCAGGAGATCAGCTCAGTCTCACAGACAGAAGATTCTGGAGGCAGCTGGGTGTGGCCCAGTGAGAGTGACCAGTGAACAAGGGTCTGCACTGCGAACTGCCCTGGGGATGAGCTGGACAGCACAAAGGATGCAGAAGAGATTTTTTAGAAGTGTTGGGGTGACGTTTGAATGTGAACAGAAAGAAAGAGAGGCACAGAAAGAAGCAATGTTCGGAGATATAGAAATAGGAAAGACAAATCTTGTGTATGTAGATGAAGAAGGCAGACAAAAAGAGGTAGAGACAGCAGTAGGAAAAATCAAAGACATCCCCCAGACTGTTTGCAACTATGACAAACACAACAAACTGACATGGCATAATAACACAATTCCACAAGATGAGGTCTGGGTGAAGATAGGAGAGGATCATGGAGGGGGCACATTCAAACTCATGCTACAAATTGCAAATCTTCACAAACCAAATTCCAAGCGTAACACGTGTCTCCTGGCCATTGTGGATTGTAAGGACAGTCCATGCAATTTGAGAAGAGTCTTAGATCCCTACCAACAACAGCTGGAGGCTCTGAAGTCCCTGACATGGAGGGACAAAAGGATCAAAGTGTTCCTGTTTGGGGATTATGACTTTCTCCTCAAATTGTATGGACTGTCAGGTGCTTAGGGAACACACCCATGTCTCTATTGCAATGCATCAAAGTCACAAATACAGACACCAGCACACTGCAATGAAGGCAACATCACACAGCACACATTGCAGGGCATCAGTGCAGACTACAGAAAATACAGACACTCCAAAAAGAAAATCGCCAAACTACACAACAATGTTATCAGGGAGCCCATTATTGATGTAGAGTTGACCCATGTTGCACCCCCATACCTGCATATTCTGCTAGGCGTGGTCAAGAAACATCATGACCTGCTGGAAAAGGACTGCCACAGCCTTGACCAAGACATAGGGCAATCACTAGCAAACCAGGGGAAACAGGTCGGCTCTGACTCAGCCTTTTCTGAGTTCGTGAACCATCAGAAAGAAATGCTAGCGGCTGAAGAAGATAAAAGAATGTTAGAGAGTAAGATTGTTTTCAATGAGCCAGTAAATGAAACAGAACCACTCAGTGTTTTCCAGAAAGAGCAGCATGACCTTACAGAGTTAGTGTGGATAAAGCAACAAGAAATAGAAGAACTCCAGTCACAGCATCTTCCAAAACTGGCCGGCCCTGTCACCAAGCACTTAGATTTTGTGCTTCAGCAGCATAGAATACATCCACAGGCCTACCATGGACGATCGTTTGTTGGTAACCACTGCCACACCTACCTGAAGCCAGACACAATCTGTGTGATAGTGTAGTGGACAAAACAGCAGAACTAACTCAGGACACAGACATCATTCTAAAGGCTAGGAACATTTGTCAGAAGTTCAAAACATTGAACACACTGTTTTCCCACATTCACGCAGACATCTCCCATCAAACACCCATGACTGACACAGATGAGGTCGACACACTGGATAGCAATATCAAGGAATACATGGCTTTCTTTCGAAAATCATTTCCAGAAACGCCTGTCATTCCAAAGCAGCACATTCTGGAAAGTCACTGGGTTCCGTTCATCCGATCTCACCGTTTCGGCCTGGCATTACATGGGGAACAAGGGGGGGGGGGGGGGGGGGAGCAGACACACGCACTCGTCAACTTACTGAAAAGACAGGCATGGTCACAGAAAACACAGGATGCAAAACTGCAGGTGATAATGGAAAAACACATGGCCTATGTCTCCCCGAAAAAACAGACATACTTCCCTCAATTGGAACAGTTCAAATCCAATAAAATCCCGAATGCGTAAGAGGTGACAAGCATTCCCGGTTAAATCTTTTACCCTTCTCAATTAAAACCAATTAATTGAATAAGCCAGTTACAATTGAGATAAACAGAGAGAGAGAGAGAGAGAGAGAGAGAGAGAGAGAGAGAGAGAGAGAGAGAGAGAGAGAAGATGCTGTTTTTGTTGTCATATCTGTGGATGTGCTTGCGCACATGTGTGCGCACTCACGGGTGTCTGTGTGTGTCAGTGTGTCATTTCAATTAAAGTAGGTGTGAAGTGGAAATAAATTTCAATGTGTGTGTGTGTGCGTGTGTGTGTGTGTGTGATCCATCTGTTTAATACCGCTGTTGTTGGTGTGTGGGTTTCTGTCAATGTGTGTGTGTGTGTGTGTACGCTCGCTCTCTCTCTCTCTCTCTCTCTCTCTCTCTCTCTCTCTCTCTCTCTCTCTCCCGTCGTGAGTAGGCTCACCATGAAGATGAAAATGCGACAACATTTTGCATTGGTCTGTGTATTTGTGACATCAGTTTCAAATGATTCGAACGGGCGAAAGCACAAGGTCAGGTAGGAAGCATTTCATTGTTTCTAACTGACACCTGCATGTGTGGCATGCTAAAATCTTGCTTTACTAAAAGCATGGTGTGGCTGTGATAGAATCAGTTTCGGCATGCTTCACAAGCACGTAGAGCACGCAGATATACAAGCAAAACATGCCTAGGCCGTGGTAGGGAAACCGCCGCCGTGTTCCCCGTGAAGCTGACCAGAGCCGACACTGTTTATTCAGGCCCAGTACCAGCTGTCAGGTAGGAGTCCCGCGACTAATTTTCTGTCAGTTGTAAAGGAAAGATACGCATGCCCAATTGGCACCAGGTTGAGCGTGATAGCATCAGGAACGCATGCTCTCCACTGAGTTGCAATTTCATTTCACTTTGTGTGTGTTTGTTAGTCTGTTTCAATCGTTTTTTGTTGACAAATCTTTTGGTGCTTGCCATCATTGCGTATGAAAGAAGACGCATTCATGTTTGGTATCGTTCTGTCAGTCAAAGACCCCACAATTCAGTGACATCAATCGACCACAGTTTATTGCATTCTGGCGCAAAGTATTAATGATGAAACACAGCATCCTGTTTTCACCACATTATCAGCCAGACAGTATCACATTACGCGTAGGGAGGAAAGCTTGTGGGAGGTTAGCGCGAGGAAACTGGCAGCTGTCAGCAGAAGTGCGCTGTTTAAACAAACCGCGGCCGTTCCATCCCTTCCCCTCCCGCGACCGATAGGCGGTCAGGGGTTATTGCCCTTGTCTTCAACTAAGAATGCCTCTGCAGACAAACGTGGAATGGCAATAGACTCTGACGAAGATCTGAGCTATATCCAATGATTTAATGAGAAATCAATGTATTTAAACACAAAGATTATAGAAGTAAGTTGGATCGGCAAACAGTTCTCTTGAGTTCACCGGCAATTCCATCTGGTCCAGTAGCTTTCCGAGGCTTCCTTACAGCCACTGAAGCTTTGGAAATGAGACGATTTATGTTCTTATCACCATATTCAGAGTCGTTCATGTACTTTTCATTCACCTGATCGTTATGAGAAACAGCGTTTCCTTCAAGCAGATTTCTGAAGTGATGAAATCATGTTAAAAGAGTTATATCATTTTCCTGTCATTTTCTTTTTCCTGAAACTCTGTCAAGACAACTCCAAACGTCTGCCTGACTGTTTACAGATCGGAGAAGTTCTGCCAACAAAACATCGTGACATTGTTTTTTCTTTCTCTTCAACAGATGTTTATATTCTCGCCTTGCTTTACAGTAGGACTCACAAGCTGGCATTCCATATAATACCAGTCGTCTTCTTTTCGATATTTTCAATGCTAATCTTTCTTCATACATTCTGCAGTCTCTTTTACACAACATTACGTTCAATGCTTCGTCGATGTTAATACCAACCAGCCTTCCTGCCTCTTGCAGATGTACTTGCATTTCGTTGGAAAGAATTTAATTTCTGAACAAATCAACTTGACCTTCATTCCATACTAATTTTCAACTGTGCAGCGCTCGCTGTAGAGTTGTATTTATACCACAGGCAGGTGAGGTTCAATTCTAAAGGCATGTGGCCGGATTCAGTTTGGTTAGACAGGTACACCTCGCAACTATCAGAAATAACCGGGAACAAATCAAACGGCATGAAAAAAATGTCATTAACATTGCTAACCGCTGTCAGATATATATGTGTAACGACCTGGAAGGTCGCCCTTACACACACCATTTAAAATACACAATTTTAAAGAAGTACACATACTAGGCTGTCATTGTCAATGATTATTCAAAACAAAACCCTGAAACCACAAGAAAAATTCAACAGTCTACTATTCAAGTCACCACTCATTACTACAAAAATATCTTTAATAAAATAAAAAAAAGTAAACAATCACACAAAAGAATTCTCGCAAAGAAGTAGATTGCGTAGCCAGAAAACACAGGCGACTGATTAAAACAACAAAAACAACAACGAAAACTTCAACAAATGTTGCAACAAAGCATACACAATCCACACCAGCAACATAAGAAACAGAAAACGTTACCATACATTTTGGAAAGCAGTCCATTTATGTTGAAATGAAGACATGAAAAATTTCTTATTCTATCACAACCGTCAACACCTACAGTTTATAACTTTCAGTAGAGAAAGTCATGAAAAAAAATTATAAAAACATAACACCATCCGTGTTCCTTGCACATTCAGCTGACACTGGTGTTTCGGGGTTCTCTTCAAAAAGCACGACCTGACGCTCAGTTTCACGTGCTCAGATGCACAGTGCACGAGCGGACACAACCGGTGTCGGCTTGCCGTCGGTTCCCTTCACCTTTGTGTTCAAGGAAGGGAGTTAACTCCTTCCTTAGATCACGCACTCTGATGGAGGAATCCTCAACAATGACAATGTTATTTCCTGGCAGTTTGTTTTGTTTTAAGAACACACACACACACACATATATATATATATATATATATTCAATTATAAACAAAGCTTGCTCTTATGTCTTAGATTGAAGAAATAGGGGGAGATAAGCATTCATATCTGCAGTGGTAGATCATTCTGCCAACTAACAGTATGTACTTGAGTGGGTGAATGGGGAAAAATAAAATAAATGCTTCTCAAAATGAGCCTTTAGCAAGCTTATAGTCTCCAAGTGGGAGACGATCTCCAATGGGGAGAAAACCCACTAACATATAACTCCTGGTCAGATACCGATATTTCGAAACCTGATTGTTTCTCCTCAGTGACCGCGGAAAGTGGTAATTTGACTCCTCTGCTTTTTCGGTTTTAAGAAGAATGCTATCCCAGAAAAGGCTGGTGTGCAATACCATAGTATGTTTGTTGAGTTTTCAAAAAACCAACCAAAGGTGCCACCTAAGAAGCAAAAGAAAATCATGAAAGAGCAAAACAAGCTACATTTTCTTGTGAAAAGTAGAAAATATAAAAAGATAACCTCTCAAGACACAAGTGCTGAGGGCCAGTTCTTGGAATGAATCCGCAAGGGACTAAATTACAATAAACTAATAAATTCCAAGGATAAGTACCGAGCACCGTTCCAGCAACTTACAGAGCAGCTAGGTGTTGCAATGACTGCAAGAAATATTCAATTATAAACAAAGCTTGCTCTTATGTCTTAGATTGAAGAAATAGGGGGAGATAAGCATTCAAACAATCAGGTTTCGAAATATCGGTATCTGACCAGGAGTTATATGTTAGTGGGTTTTCTCCCCATTGGAGATCGTCTCCCACTTGGAGACTATAAGCTTGCTAAAGGCTCATTTTGAGAAGCATTTATTTTATTTTTCCCCATTCACCCACTCAAGTACATACTGTTAGTTGGCAGAATGATCTACCACTGCAGATATGAATGCTTATCTCCCCCTATTTCTTCAATCTAAGACATAAGAGCAAGCTTTGTTTATAATTGAATATTTCTTGCAGTCATTGCAACACCTAGCTGCTCTGTAAGTTGCTGGAACGGTGCTCGGTACTTATCCTTGGAATTTATTAGTTTATTGTAATTTAGTCCCTTGCGGATTCATTCCAAGAACTGGCCCTCAGCACTTGTGTCTTGAGAGGTTATCTTTTTATATTTTCTACTTTTCACAAGAAAATGTAGCTTGTTTTGCTCTTTCATGATTTTCTTTTGCTTCTTAGGTGGCACCTTTGGTTGGTTTTTTGAAAACTCAACAAACATACTATGGTATTGCACACCAGCCTTTTCTGGGATAGCATTCTTCTTAAAACCGAAAAAGCAGAGGAGTCAAATTACCACTTTCCGCGGTCACTGAGGAGAAACAATCAGGTTTCGAAATATCGGTATCTGACCAGGAGTTATATGTTAGTGGGTTTTCTCCCCATTGGAGATCGTCTCCCACTTGGAGACTATAAGCTTGCTAAAGGCTCATTTTGAGAAGCATTTATTTTATTTTTCCCCATTCACCCACTCAAGTACATACTGTTAGTTGGCAGAATGATCTACCACTGCAGATATGAATGCTTATCTCCCCCTATTTCTTCAATCTAAGACATAAGAGCAAGCTTTGTTTATAATTGAATATTTCTTGCAGTCATTGCAACACCTAGCTGCTCTGTAAGTTGCTGGAACGGTGCTCGGTACTTATCCTTGGAATTTATTAGTTTATTGTAATTTAGTCCCTTGCGGATTCATTCCAAGAACTGGCCCTCAGCACTTGTGTCTTGAGAGGTTATCTTTTTATATTTTCTACTTTTCACAAGAAAATGTAGCTTGTTTTGCTCTTTCATGATTTTCTTTTGCTTCTTAGGTGGCACCTTTGGTTGGTTTTTTGAAAACTCAACAAACATACTATGGTATTGCACACCAGCCTTTTCTGGGATAGCATTCTTCTTAAAACCGAAAAAGCAGAGGAGTCAAATTACCACTTTCCGCGGTCACTGAGGAGAAACAATCAGGTTTCGAAATATCGGTATCTGACCAGGAGTTATATGTTAGTGGGTTTTCTCCCCATTGGAGATCGTCTCCCACTTGGAGACTATAAGCTTGCTAAAGGCTCATTTTGAGAAGCATTTATTTTATTTTTCCCCATTCACCCACTCAAGTACATACTGTTAGTTGGCAGAATGATCTACCACTGCAGATATGAATGCTTATCTCCCCCTATTTCTTCAATCTAAGACATAAGAGCAAGCTTTGTTTATAATTGAATATTTCTTGCAGTCATTGCAACACCTAGCTGCTCTGTAAGTTGCTGGAACGGTGCTCGGTACTTATCCTTGGAATTTATTAGTTTATTATATATATATATATATATATATATATTATATATATTCGAAAGGCCTAGGAGCAGGCAATATACGTAGATCTGCCTTCGAGAGGGATTATGATGGTTCTCTCATACAGCTAGTGAAGGGTTTTCATATTTATAATATATATTTTCTTAATTTTATGTTCCCACTTTCTTCATCTTCACACCCCACCAAAATCTTTGCCAAGTCATTACTATAATGATGGAAGAATTGTTAGCTTGCACTTGTTTTCCCCCACTACTTGATTGTTGAGCATTATATATATATATATATATATATATATATATATATATATATATGCGTGTGTGTGTGTGTGTGTGTGTGTGTGTGTGTTAAACAGTCATCGCGCAAACATGGAAGTGTCCAGCCTGGTCTTCCCGTACCAAACCCAACATCTTCAGACAGTTCAAACTCATTTGTAATAAGGTCCCTGCGCATATTTTCAAAATCTCGTTTTCTTTTCGAGCCAGTCCACCATAGAAGATCAGGTTGTTTCTTTTGAATCTCCACTCGAGATCGTCAGTCTTCTTTTTCTAGATCGCCCATCCTCCTTCGTCAGGTCCTGATTCTGCTTCCCGTAGCTGGCCGACTTCCTCCCGTATATCCTTCAGCTCCCCCTGCAAGGCAGCATAGTCCCCCCCGTAGGGCGTGCATGCCCTGCTTCACCTCGTCAAGCTCTCCGTCAAATTTTCTTTCCATGGAGTTCAGCTTGCTCATGACGTTGTGAAGCGACGGGTCTCTCCCTGGTTGGTTGGATGGTCCGTCGTGTGGATGTCCAGGCTTCTTCAAGCAAGGTCGGCTAGCTGCTTGCTGATCCTCCGCTGGTCAGTGGGGTCTGCCTGGTCCATCCAGGATGGGGTGGGGTCCTGGGTTGTTCTCTACATCACCGAAACTATGGAAGTCAGCTCCCTCAGAACAAGTAGGTGAGGAGCGAGCCGAATACAGCACCGTCTACTCTGCGCTGCCACCCAAGCATGGCGACCTGCAATGCCTTGCTCGTTTTGTCGTCAAGCACTGAAATATAGGCAGAAAAACAGCCACATGTGTCGGCCTGATCGGGGTGGCACCTGCAGGCGGTGTTCCTTCAGAAAATCGCTGGGCAGATCTGGCGGCACCTGAAGGCGGTGTTCCTTCAGAAAATTGCTTGGCAGATCTGGTGGCACCTGAAGGCGGTGTTCCTTCAGAAAATCGCTGGGCAGATCTGGCGGCACCTGAAGGCGGTGCTCCTTCAGAAAATCGCTGGGCAGATCTGGTGGCACCGGCCGTTCTTCATGCCAGAAAATAAACTGATAAATGACGAAGAAGTGGATGTGTGACTGGACATGCGAAAACGCCAGCTCACACCCCAGAGAGAGAGAGAGAGAGAGAGAGAGAGAGAGAGAGAGAGAGAGAGGAGAGAGAGAGAGAGAGGGACGTATGTCACCGCCAATAACAACATATAGCATATGTGACGACAACAACAACAACAACAACAATCATACCTCTACAAAACAGCCGCCTCCAAAACAACAGCAGGGAAGACGTTGAAATTCCTCACATCAACCTAAACGGGCTGCCTGCCCAGATTCTGGCCCACCACACAGACCGCGTGAAATCTGCCCTACTACCTTTGCAAACACCCAACAGAAAAGCTCACTGCCTGACGACGGGACGTGGCAAACGATTCCATAACACATGCACTCATCTTGTCAAGCTATTCATGACAGAGGACAATGGCCAGGACAGAGAGGCAGAGACGTTCTACAGAAATCTGTACAAACAAGGCTCTTCTAGCCACTCAAACTGTCAATGAAAAGGAGAGCACACAGACGGCGTGTGCACACAGATCCACATGCAAACAAATATACATGCAGGCCTGCATCGCTTTACAAATCACACGAGGCGCGTGAGCGTGCGCGTATTCGCACGCACGCACGCACGCACGCACGAACACACACACACACACACACACACACACACACACACACACACACACACACACACACACACACGTTTAAACACAACCATGTTCGGCACGCTCACAGAGACATGCACTTTTAATCTAAAATTTGCACGTGGGCACACACACACACACACACACACACACACACACACACACACACACACACACACACACACACACACACGTGCGTGCAAGCACACGCACACAAACACAAACGTGCACACAAGCATATATACACAAGCACTTGCATGTACACAGACACAATCCACCGCCCAGACCCCACCCCCACCTCCATACCGTCCGCTTCCTTTATGCGACACGTAGACGTAGCAGGTGTGAATGATGTTTACACAGCGTTCAGACATTCCACAGCCCACAGAAGTAGCTAGCCAAACGCAAGACACATCCTAGGGACATTTGCATATCTGACCTTTCACCTTGATTTTGCGAGCGCACTTTGTACGAATGCAGCCATTTGAACAAAAGAAATTGAAGTCCGAACGACATTAACACAGAATAAAACTTTAGAAGCGATCAGACGTTAACAGTGAGGCAACAATGCTTTGAAATTAACGTAGATACCTGCTAATAAACCTAGGTAGTCAACCCAGATGACATTCGTGTACCGTCATCGATCGTCGCGGACGTAGACCACAGGCTCACATTTGACAAAACTGGTTTTTCCACGTATCCCACATTGAACTATTTTGTATGCCTTTCTGCCCTTCTGCCCTCCATGTGCAAATGAGTGTTTTCGTGTCTGTGTATGTTTGAACTAATAAACACTGTGTGTAACTGAAGTCTTAACTAGATTGGCATCCGCGAAAACCATCGCATATTCGCAAGGGAAGTATGCCTCGCATAGGTTATCTACTCCTGATCCTGATCGGACATCGCAGGCAATATTGGTAAGGGAGGATAACTCAGATAGAACAGTGCTCTTATCTGCCAGGTACGCCGCACGCACGCACGCACGCACACACACACACACACACACACACACAACACACACACACACACACACACACACACACACACACACACACACTTAATGAAAACGTTGTACTAAATAGGCTTACTTATTTTTGCGATAAAAATAATGTAATACCAAGCAATCAAGCAGGCTTTCGGAAAGAAAGATCAACCACTGATCATGTCGTCAAATCAACAACACAAATAGATGATCAATTTGCTAGACGAAAGAGCGTACTAGCCACGTTCTTTGATATTAAAAAGGCCTTTGATAGTGTATGGCATGCTAGCTTGTTATATGAATTGAAGACGATTGGTGTAACTGGTAATTTCTACAACTAAATCAAAGAATTTCTATATGAGAGAAGTTTACAAGTCAAAGTAGGAAACACCTATTCCCAGTTTTAAATAATTGGAAATGGGCATTCCTCAAGGTTCTGTTACAGCGCCTAGATTATTCAATATATTGCTCTGTGATCTCCCAAAACACGTCACTAAAAATGCTACAGTTGTGCAGTATGCCGATGACCTGGGAATGTGGATAAATGCTTGCATAAGAAAAAATGCATAAAAAGACCAATGAATTACTACAGAAAACTACTGGGCGGAGCTCGATAATCTTGGCAGATACTTATTTATGAATTGTCTGAAACTTTCTCACGAAAACGCATATATGGTTCTTTTCAACAATGGAGATGATCCCACTGATTTGCCGTCTTTTAAACTTGTTGGGATAACACTTTCTTGATGGGATACGTACACATGGTAAAATTCTTAGGTGTATATTTCACATCCAAGTCAGCATGGAATTTTCATATCAATTATCTCTTAAACAAGGCAAGAAAAGAGCTTCAATTTTCTTAAGATATTGAGCAAACAAAGCTGGTGTAAGGAAGTAGAGACGTTGAAGCACCTAGCTACATCACTAATCCGTTCTAACTTATATGCTCAAGAGGCCTTCTTTAGTGCACCCAAACATTTGTCGCAAAAATTGGGAAGTATTGACAGTAAAGGTTTTAAATCATGCCTGGGAGTCCCAGTGCATGCATCTGTTATTGGAACTTACAGAGAAATCGATGTTTTACCATTAAATGAA
>CM065740.1:34439844-34477344 GCA_033310375.1 Conus canariensis
CATTTAATTCCATTCTTTAGTGATAACGATACACAATTGCCTTCAATCTCGAGCAATCGTTTGGTGTGTACATTTGATTAAAGTGGGTACGTATCCAAATTTGATTTCCCAAAGTCATTGAAATCACAAGACAGGGCATACTGATGCTCCCAAAAGCTCAGTAATGCGTGTAACCACCATGGCTGTTCTGGCACTCGATGCAGCGAGTCCTCATCGAGTTGACCAGGTTGGTGAAGATCCTCTGTGGAAGCGCCTGCCACTCAGCCTGCAGCATCTGGTAGAGGTGTTGGGCATCCCTGGGAGGGGGGTGGCTCCTCACTTTGCGATCCAGCTCATCCCAGAGGTTCTCAATCGGGTTGAGATCGGGACTGCATGCTGGCCACTCCATTCTGTTGACTCCAGACTGCTGCAGGAAGTCGTTGACCACCCTTGCCCTGTGGGGGCGAGCATTGTCATCCTGGTAGACAGCCCTCAGTCCCATCTGCTGCAGTGTAGGCACAGCCAGCGGTCGAAGGATCTCATCCCGGTATCGGATGCCAGTCAGGTTACCCTGTACATGATACAAGGGTGTTCTGTGGTGAAGGCTGAAGGCCCCCCAGACCATTACAGAACCTCCACTAAAGGCCACCTTTTCTTGGACAGTGGCGTCAGTAAAGCGTTGCCCTGGGCGCCTCCAGACCCTCAGTCGGCCGTCGTTGTGGTGAAGGGTGAAGCGTGATTCATCACTGAAAAAGGACCTGGGACCATTGCTGACGTGTCCACCTCACGTGACGTGCGCAGAAGGCGCGGCGTGCTGCCTTATGGGCTGGAGTTAAGCGTGGCCGTACTGCTGGGCGACGAGAACGGAGATTAAACCCATGTAGGCGGTTCCGTATGGTCTGCTGGCTGATGTTGATGTTAGTAGCCACCCTGAACTGCCTTTGAATTATGCTGGAAGAGGCTGTTCTTGTATGCAGGGCTTGTCGTTCAATGAGACGATCGTCACGTGGGGTTGTCTTCTTCGGTCGACCAGATCTGCGTCTTTCATGGACAATCCCAGTGGCTGTGAAGCGTTGAATCAGTCGGACAATGACCGAGATGGACACATGAAGTCGCCTGGCCACTTCTCGCTTGGGAACACCATCTTGGAACCATGCAACAGCTCGTCCCCTATCCAACTCGCTTAATTTTCGTCGTGGAGGCATTGTCAGATCAGGCCTACTACTGGTGGAATGTCTTCTTATACAGCCAAGCGAGCGACAGCATCTCACACATAAACAGCAGTGCTTGCACGTGCATAATGGTTTTTCCATCTGGCAAGTGCAATGTGTTCAGGCAGAACGGTCCAAAACAAGGTCATTTTTCGCAAGTTTCCGCTTTTCCGTTTGCGGCCCAGCTCAGTAGTAGAGAATCCCGTGCAATTTTCGCACTAACACAACATCGCCCACTTACAGCTGAACAAGAATTCATGACAATTTGGCTGGACTAAGAAATAAATAACAGTAGCGAACTGAGTTTATTACGCACCTGTTTTCACATACCGATCCTTAACTTTTTGTGCGTAGTATATATAATTTTGCGCACGCTAGTGAGCGCAGACACACACACACACACACACACACACACACACACACACACACACACACACACACTGTCCTCTCTGTCTCTGTCTCTCTGTCTGTCTCTGTCTGTCTGTCTGTCTGTCTGTCTGTCTGTCTCTCTCTCTCTCTCTCTCTCTCTCTCTCTCTCTCTCTCTCTCTCCACCACCGTCGCTAGTCAACCAAGCAAAGCGAACCAAACAAAATAATGCTGTTATTGAATTTAGAAGAAAGAAGTCGATTGTGACCCAACGCGGCCCCGTTCAACGTGTGCGCGAAATGACGTCACCCCAACTCCGTCCCCGCAGCATTCATCCATTCCAGCTCCTTCATAGAAGAAAGGCTTAATGACCGCAAGCATAGATGGGCAGGGGGAGACAAGCAGGAGGTAAGGAGGGAGGGGAGGGCTGGGGGGGGGGGGATGGTGGGTGAACGTTCGCATGAGAACTGAGAAACACCAAAACAACCACATATGAAAGCCATTCTTAAGTAAACGAACCAGTGGCAGATTAATTAACGACGAACCATAGATTCTCTCATAATTAACCGAAGTCCTCCCTCCCCAATCAACGATCAAGTTTGCAGAGTTACGAAGAACTAAGCACTTACTTTTATTGTAAGATAAGCGTCGTTCTTAATTAAACGAAACAGTGGCGGATTAACCACAAACTACAGATTCTCTCATAATTAACCGAAGTCCTCCTCCCCAATCAACGATCAAGTTTGCAGAGCTACGAAGAACTAAGCGCTTACTTTTATTTTAAGATAATCGTCGTTCTTAATTAAACGAACCAGTGGCGGATTAACGACAAACCATAGTTTCTCTCTTAAATTAACCGAAGCCCCCCCACCCCCCCACCCCCCTCCACCCCCCAATTCACGATCACATTTGCAGAATGACGACGAACTAGAAGCTCATTTTTGATTGAAGACTATAAACAGAATTACTGCGCTGCCAAAGGAAAGAGTAAACAGACGGTAAAACATGTTTGATGTAAGTTCTAACCGATCTTTTTATCTCAAAAGAGGGAACACACAGCCTGCTATACGGCTCGCCAACGCTCGACTGAGATATATCTCACTGGGGTCACTGAACTTGGAACTGTTTTTTTTTTTATATCAGTTGCAGAAGACCAAAGAAACCGAAACGCGTCGTGTTGTCTTGTAATTTTTGCGTTTCGTCTGGCGGAAGAGTAATTTTTCTATTATTTTTTTTTAAAGGCAGTTCTCTGTTTGAAAACTCATACATTTATTTGTATAGGATTGTGAACTTGACAATTTCGGCCGTACCGAATGGAAATAAAGTTTATTTACGAATCGAAAATGAAGGTTTTTAAGGTTTTTTTTTTTTTTTTTTTGCTGTCCCAACTTCTGTGCTACCTCAGTGGCAGTGCACCCACGCTGCTCATTCTGACACCCGTCCACAACCACAACCCGGTCGGTCCCGCCGCAGCTCCCGGCACCGGTAATCCACAGGGAGCAGTCAATGTCAAGTCAAGAGGCAACCCACCGGAGGAGACACTTCACTACTGCCGAGTCACTTAGGTTGTGATCAGTGGCGCCTGTTCTGATCCAACATATGCAGGACACCACGTACTAAGCCCCCTACTGACGACAATAATTGCTTTGTCGTGGAGCCGGCGTGAGTGAGCTCTCCCTCCGGAGGGCGCCACCACGTCCGTCCAACGACATCCCCCATGGACTCGCCGATACCGGTGACCCCGACGGAACCAAACCCAGGCCACAGACGTGGAGAGGACATCGAAACTGAGGTCACCATGAGAGCAAGGCATGAAGGGCCACAGAATTTGAGACTTTTTCTTTATGCTGATCGATGAGAATGAGGATTATAAAGATGATACTACGGATTTCCATTTCGTCTGAGACTTGCATGACAGGGCTGTACTCTACGCTTCCTTTCATAATATATCCCGGCGTCAACCAGGCCCGAAAGATACAGACACCTGCAGTGTTGGTCAGGAAATTTGAGCAACACTCTCAGAAACGCATCCATTAAGCGGATGAAACTCGACTGTGTGGTCCCAGTCTTCCCATCTGAGCCCGTAGCAAACTCAACTCTGGGTAGGAGCCGGTTGGGGAAGAAAAATCCCACATAACTCTGATGGGAATCGAACCCGCGACCTCCCAGCCGGGAGTCCGCGACGCTAACCACTTCGCCACGGCGGCTGGTGAAAATGAAAATTTTGGTCAGGCAATTTGCTTTCCATTACTGGAGCGTTATCATTCATTGATTTCAATTCTAGCAGAGCTTTCATATGGTTACTTCCCCTTGCGTGAACCCCCACAGCTTCCCAGGACATAACGAGCGACCCCCCCTCCCCTCCTCCGCTGACCTGGATTGCAAGGAACAAAAACAATAATCGCCGAGACTGCGAATCATACGAACTAGGTAAGCGGCCTATAAGTTCGTTCAGCCAAGAACACCCTTCTGGCCAGCACTGAACAACGTAAGTAGTACGAAAAAGGACGTCTCACCCCTTAAAAACGGAGGTGGATGAGCTGGAAATCACGAGATCGCTATCAAAGCGCCTAGGGGCGAATCATATGATAGAGGATGCTCGGTGATTGCATCACGAGATCGATGTCAGGTCGCTATTAAGGAACCTAAGGGCGATGACAGGGGATGCACGGTAATTTATACGCCTGTCTGTCAACTTATGAAAAAGCTGAATGTTTTTTTAACCATCGAAATGTATATTCGAATCAGGAAGGCTATATCAACGTACTTGCGTGCCAAAAAAAAGAAAATCATTTTACATCAGAGCATCGTGATATTAGTGTAAATGACATGTTCTCCCCCGTCCTCTGATCGTTCGAGCTATAAAACTGACTAAAGTCAAAGCAAAAAGTGATTTTAACTTTAGTCGGTCTTACAGAACGAAGGACCACCCAGGAAACACCACGAGGAGGTGGGGGACTGTTTCCCCAAAAATAATGGATTAAACAGCACACTCTGATACAAGAAAAAATAAAACGACTATTAGAACAGTCATCAAGACCACAATCACGTTGAACGCTATCATACAAATACAGAAAAAAAAGAAAAGAAACTGCCGGGGAGGGGTCAACGAAACAAAGTCTATACAGGCGTAGGAAAAGTTGTGACACCGTCAGAAGCGAGAACTCGTTTAATGTAAAAAAAAAGGAAAGAGAATGGCGGGTTTGAGCGTACGTAAATACAGATTTTCCGTCTGTTCTGAACCTATGTTTTTTCCACACCCACTCTCTTGCGTTTGAAGAACTTTTTGGTAGGTTTCTTTGGTGAAGGCGTTGTGTTTTTTTACTCAACCCTTTACAGCTGAATTTGGTTTGTTCTTTCCCAGAACAGAAATCGGTTTTACAACAGAGCCCCACAAGAAATCTCCTGTGTATTCGACTTTGAACAAGCCGGGTGTCTGTTTGTCATATTTGGCACGGTCCAGGCAATCGGCACACTGTTTGGGGTCCCACGCGCGCTCGGGGGTGTCACCAGTTTGAAAGAGTGAAGCGTGTCGTTGACAAGCTTGACTCGGAAACCACCGATTGTAGTCAATGAAAAACTGCTGTCGCATGGAGGGTCGTACGACTTGGTCAAACCTTCGACGACTGAGTGCCATGCACAGCGAATCCGTATCCATCTCCAAAAGTTGAAAATCTGATCTGTTGACAAATTTGTCCAAACAATCATAATAAAACTGCAACATTCGCAACTTGGCATATTGGTAGACGAAATAACCAATCTGGATCGGGAGTGCCCAGTTGATCTTTTTTTTGCTCATTTCCACTTCTACAACACCGCCACCTAGCTCGGTCAGTTTTTGAAACCGACCTTCATTGACGAGTTTGGGGGCTTGATCCATGTGTTTGTATCGATTCTGACACGTCACTCGTGTGCATGAGTTAGCAGTAACAGCTGGCTCATACAAATCAATATATGGTGGGGTTTCGGCTGTGTCAAGGGACGCAATCGCCTTGAAGTATAGCGTGTTAGGTTGGATGCTTCACCCATCGCAAGGTCATTTCCGGCAAGCGACTAAGGGAAGCAACCGTCTCCGGACTTTCTTTCCTTTACCGAGAGTGTAACAAACCTTAGCCTACGTTGACACATTTTTTTCTGTCATTATCGTGGGGACCGATCAATAACACTTAATCAAGGGAGGCTAGAGGGGGTTGCACCTGACGTTTAATACCGCCCATACAACGATAACACAGTTTTTTCCATTCATCCCTAGGGCTAGCGGGGGCATTCGCCTGCCACAAAAGCGATGACACATTTTTTTTTCTTCCCCATCAATCTAGGAGTGGTCCGTTAAGCTGTCACATGTACTGCACCATATAACAAATTCACCAGTGTTCACTGGGTCGTGCGGGTTCAAAACGAGGACCGTGATCGAGACAGAGACAGAAAAATACACATAAACACAGACAGACAGAGACACAGACGGACAGAGACACAGACAGACAATAATGAAAAAGGAGAAGGAGGAAGAGGAGAAGGAGCAAAAGAAG
Source organism: Conus canariensis (assembly GCA_033310375.1). Lineage (NCBI taxonomy): Eukaryota > Metazoa > Mollusca > Gastropoda > Neogastropoda > Conidae > Conus > Conus canariensis. The sequence goes on from CM065740.1 coordinate 34,445,931, forward strand.
AAGTAGTAGAAGAAAAAGAAGAAGAAGAATCATTACTAAATTCACTGTATTAAGTATTACTTGTATTTTCGAAATCGAACAAAACAGTTATATCTAACATCAAATTCCAAATTATCACTGAATAATTTCAGGTTTTTTTTAAAGCTCCTTTTCCACACAACATAATGATAACGCTCTGGTCCTGACCTTTATTAATATACAAAAAAAATGCTTACCAATGAGATATTCATCCCAATTATTATTTCAGCAACAGACATTTTGCAGAAATAATACAGTTTAAAATGGGTCTTACCATGTAACGTTTGCCCCTAAAAAAAGCACTGACCAGTGAAAGTTAAATCAGAAACGTTCTTACCTTCATTTCACGGTTTATTGTGAAGGTTTTATGAAGTATGTCCTTGGCGGAGAAATACGACATTTAATGTGTACCTTCCATCACGAAATGAGTCTCTTATCACCAAACAGTCGTTTGGAAGTTTTACATGGTCTAAAAACACTTTTTACGCTCGTTTTATCGGAGAAAACCACATGCAAAATCATGTTTAGTTTTTGAGATACAGGGTTTAGAAAACATACCACTCTAAGCGACCCTTTTGATAAAATGAGGAAAACCTGAATGACATTGGATAACTATTTCAGACAAGGCAAGTATAGCTGACACAGTTTAAATGTCACAACTGTGAGCTTTTGAACGATGTGTGTCACTTGTTGGGTCCATTATAAACGCAGAGGGGACACGGATTGTCGTGAATTTCTCTTGTGGACATTTTTTCCGGAGTCAGTCATTAATATTTTTACTTATTAGGCGCTGTGACCATTCATAACTGAGTATATATACACGCTATCACAGAAGACAAGGGGGGTTAACCTTGATATGAGTGGTCAGGGTTTTATGATGGTATGTCCTTCAGCTGGGAGGTACAACATTAAATGAGATGAGGTTGATGCTACATGATGGTGATGTCCTTACCCATGGCGTACAACCTTAGATGACATGTGTTTGCTGTATGAGTTTTAATCGAGGAAACGTTTTGTTTTTTTCGTTTTTTGGTAACAGATTATGGAGACTAAAAACCACGTCTGCGAGGTCTGTCACGCATCTTTCCAGAAGAAATATAACCTGCAAAAGACATATGCAATCTGTACATACTTTAGACACATCTCATATTTTGCAACGTTTGCCATGAAAATTTCGTAAGAAAAGAAAATTTTGACTTACATTTGATATCTCACGACAACAAACGGCTGCTGCAAGAGGGGAAAAAACATAAAGAAAGATTGAAAGAAGAAAAACGGAGGGGAAAAAAGAACAGGAAGAAAAAAAAGAAAACTTTATCATCAATCTGTTGGGCAAAACAAAAGGCGACGAATAGATCTGAGGGGTGGTGGTGATTTCAATCAAGATGATATTGCTCCCGAAATCCGGCAGATTTACGCCGACAACTGGAGCGCCATTCGCTCTCATTCTTTCGAGGGCAAGCATGAACGCATGTTTAACATCCACTGGGAGGATCAGGGAAGACCGGACTGGAACGACCGTCTCAACGCTATTTTTGAGAGGCAATGCAAACGCTTTAAAATCAACCTCAGCCACACAGAGACAACGATGACTATCGTTTCTTTCATGCGTCCAAAAACAACGTCCGAGTCACGGACACTCCTCATCTGATCAGCAACAGACAAGATATCGAGAGGTTCCTGGAAGACATTAACGACCAGGATGTCTGGGAACATGCCAGACAGCAACGTCCCGACTCAAAGTAGATGGTCCATTCCATCGCCTCAACCAGCTTCTGTATCAACCCTCTCCCGGACTACCCCACTGGCTGCTGCAACCGTCCTCTATCTGAATTCATCACGACCATCAAGGGCATCTACCCACTCGTGAAGGACGAAAACCACTCTTTTCTATACACCGACAACCTGGGGTTTGTTTTTCTTTCGGTGCCTCGCCTTGCATCGAGGAGCGTCGCTTAAAAGTATTCAAACACCTACCCGACTTCTCTTTGAAACATGGTATGAGAACACGGGCCAAGAAAAAGAAGAGGAGTTCCTGGGCACGACGCTCACCGACCTGGAAAAGGCCGAAAACATGTTTGGGGTCAAGTTGGATGTTTTCCAGATTGACGAGTCTTGCCTGGTTCCTTTTCGACGGAGCGAAAACGCACACTCCCCCAACACGATGAGGATCCTCGACTACAAGAATTATTTCTGCTACATCGTGGACCTGGATCAGACCGTCCATCCATGTCCAGCACCACAATGGGGAGGTTCAGATGAAGTACCATACCAACCTATTGTTGTTGGTAGGTGTACATGGTTCTTCCATCTATACAGAAACTCTTGATCACTCCTCCCTCACTGGCCTCAGATAGGACTCCTTGACCAAACTATTGTGGCGTTTGCTGAACCCCTTACAGCTCAGTTTGTCAGACGCCCCTCTGAAAAAATAGTGTGTCTTTGAGCAAAGAACCACGGTGCCGTCACCCTTGTACTCAAGTTTGAAGAGACCGGGAGTTCTTTTGTCCAATTTTTGTCGTTCCAACCAGCAGGGAAGAGGGATCCAAATCCTGTCCAGATAGTTTGCAGGAAACGAAGAGGTCTTGGTGAGTGTCACAAGCTTTAGAAGGGAACCAGTTTTTGTAGTCTCGGTAGAACTGGCGTTTCAGCTCTGGTTGAACAGCTGTCTGCAACCCGTCTCCACTCAGGGCCATGAACATGGAGTCAGTATCCATTTCACGGAGTTGAAAATAGGGGCGGGACGAACCTGTCGACACAGGCGGTCAACATCCTCGGTTTGGCGTACTGATAGAGAAGAAGCCGATTTGGTTGGGCAGATGCCATCGGATCTTAGCCTTACTCAGCTCTACTTCCATCAGGTCGTCCATCAGACTAGTCAATTTCTTGAAAAGGGGGTCGTTGATCAGCTTGCATACATCATCCTTCTTAACGTAGGTGACATCCATGAGTACATCTGTGTTCCTTTCTTTTCAAAGCTGCCAACTACATTCCCAGATTTCTACCAGGTTGACGCCCAGCGTGATGCCGAGGTACTCTCTGATGTCCTGGGTGTTTTTTGCTAAGTTCATCCTTGGTCTTTCCGTTTACTGGGTTGACGTCGACTCCACGTGTCCGGCGACAGTCGTGTCCGTGGAACAGACATCCGTGGAATTGGTAGGCCATCCTATGTTCGGCGTCCCACCTGTCTACCCTGATCTGGAGTCCTCCCAGTGCCTGTTCCTTGCTGTTGTACTTGTGGTGGTTGAGGACGTTTTCTTTGCGGATGACCCATTCCAGCCATGCTCTCGCCGTCTCTCTGTAGACGTCCGTTTTTCCGGCTCGAAAGTTGCTTCCCTCGCATTGATGGAAAGATGTTCCGTGGGCATCTCCTGCATTAGAGCCCACGGATACAAGGCGTTGGCGTCGTAGCCTTCCAAACACTGGACTGGCTTTTCACCTGGAAGGACCATGTACACCTACCAACAACAATAGGATGGTATGGTACTTCATCTGAACCTCCCCATTGTGGTGCTGGACATGGATGGACGGTCTGATCCAGGTCCACGATGTAGCAGAAATGATTCTTGTAGTCGAGGATCCTCATCGTGTTGGGGAAGTGTGCGTTTTCGCTCCGTCGAAAAGGAACCAGGCAAGACTCGTCAATCTGGAAAACATCCAACTTGACCCCAAACATGTTTTCGGCCTTTTCCAGGTCGGTGAGCGTCGTGCCCAGGAACTCCTCTTCTTTTTCTTGGCCCGTGTTCTCATACCATGTTTCAAAGAGAAGTCGGGTAGGTGTTTGAACACTTTTAAGCGACGCTCCTCGATGTAAGGCGAGGCACCGAAAGAAAAACAAACCCCAGGTTGTCGGTGTATAGAAAAGAGTGGTTTTCGTCCTTCACGAGTGGGTAGATGCCCTTGATGGTCGTGATGAATTCAGATAGAGGACGGTCGCAGCAGCCAGTGGGGTAGTCCGGGAGAGGGTTGATACAGAAGCTGGTTGAGGCGATGGAATGGACCATCTACTTTGAGTCGGGACGTTGCTGTCTGGCATGTTCCCAGACATCCTGGTCGTTAATGTCTTCCAGGAACCTCTCGATATCTTGTCTGTTGCTGATCAGATGAGGAGTGTCCGTGACTCGGACGTTGTTTTTGGACGCATGAAAGAAACGATAGTCGTCGTTGTCTCTGTGTGGCTGAGGTTGATTTTAAAGCGTTTGTATTGCCTCTCAAAAATAGCGTTGAGACGGTCGTTCCAGTCCGGTCTTCCCTGATCCTCCCAGTGGATGTTAAACATGCGTTCATGCTTGCCCTCGAAAGAATGAGAGCGAATGGCGCTCCAGTTGTCGGCGTAAATCTGCCGGATTTCGGGAGCAATATCATCTTGATTGAAATCACCACCACCCCTCAGATCTATTCGTCGCCTTTTGTTTTGCCCAACAGATCGATGATAAAGTTTTCTTTTTTTTTCTTCCTGTTCTTTTTTCCTCTCCGTTTTTCTTCTTTCAATCTTTCTTTATGATTTTTTCCCCTCTTGCAGCAGCCGTTTGTTGTCGTGAGATATCAAATGTAAGTCGAAATTTTCTTTTCTTACGAAATTTTCATGGCAAACGTTGCAAAATATGAGATGTGTCTAAAGTATGTACAGATTGCATATGTCTTTTGCAGGTTATATTTCTTCTGGAAAGATGCGTGACAGACCTCGCAGACGTGGTTTTTAGTCTCCATAATCTGTTACCAAAAAACGAAAAAAAACAAAACGTTTCCTCAATTAAAACTCATACAGCAAACACATGTCATCTAAGGTTGTACGCCATGGGTAAGGACATTACCATCATGTGCATCAACCTCATCTCATTTAATGTTGTACCTCCCAGCTAAGGACATACCATCATAAAACTCTGACCACTCATATCAAGGTTAACCCCCCTTGTCTTCTGTGATAGCGTGTATATACTCAGTTATGAATGGTTACAGCGCCTAATAAGTAAAAATATTAATGACTGACTCCGGAAAAAATGTCCACAAGAGAAATTCACGACAATCCGTGTCCCCTCTGCGTTTATAATGGACCCAACAAGTGACACACATCGTTCAAAAGCTCATAGTTGTGACATTTAAACTGTGTCAGCTATACTTGCCTTGTCTGAAATAGTTATCCAATGTCATTCAGGTTTTCCTCATTTTATCAAAAGGGTCGCTTAGAGTGGTAGTGTTTTCTAAACCCTGTATCTCAAAAACTAAACATCTGATTTTGCATGTGGTTTTCTCCGATAAAACGAGCGTAAAAAGTGTTTTTAGATCATGTAAAACTTCCAAATGACTGTTTGGTGATAAGAGACTCATTTCGTGATGGAAGGTACACATTAAATGTCGTATCTCTCGGCCAAGGACATACTTCATAAAACCTTCACAATAAACCGTGAAATGAAGGTAAGAACGTTTCTGATTTAACTTTCACTGGTCAGTGCTTTTTTTAAGGGCAAACGTTACATGGTAAGACCCATTTTAAACTGTATTATTTCTGCAAAATGTCTGTTGCTGAAATAATAATTGGGATGAATATCTCATTGGTAAGCATTTTTTTTGTATATTAATAAAGGTCAGGACCAGAGCGTTATCATTATGTTGTGTGGAAAAGGAGCTTAAAAACCCCCCTGAAATTATTCAGTGATAATTTGGAATTTGATGTTAGATGTAACTTTTTTGTTCGATTTCTAAAATACAAGTAATTCTTAATACAGTGAATTTAGTAATGATTCTTCTTCTTTTTCTTCTACTTCTTCTTCTTCTTCTGCTCCTTCTCCTCTTCCTCCTTCTCCTTTTTCATTATTGTCTGTCTGTGTCTCTGTCCGTCTGTGTCTCTGTCTGTCTGTGTTTATGTGTATTTTTCTGTCTCTGTCTCGATCACGGTCCTCGTTTTGAACCCGCACGACCCAGTGAACACTGGTGAATTTGTTATATGGTGCAGTATGTGACAGCTTAACGGACCACTCCTAGATTGATGGGGAAGAAAAAAAAATGTGTCATCGTTTTTGTGGCAGGCGCAATGCCCCCGCTAGCCCTAGGGATGAATGGAAAAAACTGTTATCGTTGTATGAGGCGGTATTAAACGTCAGGTGCAACCCCCTCTAGCCTCCCTTGATTAAGTGTTACTGATCGGTCCCCACGATAATGACAGAAAAAAAATGTGTCAACGTAGGCTAAGGTTTGTTACACTCTCGGTAAAGGAAAGTAAAGTCCGGAGACGGTTGCTTCCCTTAGTCGCTTGCCGGAAATGACCTTGCGATGGGTGAAGCATCCAACCTAACACGCTATACTTCAAGGCGATTGCGTCCCTTGACACAGCCGAAACCCCACCATATATTGATTTGTATGAGCCAGCTGTTACTGCTAACTCATGCACACGAGTGACGTGTCAGAATCGATACAAACACATGGATCAAGCCCCCAAACTCGTCAATGAAGGTCGGTTTCAAAAACTGACCGAGCTAGGTGGCGGTGTTGTAGAAGTGGAAATGAGCAAAAAAAAGATCAACTGGGCACTCCCGATCCAGATTGGTTATTTCGTCTACCAATATGCCAAGTTGCGAATGTTGCAGTTTTATTATGATTGTTTGGACAAATTTGTCAACAGATCAGATTTTCAACTTTTGGAGATGGATACGGATTCGCTGTACATGGCACTCAGTCGTCGAAGGTTTGACCAAGTCGTACGACCCTCCATGCGACAGCAGTTTTTCATTGACTACAATCGGTGGTTTCCGAGTCAAGCTTGTCAACGACACGCTTCACTCTTTCAAACTGGTGACACCCCCGAGCGCGCGTGGGACCCCAAACAGTGTGCCGATTGCCTGGACCGTGCCAAATATGACAAACAGACACCCGGCTTGTTCAAAGTCGAATACACAGGAGATTTCTTTGTGGGGCTCTGTTGTAAAACCTATTTCTGTTCTGGGAAAGAACAAACCAAATTCAGCTGTAAAGGGTTGAGTAAAAAACACAACGCCTTCACCAAAGAAACCTACCAAAAAGTTCTTCAAACGCAAGAGAGTGGGTGTGGAAAAAACATAGGGTTCAGAACAGACGGAAAATCTGTATTTACGTACGCTCAAACCCGCCATTCTCTTTCCTTTTTTTTTTTTTTTTACATTAAACGAGTTCTCGCTTCTGATGGTGTCACAACTTTTCCTACGCCTGTATAGAGTTTGTTTCGTTGACCCCTCCCCGGCAGCTTTTTTTTTTTTTTTCTGTATTTGTATGATAGCGTTCCAACGTGATTGTGGTCTTGATGACTGTTCTAATAGTCGTTTTATTTTTTCTTGTATCAGAGTGTGCTGTTTAATCCATTATTTTTGGGGAAACAGTCCCCCACCTCCTCGTGGTGTTTCCTGGGTGGTCCTTCGTTCTGTAAGACTGACTAAAGTTAAAATTACTTTTTGCTTTGACTTTAGTCAGTTTTATAGCTCGAACGATCAGAGGACGGGGGAGAACATGTCATTTACACTAATATCACGATGCTCTGATGCAACATGATTTTCTTTTTTTTGGCACGCAAGTACGTTGATATAGCCTTCCTGATTCGAGTATACATTTCGATGGTTAAAAAAACATTCAGCTTTTTCATAAGTTGACAGACAGGTGTATAAATTACCGTGCATCCCCTGTCATCGCCCTTAGGTTCCTTAATAGCGACCTGACATCGATCTCGTGATGCAATCACCGAGCATCCTCTGTCATATGATTCGCCCCTAGGCGCTTTAAGAGCGATCTCGTGATTTCCACCTCATCCAGCTCCGTTTTTAAGGGGTGAGACGTCCTTTTTCGTACTACTAACGTATGACATTTCTATCGGTTTTTTTGTTTTTGTTTTGTTTTTTGTTTTTGTCTGATCTAACGTTACATGGCATTAGTCTTGAGACACTCGTTCTCGCTTTCCCACACAAATTCCACATTCAGGTTTGTCTTTTGGCAGCCTTAGCACAGCATTCTATGAGGCAACCCACCGGAGGAGACACCGCACCGCTGTTGATTGCTTTCGGTGGCGTTCAGTGCTGTCTCTTCTGGTCCGTCATGCATGAGGCAGGACTACCAGTGTTCAGCCTCATACTGACGACAGTAACTGCTTTGGCGCGGAGCCAGCTTGAGCGAGCACCTCCTCTCCGAAAGGCACCAACTACAAGTTCGTCAGGAAATTTGTCCATCCATGTCACACAATATGTACCCCCTATAGGCCCCCCTCCCCCCTAAAAAAAAAAAAAAAAAGGTGTGCAGTGGGGGGGTACTGGGAGAGTGAAAAAAAGACTGGAGGAGAGAAAAGTCTACAACCAGAAAGAGAGTGAAAAAAAAAAAAAATTCACACACCCCCAGTACCCCCCTCAAGAGCAGCTTAAAAAAAAAAAAAAAAAAAAATCTGGAAGAGAAAAAGTTTGTACAAGGAAAATGAAAAAATTTTTTATTTCCCCCCTACCTCAGCTTAAAAAACTTATAAAAAAATGGCAACAGATTTTGATGAGCTTAAAGAATTAATTTCATCTAACATTATAAAAATTATGTTTTTATCTCTAATTTTTATGATTATTTTTGTGATTGATTATTTCAATTTGTTTAGTCATATGAAAATGCATAGATTAGCTGAGGAAGTAGAAGATGCAGGAAATTTTAAAGGTTTTACTATTCCAGAAAATATTGGAGGAGAAGAAGTAGAAAGTGAGATAATTGATAAGACTAAAAACACTCATATTTTAATTTATGGAGCTAGTGAAACTGGAAAAACTTATTTTGTAAAAAAATATCTAAATAAAAACAATATAACTAAATATAAAGTTCTTGCAATGGATATTGATGAATGGGAATCAGAAAAAATATTAACTATTGATGAATTTAGAGATATGGATCACATAACATCAAAATATAATGGTTATACTATAGTTATTGATGATCATGCTAATATGAAATTAGAGAATTTAGTCTCCTTTTTAATTACTAAGGGAAGACATTTTAATATTCAATTAATATTTCTTGCACATCTGTCTACAGATCTACCTCCTAAAAGTAGAGAAGGTGTAAAAGAGATATATACTACTACGCTGTTGGTTCGGATGAGGAATTTGCACAGGCCCTCGATGCCAGGCGCCTGAAACTCAACTTGCCACGAGCAAACGAAACTGAAGATTGGGAGAAACTGGATGCAAAAATCGTCCAAAGACTCGATGCACTGATAGGGAAAAGCACCCTGGAACACAAACTAGCCACATATGGGGACATTGTGTATGCCACATGTAGAGACGCCTATGGAGCAAAACTACCCAAAGAGAAAACACCTCCAAAGAAATCCAGACGCCAAGAAAAGATGGACAAGATCAGGGTCCAAAAGAAAAACCTCAAGATGCAAATGAAGACCGCACTGCCAGCTGAAAAACAAGGCTTGGAAAAACTGTGGAAAGACCTGAAAGAAAAACACAGTGCCCTCAGCAAAGCGGAATCTGCGAGGAAGAGGAAGAGCAAAAAGAAGAAGACACAAGAGCGCTTCTTCAGAGACCCCTTCCAGTTTGCCAGAACACTGTTTGAGCAGCCAAAATCTGGGACCCTAAGTGTGGACAAAGGAGTTCTTGAGCAGCATCTGAGGAAAACATACTCTGACCCACAGAGCAAAGCACCACTCGACATTCAAGGTCTGGTGTGGCCAACCAACCCTGAGGAACAGTTCAATGGCAAGCCTCCAACGTTGGCGGAAATCAAGAAGGTGGTCGACAAAGCCAGAGCCAAATCATCACCAGGGCCAAACGGAATACCTTACCAGCTTTACAAGAAATGTCCCAAGGTGCTGGAGTGGCTCCACAGGCTGCTGCGATCGGCTTGGAGAAACCAGAAGATCAGCGGCCAGTGGATGACGGCAGATGGTGTGTACATCCCCAAAGAGCAAAACTCAAGTGACATTAGCCAGTTCAGGCCAATATCACTACTGAACGTCGAAGGGAAAATCTTCTTCTCTGTCATGGCAGCAAGGCTGACCAAGTACCTGATGGAAAACAAGTACTTGGATGTGTCAGTCCAGAAAGGTGGCATCCCAGGCGTGGCGGGCTGTGTAGAACACGCCACAATGATCTGGGACGCAATCCAAAAAGCAAAAACAGAAAAGAGAGACCTGGACGTAGTGTGGCTTGATCTGGCAAACGCATATGGATCTGTGCCCCATGAGATGATACAGTTGGCTCTTGAGATGTACCATGTGCCAAAGAACATCCGCGACATGCTCAAGAAGTACTTCAATGGCTTCTCAATGCGGTTCTCTACCAAGGAGTACACAACAGACTGGATCAACTTGGAAGTGGGTATTGCAATGGGCTGTGCAATTTCCCCAATACTGTTCGTGCTGGCAATGGAACTCATCTTGAAAGCAGCAACAAACAACGCGAGACAAACAGACCTTGGCGATGGATACAAGATGCCTCCTCTCAAGGCCTTCATGGATGACACTACAGTGATTTCATCCAGAGAAGACGAGACACGTCATGTGCTGGAGAGGCTGGACGACATAGTTGCCTCATCCAGAATGAAGTTCAAGCCAAAGAAATCACGGAGTCTCTCACTGAGGAAAGGAAAAGTGGCCGGATCTGTGGTCTTCAGTGTTGCCAACCAGGCCATTCCAACAGTCACAGAAGAACCAGTCAAGAGCCTTGGAAGATGGTATGATGATACGCTGAAAGACACACAAAGAGCAAAAGAAACCAAGCAGATGGCGGAGGAAGGCTTGGAGACCATTGACCAGTGTGGGCTCCCTGGCAAATACAAGGTCTGGTGTCTGCAGTTCATGCTGATACCAAAGCTGCTATGGCCTCTGATGATATACGACATCTGCACCAGCATAGTGGAGGCAATGGAAGCCAAAATCAACAAGTTCACAAGGAAATGGCTTGGTGTCCCACCCTGTCTGACTGACATAGCGCTGTACTGTCGCCAAGCAAAGCTGAAACTACCCCTGAAATCCATCCTGGAGGAATACAAAGCAGGGAAGATCAGACTTCAAAGCATGCTGGAGGACTCAGGAGACAAGGTGGTAGAAGCAATTAAGCCCCAGCTGAAGACAGGCAGAAAATGGAAAGTTCAAGAGGCGATGGATTCTGCAAAAGAAAGTCTCAAGATCAGAGAAATAACAGGACACACACAGACCAACAGACAGGGACTGGGGGTGACCAAAACTGAATGGTGGTCAAAGGCCAAAGGAAAAGCCAAAAGAGACATGATGATTCAGGAGATGAGAAAAGAAGAAGACCAAAAAAGACTCCAAAAAGCAGTCCAGCAGAGCCAGCAAGGGCAATGGACAACGTGGGAGAATGCACTCCAAAGAAGTCTCACTTGGAATGACATTTGGCACATGGCCCCTCTCAGGATCAGCTTCATTCTCAGATCTGCATATGACCTTCTGCCCTCAAATGCAAACCTGGTGAAGTGGGGGAAAACAGACGATCCTACATGCCCCCTCTGCCATGAAAAACAAACAGTGGAGCATGTCCTAAGCTCATGTAAAGTAGCCCTGGCTCAAGGAAGGTACACATGGAGGCACAACCAAGTGCTCAAAGAAATTGTACAAGTAGTCTGGGCTAGTACCAACACCACAAAAGGGAAAATCAGGACTCCAAAAGCACCCGCAACATTCTTCACGGCAGGAGGCAGCAAATCATGGCCAAGAACAACAGTGCCACTCGAAACATGCAGGCAGAGTCTGCTGGACGGGGCAGATGACTGGGAGTGCACTGCAGACCTCCCAGAATGGAAGAGTCACCCAGAGATCATCAGCAAGAGTGGCATGAGACCAGACATAGTAGTCCACTCTAAGTCAACCAAGCAGCTGATCATGATCGAGCTCACGGTGCCATATGAGAACAGAATGGAGGCAGCTCCAATCTACAAGACTGAAAAGTATGCTGATCTGGCAAACAGCCTGAGGAGAGAAGGCTATCAGGTCAAAGTCCTCACTGCAGAAATTGGAGCTAGGGGGTTTGTAGGAACGTCTGCATACAGCCTCATGAAACAGCTCTCAGTTGCAGGGAAGGAAAAAACCAGAGCCCTGAAAGCAATGGCAGAAGCGGCAGAGAGGTGTTCAAGCTGGATCTGGTCAAGGAGGAACAAAAGTGAACTTCATAAGGCTTAATTTCCCTACAAATATCAGGTGTCCCTGTGGCTCAGTGGTTAAAGCGCGAGTCATTAAGTGGAAAATGAGCATGTCCAGAGGGTCATGGGTTCGAATCCCAGCCATGGCTCGTCCCAAGATGGGAAAAAAAGGGGCAGCAGAGGGACATCCGGAGTCATGAACCGGGTGTGGCCCAACCCCCCTAGAGTGTCAGGAGATAAGGGCCGAAACACTTGCTTGAAGGGGGCTTCTCTTCTGAGGACTCTCTGCTGCCACGCTCTCCACGAGTTTCTTTCTACTACTACAGGAAACACAAATAAATTCTTTATGGATTTGAAAGACAAGTTTTTATTAGAATATTCGTTAAATAACTTTCAATATATTGATTATGGTATCATTAGATACAATATAAGAAATAATACATTTGTTGTTTATGATCAGAACTATAAAAAAGTCTATGACAGTAAAACAAAAATAATATCTTCTAGAAGTGATATAGATTTCTCTAGATTTGTTAATAGAACGGCATCTGAGTTCTCTGATTTAGAAAAACAAGAATTAAAACATATTTTAGAAAATAGTGCTGATAATTTAAATATTACCGAAGCTACATTTATATTTTATTTAAATAAATACTTAATTCAAAAAGGATATAAAGTAAATTTAAGTAAATTAAAGCATATTATAAGCGATTATTATGAAGAACACAGTAGTTTTGAGGTTAAAAAGATTATACCATATGCTTTACGCATTGTAGATGAGTATAAGAAATTAAAATAAGGTCTTTGACCTTGAAAAAGTTACCTAAAAAATGGGATTAATATTTATATTCTTTTGTTTCATTGTAACAGTTTTTATAATAGTAGCATCTATCCTTTTTCCATAAGTTTTTAGATCACTGGCTCTTTAATTCTGAAACTTTAGATAAAAAGTTATACAATAATTTAAAATCTACTACTCTCTGAGCCTATGGTACATGAATGTTTATAAAATGCTGACCTTTTTATAGTCTTATTACATTTTTCACAGTATATTGGTTCTTTTTTATATTTAGTATGACAATCTTTACATTTTTTGATACTGAAATAATACTTTGATTCATCTTTATATTGTTTACATTGTTTACAATACTGAGGACCTTCTCCAGTAATAGCTTTTAGCACTTCTATTACTATTCCATCAGATTTCTTCTGTGCTTCATGCATTTTACTATGAGCTTCTATACCAATGTAACTTTTGTTGCATACATAACAATGTTTTTAATTTCTTATTATAACAATTTAAACAAATTTTCTGATTTTTCATAGTAGAATTAACAGTTTTACAACTCTGACAAAATGTTGGATTTTCAGACATTTTTAATAGGCACTATTTTGGTGGGTTTAAAATCAAACCCACTGACCAAACCCACCATATGTGAGTTACCAAACCCACTATCTTTTTCGGTGATCATTTTTTTTACTAATTTTTAATTTACATAAGAACTTAATAAGAACTTGAATAAGAACTTGATAAGAACTTAATAAGAACTTAAACAAGAACTTAATAAGAACTTAAACAAGAACTTATACAAGAACTTATACAAGAACTTATACAAGAACTTAATAAAAAAACTAAATAATAAAATCCAGATGGGGAAGATCTTCCCCATCAAATTTTACTCTTTAAAAATGGAAGCTGACGAATTGCTTTTAGAAGGAGAAATTAGAAATATTAAAACTGAACAAAGTAATAATAAAAAAGAACAATTATATCAACTAATAGCAACAGGTAAATCAAAAATATATCTTGGTAAACAAATAACTGTCGAACAAGTACAATCTTTTACACCTGAAGAAGTTGATGATTACTATGCAAGATATCAATCTGCTCTTGGAGCCAAAATGGCTAAAAGTATTGGTAAGTCATTAATTAGTATATACACAAAAACTATTAATTATTTCTTTAAGGTAAAGGATATTGATTATTTGTATGAAGATCTAAACAATGACCCTATAGTTACTAACACTATTGGTTCTATTTCTTGTGAACTTTATTATAGATTCGGAAATCTTTTAGGACCGGTTGCTGTTGCTTTAATTTCTGCTAATCATATTGATTTTTCATCTTATAAAAATGGAGGAGAAACAAGAAGTTCCGAAGAAGGAGGAGAAGAAGATAGAAAAAGTAACTAAAGAGAAAAATCCGGGTAGAGTTGAAGTAGGAAAACGTTTAGCTGAACATAATCGTATAAAACGTTTAAAAGATAAACAAGATAAAGAAAAGATGATATCAGAAACAACAGACGAAGAAGAAGAAGAAAAAGAGGAAGTAAAAGAAAGACCAACAGAATATAAAACATCGAATATAACTCTTTTACTTTTGGTGACTGCTGGTGGTGGTATATATTTCGGGAATAAAATATTCCAAAAATGGAGAAAACCCCAAAATGAAATAAAAGAAACAATAAAACCTGAGAAGCCTGACCCATTTTACATGGAATAAACTTGTTCCTAAAAAATTGTTCCTAAAATGTTTCCTAAAAAACCTCATTGTGCAATTATTTGTGGAGCAACAGAATGTGGAAAAACTAAATTTATATTAGATCTTCTTGAAACAGAATATAAATATTATTACGATTACATTGTTCTATTTTGTACTACTATTAAACATAATAAAACTTATCATGACCGCAGTTTTGTTTTAAAAGATGATGATATATTTATTGTTAGTCCAGGAAGTAAACTTAATGAATGTTTAGAATATTATTACAACTTACTGAAAGGATATGAAACTCTTTTTATAATAGACGATTGTTCTGCTGAAAAAGATATTGTGAAGAAAAGGAATTCTTTATCAATGTTAGCTTTTAGTGGTAGACATGTAAATATATCTGTGTGGATATTAACTCAAAAGTATAATGCAGTTTTAAAAGACTTCAGAGAACAAGTGAAATGGGTAGCTTTATTTTATTGTAAAGATCGTGATAGTTATGATGATTGTCTACGAGAAAATGATGTGATAGAATCTAAAGAAAAACGAGAGGAGGTAAAAAATAAATTGAAGAAAATAAAACATTCAAAACTAATTTTAAAAACAGAACAGCCTACTGATTATAAAAAATTTAAAAATCAGTTTTCTGTAATTCTTGTGTATAGAAACTACCTTTAATTTCTTCACCTTTTAAGTCATTTATTGTATAAGTAATAGGATTTGTATTTAATATTTTTTTTAATTACAAATATTTCTCTAGTCCACCGCGTAGTATAACCTTTTTCAAATTTACCTTTCTTTTTTGCTATTCTTATTCTATCACCAACTTTAAATTCAGGCTTTTTAATTTTGTTATTTTTTTCTGGATATAAATTTTTATACACTATTAGTTCATTTTTTAATTTACTTGCTTCAACAGGCGTCATCTTAATAGAAGAATGCACTGTATTATTATAATTTTTAACTAAATTATCTAAAATATTATAATATTTAGTAGTTTCATTAGCGGTAAAATATTTATACATATGTTGTTTCATAGTTCCTATCCATCGTTCTACTACACTTGACTTTTCTTCATTCTCAGTTGAATATAATTTTATTTCATTTGTTTTTAACAATTCTTTAAATGGGCGGTTATAAAATTCAGTTCCTTTATCTGACCAGATGAACATCGGCTTTCTTTCTTTAAATAAATTTGTGAATGCTTCTCTTACTACCATCCCTGTTTTATTTTTCAACGGAATTAGCCAACCATATTTACTAAAAACATCTATTACTGCTAATAAATATTTATAGTGTTTATTTTGTTTTGAATATTGTTGCATATCTACTAAATCTACTGCCCATGTTTGATCAATAGAATCAACATAAACACGTCTTTTAGGAAATGATTTTATAACTCTATGATGTAATTCATCCGCTAATTTATTTTTCTCCATTTTTTAATTATAAAAATTATTTCTGTAAAAAATGGAAGGGAAAAAAACTCACCACGATGAAGATATGGTTTATACTTTATCTGGTAAAAAGTATAACGTAAATTTACTTAAAAAGTATAAACATAAAACAACTATTAATGTTTTTAAATACAAGATAGAACTTAAAGATGAATCACGAAAAACATTTACTAAGGCATTTAATAGAATGATTGATTATTCTATTAAAGATTTTCCTAATGGTAGAATAAAAATAGTTCCCCTACATGAAATTATTATATTAAAACATAAACATTGGCCAATAAGAACATATAGTAATATTAAAGACTTCTTTTTTAATAGAATGGAAAGATTATTAAACAGTGCTGAAGAATTAAATTTAGATGAAGTTATTTTTGAAGTATCTATTATTCCAAATCAAAAAGGTAAAGGAAAAGGCTTAGTAATATTAGATGTAATAAATAAAAGAAGTATTAGACAAATTAAAAATAATGATACTATTTGTTTAGCAAGATCTATAGTAACTGCTTTAGCTGATAATTTTGAAGATTTAACAGATTCACAAAAGAAACACATTAAAAAAGGAAGACCTTTACAAAAAAGATTAGCATTAGATTTACATGAATCAGCTGATGTAGAAATAAAAGAAGAAGGAAATAATTTAGATGATGTTATAAAATTTGAAAATTATCTTAATGTTAGAATAATAGTATTTACTTCAAATAACATTGCAAACATATTATATAAAGGTAATTCAAAATTTGATTATCAAATATATTTATATTTGCATGATGAGCATTTTGATGTAATTACTAACATAATAGGTTTTTTTAGCTAAACATAGATTTTGTAAAATATGTTTAATTGGATATACTAATCAACATACATGTAAAGATCCTGTTACAAGTGAAATTAAATTAAATCAAGATTAAAACAATGGACATGTGAAAAATGTAATAAAACCTTTTCTATTGGTTGCGAAAAACCAGAAACACATAAATGTGTGAAATTACTTGTTCTATATGTTATGAAAAATATACAAAAGGATCTGAACATTTATGTTATATGACACCATTGAAACCTATAAAAGTAAAAGATAATAAATATATTTACTTTGATTTTGAAGCTAATCAGGAAACAGGTATTCATGTTATGAATTATTGTATAGCTTATGATTTAGAAAATGTATATTGTTTTAGAAAAAACTATATAAAAATATTTAAATGTAATTTTAATATTAATGATGTAGACTTGTCAAATTTAAACATAGATGATTGTTTTAATACAGTAGAAAAAATAGAGTACGAATCTAATGATATTGTAAATAATTTTTGTAAATTCTTTATACAAGATAAATTTAAAAATTATACGTTTATTTCACATTATGGAAAAGGTTATGATATGCAACCAATCTTAGCTTGGTTAAATAAAAATAAAATAGAGCATACATTTATTTCATCAGGATTAAAAATTACAGCAATTAATATTAAAGGTATAAATTTAAGATTTATAGATTCTATTAATTTTACATTAGGTGCATTAGCTAAATTTCCTGAAACATTTGGTTTTAAAGGAAATAAAGGATATTTCCCACATTATTTTAATACATCAGAAAATCAAAATTATAAAGGAGTTTATCCTGATAAAAATGATTACGAAATATAATACTATGACTAAAAAAGATAAAGAAAAATTTAATAAATGGTATTATTTTAAAATATGGTATAATACAGTTAAAGATAAAGAATTTAATTTCTTCAGAGAAATATTTTATTATTGTTTATTAGATGTTTTAATTCTAGCTAAAGGATGTACAATTTATAGAGATCAATTTTTAAAAATAACACATAATTATATTGATCCTTTTCAATCTATTACAATTGCCCAATGTTGTACAAAAATATTTAAAACATTAATGTTAGAAGAACAAACAATTGGTATTCATAAAACTACCACCTTTAAAGATAATCAATCCAAAAAAGCTATTCAATGGTTAGAATATTTATCAAATAAAGATGATATAAGGATTCAACATGCAAGAAGAGGAGGTGAAAAGAAAATACATATAAATAATAAAACATATAAATTAGATGATATTATTTTGATAGGAAAACAAAAACATGTAATATATATGAATTTTATGGCTGTTATTTTCATGGATGTCCAGAATGTTATTCACCAGATGAAATTTGTAAACATAGTAGACCACCAAAAGCTATGAAAGAAGTGTATGAACGTACAATGGAAAGATTAAAGGATATTAAAGAGTATTTTAGATTTTATAATAATAGTTATGTACGTACAAAGGATGGATATAATATTATTAAAAAAGATTATAAGATTCATATTATATGGGAATGTGAATTTGATAAAAATAAATATCCAGAAGTAGATCCTGACTTAAAACCTATTGATAAAAGAGATGCATTTTATGGAGGAAGAACAGAAACTATTCAACTTTATAATAATATTCCTGAATTAAAAGGAAAATATGTAGATTTTTGTTCACTGTATCCTACAGTAAATAAATTTTGTGAATATCCAATAGGCCATCCTAAAACATATATTAATTTATCAATTGAAGATTATTTAAATGGAAATTATTTTGGAATAATGAAATGTAAAATATTACCACCAAGAAAACTTTATCATCCTGTATTACCTTATAAAAAAAAAATTTGTAACAATACTCATAAATTAATATTTGGATTATGTAAAACTTGTATGACAAGATTAGAAATTAAATGTACACATATTACTCAACAATTTGATTCATCACATGAAAAAAACATGCTATAAAACATTGTAAAGAATGTAAAATTATTAGAAATGAAAAATGTAATCATACTGATGAAGAAAGAGCAATTATTGGTACATGGCCTACTATTGAAATAAACAAAGCAATTGAAAAAAGATATAAATTATTAAAAATATATGAAGTAGAACATTTTGAAAAAACTTCTAAAACATTATTTGAAAAATATGTTAATACATTTATGAAATATAAACAAGAAGCTTCAGGTTGTAAATGTAATTATAAAGTAAAATGTGGTTGTGATAAAACATGTAAAGATATTCATAAATGTCCAAACCATGTAGAGAAAGAAGGTTTATGTAATTTAGATTGTAAAAATGATAATAAATGTGAAACAAAAATTCAATACCTTGTAGCTAATGTTGCATATGATTTAGATATAGATAAAGTTAAATATAATGCTGGGTTAAGAGCAATTGCTAAAATTTGTTTAAATTCATTATGGGGTCATTTTGGTATGAAAGATAGTTTTACACAAAAAGAATATTGTTATAATGTTGAACAATTAACAAATATAGTTTTTAATGATAAATATGAAGATATAAATATTATGATATTAGATAATGAAACAGTATTAACAGAATATCAAACAAAAGAATATTATAAAAAACCTAATTCTAGTGTAAATATTTATATAGCTTTATTTACTACAGCACATGCAAGACTTAAACTTTATGAACTATTAGATATTTTACAGGAAAGAGTACTTTATCTAGATAGTGATTCTTGTATTTACCAAGATGATGGTTCTGAAGCATGTAAAAAAGTTGAAGCTATGTTAGGTAATAAGTTAGGAGATTTAACAGATGAAATTGTTACTAAACATAAAGCAAATCATATAACACAGTTTGTATCATCTGGACCAAAAGATTATTCTATGAAATTAGATACAGGAAAAATAGTAAGTTGCTGTAAAAGTTTTAGATTAAATTGTGAAGCAGAAGAAAAACTTACATTAGATAAAAAAATAAAATTTGTTACTAATGAAAATGAACCATTTGAAACAGTTACATATAATCAAATTACTGCAAACAAAAAAGATAGAAAATTAAGAACTGTAGAACAGGTTAAAATGTATGACTACGAATTTGATAAAAGAATAGTTTATTATGAAAATGATAATTTGATTAAAAGTTTTCCTTATGGATATTAAAAATTATAATTTAAAATAATACTATAAAAAATGGTGATGAAAAGAAAAACTCATTTATATGGAAATAGAAAACCTATTAGTCCTTATGATGCAGAAGATCCAGAGGCAAAAGTTTATTTAGGACGAATATGGCTATCAGAAATTCAAAAAAATATGTTAAAAAATACTGGTAAATGTTATTTAACAGATGAACAACAAGAAATAATGGATAAGTTTGAAGATAAAAAAATATCTCATTTACCTGAAGGATGGGATGCTTTTCTTTTAGCAGATGAAATTTATGAATATGTTTTTGGAGAACCATGTCCTATTTAAATTGTTTAGCAAAGAAATAAACACCAGTCATACCAACAACTATAAATAAAAGTTCATGAGTTTTTTGTGTTTCTGAAGGCTCATAAAAATCACTAAGTTTTGGTGGTGGACCTAAAGTTGCTTCATAATAAAATTTCATAGCTTCTTCACTTTTATTAAAATCTTTATCCGCTTTTCTTTCTTGCATTATTTTTTCATTTGCATAATCTATTAAAGCTAATCTTTTCTTTTCATATTCATCTCTCGCTTTTGCTAGCTTTTCAATTGCTTTATCATGTCGTTTTCTTTCTTCGTCACTGTTATTAAGTTTAGAAAAAAGAAAATTACTACCTGAAAAAGCTAACGCGTTTACAACAGCTCCACCTATTAACATTGCTGCACTCGCCATTTTATTTATTAATATTTTCAGGAATGATTCCTTGTTGAACTAAAAAATCTTTAGTAGCGATAGATGCAGAAATAACAGCAATAAGTTTTTAACACTATCTTCAACGTTTAGTTTATCTAAATCAGCTACTTTCATTTTAAATAATCTTTTACTAATCATACTATATCCAACACTTAAACCACTAATTACAGCTGCATGATAAATCGTATTTATAATATTTTTTTCACTCATTTTTAAAAGAAATAAATTAATAAACTAATTTACTTAATCTTCCATTTTCAATATTCATTTGAGCATCTGAAACTACAAATGTATAAACGTTAATAGCTCCTTCTCCATCATCTTCTTTTTCTATTTGTAATGTAATTCCTTCCGATCCATTTTCTATTCTTCTTCCAGATCCGTGTAAAGATGAATCATCTGTTGTTCTAAAATCTAACCACAATGCATATTTGTTTGTTAAAAAATCAGATAATCTAACATCATGTAGATGCAAATCTTTTGATACTAAATCGACAGAAGAATTATTTAATCTTCCCCCCCCAAACAATTTTCTACATTCATCGTAAAAATAGAACGGTGAAACTCCGCTAGAAAATATTTGATTAGGTTTTCCTTCTATTACTATACTAACATTTTTTATTTTTGGATTATAGAATTCTTCACACTCTCGATCATATTCTTTTCTAGGTTCTTGAAACAACATTAATATCCCTTTCATACTTCGAGCCGGAGTATTTAAATTAATATTCCATACTTCATCTTTTTTATCTTTTATTGAATAGTTGTGTCTTAATATTCTATCATAAAATATAGTTACTTTTGATTGGTATTGATCTCTAATAATTCTTGAAAGTTGATTGCTTGTTACAATTTCGTATTCAAGAGAAATTTCTGATATTTTATATTTGGCTGTTGCATCCTCTGATATGATTACGCGTGAATAATTATTAAACGTAAGTTCATAAGATAATCTATCATTTAACGCAGATTGACAATATGGCATATGAGTAGTTAATAATTCAAAATCAAGCGGGATATAAAATCTATTTTTAAAAGTATTGGCTACTACCAAATCTCTTTTCTTATTTTCATTTTTATCTCCTGAACCAATTCTTAATTTACTAATATTTTCAGATTGAATTCCTTGATAAACAAGATCTGATCTTTTATCAGCAGTTAACCAAAGATCACTATAAATAAAATATATATCACTATCATCAATACTTAAAATTTCCTGTCCTTCTAATTTAATGCAAATCTTTTTAACAATTGCTCTACCTAAATTATTAACTATTGTTCTATTTGGATCAGTATCAGATTCGAGATCAATTTTAAAAGCTAATCTAGCTGTACCTGGAACAATTAAATCTTCCGGTCCAAGATTAGGAAATCTAACTGTTAACAATTGATTTTCATCTATAGTTGATGGATTATTTGTTGTAATCACAGTTTGCCTAATAGCTTTATGTCCTAATGGTTCTCTATATCTTCTATAAGGATTAAGTTTTTCACCATACGTTGCCATTTTTATAGGAATATTTTTTATCTTTTTTAATAAATGATCCCTTTAAATTTCCTATTTCAAATTTTATTTCCCTAGAAGAGAGTTTAATTTTTTCGTTGCTTCTTCCATTCCCAATTTCTTTCCTTCTTCTAAAAAACGATTTTTTATACTATTAATATCTGTTGGACCAGTCATCATTTTAGATTGAATGCTTTGTTTTTGCGATTGATAATTTTCATAATCATCTGTTATCTTTTTAAAATCTGAATCTGAAATGTTACCATCTTCTAATGCAGTACTAATTAATTTTTGAATACTTGTTATTTTCGAATTTGCTAGCTGACTAATAGCAATGTGTTTTTGTAATTTTTTATTTATCTTTTTTAATAAAAAATCAGACATTAAACTTCCAATCCCGCAACCTACACTAACGCTTGCTAATGCAATTCCTGCAGGTGCACCAATTCCACTAATTACCAGACCTAATCCAGTTGATGAAGTTGCGATTGTTCCAAAACTAACTGCGGAATGAATATTACTCACAGTATTAAATGCAGAATTATATCTTCTACGACAGCGTGAATAATTATTTAATTCATCTTGTAAATCTTTTTGAATTTTTGTAATATGTTGTAATCTAAAATTATCAGGTGTTGGTGCTGTTGGTTCTAATGGAGCTTCAACTAAATTACCATTTACTATTTTAGGATATATTTTCTTTTCCATTTTTAACTATAAAAAATGAACAAATATAATCCAGAAGCAAATTATTTAATTGGAGCAAGATATTATACAAAAGATATTAATGTTGACTATCTCGATATATATGTAACAACAGAAGATAGTTTTAAAATTAAAGTTTTAAATCCTTTTCAAAAATATTTAAATCCAATAATTAAAAATGATGCAATACCTAGACGATGGAATTCTAATCCAATACAGTTTTATCAAAATCAATTAAATTTTGCTATTTGTTGTGCAACCACAGGATGTGGAGTATCGTATGTAAACCACGTTAATCATCCAGATCCTCTTACTAGATCTGTTTATCAATTTCATGTTTATTTTCAGTTTAGAAGAATACTATCAGAGCTACGAGTTCCATTGCCTGGTGAACAATCACACAACCCATTTAATAATCCTATAGACCTTAAAGCATTTCAAAGAATAAGTAATGAATTTAATATATCAACAAAAGATTTTAGACAAAAATTAGATAAAAATCATGGATTGGGCTCGCTTTATTACTATGGTGTTCACAGAGAGTATAACTATGACTGGAATCCTCCATACACCTCTTTCTCCTCTGGCACCACTGTTCATTTAGGTTCAATAGAACAACTACATAACAAAGCATGGACAACATTTATTCTTGATGAAGGAAATGGATTTACACAAGCCGGTGTTGAAAGGTTAAATGATTCTATCAGAACATATGTTTGGTGTATTCTTAGTGCACAAACTCAAACTAGATCTAATATAATAGGTACAGGCACTAGTTTTGATTCACAAAAACAATTTTTAAATAATTTAGAAGATGCTATCAATTCTGCAGAAGATTTACCTTCAAGTATTGATAGATATCAAAATACACTTAGATATGCAAGATCCAAAGTAGATTATGTTGTTGGTTATAATTTATATATGATTCCTTCTGATATGCAAATGCAAATTGGAACAATAACTAATTATAATAATGAAATATTGATAGCAACATCTCATCAAACTATGGGATTAAATCCTTCTGTTAATAATCAAATAAATACTGTTTTAACAACTACACCATCACCACCACCCCCGTCTCCTTTACCTTTATCTAAAGATTCTTCAGATCATGAATCAACAAAAACAGCTTTAGTTGTTGGTAGTATTGGATTAGGTTTAATATTTCTTTATTTTACTGATTAAAATTCCTGCAACTAAAATTAATAAAGTCCATAAATGATCAGCCATATAACCCACTACCTTTCCCACTGTTGAAAATATCCAACTAACAATAGTTCCTATTATAGCTGGTAAACTATCTACAGCCTTTATTGCTAGTTTTTTTAATAGTTCAGATAAATGTTTTAATTGTTTTTTCACCAAACTTTTTAAATCAGAATTAGAAGATGGTGGTGGTGGTGAACTTCCTGTTCCTGTAATTGCTAATACAATTGTACTAATTACAAATCCAAAAGCTGTTAATATACTAGCAATAGTAATACCTTGTTCTCTAAATAAAGTTCTAATTCTTTCAGCTAATGTTGTATCTTCATGAAGAATTCTATTTATTGTTTCTCTGATTCTACTTACTTGAGTTCTAAGTTGTTCTCTATTGTTATTTAAAACTTCTAATCTTGCGAATCTTTCTTCATTTAAATCTTGTAATCTTGATTCAATTATTTGTTTTACTTCTGTATCTAAATTATGATCATCGGCTTCTACTAGTTTTTCTTTTTCTCTTTCTATATGATTATCAAGTTCCCTTAATTTTGCTAAATTATTAGTTAATTCTCCTCTAATAGACTGGAGAGATCTATCAAGAGCTAAAAGTTCTCTTTGTGGAAGATCTTCAGCAACTGTTTCAATAGAACTCCTTATATTTTCTGCTGTATTTGGTAATTCATTCATTGGTATTGTTTCTACATTTACAGGTAATTTACTTTGAAATTCTTGAAATTGTTTAAAAGATTCTTTTTTTAAAGATCCCGTATCTATATCCTGTAAATTAAAAACCTTTCTAAATCTATCTACACCACCCATCCTTTGCTGAAGTGTTGATTTAGCTAAAAATTTATCAGGTTTCCCGTCATGAGTTAATCTCTCAAACTTCTCACCAGTATTAACAATAAGATTACCATCTTTTTCAAACTCGAAGTTATCATAATCTTTTTGATATGGAGTTTCTCCAATTGATTTGTAAAAATCGTCTACTTTAGCTTCTTTTAATTCTTGTTGTATTGATCTTTCACCTAATAAAGGTGTTTCTTCATCATCATCATTAACTGTATAATCATGCATTTCAATTTCTTCTCCACCTTCAGCCATTTTTTAAAGAATATTTAGGATATTGCTGTTAAGCTAGTAAGAAGGTCCTCTGGTAAAACGCGATCCGTGAAATAAAACCCGATGAGATCTAGATGAGTGAGATTAATGTATCCTATTTCATCTAGATTCTCCTGATCAACAGCTAGGATTACCTTATCACTGGAGGCAAAAGATTTTATTTCTTTACTATCGCTTTGAATAGCAACTGAGATTCTAAGCGTTTCAACTTTTAAGTTTTGCCAAGAAATAGTGACTCCTTTCATTAGATTATCACTAACACCCGGAACACCATCTCTGTCAACATCTGATCTTATTGAAATGTCAAATATCATAGTGAACTCGTTTGGAACAGGAATGTTAGGTATGAACTTCAGTTTTGTGGTTGCGTTTTTAGTCACAGATTCCTTTCTATGTAGCAAGTACTGTCTCTTCTTAAACTGTTTGATTTCTATTTCACGTCTGCTGTTGTCATCTGGAATGATACTAACTAGCAATGGACCGGCGTTGAATGATTTCCTGAAATTCTTTTCTTGATCGAAGTAAGTATACGGACTAAGGAATTCAAATTTTATTTCCCAATCGAATAATGGGATAAGGTTCCATTTGCCATCTTTCCGTGCGAGTTTATAGTCAAAGTCATTGTAAATGTTATCTCCCAGAACATTGCGAAGTTGTTCAAGTTTAGGATGCTTTCTGTCTTCACTTACTTCCGCTCGTTTATAGTATCCATCTTCAGTGTATTGAAAACCATAAGTTGCCCCAATCTCACCATTGAGATCAAAATCTAGTGTGTCAGCCAGATCTTTAAGTTCTAAGGTTATACATCTTGTAGGAGCGAGCATAACTGCTGGTTGGCCAGGACCACGCGACATTTTATATACTAAAATTTTGTTTTATTTCCAAAACGATATACACATCCTCACACTGTACGTTTTCTCCTGCTTGATTAATTATTCTTACATTTAATGAATCAAAATACCCCATGGCTAATTTTTTGAACTGTAAGTTAGTGAATGTTTTTGTTTCATGCTCACAGAATGCCGAATTTCCTGATGGAATAATCCGTAGAACTGTTGATGGGCGACCATTGTATAAGTTTTCGTTTGTATTCAGTTCATCTAAATGAACAAAGAGCGTTGGATTCCTCTTAAAGTCAGCAGGCGCATCACCTTCAAAAGAGTCACTGAATATAGTTGTACTAAATCCCAACATCTTTGCCAGTCCAGGTGCAAAAGTGTAATTATTGTTGTGTTTGAATGATAAATCTATTCTATTATTAGCATTGTTAAGTTCTAAAATGATTCCTTCCTCATCTAACATTTCTTTTAATGTGCAGAATCCGTAATATCCATCTGGTATAACTAAAGTTTGTTCATTTATGTTAATCCAATTATTGTCTTGTGATTCGCTAATATTAAACCATTTTCCTTTGAAGAAGATTTCATGAAGTGCAACTCCAGCAAGCCCACGCTTATTATCAATTGGTTGATAAAGATTAACGCGATCATCCTGATTTGATATTATTATAAACATTTTTAATATATAAATATATGGTTAAATTCATTGGTGTACAGTGAGCTTTATTGATTGTCATTTGTAGATATGATATTTATTATTATTAACTACTTCTTCATATGCAATTTTTTAAAAATTAAAATTAGTATCAGTATCTTGTACTTCCATTTATTATTGTTTTTTTAATTTATACATTTAAAAACTGTACTTCCGCAGATCTGTGGTAGCAGAACTTAATTAATTGTCATTTGTATACTATTTTGTTCTGACTGCAAGTGGGGAAAGGGGTTTGTGTCTATTCATAAGTCCTTTTCATTGTTGAAAGTTCAAAGCAACCACCAAGTGCATTTATCAAAAGCTTGATTCAATAAACAAGACAGTTGAATAAAGTACACTCTGTGGCCGCATAAAAAGGCAGCCAAAAAAGTTGAAGCAGGACGTTGAAGCAGGTAACAGCAAAATGTCATTTCACAAAGTCATGGGACAGGAGTGAGAATGTCAGCAGGTAGTAAAATCTGTCAAAGCTACCGTTCACGCGTGAGCGGTAGTGACTGTTGGAGCTGTGCTTCGGTGGACGCTTTCCACCGTTCACGCGTGAGCGGTTCTATTTTTACTGGGACTGTTGGAGCTCGCTTGTGCTTGGTATGCATGGATCTCGTTTCCAGTACTGTGCAAATTCTGGCACTTGCAGCATGGCTTTGATTTCATTCAGCTTGCCATAAATGAAACGAAAGGAAGGCCTACAGCATAAAACCCACGGAATCCAAAAAGAACACTCGCAACAGCACGTAATTTTCGTGCGTGAACATCAGAATACCCTGTTTTTGCTTTCAACCAAACAGCCCATGTTTCCTTCATTCTCCCTTCTTTCCTTTCATTTTCCTGCCATTGTTTACACAAAATTAAGAAGTTACCGAACTGAACGTAAATTAACAAGGACTGTGCGTCTTGCCTCCTCAAATTTCTCACACCTTTTTGTAGTCTTTCCACAATTTCAACTTCATCTGCGGTTTTGGAAAATATCTGATCAGTAAAAGCTTCTCTCGAAATAGCTGATTGAATGTCAGCCTGATTTGCCGCAAGATAGTTATGTAATTCTTGAGGTGATGAAAGATCTTTTCTCCTTTTCTTCTCTCCTTTCTTTTCTTTGAACAATTGCTCAAGCGTTCTTTTAGGCTTCTTTGGCAATTTCTGTGGTCCTTCTCTTTTAACCTTTTTAGTTATTTCTATCATCTCTTGAAAGTAGGATTGATTCTCTTGCAAAACAATCATTTCTTCTTCTGTCCAAAATTCTGTTGATGATGGAACATTGCAGGCTTGTTGAAAAGTAGAAGCTTGATCCATGTCAGGTAGAATTAACGATGTTTCCTTATTTGAGTAATCTAAAAGGTTTTGATGAGCAGCTTGTGATTCAAGAAGTTCTCTCTCTAATTCTGAAGAAATACTATCTTGAGACATTGATAATATTTTGTAAAATCTTTACAGACACTTTTCTCACACGCCCGCACAGAACAGCACCACCAAGAGAAATGACCAAACAGGGCTGCCTGGTTGCTAACAACACAAAATGTCACATGATTTAAGCCTGACACTTCATTTGATAAGAGGTTTACACGCGGGAGACATGTCTAGGCTGATTGTGCTTACCGACAGTGGAATTTCAATAGGCTTTTGAAAGTCGCTGCACGCTATTCACCACTCCTCAGCGGTTAAAGCTATTCACCCTTTCTTCCCCACTTTCTTTCATACATCCTTTTCCAACCCCCACTCCCATTTTTTTTTCACTACCCAGATTTTACTTTTTATTTTTACACCCCTTTTTTTTAAGCTGCTCTTGAGGGGGGTACTGGGGGTGTGTGAATTTTTTTTTTTTTTCACTCTCTTTCTGGTTGTAGACTTTTCTCTCCTCCAGTCTTTTTTTCACTCTCCCAGTACCCCCCCCCCCCCCACTGCACACTTTTTTTTTTTTTTAGGGGGGGGGGGGGGGGGGGCTATAGGGGGTACATATTGTGTCATGTCCCATGTCCATCTAACGGCCATTTTCCACGTGACCTGCCGATTCCGAACGAGCTTGACACGAGTTCATCACGCGCTTGGGCAGTGGGGGGAAACGGGGGTCACCACGAGATGTACTGGGGTACAGGCATACACAGGTGTACTTGGGTACAAACGCGTACACAGATGTACTGGGGTACAAAGGTGTACACAAGTGTACTGGGGTACAAAGGCGTACACAGGTGTACTGGGGTACAAAGGCGTACACAGGTGTACTGGGGTACACAGTTGTCCACAGGTCTTCCGAGGTCATGGGCAGGAATGATCACTCAATTTCAGACTTTTTTGTTCCTTTCCACGATAAGCGAGGATGAGGATGACGCAGAACAGCAGTCAAACTGGAAATTACATCTTCGGTAAAACGGTGAACAATGTTTATTTCATATGAAAAAAAACAACAAAAAAAAGATGGTGTGTGTGTAGAGAAGGGGAGGGGGGGGGGGGGGGGGGAGGTGCTTCGAGATACTGGATTTTGCCATTAAGAAGGTATCAATAGCATATGAATGTCAATGAAAACGAATTTTGTGGAACATTTTCTGTTGATTTTGCAAAGGCTCTTGATGTCATAGACCACAAGTTATTATAAAAAACAAACAAAACAGTACCAGTGTATGGCATAACACGAAATGCGCTCCAACTTATTTGATCTTTCCTAGACAGTCGTTAAGAATTTGTCTGCCTTAATTCTTCAACATCCAATATATTACCTGTCAGATATGGAGTACTCCTGACCTTAGTTTTAGGTCCTCTCCTGTTTTGTAGGTAAACCATATCCCTCTTCATTCAAGAATTTTGTCAACAATTTTGTGGTGATATCTCGATTCATACAAGCAGCTCTAGTCTTAATTCTGTATTTGCATCATTGCAAAAGTCTGTTGACGTCTTAAGTGAATGATGTAATGTGAATCAGATACCACTAAATCACTAAAACTATGCTCGTAATGATGACGTTACTGTTTGTTTGTTTTACATTTTTAAATCCATGACTTTCTACTTCTTTATATTTTTTGGGGTCTTTTTCTTTAGTTGAAATTATGTTTGGCATGTTTGAATCCCCCTCCCCCTTCTCTCTCTCTCTCTCTCTCTCTCTCTCTCTCTCTCTCTCTCTCTCTCTCTCTCTCTCTCTCTTTGAAGACAATGTGGAGCCTGGGAAGTTTGGATAGACAAGTCTTTTTCAGATTATTTGATGCACAAGTTAAACCAATGCTTTTGTATGCTGCTGAAATCTGGGGCCTTTCTCGCTTTCATACTGTAGAGTTACCACATTTGTTTGCATGCAAGCGCTTTTTGACGTAAGTCCTAAAACCCCGAACATTATGGTGTACGGTGAATTAGGCAGGTACCCTTTATATATTGATAGTGCCATGAAAGCAATGCGTTATTGGTTTAAACTGCAAAAGTTACCAATTGAAAGAATACCAAAACAAGCATACGAAATGGAAAACTAAAAAATGTTGCAATCCACAAGACATTCTAATATACATTCAAACTGGGCAAAGTCTATAAAAATTGTCTTGATTCACATGGTTTTTCTTTGTCTGGCTTAACGGTGAGTTGGTCACGAAAAGCTGTTTCTACAGGAACTAAAACAACGAATGATTGATTGCTATCAGCAAGAGTGGAACACCAAACTGTCAAATAGTGACAGGTATTCTACTTATCGTTTGTTTAAATCATTACTACAGCCTGAAAAGTATCTTGCAGATATCACAATCCCAAAGTTTCGAAAAGTTCTTGTAAGGTTTCGACTAGGAATCTGTGATATAAAAGTCCACGACAGATACAAAAATAACTCAAAAAGCTGCCCTTTTTGTGTCAAAACTGAAGATGAAATACACTTTTTGCTGGAATGCCCATCATATCAAGATTTAAGAAATAAGTATATCATGAAATATGTAACAAATGTACACGGACCATTGAAGTTTTTGCTGCAAAACGAGTAACGGGACGTAATTCGCTCTGTTGCGATGTATATCTTCTATGCCTTGAAGAAAAGAGAAGAATTGTTACTGGGGAGAGAACATTAGGAGTACCATATGAGAGCCGCCGATTTGTCGCACACGCCGATTTGTCGCACGTGCGACAAATCAGCGGAAAAAGGGGTGTGCTGAACCGCCGATTTGTCGCACACGCCGATTTGTCGTACGTGTGACAACTCGGCGGTTCAGCCTCACGCTGTTTTGTCGCACATGTATAGGGTGTGTGTGTGTGTGTGTGTGTGTGTGTGTGTGTGTGTGTGTGTGTGTGTGTGTGTGTGTTGTGTCTGTGTGTGTGTCTGTGTGTCTGTGTGTGGTGAATGGAGAGAGAGAGAGAGAGAGAGAGAGAGAGAGAGAGAGAGAGAGAGAGAGAGAGAGAGAGAGAAGAGATTAAATGAAAATGAAATGAAAAATGAAACGAAATGAAATGAATGAAATGAAAAATCTTTTAATTATTTTGGAAAAATAGCAAGTAGCTTTCAGGAGACCGTGGGAACCTATAGTATATTGGGCGCCACGCATTTTCTCTCTCTCTCTGTCTTTTCCTCTCTCTCTCCCATTCACCACACACACACACACACACATACATAACAACACACACACACAACACAACACACAC
>CM065740.1:34482344-34499844 GCA_033310375.1 Conus canariensis
AAAGAGGCCAGTATTGTGCAATAAAAACAAACAAACAAATTAACACCACACGCGCCCGCACGCGCGCGCACGCACACACACACGTGCGCGCGCACACACACACGCACACGCACGCACGCACGCACGCACACACACACACACACACACACACTCACACAACGCACGCACACACACACACACACACACACACACACACACACACACACACACGCACGCACACATTTCGCACAGACATTACCCCCACCCCATCCCCATCCGCTCCTCCTCTTCTCTCTCTCTCTCTCTCTCTCTCTCTCTCCCACACACACACACACACACACACACACACACACACACACACACACACACACGCACGCACGCACGCACACACACACACACACACACACACACACACACACACACACACACACACACACACACACACTCCCCCTCATTCTCTCAGAACTCCCGGCTCACTTAGGGACACTTTCTCCTCCACCGGGGAAGGACGAAGTGATGGAAGCGTGCGCGTGTTTTTCTCAGGGCAGTGGGAGAAAAAGGAGAGGAGGAGGGGTGCACAGTTTGAGGGCTACACCGACCAACCAGCCTATTGACCGCCGGTTTCTAAGGCTTGGCGAGTCAATACTTCACACGTAATACTCCACGCGGGCACTTCTGAACAGGGTAGCCGGCACAGTAGACAGGAGAGGTGGTGGTGGTAGTGGGGGGGGGGGGGGGGGGGGGCGAGGTTGAAGAAGGGGTGTGGTGGGTGGTGGTAGGTTGGGTGGGGGGTGGGGAGGGGGTGGGTGCGGAGTGCTTTCGTTTTCATTACAAGTAGCACAGGAAGATGAGTATGATGTGGACGTGTGTGGGGACCTCCATGTTCACAGCGGCATCCTACCCTCACGGCAGTCCTAAATGTAGTATTTTGTGTTTATTTTCGGGCACTTGTGTCGTTTAATGACAAAAATGTGTATTGTAATTAATGCACTGAGTACAGAATCCACCGCCAGAAAAAATGTTTAAAAAAAACAACAACAAACATTTCTGTCTTGAAACACAACAATGCACCCCTCCCCTCACACCCCCCCCCCCCCCCTCACCCCTGATTAACGAATTCATATTATGGTATCATCTGCTTTACGCGCGTTCAATGAGAACTGGGTCACAGCAACAATCAGGATTCTGCACTAAAACACTCTATAATCCATGTCAAGGTTTTGAAGTCTACCATAAATTCTGCACTAAAACACTCTATATAATCCATGTCAGCGTTTTGAAGTCTACCATAAATTCTGCACTAAAACTCTATATAATCCATGTCAGCGTTTTGAAGTCTGCCATAAATTCTGCACTAAAGCTCTATTATTATAATCCATGTCAGTGTTTTGAAGTCTACCATAAATTCTGCACAAAAGCTCTATATAATCCATGTCAGCGTTTCAAAGTCTACCATAAATTTAAGGCAGCACTTAATGTTAAACAGATAACTGATTAAAAGAACAACTCCCCGCCAATTATCTCACTTGTTTTAGGGGATCTTCACCGATGAAATCACAGTCTTCAAATAGTGACCTTCCCTTTAGTTGACACACGATTCAGGCCTTTGCACTCACCCGTGACTTTATCTTTGCGCCAGTCTCAAACGCACAAAATAATCCCATTCCTTTGATTGTGATCTATTTGCTTGGAACCACCTGGCTTGTACCCTGATAGCTATATGAAAGAAAATGAAAAGAATCAGCTTTCAGACACAATAAAAATTATCAAAACAATCCAGTTGCGCCAGTCTGTAAATACTCGACTCCTTCAGCAAGGCCTAGGCGCATTAATTTTTGGTGTGCAGCCTCTGTCCGCACTATCCCTGGTCACTGTTGAGAGAGAGAGAGAGAGAGAGAGAGAGAGAGAGAGGTGTCCCACATCCATTGTGTGGAACTTTTGCTGAGGGCGTACGCTAGTTGGTGTGATGGACAACACGCGCCATGCGCACGACTGTGGGAATATAAAAAGAATATAGAAAGAATGAGTCGGCTGCAGGCACAAAGGAGTGTGCATTGCTGTTAAGCTTACGTTCAGCTGTTAGCATAAGGGGCCCACAGGCGAGTCCGTGGTTACCTCTGAGGCAGAGACGTGTAGATGGAGCTCGTGCTTGGCGACGACGACGATGATACTGATGATGATGACGATGATGATGATGATACTACAGTGGTTACTACTACTACTGCTACTGCTTTTATGACTGTCATCCCACCATAACCCTCGTACATGAATGAAACATAACCTCATCCTACACCCCACCCACCCCCCAAACACACACACCTTTCTCCACTCCATTAGTATACAGCACACAAAGTGAATATTTTTTAACGGATTTGTGAATAACCGAGCACAAACTTGCTGAGCAAGTTTCAACTTGAACGTTTCATTTCGCGTTTTGTAGTGCACGGGCACGTGTGTGTGTGTGTGGGGGTGTGTGTGTGTGTGTGTGTGTGTGTGTGTGTGTGGTTGTGTGTGTGTGTGTGGTGTGTGTGTGGTGTGTGTGTTGTGTGTGTGTGTGTGTGTGTTGTGTTGTTGTGTGTGTGTGTGTGTGTTGTGTGTGTGTGTGTGTTGTGTGTGTGTGTGTGTGTGTGGTGTGTGTGTGTTGTGTTGTGTGTGTGTGTGTGTGTGTGTGTGTGTGTGTGTGTGTGTGGTTGTGTGTGTGTGTGTGTGTGTGTGTGTGTGTTGTGTGTGTTGTGTGTGTGTATGTGTGTGTGTGTGTGTTTTGTGTATGTGTGTGTGTGTGGGGTTGTGTGTGTGTGTGTGTGTGTGTGTGTGTGTGTGTATGTTGTGTATGTGTGTGTGTGTGTTGTGTGTGTGTGTGTGTTGTGTGTGTGTGTGTGTGTTTTGTGTGTGTGTGTGTGTGTTGTATGTTGTGTGTGTGTGTTGTGTGTGTGTATGTGTGTGTATGTGTGTGTGTGTGTGTGTGTGTGTGTGTGTGTGTGTGTATGTGTGGTGTGTATGTGTGGTGTGTGTGTGTGGTGTGTGTGTGTGTGTGTGTGTGTGGTGTGTTGTGTGTGCGCGCGCGCGTATGAGTGGTGTGTGTGTGTTGTCGTGTGTGTATGTGTGTGTGTGTGTGTGTGTGTGTGTGTGTGTGTGTGAGAGAGAGAGAGAGAGAGAGAGAGAGAGAGAGAGAGAGTGCGTGCGCTTATGTGTGTGTATGTGTGTGCGTGTGCGTGTGTGTGTGTGTGTGTGTGTGTGTGTGTGTGTGTGTGTGTGTGTGTGGTGTGTGTGTGTGCTGGCGTGTATGTGTGTGTGTGTGTGTGTGTGTGTGTGAGGTGCGTGCGTGCGTGCGTGTGTGCGTGTGTGCGCGCACAAGCGTGGGGGGAGGGGAAGCTGCATATGTTTTTCTTTGAGAGAATTCCAGAATATTTCAAACTCTGTGAGACATTGTGAAACTGAATTCAAATCCGTGGAACAGTGTAAACTATGAAGTATTGTGACCTCTTCCGGGTAATTACGATACCTGAAAGTGCACATGCTTCTTTTCAGAAGTAGTAGCGGTAATGATGTTATTGTTGTTGTTGTTGTTGTGGTGGTGGTGGCGGTGGTAGTGGTGATGGTGGTGGTGGTAGTGGTGATGGTGGTGGTGGTGGTGGTGGTGGTGGTGGTAGTAGTAGTAGGAGGAGTAGGAGTAGTGGTGGTGGATCGACGGTGGTGATGGTGGCCCTAGAAGCAGAAGTAAAAAGTAATGGAAGAAGAAGGAGTAGAAGTAGCAGTAGTTGTGGTAGTAGTTATGGCAACAGCAGCAGTTACAGCGGCAGCAGTATAAACATGGGTGCTATAGATACATTTTTTTTTAAATTCCAAAACTTGCAATGAAGTTTCTGTATAGCATTTTCATATTGCCTGATTTATTTTTTTTTTTTTTTTTTTTACAAAGAAGACAATCCAGGAATCGTCTGGATTGGTTTTATAAAGCGGACAATCCAAAACTTGTTTTGCCACCCCAAAAAATAAAATAAAAAAAAAAAAAAAAAAAAAAATAAAAAAGGAAAAAAACAAAAAGAGAAAAAATAAGCATTTGAAAATTTGTTTTGAAGCGTCTCTAAAGAAGACATTCAAAACTTCCATTGAATTTTCTGCAAAGAAGAAATTCGAAAGCTTACTCTAAGAGTTTTTTTTTTTTTGCAAAAGACAACTTGACATTTACCTGAAAGTTTCTGCGACGCAGGCATTTCCAAATTGACATGAACAATTCTTTCGCCAAAGAAGCCACTTCAACACTTTACAGTTATTTGAACAGAAGATATTTAAGCAGTTATAATCTTGACTAAAATTCTGTTAAAAAAAAAACGACATTCGAGCATATGCCTTAAACTGTCTGGAAGTACATTAAATAAAAAAAAAAAAACCTTGCTGTGACGCTTTTGCCTCAAGATTTCAGCCAATATATATTTCAAAATTTATTTGAAGATTGACAAGGGAACGATTCTAAAAACAAGTAGATTCCAAAACGTGCCCTGATACTTTTTTTAATGGGAAAAAAGAAACTTGCTTTGATGTTTCCTGTGAATAAAACAGTCTTAAAGTTTGTGCAAAGACATTCCAGGCATTCCAGAGCTTCCTTTGACATTTCTGTGCACAATGTATCATGTAATTTGCCAAAACGTTTCTACAAAGCAGATCTTCCATACTTTGATAATAGCGTTTCTGAAAAAAAGAGAAAACAGACAGTGTGAAATTTCCTTTCAAGATAATACACCAAAACTTGTTTTATTCACATTCTTTTTAATGCAAAGCTGGTACCAGATTCTGTATAAAGCTGAAGTGAATGATGATAAGTGATTGCTCGTTCATTTTCGTTGTCCTGAGTGTTTTGCATCTTGCCTGAAGAAGACCTAAGACGGGAAAGGTTGGCGACAGGATCGACCGGAGCGTAGGCGGAGGGAAAGAGAAGTAGTAAAGCAGGAGGTGGCGGTGGCGATACCCACTGCTTTACTCCCCTTCCCTTCCCCCCCCCTCCTCCAATTCCTCTCTTGAAAGGTTCCATGCGAGCCAAGCCCTCAGGGGTAGTGTGTGTGTGTGTGTGTGTGCTGTGTGTGGTGCGTGTGTGGTGGGGGGTGTGTGTGTGTGTGTGTGTGCGCGTGCGTGCGCACGTGTGTGTGTGTGTGAGTTTCTTTTTTTTCTTTCTTTTTTACTTTTGTTTTTGTTTTGTCTTTGTTTTGTTTTGTGTTGTTTTTTGTTTGGGTTTTCTAATGCCATCCTAACAGCATACAATGGCCTATTCTTCGA
Source organism: Conus canariensis (assembly GCA_033310375.1). Classification (NCBI taxonomy): domain Eukaryota; kingdom Metazoa; phylum Mollusca; class Gastropoda; order Neogastropoda; family Conidae; genus Conus; species Conus canariensis. Next base: position 34,487,595 of record CM065740.1, read on the forward strand.
CGAAAAATAGAATGGGATTGAACGCTACATGCAAACTGTCTTGTTTGTTTTCTGCATGCGTTTACACACACACGTCATCGATTTCAAGTGTCATCCGTCGGGTTTGCAGGGGAGGGTATGGGATTGGGCACGAGATGAGGGTGGAGATGGGGGACGAGAGAGTGTGGTCTGAACAGAAGAGAGAGAGAGAGAGAGAGAGAGAGAGAGAGAGAGAGAGAGAGAGAGAGAGAGAGAGTAGTGTTATGTGTGTATGTGTGCGCGCGCCTGTGTGCGTGTGCGTGTGTGTGTGCGTGCGTGCGTGCGTGCGTGCGCGCGCGCGCGCGCGTGTGCGTGTGTGTGTGTGTGTGCGTGCGTGCGTGCTTGCGTGTTGTTGTGTGTGTGTGTGTGTGTGTGTGTGTGTGTGTGTGTGTGTGTGTGTGTGTATGGTGCATTACTGTGACTCATTACAGAAATCGTGTTATCTTTCAAAATATCCTCTATTTACGGCGGATTATGTACGCCTTGCATTAATTCAAATACACACATTTTCTATGAATCGACTAAAGTGCCGAAAATAAAAGCGAAATGCTCTGTTTGGGATTGCCGTTAGGTTACGGTGCTGCTGTTAGCGTAGAGGGCACATAACCGTGTAAATTGAATCAACGGAAAAGTCTTGAAGCTGGACATTCACACGAAGATTTTCGGACATCGAGAGGAGCGAAGGACAGGGAAGGCAGCTCTGGCTGACTATGAAACAATGAAACTGCTTATACACTTGATACATATACCTTACACTATACTAGAGTAGTGAAGCACACAGTGTTTTGCTTATAGATATTCTTTTTTCTTGTTAGTGTGTGTGTGTGTGTGTGTGTGTGTGTGTGTGTGTGTGTGTGTGTGTGTGTGTGTGTGTGTGTGTGTGTGTTGGGGGGGGGGGGGGGCATAGAAATCGTGCTTTTTAAGTACCTCATATTTGATTTCAGTAATTCCATGTCTCTTATATGATTCGTGTAACTTTGATGGAACTAATTTTTCTCCCCCTTTTCCTTCATCTGATTCCTCACACACACCTCCCCCCCTCCCCCTCCCCCTGTGTTACACCTTTCCCTCCCTCTTCCTCCTCCTTCTCCCAATCCGCAGCACCCCTAGTTTGACTGTAATGTCTCTCTTTTTATCATCCTCTCCCCTCCCCCTCCCCTTCCTCACCCTTTGCTCTGTGTGTCCCCTCCGCCCGGCCCCCGCAAGGAAAAATGAATTCAAAGACATTATTTATCTAAATTCTACATTAGACAAATCTGTCAGCCTGTGCCTTACGGAAATGTAATCGAAACAAAATTGGAAATGCTTGCTCTATGTGCAGAGATAAGCAGAAGTGAACTTCTTTTGTGTGTATAGCCACTGGCAATGACCCCCCCCCCCCCCCCACACACACACACCCTCACCCATCCACCACCCTCTCTCTCACATCCTTCCCCTCTCCACCTTTTTTTTTTTATCACGATCTTTACGTTACAGGCGAGCACTTCTTGTTTGCTGTTTTGAATTCCCCCGTGAAGAGTTCTGTGCAAGATGGCTGGACTGGTTTTGTTTTGAGCAGAAGTGGTAGTTGCATGTGCCTGTGAACCAGGGTGAAATCTGTGCGTTGTGCTGACGGCTTTTCAAACTCTGTGGATAACTTGTACATACAAGTGTGTGCTGTGACACGGGCTTGCACGAACAGGTATGTGATGTGTCGCTCACTGGTAGAAACAGTATGTGATGTGTCACTCACTGGTAGAAACAGGTATGTGATGTGTCACTCACTGGTAGAAACAGGTATGTGATGTGTCACTCACTGGTAGAAACAGGTATGTGATTTGCCACTCACTGGTATGAACAAGTATGTGATTTGCCACTCACTGGTAGAAACAGGTATGTGCTGTGTGTCACTCACTAGTATTAGCAAGTATGTGATGTGTCACTCACTGGTGGTAGAAACAGGTATATGATGTGTAACTCACTGGTAGAAACAGGTATGTGATGTGTGTCACTCACTGGTAGAAACAGGTATGTGATGTGTGTCACTCACTGGTATAAACAGGTATGTGATGTGTGTCACTCACTGGTAGAAACAGGTATGTGATGTGTGTCACTCACTGGTATAAACAGGTATGTGATGTGTGTCACTCACTGGTAGAAACAGGTATGTGATATGTCAGTCGCTGGTATAAACAGGTATGTGATGTGTGTCACTCACTGGTAGAAACAGGTATGTGATGTGTGTCACTCACTGGTATAAATAGGTATGTAATGTGTGCCACTCACTGGTATAAACAGGTATGTGATGTGTGTCACTCACTGGTATAAACAGGTATGTGATGTGTCACTTACTGGTATAAACATGTGTGTCGCTCACTGGTATAAACAGGTATGTGATGTGTCACTCACTGGTAGAAACAGGTATGTGATGTGTCACTCACTGGTATAAACAGGGATGTGATGTGTGTCACTCACTGGTATAAACAGGTATGTGATGTGTCACTCACTGGTATAAACAGGTATGTGATGTGTCTCTCACTGGTATAAACAGGTGTGTCGCTCACTGGCATGAACGGGTATGTACTGTGTCATTCACTGGCATGAACAGGTATGTACTGTGTCACTCACTGGCATAAACAGGTATGTACTGTGACACTCACTGACATGAACAGGTATATGTGATGTGTCACTTACTGGCACGAACAGGCATGTACTGTGTCACTCACTAGTATAAACAGGTATGTACTGTGTCACTCACTGGCATGAACAGGTATGCACTGTGTCTCTCACTGGCATAAACAGGTGTGTACTGTGTCACTCACTGGCATGAACAGGTATGTACTGTGTCTCTCACTGGCATAAACAGGTGTGTACTGTGTACTCACTGGCATGAACAGGTATGTATTGTGTCTCTCACTGGCATGAACAGGTATGTACTGTGTCTCTCACTGGCATGAACAGGTATGTACTGTGTTACTCACTGGCATGAACAGGTATGTACTGTGTCACTCACTGACATGAACAGGTATGTACTGTGTCTCTCACTGGCATGAACAGGTGTGTACTGTGTCACTCACTGACATGAACAGGTATATACCGTGTCTCTCACTGGCATGAACAGGTATGTACTGTGTCACTCACTGGCATGAACAGGTATGTACCGTGTCACTCACTGGCATGAACAGGTATGTACTGTGTCACTCACTGACATGAACAGGTATGTACTGTGCCACTCACTGGCATGAACAGGTATGTACTATGCCACTCACTGACATGAACAGGTATGTACTGTGTCACTCACTGGCATGAACAGGTATGTACTGTGTCACTCACTGACATGAACAGGTATGTACTGTGTCACTCACTGACATGAACAGGTATGTACTATGTCACTCACTGACATGAACAGGTATGTACTGTGTCACTCACTGACATGAACAAGTATGTACTGTGTCACTCACTGGCATAAACAGGTGTGTACTGTGTCACTCACTGGCACAAACAGGTATGTACTGTGTCACTCACTGGCATAAACAGGTGTGTACTGTGTCACTCACTGACATGAACAGGTGTGTACTGTGTCACTCACTGGCATAAACAGGTGTGTCTCTCACTGACATACTTCTCGATTTGAAATTCTTCTATTTCTCCCCTGTGTGTGTGTGTGTGTGTGTGTGTGTGTGTGTGTTGTGTGTGTGTGTGTGTGTTCTCTCTTCATTGGTATGATTTAGGATGGATTCTATTGAAGAGACGAATTTACCATCTCATTGACACACTGATTTTTCATCCTGTTTCACTCCCTCCCGCTCCTCTCCCGTTTCCTTTCTATCTGTCACTCATGTACATGTAAATTTATATTTCTTATCAACCTTTCTTTCTCCTCTTTTGTAAATGCATGATACGTTCTTACATACTTGTGAATATGCCCACATTACCAAATAGGTGAGGCATGTTTTTGTGTATGCATACAAAGTAGCGTGTATACTGTTAACATTCCTCATCTTTTGTGCTAATGAGCGTGAATATACGTGTGTGTATGCTGCTGCTGCTGCAGTGACATGTTCAGGTGATCAATTTTTCACCTTCCGTGTGAGTAATAGCAGTGTGGATAGCAACGTTTTATCCTTCAACGACGAGGCTGAGGTGGGGTTTTTTTTTTTGACGCGACTGACATACGTTCAGTTTAAAATTCTCTCTCTCTCTCTCTCTCTCTCTCTCTCTCTCTCTCTCTCTCTCTCTCTCTCTCTCTCTCTCTCTCTCTCTCCCCTGTTTCCTGAATGGTGTATCTATCTATCTATCCATCTATCTATCTATCTATCTATCTGTCTGTCTGTCTGTCTGTCTGTCTGTCTGTCTGTCTGTCTGTCTATCTATCTGTCTATCTACCTGCCTGCCTGCCTGCCTACCTACCTACCTATTAACCTACGTATCTACCTGTCTGTCTGTCTGTATTCATTTTTTTTTCTTTGATTTCATTCAGTGTTTTGTGAGATTATATAAGTGGGTGTATGCTTAGTGCGCACATGACATTTAGTGTTTGATTTCATAGGCATCGTGTGTGGCATTCATACATAGCCCTTATTGGATAGGCAGATGTGTTTGTTAACATTCGCAACCCCCCACCCCCACCCCCCTCTCAGCCATCCCCTTTCTACCCAACCCCTACTCCCCATTCACAAATGCTCTCTTGCTTGAACGACTGCCTACCCAACTTCATACCTCCCTCCAACCCCCTCCTTTTTTTGTGGATTAAATGGAGGCACACAGTTTACTTGCATCATAGCCTAATTTTCTGTCCTCTCTCTCTCTCCCTCCCTTCCCCTCTCCTCCAATTCCTCGCCCCTCCCCTCGTTTACTCCTCTCGACCTTCGCCTCTGTCCTCATACGCAGCCAGGTCGGTTTGTATCAGAACGTTTTATCGGTGCAGACTTTTCCTGTCAGGTTGCTGCCGGCAACACACAGAGAGAGATTATTATATCCTGTCAGTCCCCCCTGCCCCTTTCCTCCACTGCCCCCACCCACCCCCAACACGTGTCTATGTATAGATAGATAGATAGGTAGATAATAATAACAATAATGTTAATTTATATAGCGCCTATTCTCTAAAAATTAGGGCTCTAACCGCTTTACACACACACACACACACACACACACACACACACACACACACACACACACACACACACACACACACACACATACACGCACCCGCGCAGGACTGCGCGCGTACACGTGTTCACGCATGACCACACATCCACGCTCTCAGACACCCGCACGCACGCACGCACGCACGCACTCACATCAACACGGCCTGCACGTACAAGCAACACAACCACCAGGCACTCACGCGTGCACGCAAAAACCCACTCAGACACTCGGGAGGTGGATTGGGAAGTTTAGGGGGGGGGGGGGGGGTAGATATACATATAAATATATATGGATGGACCCTCAAGCATAGGCTCAAAGATCTTCCCCTACATTTTATACTGTTTCTATCAAGATCTTAGTTTTTGAGCAACTTATTTCCTTACCACACTTTCTTTTTGTTTCACTTTTCTACCCTTCAATGGCTTCTTTGGGGTGCTGTTGGATTTTTTGTTTTTTGTTTTGAACCGTTGGTGGTGAGAACACCACAGAATTATGGACTAGTGTGTGTCTCCATTTGATGCCAAGGGAGCACAAACACAATCAGCCGTGTCTCCCTGATGAGTCCGATCCAGCGGACGAAAGGCCTAGGAGCAGGCAACATGAATGAACCTATCTTCAAGAGGGATTACAATGGTTCCCATGTTGCCAGTGAAGGGTTTAACATTTATGATATATTTCCCTAATATTATGTTCTGATTTCATTCCCGTCCCTTCTCCCCCCGCTCCTTTTTTTTTTTCGCTTTCTTTTATTGAAATCTTTGCCAAGTCATTAATATGATGACGGAAGAATTGTTAGCCTGCACTCGTTTTTCCCCACTACTAATTGGTCCACACACACACACACACACACCACACACACAACACACACATACACACACACACACACACACACACACACACACACACACACAGAGGGAGAGTTACAAATATGTATATGCATATATGTATATGTAAATGACGGGATCAGTAATACTACTGCGCCGAGATTTCTTACGGAATGCGGAACTGGGGATCCAGGGAGCATGGCCGATTTTTTTTTCCTTTTTTTTTTCTTCCCTTTCAGAACCCCCCCCCCCCCCCCCCCCCGTACCCTCCCCCACCTGATGAGTGAATGCATACAATAGTATCTCTGCTTCATGCGCGTTCAACTGGAACCGGGTCTTGCGTGGCCGTCTCGAAGGCCATGGTCGGTGCCTTTGTCCGCACTATCCCTGGTCACTATCAGACAGAAAGCGAGAGAGAGACAGAGCCCGCATGCTGCTAAGTAGGCCTACGGTAAGCAGCATCTGCCCCAGCGCGGGAATTTGACTGCGGGCGCGCACTAGCTGGAACTGGCTCTGTGACGGACAACACGTGCCATGCGCGCGGCTGTGGGAAAGAATGATAGGCTACATCCGCAAAGACAGCGTTCATTGCCGTTAGCTCATGGTCAGCTGGGCCTTTTCCCACAGCTGGAGCGTCGCCATATTTAGGCTACATGCCAATAGACGGCCAGTTTGACCCTGAGAGATTCGATCAACTTATCCGGATTTCGTCGATCCGGATAGCAGATCCGAGTATCCTGCATACGGATAGTTTCAAAGTGAGGAGACCGCAGGCGGAAATTGAACCAAACTTAAAAAAAAAAAAAATTCTGCCGGACGAAAGGGACAAACACATTACAAGACAAAACACGACGCGTTTCGACCTCTGTAATCTTCTTCAGGCCAAGATAATCTCCCAGTTTGAGGAGATAAGTGATCGGTCGTTCTTCGTTTTCATTGTCCTGAATGTTGTTTATCTTCCCTGAAGAAGACCGAAGAGGTCGAAACGCGTCGTGTTTTGTCTTGTAATTTGTCCCTTTCGTTGGGCGGAATCTTTTTTTTTTTTTTTTTTTTTTAAGGCTGCTTACGGAAAGTTTTCTCTAACTCAACCGGATGAAGGTTAATGGCAAAGAGAGCTTCTGTCCGGCTTGCCTAAATGCACCCCCCCCCCCCCCCCCCCCCCCCGCGATGATTACAACATAGGTTTTGGTTGGGTTCCAACGTCATGACGACATTTGGCACGTGCACATGAAGTGGTTGACCAAATTGCCAGCAATGCCACGAACAACGTTTGAGGTTTGCTTTCCTTCACACTGATCGGAAACCAAAGGCTCAGACTCACTGTGTGTGACAAAAGGAAGGGAACTCGCAAAAGTCTTTTTCAAATCGCAAAAGTGTTCCCAATCCGGCGAACATGACTTTTTTTTTTAACCATGGGCCACGGGCGGCCGTGAAAAAAGAGTCTCGTGCCGTTTGCTCACAGGACACTCCTAGGACACCCCACTCGTAGCAAACCATGTGTTGCAACACATTATTGTCCCTAATCCACCCCCCCCCCCTCCAGTCCCCGCCCCCCCCCCTCCCCATCGCATCCCATCCTACCCTCTCTTCCTCTCATCCTCCCTGCCTTTTTATCTGTTTGTCTGGCCGTCCGTTCGTCCGTCTGTCTGTCTGTCTACCTGTCTGTTCCTCTCTCTCTCTCTCTCTCTCTCTCTCTCTCTCTCTTTCTCTCTCTCTCTCTCTCTCTCTCTCTCTCTCTCTCTCTCTCTCTCTCTCTCTGCAGAACCTCTTTCCCCTCCCATCCCTTTTCATCCAACACCTCTCATTTATCTGTCTTGCTCGTTTCATTTATCTTTTTGTGTTTATTTATTTGTCTATACGAGGGCAGGGTGCATGATGCGGCTGCAGCGTTGAAGGAGAGGGCTGGCTGAGAGAGAGAGAGAGAGAGAGAGAGAGAGAGAGAGAGGGAGAGAGAGAGAGAGAGAGAGAGAGAGAGAGAGGGAGACAGACAGACAGACAGACAGAGGTTGGGGTTGGGGATGGATTGAGAGGTAAAGACGATGGGACAAAGGCGGTGGTGGAAGGAAGGGGAGGATAGTCTTGTCCAGTTCACCTCTGTCTGTCTGTCCGTCTGTCTCTGTCTGTCTGTCTGTCTGTCTGTCTGTCTGTCTGTCTGTCTCTCTCTCTCTGTCTCTCTCACTCTCTCTCTTCTCTCTCTCTCTCTCTCTCTCTCTCTCTCTCTCTGCAATACCGTTCGTTCCCTAGTCAATATATGATTCTTCTTCGTGTTGACTATTGATTTTCTTCATTGTCATGCATTCATCGTTTTTCTATGGATCGCCCAGTCGCCCGCCATAACACACTGGTTGGCGTTGCGGGGGATGCAGACTGGGAGGTCAAGGGTTCAATTCTCAGCAGAGGTGTTCACGTGTAGTGCGTTACAGCAGCGGGCGGGCTCCTGACCAGGGCTGAGAGGGTTTTGGACTCCCGTGGGTCAACTCAAACCACGCTGTCCAGTTTCGTTCACTTTGATGGATGCGTCTCTGACAGCGTTGCTCATATCCTTCATGACCAGCACTGCAGATGTCTGTTTCTCCCGCGACTGTCTGACGGCGGGATATACCGTGAGGAGAAGGGTAGAGTTCAGTCTTGTCACGTATTCTCTGAGAGAGAGAGAGGGGGGGAGAAAGAGAGGGAGAGAGAGGGGGAGAGAGGGAGGGAGAGAGAAGGGGAGGGAGGGAGGGAGGAAGGGAGAGAGAGAGGGGAGGGAGAGCTATATATAGGGAGATAGAGAGAGGAAGAAAGAGAGAGAGAGAGACAGAGACGGAGGAAGAGAGAGAGAGATGGAGAGAGAGAGAGGGGGGGAGAGAGAGAGAGAGACGGAGGGAGGGAGAGAGAGAGAGAGGGGAGAGAGAGAGAGGGAGAGAGAGAGATGGAGAGAGAGAGAGAGGAGAGAGAGAGAGAGAGAGAGAGAGAGAGAGAGAGAGAGATCTGAATCTGCACCTGAGTCTGAGTCAGTGTACATGTGTTGTGCCCTTCTTTCATCTGATGATTTCTTGTGTTTCTTCCCCCCCCTCCCCCACCTCCGCCCCATCCACCCCCTCCGCCTCCCGCAAACTGTCCATTATTCTTCCCTTTCACGCTCCTTTCCCACCCTTTCACACTCATTTTCTTTCTGTCTTTTTTTTTTTTTTTGTCTAACCGTTGTTCTTTCTACCCTTTCTTTCTGTCCTGTCTATTTGTGTACACCCCCTCACCGTTTACAGACAAACGCTGTCTTCACGAGTACGCTAGGTCAGTGCGACCCCTTGAATCGCCGTCAGCAGTAAACTCTTGTCATATCGACCACTGATCAATCATTCACCTGCCGGGACAAAGGGAGAAAGACCAGGCATGTGTTTCAGCCCTGCAGAGGCTGGCTAGGCTCATTGCAAGTGTTGGCTCAGTTCAGACGTGTTTGTTGACGTGTGCGTTCCTCTGAAGGGAATCAGTGGTGAGACGGTGCTAAACGTTGTCAAAGCTTTTTGGTGTTCTTGTTGTTGTTGCTGTTGTCGTTGTTGTTGCTGTTGTTGTTTTTGTTCTCTCTCTCTCTCTCTCTCTCTCTCTCTCTCTCTCTCTCTCTCTCTCTCTCTCTGGATTAAAAACGGACTTTGATGGAATGAAAGAGGACATGAAAGAACTGAAAGGTACGTGTGCAGGTCTGCGTGAGGATGTGTCGTCCTTAAGACATGAAGTATCTGAACTTAAACGAGAAAATGAAAGGTTAAAAGAACAAAATGACAAACTGAGTGAGAAGGTCCTACAGTTGGAACTGAAGAATGATGATTTAGAAGGTCGGTCCAAGAGGAATAATGTAATAATTCATGGCATACCTAGAAAGGAAAATGAGACTAAGCAGGACTGTCAGGGGCTGGTTCAGGATCTGATCACTGACCAACTCGAGCTGGCCAGTGACATTCAGTTTGACAGGCTTCACCGGCTGAACAGAAAACCTGACTCCCCCATCATCGGCTGTTGTACCTTCTACAAGGACAAAGAGCGACTACTGGGTGCTAGGCGCAAGTTGCAGGGATCACGTGTATACATTAGTGAGGACTTTACCATTGTGTCAGGGAGATCAGGAAAAAACTCGTTCCTCATCTGAAGGCTGCAAAAAATGCCAATAAAAGGGTCTCTATGGTTTTTGACCATCTGATAATTGATGGTCAAAAGTACTACCTGGATCAGGCAGACAAACTTCAGCATGTCACTTAGGGACACGGCCGGCCTCATCATGAATATGCTAATTCATTGAAAATACCAAAATTTAATATTCATGAAATTGTGAACGTAAGAGAGGGAACGCAAGTTGGTCTGACACCGGCAGTGTGTGCATCGTCTGAGAAGAGCCCACGTGCAGGTCGAGCATTGGCAGGTAACACAGAGGTGTCGGTGGCAGGCGCTTGTGACAGTGTTCACACGGGTAATGCTGGCATCACTAAACACGTGATAGGAAACACAGGCAGATGAAATGAGTTCGTTTGATAAAGCTGACAATGGGTCCACAGTTCGTGATGAAACAGATCTTCGTTCTAATAATTCTTTTATGGCCGCTTTGTCTAGCAGAGTGAATGTTTCTTTAATGAATGACAGCTCTTCGTCTGTCTGTTCACATGTTTGTGCAGTAACGTCTGCAAGCAATTCTGACTGTGTTTATAACTATTGTGAAAGTGAGAAAGGTCAAGATCGTGTGAGAGGTCATGACAACGTAAACAGTCCATGTATGAATGGTAAACCCTTATGTTTTTACACTGGAACGTTTGTGGTTTGCTTCCCAAGATTGCTGACGAAGATTTTGAGTCATATACTGTTTCTTTCGATTTTATTTGTTTTGTTGAGACATTTGTGGTTGATTTTCAATCTAGTGTGTATAGAAATTATAAAGTGTTCTGTAGACCGGCTACTCGTTTTACAAAACGAGGGAGGCGCTCTGGTGGGGTTATATGTCTGGTCAAAAAGGAATGTTTGCCATATATTCAAGAGGTATATACTGATCATAAAAACGTCATTATGTTTCTTATTCATAAGAGTCTTTTTGGCTTATCAAAGGATATTTTGTATGTTTGTGCGTATGTGCCACCAGAGAATTCGCCATATTATTCGTTCTGCGATATTGAAAATGGCATTACTGATCTAGAAGCCTGTATTGCTGATGCTCTACTAGTTCTGCCCGACGTGTTTTTACTTCTCTCTGGAGATCTAAATAGTAGAACATCTGATGTTCCACAAGACTTGAATGCACATGAAATTGTCAATAATTTTCAATTAAGCTACAGACCTGAGATGAGTGACAGAAACTCTGAAGATAAATGCTTAAACAGATATGGTAAGTTGTTGTTGAATATGTGTACATCACTGGGTCTATGTATTTTAAACGGTGTATGTAATGGTGACTGTCAAGGTCATTTCACATACATATCAGAAACTGGAAGTAGTGTGAATGATTATTTCATAGCATCCTGTGATTTGTTTGCTGTCATCCATCTGTTTTGTAAACTTTATGTAGCTGAACGAACTGATTCTGACCATTTACCGTTGGAATTTAGCATTGGTTCTCTTCAGAACAATAGAAATGAGACATGTGAAATAAAAAAAGTTCAGTTTATTGAAAAATTCCAGTGGCAAGATAAACATGCTGATTTATTTAATGAGCAAATGAAAACAAAGATACACTGTCGTTGTTTGGACGGGCTATTGCTCTCATTGACGAGGATGTTAATGCTGCCCTTGATGCTTTTAATGAGTGTATTATAAAACAAGCTGAATGCATGAAAAGACGAATTAGATTGGACGGTAGGAATGGGGACAGTGACTGGTATGATACAGAATGCACTAGTACTAAACTAAAGGCAAGAAGGCTTCTGCGGATATACAGGAGAACGCTAGATGAAGAAGATAACAAAACATATTGTCTTGCACGAAGAGAATACAAAAAATTGATCGAGAGGAAGAAAAAAGAAAAATAACAGTTCTCTGCTATGTAACCTCGTAAATTCGGTGAATGACCAGCAAGAATTTTGGAAGCACTTGCGCAGAATATCTGTGAAAAGAGTGCATACATCCAATAATATAACTATTGATGACTGGTTTTCTCATTTTCATGAGCTTCTTGAAAATGGTGAAACCGAAGACGATGTTATTGATGTTATTAGCGAAGTAAATCTGTCTGAAAATAGTACCGAGTGTTCCTACTTTGATCGTCCAATTTCTTGAGAGGAGATTTCAACTGCAATGAAAAGGCTTAAAAACAGAAAATCTGCAGG
>CM065740.1:34504844-34534844 GCA_033310375.1 Conus canariensis
GTGCCGTGCCAGCGAGCCAGAGCCGAGTCGAGCCGAGCCGAGCAGAGCCAGAGCAAGAAGCCAGACCCAGAGCCGAGCCGAGCCGAGCCGAGCCGAGTCAAAGCCGAGCTAGAGCCAGAACGAGAGCCAGAGCCGAACCGAGCCGGCGGACGGGACGGATGGGACGGACGGACGGACGGACAGACAGACATCCAGACAGTCAGACAGAGGGAGAAGAAGAGAAGAGAGAGGAGAGGAGAGAGAGAGAGAGAGAGAGAGAGAGGAGAGGTGGGGGTGGGGGGTAGGGCGGGCACGATTCTTTCGTATAAAAAAATGCATGAATAAAAGAAGGAAGGACACACACTCAGACATGCAGACACACAGACACACAAACACAGACACAGACAGACAGACAGACAGACACACACACACACACACATACACGCACACACACGCTGTGGTGGACGTGAGGACATTAAGAAACACAGGCACAGTAGAAAGAAACTCCAGGGAGTCACTGACAGCAGAAAGTCTTCAGAGATTACCCCCCCCCCCCCTTACCTCCCTCAAACAAGTGTTTCAGCCATGAACTCCTTACACTGTAAGGGGCCTGGCTGCATCTTAGTCATCAGTCCTAGATGCCCTTCTGCTGTCGGATTTTTTCTTTTTCCTGGAGCTGCCGGTATTCGAACCAGCAACCTCCAGGAGGGTGGGCATCTCAAGACGCTGCCTTTGTGGACGGATGTCTTACCCACATCGCTACAGAACGTCTGTTTTAAAGTCGGGAAATTCAAGAGGTATGAAGTTCACTTTTGACCCTCTTCGGCCAGATCCAGTTTGAACATTTTTCAGCTGTCTCTACCATTGCCTTCAGAGTTCTGGTTCCTCTTCTTACCTGAAATCCTGAGCTGTTTCATGAGATTATAGGCTGAAGAGCCTACAACCCCCCCCCCTCCCCCCTTCTCTCTCTCTGTCTCTGTCTCTCTGTGTCTGTGTCTGTCTCTGTCTCTCTCTGTCTCTGTCTCTGTCTGTCTGTCTGTCTGTCTGTCTGTCTGTCTGTCTGTCTGTCTCTCTCTCTCTCTCTCTCTCTCTCTCTCTCTCTCTCTCTCTCTGGCGAGGCCTTTGGTTTCGAAGCCACTTTCTCCCAAGCTGCTGGCCAGACTGGCGTACTTAGTTTTTGTAGAGATGAACTTTTGCTCCGTTCTGCTTTCATATGGCACAACAAGTTCGATCAGAATCAGTTGTTTTAATGAATCTGAGTGAAATACAAACACCTGGTCTCATGCCACCTTGCTTGGTAGTCTTTGGAAGGTTTTGTTCATCTCAATTCATCCAGTAAATAAATCCCTCTTCCATGACCTTGATGTCACTAGCGGTTCCAGACCATGGAGTATGGTCTTCTGCCGTGTAGAACTCTCTCGTTTGTGCACTCACCCACAGACTCGCAGATTCACCCACGAACTCCTTCATTCACCTAGTCACTTGCTCGCTCACTGTTGCTGTTTGTTCGATCCGTCTATCCATACCGCCTGATGAGTCAATCAGTTTTTAAGCTGCAGTTTCCGAGAATTCTGTATTATTATCATGTTTAATTCCAATCCACCCGTCGGTCCCTTCATATATCCATCCATTCTGTCTGTCCGTCCATCCGTCCGTCCGTCCATCCATCCGTCCGTCCTACCGTCCATCCATCCATCTGTCCGTCCATATATCCGTCCGTCCTACCATCCGTCCATCCGTCCGTCCATCCGTCCGTCCATCCGTCCGTCCGTCCATCCATCCATCTATCCGTCCATTTATTCGTCCATCACACCATCCATCTATCCGTCCATCCATCCGTCCATCCATCCATCCATCTGTCCGTCCATTTATTCGTCTGTCACACCGTCCATCCATCCGTCCATCCATCCGTCCATCCATCCATCCATAATAATAATAATAATAATGATTTCTTATATAGCGCTTAATCAAACGAATTTCTCTAAGCGCTTTACAAAGTCATACTACATTCACCCTTCTCATATACAATAATACACCTTACACCCAACTACAAATACTATTACTACAATAACTAACAAATCCTAATCCTACCAATGTGACATTCACTTATTCTTCAAATATCACTACAAAAACTTAATCCTATAACGTTCAATCATACAACAAATACATATAATAGAGAACATACACATACGCTACATTTGAAAAGGCCCAGACGGCTATGAGTTAGGTTGTACCCCCCCCCCCCCTCTCCCCACAGCATTGACTAATTATGAGAAAATAGATGGGTTTTAAGTTTAGACTTGAAAGAAGAGATAGAATCTGAATGTCTGAGACAGTCTGGCAGTCTGTTCCACGTCGCTGGAGCTTGAAAAGAGAAAGATCTTTCACCAGTAGTAGTCCTGAAGCGAGTCATTCGCAGAAGGCGGTCTCAGCACAGGAGCGTAGTTGTCAAGAGGGGTGTAGATTTTAAGGAGATCTGAGAGATAAGGTCCATTTTCAAAGAGAGCAGAGAAAGTGAGAGTTGAGATTTTGTACGAGATACGGTTTGAGACAGATAGCCAGTGAAGAGAGTGGAGGAGAGGCGAAATGTGAGCATGTTTTTTTGCTCTACAGACGACTCGGGCTGCATGATTTTGGATTCGCTGTAATCTTTCTATCAGGTATTTTGGAAGGCCGGCCAAAAGTGAGTTGCAGTAATCTATTCTAGATAAGACAAATGCACAAATGAGAGTTTTTGTAGCATCTGTAGAGAGAAGGTGACGTACAGAGCTGATTCTTCTTAGTTCTAAATAGGCAATCTTGCAAATATTTGAAACCTGTTTCTCAAAGGAGAGGGATTGGTCAAGTATGACCCCTAGACTGCGGACAGAGGTGGAGACAGAGACAGCACAGTCATTGATAGTGACAGTTGAAGGCAGAGAAGGATGGTTAGGCTGTTTTGTCACGAACATGAGTTCCGTCTTGTCGTCGTTTAGTTGTAGTTTGTTGGTTGTCATCCAGTCCTTCAGGTCTGCAATGCAGCCCCGCGTCCGAGAAATCAGTGAGTCAGTTTCAGCAATGGGAGCCGACTGATGAAGCTGAGTATCGTCAGCAAAGCTCTCATGCGACATGGCGTGACCACTGATGACGTCAGACACAGGACTAGCATACAGCACAAAAAGGACTGGCCCAAGTACAGAACCCTGAGGCACACCGTACCTAAGAGGAGAACTGTCTGAGTATCTTCCTGTACACACACTGTCTGAGTCCGTCCAGTCAAGTAAGAGATAATCCAGTCGAGAGCTGTGTCTTTGAATCCAAAGGAAGTTTGAAGCCGTGAGAACAAAATATTATGATCGATCGTGTCAAATGCTGCAGAGAGGTCTAACATCGCTAATAAGGAAACATTCCCATCGTCAAGCCCACAGAGGAGGTCATTGACTATACGGAGGAGTGCTGTCTCACAACTATGGCCTTGTCTGTAAGCAGATTGATGATGATTCAAAAGGTGATTCTTTTCGAGATGTTCTAGAATTTGTTCCAAAACGATCTTCTCCAATAATTTTGATAGAAATGACAAATTTGATATAGGCCGATAATTCTTTAAAACATTTTTATCTAATGAAGGTTTCTTGATCAATGGACGTACCACTGCGGACCGGAAGATTTCAGGAACGTGACCAGAGGACAAAGAGGTATTGATAACATGAGTAAGATGGGGTAGGACATCATCAATGCACTGAAAGAGCAAGTTAGTGGGAATGGCATCAAGTTCACATGATTTAGGGCTGCATCGCAAACAAAGTTTTTTGACATAGTCTTGACTAACAGGACTAAAACAAGCCAAAGGAGGTCCACAGTAAACTTTGTCATTCAGAGGATGTACAGGTGCAGTAGAATCTAGCTTTTCACGGATAGTGTCAATTTTTCCATTGAAAAACTCTAAGAATTTCTGAGGGAGCTCTTGAGTTTGGAAGATGGTGGGAAGGGGGGAGTAGCTGACTTTGCCTAGGAGACTATTTGTGACATTAAATAGTTGCTTGGCCGTATTACAGGCCAATATCTTTGAAGAATAGAACAAAGTTTTTGCTTGATGAACAATGTCAGTAACATGATTTCTCGCAGTTTGATATATTTCCCTGTGCACAGTCAGTCCCGTGGCGCGCCATCGCCTCTCAGCCCCCCTCCTCTCCTGCTTGGCCTCGGACAACTCGGGACCCACTGTGTTGTGCCATTGACACAGTGAGCGATCAGTGATCAAGCGCCTGCTCACTGGAGCATGCTTATCAAGCATGGCACGGAGGGCAGAGGTCAGCTGACAGGCCGATGGCTCGCTCGGTATGGCCGTGCTCAAATCAGATTTGAAAGCCTCTATATCGATAGCAGAAATTTTCCTAACTTCCTTGTAAGTCTTTGGAACGGCGGGCCTAACGATATCTAATTCACACTTCACAGCATAATGATCCGATGCTAGGTTATTGTCAACGGTTGAGGATTTGAGAAGATGATCACTGTCTCTGTAGACTACCCAGTCTACTATGTTACCCTGTTTGTTCGTCATTTCATTCATGGACTGCTGGAGTCCGAAAGTATCTAAAATTTCTAACACCTCGGGCGTGTATCCAACTGTGGGCTTATTGAAATGGAAGTTGAAGTCGCCGATCAATAACAATGTTCCTGGAAGGTCATTTACAAATTCAAGAAAGTCTGGAAGTTCGTTGACAAACATGCTGGGCGTAAATTTGTTCTTTCTGCTGGGTACCAGTCTATAAATCCCAAAAATGTTAGTGACAGGAGCGCTAGGTAGGGACAGTTTCAGGTGAACAAGTTCAAAGGTCTGATGCTGAAAATCAAAAGACGAGTCAAAAGAGCAATAGGGGAGCAGCTTATCCGAGATGACGAATGCGATTCCGCCCCCCGCAGGTCGTGGTGGGGCGGGGGAAGGACTTGGTGGTATAGCCAGCTGGGGCGAGGTCACGTAGCTTTGGTTCATCGCCGCTTTCCTTGAACCACGTTTCCGTTACACAAAGAATGTCGATATCATTGGAGAGTATAAAGTCATTTACGGCAGATCGTTTCTTTTTACAAGTATTACCAAGTGACTGAGCATTGAAAAGTGTCAGCGAAATGTTCGTTGTTGTTTGTGTGCGAGGAGCCAGAGGCACTTGAATCAAGTTGCGACAGTTTACTGAGCGAGTGTGGTTGTGGCGAGAGTGGTGAGAGAGATGGGCAACGTTACCGACTGTAGGTATCGTCCTCCGTTTCCTCCTCCCTCCCCGTGCTGTGCGACAGTGAGGAAGGTCACGGCCAATCCTGAGACGCCGCAGTGTCACGTTGAGCGAAGGGTCAAGGGGTGAAGGTCGCTCCCTGCCAGACAGCAGCTGGTCCCGTGTGTAGGTCAGGCGAGTGATTTGACGAGGGAAAGGGTGTGGGTAGTGACGCGTAAAGTCGGTCACCACAGGGTAGGGTAGTGGTGGGTGTGACAGTGGAGGGCCGTTATATGCCGTAACGGGTAGGGAGAGGTTGGGTGGTAGAGGCTGGGGTGAGTAAGCGTTGGCGAGAAAGTGAGTCAGCATGTGTCCCTGCCCGTGCGATACACAGGCTGAACACAATGGCGCCGGTCGAAAACACAGTGTGTTGGCAAGGTTGGCCAAGAAGAAGATCCAGATTATCCTCAAGTCTATGGGGATGGAGGCACAGAAATAGATCCAGAATAACAAGCAGTTCTTCACATACATCCTGGTACAAATCTTTACAGTCCACGATCACAAAAACAACCACAAAGCGACGAAAATGGACAGCGACACTACACTCAGCCTGCTAGGCGATTGACAGCTCACGTTGCTTTATTCGTCCATTTATTCGTCCGTCACACCGTCCATCCATCCGTCAGTCCATCCGTCCGTCTTACCGTCCGTCCATCGTCCTGTCCATCCATCCACCTGTCCATTCGTTTGTCCATCCGTCCGTTAATCTGTCCGCCTGTCAATCAGTCTACCCATCAGTCCATCCGTCCAACTGTCTATCTATTCAACCATCCATCAATCCATCCATCCGCCTACACGCTCACCTTTCCATCCCTCCCTCCCTCCATCCATCCGCTCTTCATCTATCCATCCATCCAGCACTCACCCACTCTCCCACCCATCCACTCATCCACCCATCCACTCATCCGTCCGTCCATTCATGCTCTAGTCAATCCATCCAACTTCCCAGCCACTTGTCTACCCACCCAGTCATCCATTCCTTCCTCCATTCATCCACGTATCAATCAGTTAATCAATCCATCAATTAATTCATCCATTCTTCCATCGATCTATTCATCCATCCATTCATCCGCCTATCATTTGTTCGTCTGTCAAATAATCCGTCTATTCATTTACTGTCCATTTGTTCACTAAGTCTTCTCATTTCAGGTGTCCAGTCCTCGCCACTTGAACATCATTCCTTACAATGGGTCGGTGGAATGTGATTTTAAAGAGATTGGCGTCGTCCGCTGGCAAGTGGGCTTCCGCCACGTTATCCGTCCCAAGACCCTCTCCTCTTGTCGTCACTTCCCGTCTCGCCCGTGCCTCTTCTACTTCCACTTCCGCTTTCTCCGCCTCGCCTCTGGAACATGCGAAGAGTGAGTAAGATGTTTGGGGGTGTTTATCGTTTGATGGTTTATCATCAATCAGGAAGAAAACAGGAGGAAGATAGAATGTAGACAGGTTTCTATGGTGTCTGAAAGAAAGGCAGACAGATGGAAGATAGAATGTAGATAGGTTTCTATGGTGTCTGAAAGAAAGTCAGACAGATGGAAGATAGAATGTAGATAGGTTTCTATGGTGTCTGAAAGAAAGGCAGACAGATGGAAGATAGAATGTAGATAGGTTTCTATGGTGTCTGAAAGAAAGGCAGACAGATGGAAGATAGAATGTAGATAGGTTTCTATGGTGTCTGAAAGAAAGTCAGACAGATGGAAGATAGAATGTAGATAGGTTTCTATGGTGTCTGAAAGAAAGGCAGACAGATGGAAGATAGAATGTAGATAGGTTTCTATGGCGTCTGAAAGAAAGGCAGACAGATGAAGATAGAATATAGATAGGTTTCAAGGGTATCTGAAAGAAAGGCAGACAGATGAAAGATAGAATGTAGATAGGTTTCTATGGTATCTGAAAGAAAGGCAGACAAACAGACGGACGGACAGGCAGACGGACAGGGACAGACAAGCAGATCAGGAGATGGAAGGTCAGAGAGACGGACGAATAGGCAGAGACAAGATCAGGACGAAGAGCAATATGCACTGAAGAGTAACATGCACCGACACTGACTGAGAGAGAGAGAGAGAGAGAGAGAGAGAGAGAGAGAGAGAGAGAGAGAGAGAGAACAGAACAGAATTTTATTCAGTAAGGCCAAAGCCCCATTTGAAGGGGTGTGAACATTGATAGCAGACATAATAAGACAAATTCAAATGATACCATCAATCCATCATATTTTGGGAGCTAATTCAAAGAAACGGACAGAAAAATGCAAACAATATTACACCAGTTCGAGTATGATATCATACACTAAATGGGCTCCAACTGACTAGTAAAATTGATAATTCAGGACACAGCTACTTCTCTTTCTTAAAGGCTTTATACAGATATATAGCAACATTACTAATGATCTGTGCGTTTTGTGATGCTAAAGGCAACGTTAATCTGGTCACTGGGATTGTTATAATATTTTGGATGGATTAAACCCTGTCCCAAACATCAAAAGCAGAACAACAAAAAACAAAGTGAATTTCATCATCAGTGGCAGATGTGCACAACGGGCACTTTGTCCCGCATTCACCATTCCTTTTGTATCTTGAACTATGTACTGACAAATCAGACATTCCAAACCTAAATCTTCTCAGAATGTATCGAATAAATCTATCCAAACCCATTAGTAAGTATGGAGAGAGAGAGAGAGAGAGAGAGAGAGAGAGAGAGAGAGAGAGAGAGAGAGAGTACTACTGCTGCCGCTAGTACGACTGAGATTACAACCACTGTTGCTATCACTATTGTCACTATCACTGCTGCTGCCATTACTACTGCCACTATCATGCTGCTGCCATTACTACTGCCACTATCATGCTGCTGCCATTACTACTGCCACTATCATGCTGCTGCCATTACTACTGCCACTATCATGCTGCTGCCATTACTACTGCCACTATCATGCTGCTGCCATTACTACTGCCACTATCATGCTGCTGCCATTACTACTGCCACTATCATGCTGCTGCCATTACTACTGCCACTATCATGCTGCTGCCATTACTACTGCCACTATCATGCTGCTGCCATTACTACTGCCACTATCATGCTGCTGTTGTTACTGCTATCAGTTTTGCACTGTTGCTAATGCTGCGCTTCCTACAACTACAACTCACATGCTAATGTGATGATGATGATGATGATGATGATGATGATGATGATGATGATGATGATGATGACGATGATGATGATGACGATGATGATGATGATGATGATGATGATGATGATGATGATGATGATTGGCAGGAACGACGATCTCAGATGTACGACAGGCCGTTCAACACCGCACCCATCTGAATACCGCCACAGAGAGAGGAGCTTACGATGAAAGAACTGTTGAGTGTCCGTCTGTCTGTCTGTCTGTCTGCCTGCCTGCCTGCCTGTCTGTCCGCCCATCTCTCTGTCTGTCTGTCTCTCTGTCTGTCTTTTTGCCTGCCTGCTTGCCTGTCTGTCTGTCTGTCTGTCTCTGTGGCTCGCTTGCTCGCTCGCTCTTGCTCTCACCCCTCCATCCTTTCCTCTCCTCCTCTCTCTCTCTCTCTCTCTCTCTCTCTCTCTCTCTCTCTCTCTCTCTCTCTCTCTCTCTCTCTTTCTGTCTGTCTGTCTCTCTTGTTGTCTCTCAGCCTCTTCCTGCCTGCATCTCAGTCCGTCTCCTCAAACTCTCTTGCGCTGATGCAAAAAACGACAACCATTGCCGAGACACATGATGTAACCACTAAGGATACCTTCCGCTCATTGGTAGACATTTTTGGGCAGAGTTTTCTCCCTCTAATATCCTGCCATACATTTCGCGTCGCTACCAAATCATTTCACATCACATTTCACAAAAAGGAACAAGCTAAATGAATTCTGTTTCATTGAAGATGGATGTAAATAGTAGCTCAAAGAGCAACAAAATCGTTCAAAACCAGACGTGTCATCTCAGATTCCACACGTGACCGGATACAACGTCAAGAGCCTCGCTGTGGTGGAGAACGGGAAGCACGTGGAGGTCATGTGGGAGGACGGTAAAGTCTCACGGTAAATAGATCTTGTCCCTGACAGCTTCTCCTTTTCAGTTTTCTGTGAGCAGTGTCTGAGTTGGTGATGGCGGTGGTGTTGATATGATGATTTTCGATTATCTTCGATGATGATGATGATGATGATGATGATGATGATGATGATGATGATGAAGAGGAGGAGGAAGACGAGAAGGAGGAACACTAAGAGGAAGATAACGATGATGATAGTGATGATGATGGTGATGATAATGATTATGAATATGATGATGATGATGTTGATGATGATGATGATGATAATGATGATGATAAATGATGATGATGATGATGATGATGATGATGGGTACGGTGATGAGGATGATGACGGTGATGGTACTGATGACGACGATGATGATGACGACGATGACGATGATGACGACGATTATGATGATGATGATGACGATGAATGTACACCAGACGTCAGCCGTAGGTGCTGCAGCCCCAAAACTTCAAGAGGAAGTGAGCACTTTGTTGGAGGAAACAGCGTTGCTGATATATGATAAAGAGTAGCACTTCTCCTCAACTCCATCCTGTTAACGTATTTCCATCCAGCTTAGAAAAAACTATTTTGGTAGAATGTTTGCCTCCATTTCAGTCTGCACGAAAATATTACTTTTGAGTCCACAACTAACACTTTTTAGGCCAAGGTGTTTTACCCAAATAATCTATTAACGAATGTGAACGTTTTAAAGAGTGCCCCCAACTAACCTACCAACCTTGATGAAGTGTTCATGCAAAGATTATTCATCCATGTTACCCGCCTAAAGAACGTAAACCCGTTCATGATTCACCAGTTCACCTTGACCAAATTGTCAGGCAAATGTTTTACATCCATGTTAATTTGTTAAAGGGTCGTCGTCAGCCTACCTGGATGAAGTTTTTTAGGCGAAAAGTTTTTGCCCCCTTTTAAAACCGTTGAAGGACTCCGAGCCGACGAGGGGAAAGAACCGATCAATCAAAGGTTTTATCCTCATTTTAACATGATGAAGTATCTCCAACTAACTTCCGAGGTGGTGTTCAGGCAAAGGTTTTACATCCCCCCTCTCCCACCCCCCACCTCCCCACCAGCCTCACCATTATATCAGCTATAAAATGCAAGCGATGAACGATGACGAAATTGTTCAGACAAACGTTTTGCGTCAATGTTTTGCTTTTTTTTCTCTGTCTTGTTGTCTGTAACACTGCTACTATGTCTTCTGTTGTCGCTTCACCTCCTGCTTAACAACTACTGCAGCAGCAGCACCAAGAATGATAGTCATAATAGTAATACCAACAACAGCAAAAACAAATGATGATGATGATGATGATGATGATGATGGTGATGATGGTGGTGATAATGATGATGATGATGACGATGATGATGATGATGATGATGATGATGATGATGAACATCCAAATACGTAATTTTTTTGTGTTCCAGCTAGTTCATCATAGCCTATGTCGAGGCACACCTATTTGTGTGTTGCTGTAGATATCATATGTTATGGTTGAGGTACACCTGTTTTGTGTTGTTTCAGGTACCACAGCTTGTGGTTGAGGCACACCTGTTTCTGCCCAGACTGCAAGTTTGACGGCAGCGGTCAGCCAAAGATGGCCTATGACCAGATACCAACTGATCTTCTGCTGTCTTCTGCCGTGGATGATGGTATGAAAGTTAAATTGATCGATCAAATAATCCATCACATGACAGCCAATCAGTTGAATCAATCTATTCATAGTAAAGTTTTTTTCATGACTAGTTTTTTCTTCTTTTTCTTAATGATTTCATGCTGTCTTTTAAGGATGATCATACTGAAATTGTCAGTGATGATAATCATGACGACGACGAGGAGGGGAGGAGGAGACGATAGCGACGATGACGTCGACGACGATGATGATGACGATGATGACGATTATGGTGTTAATGGTGTCGATGACGATGACGACGACAAGGACGATGAGGGCGACGACGACGATGATGATGATGATGACGATGATGACGACGACGACGACGACGACGACGACGACAACGACGACGACGGCGATGATGATGATGATGATGATGATGATGATGATGATGATAATGACGACGACGACGACGACGACGACGACGACGATGGTGTGATGATGATGATGATGATGATGATGATGATGATGACAGGAGAGGGGTGTCTGGTGGTACAGTGGAAAGATGAAGGCGGTCACACAGGAGTGTTTCCTCTCAAGTTCCTCAAGTTCCATTGCTACTCCCCAGAGTCCATCAAGGAGCTCAGAGAAACCATCCGCATGACTTACACTACGGACGTGAGTTTGGTTTCTGTATCGCTTTCTGTTCGGTGGCTTGTTTGTTTTGTTTCTTTGCTTCTGTCTGTCTGATCTTTTCTTTATTTCTTTGTATCTCTATTTTTTTTTCATGATTTTCTTTTTCTATCGTTTTTGTACTTGTTTCTGTGTGTCTGTGTGTCTGTCTGTCTGTCTGTCTGTCTTTGTGTCTCTCTCTGTCTTCTTTCCTTGTTTGCATATTTCTGTTTTTGCTTGCCTCTTTTTTCCCCTTTCTTTCTTTCTTTCTTTCTGTTTGTTCGTGTTTTTTTGTTTGTTTTGGTTTGTTTCTTTTTTTTTCATTGTCTTCTTTTCGTTTACATTTTTTTTTCTGTTTACTTTCCATTTTGCTTTTTTGAGTGTGTTGTCTATCTTTCTTCGGTTCTTTCTGTCGTTTGTTAGCTCTCTCTCTCTCTCTCTCTCTCTCTCCTCTCTCTCTCTCTTCTCTCTCTCTCTGTATGCCTCCTCATTGCCCTCTTTCCTCCCCCGTCCCCCATCCCCTTCTCCACTGTCTGTCTGATTACAGACAACAATACCGGAAGTGACATACGAGGAAGTGATGGAAAGTGACGAGGGTGTTTTACGGTATGTGTACATGTCACGTGACCTGTCGTTGTTCCCGCCGCTAACTCTTGTCCTTGTTCTTCTGTTTCTTCTTCTTCTTCTTCTCTCTTCTTCTTCTTCTTCTTCTTCTTCTTTCTATCTCTTTTTCCTCCTGTACTCCTCTTCTTCTTGTTCTCCCGCTGTTTTTTTCTTCTTTTCTTGTCTTTGTTCTTCATGTTCTTAGTTATTGTTCTTCTTCTTTGTCTGACTATAGATCATTCCATTCTGATCAGTGACTCTGTTGATCGATCATCTACATCTCCAGCAATCAACCAGTCAGCCAGTCCACCAATCAATGGACCAGTCGCTAAGCCAATCAATCAAGTAATCAATCAATCAGAAAGACACGTCTTAATTGTAGGACGGTCACTGTTTAGATTCATCAGTCCATCCGTTAATGAAACGACACGATACGAGCCATGAACAGGTTGGTCAGTATTCCAGCCCATCAATAACTTCTGATCTGTCATCTACGGGTGGGTCATTATTTCAATTTATCAAGAACGCACGTAATACACCGGAGAGTCATTATATTCTAATCTAATTAATCAACCAATCTGTCAATGAATTAATGACTCGTTTTCCTTATGGCTGTTGATTGTTCTGATCAGTCACTAACATTTGTCATTTACAAACGGGTCAGTACTTTATTCTGTCAATCGACTGATGATGCGTGTCATAATGAAATTATAAGGGCAGTCACTATTCTTTTCAATCATTAACGCGTGTCATTTTCAGGTGGGTCATTGTTCCCACTTTATCAATCAGTCGGTGACGCCTGTTAATTTGGACGAGGGGGGGGGGGGGGGGGGGGGGGGGGTCGTTATTCTTATCGATCAAACAACAACTGAATCATTAAATCATGATGTGTCATTATTCTACTCGACCCATCCGTGTCGTGACAGGTGTGCTGTTATTCTACTTAACCGACCGTATCATTAAAGGTGTGACATTATTGTACTCAACCCACCCGTGTCATCACTGGTGTGTCATTATTCTACTCAGCCCACTCGTGTTATTACAGGTGTGTCATGATAGTACTCAATCCACCCGTGTCATTACAGGTGTGTCATTGTTGATTGCTCGTGTTATTACAGGTGTGTCGTTATTCTACTCAATCCACCCGTGTCATTACAGGTGTGTCATTGTTGATTGCTCGTGTCATTACAGGTGTGTCATTATTTTAGTCAGTCCACCCGTTTTATTACAGGTGTGTCGTTATTCTACTCAATCCACCCGTTTTATTACAGGTGTGTCGTTATTCTACTCAATCCACCCGTTTTATTACAGGTGCGTCGTTATTCTACTTAACCCACCGTGTCGTTACAGTGTGGTTATTTTAATCAACCCACCAGTCCATCAATAATCCGTGCCATTACAGATGTGTCATTATTTTACTCCATCCACCCGTGTCATTATAGGTGTGTCGTTATCATACTCAACCTATCCGTGTCTTTATAGGTGTACCATTATTGTACTCAACCCACCCGTGTTATTACAGGTGTGCCTTTATTCTATCCAACCCACCCGTGTTATTACAGGCGTGTCATTATTGTACTCAACCCATCCGTGTCATTACAGGTGTGTCATCATTCTAATCAACCCACCTGTGTCATGTCAATACAGGTGTGTCATTATCTACTCTACCCACCCGTGTCGTTACAGGTGTGTCATTATTCTACCCAACCCACCCGTGTCATTACATGTGTGTCGTTATTCTACCCAACCCACCCGTGTCGCTACATGTGTGTCGTTATTCTACTCAGCCTACCCGTGTCATTACAGGTGTGTCATTAATCTACTCAACCCACCCGTGTCATTACAGATGTGTTATTATTCTACTCAACCCACCTGTGTCGTTACAGGTGTGTCGTTATACTGCTCAACCCACCCGTGTCATTACAGATGTGTTGTTATTCTACTCAACTCACCCGTGTCGTTACAGGTGTGTCGTTATTCTACTCAACCCACCCGTGTCGTTACAGGTGTGTCGTTATTCTACTCAACTCACCCGTGTCGTTACAGGTGTGTCGTTATACTGCTCAACCCACCCGTGTCGTTACAGTGTGTCGTATTCTATAACTCACCCGTTTACAGGAACATTCTAAGCGAGAGAGACTCCGTCAAGGTCTACCATCGACAGAATGGCAGAAAGTCATCAGCCACATGACGACGCACTGACGCACACAGTAAACGTACACGCTGCAAGCGCTAACACCCATGTCACCTGTCACACGGTTACATGGCTGGTGGCAATTGTACCGCGACAATTGAGGGCGATTAAGTGCTGTCCGTCTGGTGTCGCTGACTGTCTGTCTGTCTGTGTCTGTCTGTCTTTTCTGTCATGTTATTTGAGTGGGTTTTGTGTTGTGTGAGTGGTGTTGTGATTTGGTGTTGGTGGTGGTGTGATGTGTGTGTGTGAGTGGTGTTTCGTAGTGGTTGTGTGTTGATGTGTGTGTGGTGTGTGTGATAGGTGTGTGTGTGTGAGTGTGTGTTGTGGTGTGTGTCTGTGGTGGTGTGTGTGATGTGTGTGTGTGTTGTGTGTGTGATGTGTGTGTGTGTGTGTGAGTGTGTGTGAGTGTGTGTGTGTGTGTGTGTGTGTGTGTTGGTGTGGTGTGTGTGTGTGGTGTGTTGTGTGTGTGTGTGTGTGTGTGTGTGTGTGTGTGTGTGGTGTGTGTGGTGTGTGTGTGTGTGTGTGTGTGTGTGTGTGTGTGTGTGTGTGTGTGTGTGTGTGTGTGTGTTGTGTGTGTGTGTGTGTGTGTGTGTGTGTGTGTGTGGTGTGTGGTGTGTGTGTGTGTGTGTGTGTGTGTGTGTGTGTGTGTGGTGTGGGTGTGTGTGTGTGTGTGGTGTGTGTGTGTGTGTGTGTGTGTGTGTGTGTGTGTGTGTGTGTTGTGTGTGTGTGTGTGTTGTGTGTGTGTGTGTGTGTGTGTGTGTGGTTGTGTGCTGTGTGTGTGTGTGTGTTGTGTGTGTGTGTGTGAGTGTGTGGTGTGTGGTGTGTTGTGTGTAGTGTGTGTGTGTGTGTGTGTGGTGTGTGTGTGTGTGTGAGTGTGTAGTGTGTTGTCTGGAGTGTGTGTGTTGTGTGTGGAGTGTGTGTGTGTGTGTGTGTGTGTGTGTGTGTGTGAGTGTGTGTGGTGGTGTGTGCGTGTGGTGGTGCGTGCGTGCGTGCGTGCGTGCGTGCGTGCGTTCGGCTTACACGCGTGCATGCGTGAGAGAAAGAAAAAATAAATTCATCATTTTGAAAAGATTCATAGCATTCAAGCTGATAAAGAGTAAAGAGAATTCAAACGTTGTAAAACATGACGGCAGCTGCAGCAGCAGCAATAGTGACAGCAGCAGCAGCGGCAGCAGCAGTAGTAGTAGTAGCAGCAGTAGCAGTTACAGTAGAAGTAGTAGTAGTAGTCGCAGCAGCAGTAGCGGCAGTAGTAGTAGTAGTACTGCATTGTTGTCATTATCATAATATCTCAGTATTATGTCCATGATGTTGTTGATGATGGTGTTGTTGATGATGATGACGATGATGATGATGATGATGATGATGATGATGTCTTGTCTCAGGTGTGTGAGAGAATATCCCGGAGTATCTTACCTACAGCATACGGCTTTGTAAGTCCATGTTTATATCTTTGCTCGCTCTCTCTCTCTCTCTCTCTCTCTCTCTCTCTCTCTCTCTCTCTCTCTCTCTCTCTCCCTGTGTGTGTGTGTGTGTGTGTGTGTGTGTGTGTTGTGTGTGTGTGTGTGTGTGTGTTGTGTGTCTATACGAGAGTACGCACGTACCTGCTTGCATGCGTGCATTTGGAGTGTGTTTGTTTATGTGTGTGTGCGTGTGCGGGCGTGCGTGTGGTCTGTGTATGTGTATATGTGTGCGTTCGCGCGTGCGTGCGTTCATGCGTGCGTGCGTTCATGTGTGCGTGCGTTCGTGCGTGCGTGCGAGCGTGCGTGCGTGCGCGCGCGCGCATGTGTGTGTGTATGTGTGTGTGTGTGTGTGTGTGTGTGTGTGTGTGTGTGTGTGTGTGTGTGTGGTATGCATGCGAAGACATATAATCTGGAAAGAAGAATCCAAGGCGAAGAGTAACCACAACATACTGAATACCAGATACACTGACCGTATCGCCTCCGAACATACGCGCCAAATCATCGAGCGCCATATTCGACCATATGAAGATCTACCGACATCAGGAAGGGAAATAAAACTAAATGATGATGGTTCAAAACTTGAAAGGAATTTTAAGTTACTCCGTCGGTTAACACAGACAAATAAATTACAAGACAAAACACGACGCGTTTTGATTTCTAAGGTCTTTCTTCTGGCAAGATAAACAACATTCCGGACAATGAAAACAAAGAACGAGCTATCACTCATCTCTTTATCGCCCATCTTGCGCGCCGAATTCCAGAAGAGAAGTGATTGCTCGTTCTCCGTTTCCATTGCCCCGAATGTTGTTTATCTTGCCTGCAGAAAGCCTAAGAGGTCGAAGCGCGTCGTGTTCTATCTTGTAATTTGTTTGTCCATGTTGGGGGGCCGGAACAGTTCAGCTGGTAGAGCGCCAGACTCGTAATCTAAGGGTTGCGGGTTCGAATCTCCGCTGGGTCGTTTCGGTACAGGGGGTTTTTTCCCTCGGAGTTAACATTGGTTCTGACTCCATTTCCCATACAGTCCTTCGAAAGAGACTATAAACCGAGGTTCCGTGTGTGAACGCACGCATAACATCTTGCACACACGTAAAATCCCATCACCAACTTTCGGAAGAGAAGGCCAGTTTGGCCGCTGGTATGGATGACACGTTACACATAGCATGCACCTTCCCCGAAGATGGAGTATGGATGTCTTAATGGCGGGACAAAAAAAAAAAAGGTCATACACACAAAACTCCACTCCCTTGTTGGGCAGATGTCTATACAGGGAGTGTCGGCAGGAGCATCAGCCTGCGTACGCAGAAGAAGTTTATCCATGTTCACCGGCGGAATTACTTAAAATCACTGTTAAAATTTGTTTCAATTTCCGCCTGCAGTCACCTCCCTTTGAAACTCAATAAGGATGGACATGTAACAAGATCCAATGGCCTTGCGAAAACGACCCCTACGGGGGAACTGTTGAGGGAAGAAGGCGGAGGGGAAGACACAGGGAACACGAGGGGCTGACAACTGATGCAGACTGGACAGTGTTCAAGCGCTGAGACTTCAGGCCTCGGCCCACAACTGGCAGAACTGGAGGCACTTGGTGAGTTGTTCTTTAGTGTGAAGCCCCGAGTCACTCCCCACGGAGTTAAGGGGGGAGGAGGAGAAGAAGAAAGAAGGAAGAAGAAAGAAGGAAGAAGAAAGAAGGAAGTAGAAGAAGAAAGAAGAAGAGGAAGAAGAAGAAGAAGGGAGAAGAAGAAGAAGAAGAAGAAGAAGAAGAAGAAGAAGAAGAAGAAGAAGAAGGAAGAAGAAGAAAGAAGAAGAAGAAGAAGGAGGAGGAGGAGGAGAAGAAGAAGAAGAAGAAGAAGAAGAAGAAGAAGAAGAAGAAGAAGAAGAAGAAGAAGAAAGAAGTAGAGCGACAAAAAGGAGGAGAAGAAGGAGAGGAGCAGGGATGATGATGATGAAGAGGATGAAGAAGAAAGAGAAGAAGAAGAAGAAGAAGAAGAAGAAGAAGAAGAAGAAGAAGAAGCAGGAGGAGGAGGAGGAGGAGGAGGAGGAGGAGGAGGAGGAGGAGGAGGAGGCGCAGAACAAGAACAAGAACAAGAACTGCAAGAAGAACAATGGATTTGGGCAAGGTCTGATTGAAGACAAATGGACGGTTCAGCCATGGCAGAGGTCGGCATTCTTTCAAACGTCCTTCTAGTTTTCTATGTTGGAGTCAGATCTTTCCCGTGGCTGATGACGTGTGCTCCGTCAAGGAGACTCATGATGACGTGTGCTCCGTCAAGGAGACTCATGATGACGTGTGCTCCGTCAAGGAGACTCCTGATGACGTGTGCTCCGTCATGGAGACTCATGATGACGTGTGCTCCGTCAAGGAGACTCCTGATGACATGTGCTCCATCAAGGAGACTCATGGTGACGTGTGCTCCATCAAGGAGACTCCTGATGACGTGTGCTCCGTCAAGGAGACTCATGATGACGTGTGCTCCGTCAAGGAGACTCCTGATGACGTGTGTTCTTTCAAGGAGACTCATGATGACATGTGCTCCGTCAAGGAGACTCATGATGACGTGTGCTCCGTCAAGGAGACTCATGATGACGTGTGCTCCATCAAGGAGACTCCTGATGACGTGTGCTCCGTCAAGGAGACTCATGATGATGTGTGCTCCGTAAAGGAGACTCCTGATGACGTGTGCTCTATCAAGGAGACTCCTGATGACGTGTGCTCCGTCAAGGAGACTCCTGATGACGTGTGCTCAGTCAAGGAGACTCCTGATGACGTGTGCTCAGTCAAGGAGACTCCTGATGACGTGTGCTCCGTCAAGGAGACTCCTGATGACGTGTGCTCCGTCAAGGAGACTCCTGATGACGTGTGCTCCGTCAAGGAGACTCATGATGACGTGTGCTCCGTCAAGGAGACTCCTGATGACGTGTGCTCAGTCAAGGAGACTCATGATGACGTGTGTTCTTTCAAGGAGACTCATGATGACATGTGCTCCATCAAGGAGACTCCTGATGACGTGTGTTCCGTCAAGGAGACTCCTGATGACGTGTGCTCCGTCAAGGAGACTCCTGATGACGTGTGCTCCGTCAAGGAGACTCCTGATGACGTGTGCTCCATCAAGGAGACTCATGATGACGTGTGCTCCATCAAGGAGACTCCTGATGACGTGTGCTCTTTTAAGGAGACTCCTGATGACGTGTGTTCTTTCAAGGAGACTCATGATGACGTGTGCTCCATCAAGGAGACTCATGATGACGTGTGCTCCATCAAGGAGACTCGTGATGACGTGTGCGCCGTCAAGAAGACTCCTGATGACGTGTGCTCCATCAAGGAGACTCCTGATGACGTGTGCTCCATCAAGGAGACCCCTGATGACGTGTGCTCCATCAAGGAGACTCATGATGACGTGTGCTCCATCAAGGAGACTCGTGATGACGTGTGCTCTTTCAAGGAGACTCCTGATGACGTGTGCTCAGTCAAGGAGACTCATGATGACGTATGCTCCATCAAGGAGACTCCTGAAGACGTGTGCTCAGTCAAGGAGACTCCTGATGACGTGTGCTCAGTCAAGGAGACTCCTGATGACGTGTGCTCCATCAAGGAGACTCATGATGACGTGTGCTCCATCAAGGAGACTCATCATGACGTGTGCTCCATCAAGGAGACTCATCATGACGTGTGCTCCATCAAGGAGACTCCTGATGACGTGTGCTCAGTCAAGGAGACTCCTGATGATGTGTGCTCTATCAAGGAGACTCCTGATGACGTAGGCTCCATCAAGGAGAATCCTGATGACGTGTGCTCCATCAAGGAGACCCATGATGACGTATGCTGCGTAAAGGAGACTCATGATTATATGTGTCCCACAGATCGACGACGTCAAGTCCAGCCCAGTGCCCATCAACGCGGGTTACTCCACAGATGAGTTGAAACTTCATCAGGACCTGGTCTACTACTCCTCTCCGCCCGGCCTCCAGGCCCTCTTCTGTCTGAAGTAGGTGCTGAGGGTGGTGGTGATGATGATGATGATGATGATGATGATGATGATGATGATGATGATGATGATGATGATGATGAGATAGTGATGATGATGAGGATGATATCGATGATGATGAAGGTATGTTCTTCACCTCGCTTCCCTTGCAGGCCTGCTCCTCTCTCGAGTCGATAAACTGAGGAGAAGAGGAGAATAGTGACGATTATGAGGAGGAGAGCAGGAGAAATTTAGACAGAGAGAGAGAGAGAGAGAGAGAGAGAGAGAGACAGACAGACAGACAGACAGACAGACAGACAGACAGACAGACAGACAGACAGACAGACAGTGAGAGAGGTATAAGATAACTTTCCATTAACTTAGGGGAAAAATGATGTACATTTGAAAAAAAAGAAACTTGTGAGCAAATAAGTACAATAAAGCAAACAAAGACTACACAAGATTACACTAAATGGGACGCATTCAGGAGCTTCAATCGGGACGCAAAAACAAGACAATAATTTGGATGTGAGTGTGGATGCTTTTTTTTATTTTTTATCCTCAACAGATTTGACCCCAAGATTGAAGGAGGAGAGAGCGTGTTCGCCGACATGTTCCACGTGGCGGAGACCTTCAGAGAGCAGCATCCTGAAGACTTCCACGTGCTGGCCACAGTGCCAGCCACGTTTGACACCATACACTACAAGAGGTTGGCACTGTAGACTGTGATTTGAAGAATTCACTGAAACGGAAATTGTTGATGTTGTTCTTTCTGACCACTGTGCCCGCCACGTTAGACACCATACACTACAAGAGGTTGGCACTGTAGACTGTGATTTGAAGGGTGTATTGAAACGAAAACAGTCGATGTTGTTTGTTCGTGTTGTTTGCTACTGTTGTTGAAAATTATTCCAAGACTCATTCGCCGGCTATTCCTTATAAAACAGGAATGATAAGAAAAAAGAAAGAACCCCCCCCCCCCCTTCATTTCGTTACCAAGCTTTGCGTGAATGTGACCCGGCACCACATGGAGGTCTTTGACCAAACCCCAGTCATCGTGAACGTGACCGGCACCACATGGAGGTCTTTGACCAGACCCCAGTCAGCGTGAATGTGACCCGGCACCACATGGAGGTCTTTGACCAGACCTCAGTCATCGTGAACGTGACCCGGCACCACATGGAGGTCTTTGACCAGACCCCAGTCAGTGTGAATGTGACCCGGCACCACATGGGGGTATTTGACGAGGCCCCGGTCAGCGTGAATGTGATCCGGCACCACATGGAGGTCTTTGACCAGACCCCAGTCAGCGTGAATGTGACCCGGCACCACATGGAGGTCTTTGACCAGACCCCAGTCAGCGTGAATGTGACCCGTCACCACATGGAGGTCTTTGACCAGACCCCAGTCAGCGTGAATGTGACCCGGCACCACATGGAGGTCTTTGACCAGACCCCAGTCAGCGTGAATGTGACCCGTCACCACATGGAAGTCTTTGACCAGACCCCAGTCATCGTGAATGTGACCCGGCACCACATGGAGGTCTTTGACCAGACCCCAGTCATCGTGAATGTGACCCGGCACCACATGGAGGTCTTTGACCAGACCCCAGTCAGCGTGAATGTGACCCGGCACCACATGGAGGTCTTTGACCAGACCCCAGTCAGCCGCCCTGTCACAACACGGAGTGATTCAACCCCACAGTCCCACACCAGGCACAAACCTGTCCCCGTCACAACACGGAGTGATTCAACCCCACAGTCCCACACCGGGCACAAACCTGTCCCAGTCACAACACGGAGAGATTCAACCCACACTCTCACACCGGGCACAAACCTGTCCCCGTCACAACAGGGAGTGATTCAACCCCACAGTCCCACACCGGACACAAACCTGTGGTCCATGATGGACCCCGGAGTCACACAGTGACACAGTTCCAGAACTGTCGTTTCCACAACTACCCTTCACTGCCTAGCAGAGAACTTGAATGAACGAGTGAACAAGCCTCCCTGTACTTCAACACCGGAGAACCGCTACTGCCCCAGTTCCAACTTTCCCACTTCGATCGTATTGGAATGATCAGCAATCCGCTTCCATGCCCCTCCTAGAATGAACCAGTCCAACGCCTAGCTGACTTGAAGTATAAATATTGGACAGAAATCACACTCCACCGACCAATCGCCTGGCGGAAACTCTCTCCATCAGAAGGCGTGGACTCCTCACCGACAGTCGATTGTTTCACTTCCGGGACAGGCCAGTTCTTTAATGTCGTCTGTTCCAAACAAATGGGAGAGAGAGAGAGAGAGAGAGAGAGAGAGAGAGAGAGAGAGAGAGAGAAAGAGAGAGAGGAAACAGACGAACCTGGTACCCTGTATTTCAAACTTTGGCAGTTGGTACGTCCACTCAAAATTTGTATAGCCTTCAAGAGAGAGAGAGAGAGAGAGAGAGGAGAGAGAGAGAGAGAGAGAGAGAGAGAGAGAGAGAGAGAGAGAGAGAGAAAATAGACGAACCTGGTACTCTGTATTTCAAACTTTGACAGTTGGTACGTCCACTCTAAATTTGTATAGCCTTCAGAGAGAGAGAGAGAGAGAGAGAGAGAGAGAGAGAGAGAGAGAGAGAGAGAGAGAGAATAGACGAACCTGGTACTCTGTATTTCAAACTTTGACAGTTGGTACGTCCACTCAAAATTTGTATAGCCTTTCCACACACAGGCGACACAAATCATGTCAGCTAAGCGGAAAACAGACCACAGGCAACACAAATCATGTCAGCTAAGCCGAAAACAGGCCACAGGCAATACAAATTATGTCAGCTAAGCCGAAAACAGACCACAGGCAACAAAATCATGTCAGCTAAGCCGAAAACAGACCACAGTCAACACAAATCATGTCAGCTAAGCCGAAAACAGGCCACAGGCGACACAAATCATGTCAGCTAAGCCGAAAACAGACCACAGGCGACATGTTGATTAAAGGGAGCAAAAAGGAGGAGAGAACCCTTCCCTGCTACAGCCCAGAGTGTGGCAACACGACCCAATACAAGATGATGATGATGATGATGATGATGTTGTTGTTGTTGTTGTTGTTGTTGCTGCTGCTGCTTTTGTTGTTGTTGTTCCTCTTCGTCTTGCTCTGGTTCTTTTTTAATTTCAGCCCGGCAGCTTCAGGAAGATGTTTTTGCTGTTGTTGTTGTTCAGGTCACCCTGAAGATTTAAAAGGTTTCATGACAGCGTCTGTGACATTAAAGACCATACACGGCAAAAGTTTGTCTCAGCTGTTGCTGCTGCTATTAGGATTAAAAAAAACAAAAACTTGTTCTTGTTGTTCTTCGTCTTTCTTTCTTTCTTATTATTCTTTTTTTTGTTTCACTTCTGAAACATTACTCTGAGGACTATTACATTTTGGCTGCAACGAATGCAATATTAGATATCATGCACTGCTAGATGTGGTGGTGGTGGTTATTCTCCCTCTTCCCCATCCCCCTCCCCCCTCCCTCTTCTTAATGTCGTCCTCCTACTCCTTCTTCTTCTTTTTCTCGAATATCAGCGTGGGGATTTCAGCACTCTGCCACAGTGTCTGAAGCTTTAGAAACTGCATTACAAGAGGTTGTTGTCGTTGTTGTTATTACTATAGTTGCTGTTTCATATCTTGAGGACGTCAGCATATAGTGTCTGCCACTTCAAAAGCCATTCACTACAAGAGGCTACTGTCGTTGTTGTTGTTGTTTGACACCCCGAGACTTCAATCAACATTCAGGCAACATTAAACTTCAGAGCCATGCATTACCAGTTGTTGGGGATGGCGTTATAGTTGTTTTTTTTGTTGTTGTTGCTGTTGCTACTTAACAACTTCCTCAATGCGAAGACATTAGACATCTAACACTGCAAGTGGTTGTATAGGACAAATTGTTTGATGTCCTTAGGATTTGAACATCCTGGCTACAGTGTCTTGCCACATGTGTTACAGTTGGTGATCAATGTTGATTTTTATTTTATCTTGCTTTCCGTTTGCGGTTTGCTAATGCTGCTGTTGCTGCTGTTGCTGCTGCTGTTGCTGCTGCTCTGCTGTTACAGGAGTCATGGAACAACAATGTTTTCATGGTTTCAGAGCCTTTCCTGTCCACATGAATGTCAAGAGACCTATGTTTGTCCTGAATGACTACGGCGACGTAAGTTCCTCCTCTCTCTCTCCTCTCTCTCTCTCTCTCTCTTCTCTCTCTCCTCTCTCTCTCTCTCTCTCTCTCTCTCTCTCTCTGTGTGTGTGTGTGTGTGTGTGTGTGTGTGTGTGTGTGTGTGTGTGTGTGTGTATTCGTAAGTTCGTTATTCAGTTTAACGTCTATTCAGTGCGCTATTTCTGCGTTAAAATGTTTATTTGTCTATGTTTACCCACTGCATGGCGAAAAACAAATGATAAGTGTGCATGATTTGTACTATATTGTATGTTGCATTGTATTATAATATCTAAATCACGACGTAGCCATGTACAAAGCTACATGTGCAAATGTACAGTGCTATTTTGTTACGTCCACGGTGTTTTGTTTCCGTTTTTCTTTTATATTCCCATTTTTAGCAACAACAACAAAAATTATTTGAAAAATCAAATTAATCTCAATAGAACAGTAATGCTGCATGTACCTGAATAATTTACATTACAATACATTCTACATGATTTCAACGACAAAAAAAAAAAAAAAAAAAAATCAAAGACAAAGTTATTTAAGTCTAAATAACAAAAACCTCTTTTTTCAGTTAAGCGCTAAATCAATCAGATACACATACATGGAACCAAATGTTAAATAATTGTTGTTACTGTCGGCAACCCATGCTCTCTTTTTGCCGACATGCCTTTTTTTCATTACGTGTCGTGTGACGTAATTTCACCTCTCTGTCGTCATTCAACAGTTGGTGGGGATGCGCTACCAGCCACACCATCTGGGTCCACTGCAAGTATCAGAGGTAAGCAAGAGGAGCGAACCTGGACCTCCCCCCCCCCCCATCATATCAGCGTATAAGTCTTGTCCTGGTCTTTGCGGTAAGAATAGATCGGGTCTCCCATTCTTAGCGCTTCCGATTTTTTTTTTTAAATTATGTTCATAGCGACATCTTTCTTGCGTGGCTGTTAAGACGGAGAGGAATAGAAACATCCCACTTCGTTAGCTAGCGGTGTGCACGTGCACATATTGGCTTCCGTCGCCTTATCTGCTCGATGTGAGACATAAACACTTTACAGCAGAGTCCACGAAAACCCTGTTCAGAGATGTCCCACCTGACGTGATCTTTTGAGTTTCTGAGAGAGATTAACATTTTTCATCCGATTTAAGATTTTACGGAATAAAGATTTTCAACGAAATTTCTGGTGCGTTTTTAGAAGATGCATTTTAAAGAGATGTGTGAAAGGTTGGTTTTTTGTTTTGTTTTGTTTTTTGAGATGTTTGGGGAGTTGATTTTAACGTGGTGACAGCCCTGATATGGCCCTTTGCGGTCGGCTGGGCTATAAGCAACATTACCTTACCTTGCCTTGCCTTATCTGCTGTCAATGATTTACAGAAAGAAATGAGGACGTACCTCAAGTGGCCGACGGGTCAGTTGTAAACAGCGATTACGTTAATTAAGACACAGTCAGATGACAGGCAGGCTCAGCGACTGAAATTGTGTTTTGCTTTAAGACACTGTGAAAACAAATTGGGAAGCGAGTCTGACCAATGAAAGTGTCACGAACTATATTCTTGGATCGTACTGGTTAGACCCCGTGAGAGAGAGAGAGAGCGAGCGAGCGAGCGAGCGAGAGAGAGAGAGAGAGAGAGAGAGAGAGAGAGAGAGAGAGAGAGAGAGAGAGTTTGTGTATGTGCGAGTGCGCGCGCGCTTGTGTGTGTGTGTGTGTGTGTGCGTGCGTGCGTGCGTGCGTGCGTCCGTGCGTGCGTGCGTGTGTGTGTGTGTGTGTGTGTGTGTGTGTGTGTGTGTGTGTGTGCGCCCACACATCAAAAGGGCTGACTGTAGAGACAGTGTGTTTCCACACATACAGTGTCTGTTGTGCAAACGCTGCTCAAGGAAATCATCAAAGACCCTGACGTAAAAACACCAACAGTGTATAGCCTATGTTCAGTGTGACGCAAGTGTTACTTTTTCTATTGTCTCATAGATGTTATGACGTCAACACGATTAAGCTTCCATCATTGTCACAGTTGAATGACGCGTTCTGTCGTGGACCACAGAATTTCACACAAAACAATCGCAATCATGGGATTTCCTTCTTTCCTTCTACTGAGGGCAATAGATTAACCTCCAGTTAGAGAGTTGAGGTAGGATTACATGCTCGTGACTCCCATTTAACAGATTTTTAAACGTTTTCAAATTAAGAGAGAGACAGTGTGTGATGTGGTGTGTGTGTGTGTGTGTGTGTGTGTGTGTGTGTGTGTGTGTGTGTGTGTGTGTGTGTGTGTGTTGCGCGTGCGCACGTTTAGAACCCAAGGTCCAGTAGCTAACAAATAAATAACATTATCATTTTTAACTCTGCCATTGAGGCTATGCTTTCATTAGTGTCTGATGGTCGGTTGGTTGGTCTGTTGTCTATCAGCAAGATCACACACACACACACACACACACACACACACACACACACACACACACACACACACACACACCAGAACCGATCTCCACGAAATGTGGTTGACAGATGAAACGTGGCTTAGGAACAAAGCATGGAATTTCAAAAGACAGATCCAGGATCCGTTTGATCTTTGTGGAGGTCTGTGCTGTCCAGAGCGCCCTCTGTAATTACTGCTTGTCCAGAGTTCTGATTATAACTTGTTTACAGTCCGGACATGGCGTCCGTGGTCGGTAGGGATGGAATATAAATGATGGACTTTGTGCGTGTGTGTGTGTGTGTGTGTGTGTGTGTGTGTGTGTGTGTGTGCTCATGTTTTTCTTTCTTTCAGGAGCTGATCGAACCGTTCTATGCCGCCTACAAGAAGTTCTACACCCTGACCAACAACTGGCCTTACAAGGTAAACACATCGTGCTTACTTAAAGTGTATTTGTGGGAATTTTATGAAAGTTCAACCTCCATTCCAGGTGCTATGACAAACAAAAATAACCTTGGTAAGAGGTGAAATAAGGGGAACTAACACCACAGCGACACAACCAGAGCGACAATAGTGTAATAAGACGATGTTAGATTTTATATCTTGCAGAACAAAACACTAGTCCGGTCCACATTGTGTACCGACATTGCAATACAAAATGTCATCTCAGTACAGAGTGTCGTCTTAGGGGACATTCTGTACCAACGCTGCGGTAAAGAATGTCAGCCTGATATAGAATGTCTGCTGCAGAAAGGAAATCAGTTGCTACGGTAGCAGAAGTTTGCACGGGTCAGGCTAATAATCACTTGTATTGTGTGATTCAGGCGGTAAGGTGGAGCTGGACAGATGAGAAAGCCTAAAGGACAATACTGGCATCTCAAAAGAGTGTCCAAATCAAGTTTGAACAATTTGTACCACCACAGTGGCCGTTCTAATCCCCATATCACCACCCAAATGAAGTCTATCATACGCTAGGTCGAGCGCTGAAAAACAAGAATGTATCTTTTGTACCAAGGTGACATTTTGTGCTGCAACGGACGCCCACAATCCTACGTTTTGTACCGGGGTAACATTTTGTGCTGCAGCAGACACCTACGGTTCGATATTTTGTACCTGGGTGACATTTTCTACTGCAACAGACACCAACAGTTCGACATTTCGTACGGGGGTTACAGTTTGTACTGCAGCAGGCGCCCACAGTTCGACATTTTATACTGGGGTGACGTTTTATGCTGCAACAGACACCCACAGTTCGGACTCGTGATTTTGTGACCACGAAATACAGCGCAAAGGCCCAGACTTTTTGACTGCTGACATTGCATATGTGTGTGTGTGTGTGTGTGTGTGTGTGTGTGTGTGTGTGTGTGTGTGTGTGTGTGCGCGCATGTGTGTGTGTATGCGCGCGCATGTGTATGTGTGTGAGTGTGTATGCATGCTGCTGCCGCGCGCGCGTGTGTGTGTGTGTGTGTGTGTGTGTGTGTGTGCAGTTCTACCATCGCCTTCGCCCCGGGGACATGGTGTCCTACAACAACCGGCGCATGGCTCACGGGCGGACGGCCTACTCCTACCAAAGCGGCCAGGAGAGGCACTTGCAGGTAAACACCTGTCTCTTTATATAATGACGAATCAAAAACTTCGTGTCACACACACAGACATACACACACACACGCGCACGCACGCACGCACGCACGCAGAGAGAGAGAGAGAGAGAGAGAGAGAGAGAGAGAGAGATGGGTGGCTAGAGGCCACGGGGAGGCGGGAGGTGGCATTTTTCAAGGGTCTAAACTGCCAAAAAAAAGCAATAGCACCATGCAGAAAAAGCACTGTTGAGCGGAAGGGGAGAGAGAGAGACAGAGAGAGAGAGAGGGGTGTGCGAGGGAGGGGAGAGTTCGGGGTGTGAGGAAGGGGTAACACTTTTCAGGAGGAGAGAGGGGGAGGGGGAGGAGGGGGACGGCATGTAGAACTTTTTGGAGCAGACTGGTCATCATCTTCATTGCCACTAGATCCTTCATCACCCTGTGAAATCATGCCGTTGTAAATACGTCCTCTTTTCGAGGATTGTTATATCAGCATGTCTGGACTAAAGCGTCCTCGTCGTCATCATCATCGTCGTCGTCATCATCATCATCATCATCTTCATCATCATCGATCATCGTCGTCACATCATCATCATCGTCAGCGTCATCATCATCATCATTATCATAATAATCATCATCTTCTTCTTTTTCCTCTTCTTCCTCGTCCTCGTCCTCCTCCTCTTCCTCCTATTCTTCTTCTTATTTCTCCTCCTCCTCCTCCTTCTCCTTCTCCTCCTCCTTTTCATTTTCTTCTTCAGCACGTGATACAACACAGTCGTATGTCTGTCCTGTCGTCTAGGGCTGTTACATCAATGTGTCTGAACTGAAGAGCTGCATGCAGACGCTGTCCAACCTGATCGGGGACAGACACGTCGTCAAACGCGTCGGATCCTACGACTACATGTAATGATCGATGACGTCACTTAGTGTGTGTGTGTGTGTGTGTGTGTGTGTGTGTGTGTGTGTGTGTACACATACATACATACACACATACACACACATTTCCAACACCGGTGTTAACCTTAGTCCTAAAGCCAATACTGACTTGTATTGCTCGTTGCTTGTTCCGGTGTGTCAAAGATAGTTATTATGTGACAGTGCTGTTGTATGCGTTTTCTGTGGTGTACCTGAAATCATTTGCCATTGTTGTGTTTAAAAACAGTCATAATCCGCTTGAGAGAAAAAGACTCTCTCTCTCTCTCTCTTCTCTCTCTCTCTCTCTCTCTGTTGTCTTTGTTATGTACAGTGGGACATCGAGGTCTGGTGCGGTACGTGCCTGTATCATGCTTTAGACAAATCATGAA
Source organism: Conus canariensis (assembly GCA_033310375.1). Lineage (NCBI taxonomy): Eukaryota > Metazoa > Mollusca > Gastropoda > Neogastropoda > Conidae > Conus > Conus canariensis. The sequence continues at coordinate 34,534,081 of CM065740.1, forward strand.
GAGATTCATTATCAGACTTTGTTTTTCTTTCTTTTTTTTTTTTTGGTAAAGGAGAACATTAATCAAAATTGTTTCGCAAAATCGTGTTCGATTGAATTTTGTGACGACGAGCGCATGCCTACGTTGGCAAAATCATGAAAGCGTATCGATTACCAATCGATTAATGCGCGATAGAATGATTGGAAGCTAAATTGTTTCATCCCGACGCTTCTACGCTTTCGATCTTTTTTTTTTCTTCTCTCGTTAGTGTTTGCTTACATTGGAATTGACTGTCCCCTGCGAGCAATATATATATATATATATATATATATATATTTGTTAAAAATCAAAGAGTTAAAAGGAGTCTAAAAATATCTACAGATCTGTTTCAAGCTGCTGGGCTCTCGTCAGGATGAATACTTGGGTCACCCATCGCCGGTGTTTTATAGCGTGTGGGGCCCAGTTGTTGTTGTTTTCCCGTGCAGGTAAATTGCACGTGTTTTGGGGGGAATTTTCAGGTTATTGCCTGGGGTGTGTTCACTAACAACGATTTCCACTTGTGCCTGCAGTTGTTTACTATTTCTGTTTTAGTGTTTAGAGTTGCTAAGTGTGGTTTACATAGTATTAACCATTTTTCAGTTAAACATAAGTTACGTCTTTTTGAAATGTTGCTGTATGGTGATGCTCTTTTTATGATTTTCCAGGATATATTGTAGTTTATTTTTGCATCTTTAAGTTTCCAAATGTATATGCTCAGTTCTGTTTGGTTTTTGTATTTTACTTTA
>CM065740.1:34537344-34539844 GCA_033310375.1 Conus canariensis
AATGTCGAGTGCTCTGTGAGTCAGAGTATGTTTTCCTCAGATGCTGCTCAAGAACTCCTTTGTCCACACTTAGGGTCCCAGATTTGGGCTGCTCAAACAGTGTTCTGGCATACTGGAAGGGGGTCTCTGAAGAAGCGCTCTTGGGTCTTCTTCTTTTTGCTCTTCCTCTTCCTCGCAGATTTCGCTTTGCTGAGGGCGCTGTGTTTTGCTTTCAGGTCTTTCCAGAGTTTTTCCAAGCCTTGTTTTTCAGCTGGCAGTGCGGTCTTCATTTGCTTCTTGAGGTTTTTCTTTTGGACCCTGATCTTGTCCATCTCTTCTTGGCGTCTGGATTTCTTTGGAGGTGTTTTCTCTTTGGGTAGTTTTGCTCCATAGGCGTCTCTACATGTGGCATACACAATGTCCCCATATGTGGCTAGTTTGTGTTCCAGGGTGCTTTTCCCTATCAGTGCATCGAGTCTTTGGACGAGTTTTGCATCCAGTTTTTCCCAATCCTCAGTTTCGTTTGCTCGTGGCAGGTTGAGTTTCAGGCGCCTGGCATCGAGGGCCTGTGCAAATTCCTCATCCGAACCAACAGCATGGATGTCCTTGGCACTATGGTTTAAATCCTGGCCTTGGTCTTCCGACGTCTTATCTGCTGATGTAGTGCACTGCTGCTCATTCAGATGAGTCTTCACACATCCCATCTTTGTTCTGTGGATCTTCATGCCACGGGTGGTAGCGAAACGCTTTCCACAGACACATGGATATTCCATTTGGTCCATGTTCATAGTCCGTTTGGGATTTGCAGTCGTGATTGGTTGAGCACCGATGGATTCATCATTCTCTCCCCCTTTCGGTGAATCCTGGGAGCATCTTTTCCTTTTGTTTTAGTAGCCACATGTTGAAGGCAAAGTGGGGAGCCAGCCCACAGAGCCCTTGGTTCTGGTCTTTCCCAGTGTCCTCCGGTCTTTCCCGGACGTCCTCCGGCCTATTCCGGAAGTCAATGGTTTACCCATGCATCAGTAGAAAGAAACTCGTGGAGAGCGTGGCAGCAGAGAGTCCTCAGAAGAGAAGCCCCCTTCAAGCAAGTGTTTCGGCCCTTATCTCCTGACACTTAGGGGGGGTTGGGCCACACCCGGTTCATGACTCCGGATGTCCCTCTGCTGTCCCTTTTTTCCCATCTTAGGACGAGCCATGGCTGGAATTCGAACCCATGACCCTCTGGACATGCTCATTTTCCACTTAATGACTCGCACTCTAACCACTGAGCCCCTGGAGCACCTGATATTTGTAGGAAATTTAAACCTTATGAAGTTCACTTTTGTTCCTCATTGACCAGATCCAACTTGAACACCTCTCTGCCGCTTCTGCCATTGCTTTCAGGGCTCTGGTTTTTTCCCTCCCTGCAACTGAGAGCTGTTTCATGAGGCTGTATGCAGACGTTCCTACAAACCCCCTAGCTCCAATTTCTGCAGTAGTAGTACAACAACAAAAAAAAAAAGAAAAAAAAGTATATATATATATATATATATATATATATATAAAACCAGTCACTATAGCACTTTCTCCCCTTTTGGCGGTAGAAATTTTGTATGTAAGAGGAAAAAAAACCTGCTCTCCCCGGCGGAGAAATGAACTCGGGTCTCCCGCGCGCGACAGACGGGGACACTATCCACTATACTACCGAGGCGCTTACAAACTTCGGTTACACTTCAGCTTATAAACCGTTATTGCTTAAACTGTGCATCACAAAATTATCATTTATAGCCGTTAGTAACGGCTATTCTGGTAAAATAAAATATCGGGCATCATCCGTGACCCATAATGAAGATATCTCCAAATTTTCAGAAAGATCGGTCCACAGTTTTGTCTGGAACGAGTGGAACACATTTTGAGCACGGAGAGACAGACACAGACAACATTTCTTCGTTCCCATTGTAAAGTACTCCCTGTTCTATAAGGACTGGGAGTACAAAAAGAGAAGAAAGTTTCGTCTCCAAACATTCTGTTCTCGCGTCCCCGTCCGTATGTACACATAGCAACGTTCTCCCGCGGTGACTTTTCATGAGTCTAGGGATAACAATGTTAACTGCATTGCCTTAATACAAGAAAACACTGGATGCAGGGTTAGTTTAATTGAACACGTATCATTTTACATATACATGATATAAGCGATTGCTTGTTCCTCATTTTCATGATCCTGAACGTGGTTCATCTTGCCTGGAGAAGACCTAAGAGGTCGAAACGCGTCGCGTTTTGTCTTGTAACTTGTTCGTCCTTGTTTTCAGTAAAACTCACTAAAATCAGTCCGAAAATTTACATATTACAAGAATTCAAGCTCCAAGCATCATGTAAGACTATACAAAGATCTACTGGCATTAGTTAATTAAGAAAATAAAACGATATTGGTGTGGTCATGTAACAAGATCCGATGCCTTTCACCGAAACACTCCTCCAGCGAACTGTTGACGGGAGAGGAGAGAGGTCGGAGACTGTAAGGAAGACACAACGACACCATGGA
>CM065740.1:34544844-34549844 GCA_033310375.1 Conus canariensis
CTCTCTCTCTCTCTCTCTCTCTCTCCTCTGATTGTGTGCATGTCTTTGGGTGTTTGTCATATTGGTGTTTTACGCTCTCTCTCTCTCTCTCTCTCTCTCTCTCTCTCTCTCTCTCCCTCCCCCTCTCCCCCCCTCTCTCTCCCTCACTCTGTCTCTCCTGATCGTTTGTTAATTACTGCTTCAATTTATTAATGAGACAAACAGTCTGTTGAAAAATGTTTATCTCATTTCATATTCCAAGCCCCAAAGAGGGGGAAAAGTTAATAAATAAATCTTATTCTTGTTCTCTCTTTGAGTCCAGTTTTCTGGTTTTCTGCGTGTTTCTCTCTCTCTCTCTCCCCCCCACCCCCCTCCTCCCCTCCTCCCCCTCCCTATCGTGTCCCTCACTCTCTGCATACCCAAATCTTAACCCTTCTTCATCTCGCTATTTCTCTGTCTCTCTGTCTCTGTCTCTCTCTCTCTGTCTCTCTCTCTCTGTCTCTGTCTCTCTGTCTCCTTTTCTCTCTCTATTTTTTTTTTACTTCACATGACGTCATATTTTCCGCACCTTTTTTTCAATGACGTGACAAATAGATCTCCCGCCCACCTACCATTGTTTCAGTACAAAGACCTGTGCATATGCAGTAGTGGTATTATGCAGCAACTTTGTTTCTGTTGAAGTCTTTAATAAAGGAATTCCCTGCTCCCCCTGTATTGTCAACCTGGTAACCAAAGCGGCAGTGACCTGCTATTGCTTCACCCTGTGGCAGGATTGTAAAGGGACACAACACTGTAACCATTAGTTCAACGAACTGTTGGCTCACCGTGCCCCCAACATTATAAAGGGGCATAACCTAGTGACCGCAGGGGCAGGGAACTGCCATTGTATTATCGTGTCACAGAGTTATAAAGGGGCATAACCTCGTGACCGTACGGGCAGTGAACTGTCATTGTTTCACCGTGTGGCAGCATTATAAAGGGCATAACCTAGTGACCGCAGGGGCAGGGAACTGTCATTGTTTCATCGTGGCGCAGAGTTATAAAGGGGCGTAACCAATTGAACGTAGGGACCGCGAACTGTTATTGTTTCATCATGTCACAGCATTATAAAGGGGCATAACCTAGTGACCGTAGGGGCAGGGAACTGTCATTGTTTCATTGTGTCGCAGCATCATAAAGGGGCATAACCTAGTGACCGTAGGGGCAGGGAACTGTCATTGTTTCACCGTGTCGCAGCATTATAAAGGGGCATAACCTAGTGACCGTAGGGCAGGGAACTGTCATTGTTTCATTGTGTCGCAGCATTATAGAGGGCGGAGCGCATTCCTCTCCTTTTGCCGCTTTAACGTTTCCTGAACTGAATCAAGAACCCATTTACGTCTGGGTGGACAGTGAGGTTCTATAAGCCGTCAAAAATTACCACTCTTCGAGGGGTTGAACTAACAACCCCTCGAGCTCCGCAGCCGAAAGCTGTAGTCATTTGACCACCGGCCCCTCTATGATCCTTGGGCCTCTCCTCTCCGCTCGTGACTCCTCTGCCCTGTTAAATATAGAATCCCCCTATCGCAGTTTCGGTGTCTGGTCCTTCTTGATGTCTTCGTATGAAATCTACCACCTCCGTGCTACGTACAGTACCTCCTCTCAATGCTACCAATGCCAGCCGTCCTGTCTTCCTGGATTTCTGTATATGTACCCTCCCCCCCACCCCCTCCCACTCGTCCTGGAACCAGGGTAAACCCAGATCCCCCTACCATGGTTCACCAGCAGTCTCGCCTCTCTAACCGCCATTCATTTTTTAAAATTCATTTTTCAATACTAGGAGAATTTTGGGGCGATGTTCCTTTGTTTGTTCTCTGTGCTCTGTGTTGTCATTTGTGCTCGGCGATTCGGTATCATAAACAGCATTCGTTTGGAGTTATGGGCGTGTGTTTGTTTATTTCATCATGGGAGCAAGAGTTATCCTACCTGCTACTATCAAATTCGAGTACTGTTGGGCAATCTTCTCTCTCTCGTGTTCTTCGTATGAAGTCTTTTCTCCTTCTGCTTCCCAACCAACTCCAGGGTTCTTCCATCGTTGACGGATTGCTAGCTGTGTTGTTTCCCTTGATTTCTCTGTAGGAAATCCCCTCTTGGCCAAAGAAAAAAATAAACATGTAGCGCTAATCTTTGTAACACTGCAGCACGGCCAATATCCTGCCAGCGCCAGACCGTACATTCCACGGCTCGGATTAGCATTGCGAGATACACATGTCAACACACAGGCCAAGATGGGTCTGCGTTCGCAGACATTGACTAATATTCTAAAAGTCCTCTGTCTGTCTGTCTGTTTGTCTGTCTGTCTTTCTGCTTTTCTCTTCTTCTTCTTCTCTCTCTCTTTGAGTCTGTCTGTCTGTCTGTCTGTCTGTCTGTCTGTCTGTCTGTCTGTCTCTCTCTCTCTCTGTTCGCACGTATGTCTGTCTTTTCGAACCCACACCCGAACCCTGCCGCTCCCACATCCCACTCCCTTTTCCACTGCCCCCCTCCACACACACACACACACACACACACACACACACACACACACACACACACACACACACACACACAGATGTACGATGGAGACATTGTCCATAAAAGATAATACAATTTTGTTGCCTTTTTCCCGCTCGTGACTGGTATATTTCATAAAGATATAAAAGGAAAAGAAAACAAAAAAGAAAAAGGAAAAAAGAAATGGCTGATCTTGTCCTTTGCATGTTGAGATTCCAGATTCATCATATTTCTCAGGTATCTTACGAGATGATAAGAATGCCTCTGAGGGGGGAAATAATGGTGTTTTCCTGTTCTTTCTCTTCGTTTGTTTCTGTTGCTTTGCTTCTGGTTTGCTCGCTTGCTTGCTTTGCCTGTAGGTTTCGAAACTGACTCACACACACACACACACACAAAGAAACAGACTCAGACAGCCGTCTGGGTCAAACGCAGTCTTTTAATGCATCGTAGTAGTACACAGCTAGAATTTCTTTTTATTCTACTAGAAATCAAAAGAACTAGGTACACAAACACACTGTTTCATCCTTTTTGTCTTCTTTTTCTCTCTTTCTGTTTTTTTCTTTTTTCTTTCTTTCTGTCTTTCTTCGTTTTTTAGAATTTAGAAAGAGAGGGTGTTAGTTACCGCCAGTGACATTGACAAACAAAGCACATGACAAGACACGATGCATTTCAACCTCTTGGGTATTCTCCCCACCTCATGGACTAACAACAGATGAGTCATTTTCGTTCTTTGTTTGTACTGTCTTAAATGTTAAATGTGATTTATTTTTTCGCCTGAAGAAGACCCAAGAGGTTGAAATGCATCGTGTCTTGTCATGTGCTTTGTTTGTCAATGTCATTGGCGGTAACTAACACCCTCTCTTTCTAAATTTTGCTTCGTTCTCCGCCGTCAGTCACTCCATTTTGAAACTTTCTTCGTTTTTGTTTGTTTGTTTGTTTCGTTTTCATTCAATTCATTATCCTCCTCCTCCTCCTCCTCCTCCTCCTCCTCCTCCTCCTCTCTCTTCTTCTTTTTCTTCTTCGTCGTCGTCGTCGTCGTTGTCTTCTTCTTCTTCTCTTCTTCTTCTTCTTCCTCAGCTTCTGCTTCTTCTTCTTCTTCTTCTTCTTCTTCTTCTTCTTCTTCTTCTTCTTCCTCCTCTTCTTCTTCTTCTTCTTCATTTTATTGAAGTTGAATTAAGTAGCCTGGCAGTTCAGAAGCCCTGGGGAAGATACGGATGGAGACGACACAAAGAGGGGAGGGGAGGGGAGGGGTGAGAAGGGTGGAGAGGAGAGGGGATGTGGAGGGGAGGGATGGGGGATGGGGTGTGAATGGGGATCATTAATTACAGCCCGTAAACCACATCTCAGGGTCACCATAAACCACATCTCAGGGTCGCCGTAAACCACATCTCAGGGTCACGGTAAACCACATCTCAGGGTCACGGTAAACCACATCTCAGGGTCACCGTAAACCACATCTCAGGGTCACCGCAACGTACAATGGGAATCGAAAGACTGAAGAATACCCCTTTCATTGATTGATTGATTTAATTGTTTGTTTGTTTGTTGATCTATTTATTTTACTAGCTTCTTTATTCATTTTGCTTGTTTATCTTATTTTATTTGTTTCCTTATTCATTTTATTATTCATTTATTCCATTATTTATCTATGTATGTATGTATTTATTGATTGATGGACTGATTTAACCTGAATGTCATAGTTCTTTAATGACCGGCCAACAAAATCAACAACAACAACAATAACAACAACCAGAACAACAAAATAAACAACACGATCATTTAAACAATCATACCACGACAACCGTATCCCCCGACTCTTTAAAAAACGCTTGAAAACTTTACGCACCAACCCCTCCACATAATAATATATCATTACGCAAAAACCGCTCTAGCTGCCGGCAGATCTACTGCAGATACAGGCCAACAACCTCTTCCCACCGACATATACCCACTTCCTGAAATAAACCATCCGCAGAGGAGCTTTAATTTGTCCTCTGATATTCCCCCCAAGGCTGACAGGAAACTGGTTACAGGCAAAACGGAGGTTGATAATTCTGTCTGCTTTACGAGAAGCGCGTGCCAGCCATGTTATTTGGGAAGGAAACAAAAACAAAAAAACAACAACAAAAAAAAAACGAAAAGAAAAAGAAAAAGGCGCAAGCGCAGGCTTGCTCACTCACGTGACCTATGCTCGTGTTGCGCAGGGCTTCATTCGTCCATTTGACTGAAAGGGAATGACTGTCTGTTATCTATTTATTTATTCATTTATTTATCTATTTACTTGCTTATGAACCACTTTACTTATTTGTCGACATATTTCTTTACTTATCTGTTTTATGTTTTTATTTATTTGCTTGTTTATCTATTTATTAATGATTTGCTCTCTGTTCTCTTATTCGGTATTAAGTAGTATCATGAGTTAGCACACATTATGCCTCGATTTCATTTCTTACCCCATCCACCCCCACCCCCACCCCCACCTCTCTGAAAAC
>CM065740.1:34552344-34574844 GCA_033310375.1 Conus canariensis
AGGCAAAAAACAACAACAAAAAAACAACGATTATCACAATGGCCGACCTCGCGAACCCAAACGATCCTAATTCGTGAACTGAAACTTTCGTCCATTTAAAAACTGCATTTCCTCTCCTCTTGCCCCCCTGCGTGAGGTTCGACACCGAGATGAAAAAAAAAAAAAAAAAATCTTCAAAACCGAGGACGCAAACACTGCCCGTTTACGCAGTCCCTGCACAAATGAAGATAACACACGTCAGCGTTTAGTCGGCGCTGCCTTTAGAGGTTCCAAAACAGTGTCATCTGCAGATCCTGGCCCGAAAAGCAATTCTGTGAGTTGGTCTGTTTGTTTGTTTCCGCGCTATTTTGCGGACAGACCCGTCAACAGACAGGAAGACAGATGGACAGGCGGACAGACAGCAAGCTGGCAGGGAGACATGGCAAACATGTAAACAGGCAGGTAGACAGGAAGACTGGCTGGCAGGCAGGTAGGCAAAAAGACGTGAACACAGGTAAGTAAACAAGACAAACGAAAAAGCAGCAGGCAGATTAGGCAGGCAGGCAGGCAAAGAGACAGGTAGGCAGAGTGACAGGTAGGCAAAGAGACAGGTAGGCAGAGAGACAAGTAGGCAGAGAGACAGGTAGGCAGAGAGACAGGGGCAGAGAGACAGGAAGGCAGAGAGACGGAAGGCAGAGAGACAGGAGGCAGAGAGACAGGAGGGCAGAGAGACAGGAGGGCAGAGAGACAGGAGGGCAGAGAGGCAGGTAGGCAGAGAGACAGGAAGGCAGAGAGACAGGTAGGCAGAGAGACAGGCGGGCAGAGACAGGAAGGCAGAGACAGGAAGGCAGAGAGACAGGAGGGCAGAGAGACAGGAGGGCAGAGAGACAGGAGGGCAGAGAGGCAGGTAGGCAGAGAGACAGGAGGCAGAGAGACAGGTAGGCAGAGAGACAGGCGGGCAGAGACAGTAAGACATAGAGACAGTAAGACAGAGAGACAGGCGGGCAGAGAGACAGGTAGGCAGAGAGTAAGACAGAGATACAGTAAGACAGAGAGGCAATAAGACAGAGAGACAATAAGACAGAGAGACAGGCGGGCACAGAGACAGGGTGGAGAGAGAGAGAGAGAGACAGGAGGCAGAGAGACAGGAAGGCAGAGAGACAGGAAAAGGCGAGAGACAGGTGGCCAGAAGAGCAGGCAGACAGAGAGACAGTAAGACAAAGAGACAGTAAGACAGACAGGAAGGCAGAGAGACAGTAAGACAGAGAGACAGTAAGACAGAGAGGACAGTAAGACAGAAAAGGAAGGCAGAAAGACAGGAAGGCAGAAAGAGACAGTAAGACAGAGAGACAGTAAGACAGAAGAGAGACAGTAAGACAGAGAAAAACAGTAAGGACAGACAGAAGGCAGAGAGATCAAGGAAGGCAGAGACGAAACAGTAAGACAGAGAGACAGTAAGACAGAGAGACAGTAAGACAGACAGGAAGGGCAGAGAGACAGGAAGGCAGAGAGACAGTAAGACAGAGAGACAGTAAGACAGAGAGACAGTAAGACAGACAGGAAGGCAGAAAGACAGGAAGGCAGAGAGACAGGCAGGCAGAGAGACAGGCAGGCAGAGAGACACAAAGACAGTAAGACAGAGAGACAGGCGGGCAGAGAGACAGGAAGGCAGAGAGACAGGAAGGCAGTGACAGTAAGACTGGTAGGCGGAAAGACTGTAAAACAGAGAGACAGGCAGGCAGATACAGTAAGACAGGGAGACACAAAGACAGGAAGGCAGAGAGACAGGAAGGCAAAGAGACAGGAAGGCAGAGAGACAGGAAGGCAGAGACAGGAAGGCAGAGAGACAGGAAGGCAGAGAGACAGGAAGGCAGAGAGACAGGCAGGCAGAGAGACAGTAAGACAGAGACAGTAAGACAGAGACAGGCGGGCCGAGAGACAGTAAGACAGAGAGACAGTAAGACAGAGAGACAGGAAGGCAGAGAGACGGGTAGGCAAGCAGACAGACAAGATGGACAGACAGACAGACAGACTGTCACGAGTTTAAAAAAAAATCACCCTGCTCCATAGAACGGTCTTTGCTCGCATGGTCAGTACTGCCCTAACAGAGTGGAAGGTTAGAAGGTAGTGTCTGCCATGGTCAGTACTGCCCTAACAGAGTGGACGGTTAGAAGGTAGTGTCTGCCATGGTCAGTACTGCCCTAACAGAGTGGACGGTTAGAAGGTAGTGTCTGCCGTGGTCAGTACTGCCCTAACAGAGTGGAAGGTTAGAAGGTAGTGTCTGCCGTAGTCAGTACTGCCCTAACAGAGTGGAAGGTTAGAAGGTAGTGTCTGCCGTGGTCAGTACTGCCCTAACAGAGTGGAAGGTTAGAAGGTAGTGTCTGCCATGGTCAGTATTGCCCTAACAGAGTGGAAGGTTAGAGAAGGTAGTGTCTGCCATGGTCAGTACTGCCCTAACAGAGTGGACGGTTAGAAGGTAGTGTCTGCTATGGCAAGTACTACCTTAACAGAGTGGAAGGTTAGAAGGTAGTGTCTGCCATGGTCAGTACTGCCTTAACAGAGTGGAATTTTAGAAGGTAGTGTCTGCCATGGTCAGTACTGCCCTTACAGAGTGGACAGTTAGAGAAGGTAGTGTCTGCCATGGTCAGTACTGCCTTAACAGAGTGGAAGGTTAGAGAAGGTAGTGTCTGCCATGGTCAGTACTGCCTTACCAGAGTGGACGGTTGTAGAAGGTAGTGTCTGCCATGGTCAGTACTGCCCTAACAGAGTGGAATGTTAGAAGGTAATGTCTGCCATGGTCAGTACTGCCTTAATTAACAGAGTGGAAGGTTAGAAGGTAGTGTTTGCCATGGTCAGTACTGCCCTAACAGAGTGGAAGGTTATAGAAGGTAGTGTCTGCCATGGTCAGTACTGCCCTAACAGAGTGGACGGTTAGAAGGTAGTGTCTGCCATGGTCAGTACTGCCCTAACAGAGTGGAATGTTAGAAGGTAGTGTCTGGCATGGTCAGTACTGCCCCAACAGAGTGGAAGGTTAGAGAAGGTAGTGTCTGCCATGGTCAGTACTGCCTTAATTAACAGAGTGGAAGGTTAGAAGGTAGTGTCTGCCATGGTCAGTACTGCCCTAACAGAGTGGAAGGTTATAGAAGGTAGTGTCTGCCATGGTCAGTACTGCCCTAACAGAGTGGACGGTTAGAAGGTAGTGTCTGGCATGGTCAGTACTGCCCCAACAGAGTGGAAGGTTAGAGAAGGTAGTATCTGCCATGGTCAGTACTGCCTTAATTAACAGAGTGGAAGGTTAGAAGGTAGTGTCTGCCATGGTCAGTACTGCCTTAATTAACAGAGTGGAAGGTTAGAAGGTAGTGTCTGCCATGGTCAGTAGTGCCTTAATTAACAGAGTGGACGGTTAGAAGGTAGTGTCTGCCCAATCCCAATCAACACAACCATCATCAGTTAAACACCTGTCAGGTCACTCGCCAGGAAGACAGCGTCTCCTCCGGTGGGGGCCTGGTGCTGATCTGGACGGCGAAATATTTGCTGAGGAGTCTGCCGATGTCGAGACAGTGACAAGACCAGTATGAAGAGAACCAAAGTGAAATATGCGACAAAAGCGAGTAATATCACAGAAGAGGCACCAACAACCAAAACCACAACAGAAGCAATGGCGATCTTTAAAAAAAAAAAAGAAAAGAAAAGAAAAGAAAAAGTTCGTAACAACTGGAACAGTAAAAATCTCCACTCAATCAGACACAGATACAAATCCCGTGAACATTTACGTCCATTTTATTCATTGATTTTCTTCTTTTTTTCATGCAGATAAAGGACGTACGAACGACCGACTGATTTTTTCTAAACAGCACGCACACACACATACACACACACACACTGTGTGTGCATGATTTCTACATACTGTGATAAAACAACTTCTCAGGAGTATGGCGACACAGAGAGACACACATCATCAGTGTGAATGTCACAATGAACTAACGAAAACCACAAGATAACAGTCTGAAGAAATGAATGACATGTGAAGTACAGTATATGACGATGTGGTCAATTGTTTCATCACGATGTTTACGATTAGTTTAATAACTAACTACAACGACGGTGATAAAAGGTGATTAAAAATTAATGACAGAAGAAGAGAGAGAGAGAGAGAGAGAGAGAGAGAGAGAGAGAGGGAGGACAAATAAATAACCAACCAGCCACGTTACGCGAGGCCTTGTGACTGCTCGCTGGAAAGAACATGACGTCGCATCTTTTGCGAATGCTTTATGTCACGCATCGTGTTTATGTGCGTTCTCCTTTCAGAAAATATCATCATTCATGTTTTTTTTGTGTGTATTTTTTAAAGCTTTTCTTTCATGTGAATTTAATGGGAATGAATAATTGCAGCACGAACTTTTATTCTCTCTCGGATGGGAGGGTGGGGGTGGGGGTGGGGTGGGAGGGAACCCCAAGCCGAGTTGCTGTGGCGATAGGGTGGAAAGATATTTCTGCCAGTGTAAGCGACGACCTTCGGTAGGGTGAAATTACTTCCCTTTTATCAGTCGACGATCTCGCCAATAAAATGTATCCGACGTGGAGAATGCATATGTAAAGATATTGGTTAAGTGCTGCATTTCCGCGTGGAATTTGGGACATTGCTTAAAAGTGCAAAATATAAAGCTAAATGCAGAATTAAAGTGCAGTTGAGACCTTACCCCCTCCACGTCCCACCCGCTCGCTTGCTCCCCCCCCCCCCCCCCCCCGTTCTCCCGACTGCAGTACATCCCCATCCCCTCTCCCCAGCCTCTCGCCTCCTCTTTGGTGCTGTGCGCATGTGCGCGTATTTCAGCCGTTTCATTTTTTTTAGCGCGCAACCCAAAGAGACGCTCTTTCTGTCGAATAAATCAATCACTCGGTTGAATAAATTAATCACTGACCTAAATGCCCGTTATCTCGTTAACAACTCATCAAATGCGTGGGAGCGGTAAGATGATAAAATCCGGTGTGGATGAACGAAACGAAGGTTATGATCGTTGGTTGGACCAGCTTGGACGTGCCGTTTGCTCACAAAGAAAGTATTTATGTCAACTAACGTACTTTTACATTGACATGTGAAACAATCAAAAGATAAATGACGATCCCAGGAGAGAGAGAGAGAGAGAGAGAGAGAGAGAGAGAGAAGAGAGAGAGAGAGAGAATTTATTTAAAAAAAAAAGAAGTAAAAATACATGCATGTTAAGAACTGATGGCGTGAAATTCTCATTTCTTTACATTCAACAATGAAGATGTTGATAACAAATGACACGAGGCACTGAACAAAAAACAAAAACACAAACAACAAAAAAAGCGTTGGTGAGTAATGTGTATGGAAAATCATCTCTCTCTCACGCACGATTGCACAGGCACGTGCAAACACACACACACACACACACACACACACACACACACACACACACACACACACACACACCACGCACACACACAGTATAATTACATAGCTATGCTTTCTTGTATCCTAGTTTCTACTCGGAGGTCTAAAACTGCACTTCTATCATAGCGATTTTTGTCTGGAATAACGACAATGATGGCATTTCTTAAGTATTTTAAACCGACCTTTATTAGATACAGACATTTCTGAAGTGGAAGGAAAACTAAGAAAAAAAGAAAAAAAAGAAAATCAACAACGTTATTCACAAACAAGACCATCGAAATTTAATGTAAACATACGAAATGTACGTAGACACATAAATCATGGCGACACATAGCGTGTCGATTTCTTTTCTCTCTCTCCAATAATCAAAACAGTAACGACAAAATACAGAAGATAGCCAAAAAAAAAAAAAAAAAAAAAAAAAAAAGTCTCAGAAACAAACACACGAGATCGTACTTTTCAATGAAACACCGAAACACAAAAACATATTCACCATAAATTAAAGTCACTGCTGTTGCTTTCTACTTGGTATCTCTCATTTGGTTTTAAATGTACATAGAGCTCCTGTCTGCCAAGGAACATTTTAGTGATATCATTGCCCAAACGTTCTGCTGTTGGTATTCTCCATCTCGAAGATCAGCCGACTTCTACCTGGTGACGTCACTAACCGTCCTAAGTTTATCACATTTTGTCCATCCAGTGTTGCAGGACGTCACTTTTTTTTTTTCTTTTTTTGTCGTCACACAGTAGGACACGTCACTGTCACCTGCTCTTTTGATTCACAAATACTGTCATCGTATCATTTCAGTCCCTTCCTCCGACGTCACAGACAAGATTGCGTCACATTTGTTCTGATATCGGTATCAGCACACTGCAGTCTGTGTGTGTGTGTGTGTGTGTGTGTTGGGGAGGGGGGGGGGGAGTGGGCGCGGCTGGAAGTGGGGTGGGGGGGGGGGGGGGGGTTCATACTTGCGCGTCATGAGTCAAAACACAGCCGTCACACACAGCATGACAAGAATGCGCATCATTTAAAAAAAAAAAATGCACGCTGGAACAAGTTCACCCCAAGTCCACCTCACTCCTACACTGTGATGTTATCACAACGTCATCACATCATGAAGCTTGCAGCCTTCCAGTCAGAAAAAAAAAAAAAATGACATGATCGTTACACGTCCCGGATAACAAAAAGACGTCAGTCAAAGTCCTGACACGTCGACACAAGCCCCAAAACTCGACCCAATACAGCATCATCATCAGCCCTCGTCATGGATGGCCCAGTTAACACACCATGATGTAACCACCGTCAGCAGTTCATCATGACGTCATCGAAGCTCATCATGGGAACGAACGCCCTTGGAGGAGTTGGCGCAGTCATCAGCACACCCGCACGTCGTTCCGCTCCTCTTCCTCGTCGTCCTCCTCGGCCACAGTGATGGTGGAATGGTTGTACAGCCCCTGGGCCATCAGCTGCAGCGCCAGCTCGTTCTTCACGCCGGACGACTTCTTGATCTTGGCCCGCTTGTTCTGGAACCAGATCTTGATCTGCGACTCCGTCAGGCCCAGCTCCGAGGCCAGGTGGCGGCGCCGGGTCTCCGTCAGGTAGCGGCAGTCGTCGAACTCGCGCTTCAAGCGGGATAACTGCTCGCTGGTGAAGGCCGTGCGAGGGCGCTTCTCTGCCGCCGCCGCCACCGCCGCCGCCGCCGCCGCGGTGTCCGAGGCGCTGTTCCGCTTCCGCTTGATGCGTCTGGAGCGGGGCCCTGTATGGGGGAAGGGGAACAGAAAGAAAAAGAAATGCATACGTTGTTAATGACATTCAGGTACAGTTTCACCACTGCTCAACTGACATACATCTGGCATTTTTGGGGGTATGAGATGGAGAGATAATGTTGCTCACAGCCCAGCCGACCGCAAAGGGCCATATCAGGGCTGTCACCGTGTTGAAGTCAACTCGTAAGTAAGTGAAATAAACAAAACCTCATTCACACAACCCTTAGAAATATACCTTCTAAAAACATACAACATATTTCGTAGAAAACCTTTCTCTCGTAAAATCTTAGATGAAAAAATGTTGATCTCTTTTCATCATCTTCATCACCATCATGCATGCGCTCAGCTACTTACTTATTAATATCTGATTCGGAGACAGCGTGGAAGCGAGCGAGCGAGCGGAGAGAGGAGAGAGAGAGAGAGAGAGAGAGAGAGAGAGAGAAGGGGTGGAAGAGACACAGAGAGAGGGGTGGGTGGTGGGGGTGGAGTTGGGGGGTTGGAAGGGCAGACACGCAGCCAAACATACAAAAGGAGGAGGAAAATGACGGTGAAGAAGACTAAGAAGGAAAACGAATAGGGCGACGAGGAGGAAAAGAACAAGAAGGGAGAGGTGGTGGGGTGGGGGTAGAGATGGGAAGAAATGGATGAAACTGAAGATAAGAGTTTTTTTTCTGTTTGCGTGTTTATGCCTTCTTCTCTTTCTTTTTTCTAAACGCCTAACTATCTGTTTCTCTGTCTAACTCACCCGGAAGGGAGGCGGGAAAGGAAACAACTACAGGTAGACAATTTTTCCATTTTCAAAAAAGAATTATTAATGAGTCCGCCATAAACAAGGACAAACAATTTACAAGACAAACCACGACGCGTTTCGACCTCTTAGGTCTTCTTCAGGCAAGCCCAGCAGCATTCAGGACAACGAAAACGAAGAACGAGCGATCACTTATCTCCTCCTGTTCGACTCAAGATGGAGGTTGAACGATGAATTTGTCGATATCAAAATGATTTTTTTTTTTAACAAACTGAAGCAAAAATGAATGAATGAATGAATAAACAAATAAAAAAATAATAACGGGATCTTGGTTGGGGCAGTTGATCTACAAATTCGCGATGGTTATGACATTTTGATCACTAATCACGTTTATATGTTAAGCATTAGTTGCGCTACCGCAGTCGTGTTGTTTCAGCACAATCTGTTCAATGTGTCACATTCGTCAGTACATAGTTGTGAGGGGATTCCTATAATGTTAATAATGTTAGCGAACGCCAAGAGTAAACTGGACAAGCGATGAAGATGCGCTACTGCAAATCCGTGTCTGTTCAGCCATTTGTTTGCAAAATGTGTCACACCGTGGTTTGTGTACTCGTTTGTGAGTGTGGTTCCGTTAAATTTATTAAATTTGTTTAGCGACCCTGCGAGTCGTCTACATTGGTCCAAACTAAAATTCTCTTAATTTTATTGTCCATTTTCTTTAAAGTGTCTTGCCTTGAAGAAAGCCAAGAGTCGATAGCTTTCTCGTCCTTTGACTCGTTTTCCCCGTTTCTTTGTCGTCGTTCATTTTAGATCTTTTCGCATTTCCCCTCAGCCCTTCCACTTTCAGCAAATCCTCCATTATTTATTTCCATATCTCTTCCACCCCCGCCTCAAGGATGCCCGCGTATTTCATTTATTTTCACTTTCGTGTTCATTTTCCTACCACCTTTCACCCCTCCTCTCTCAATCCCATTGATCCTGCACCCCATCCTCCCTCTCCTCCCGATTTTTTATCTCGTTGGAGGAGGCGGTGGTGTGGTTCGGAGGGTGGAGCTGAGAGGGCGGGGGAGGTGAGAGAGAGAGAGAGAGAGAGAGAGAGAGAGAGAGAGAGAGAGAGACAGACAGACAGACAGACAGACAGAGAGACAGAGAGAGGGAGACTGGGATCCACTGTGGCACAGCGGTATATAGCGTCATCAGGCCGACTTCTGACAGGGGCAGGGGAGGTAACCCGAGCCTTGGCTTTGTAGCGGAGGTAAGCGATAGTCTGCCCCCGGCTCCACTCTCTCTCTCTCTCTTTCCTTCCCTCCTCTTTGGCTGCCCCTACCTCTTCTCTCTCTCTCTCTCTCTCTCTCTCTCTCTCTCTCTCTCTCTCTCTCTCTCTCTCTCTCTCTCACCTTCCTCACCCTGTTCTGTCTTCTGCTACCCGAAATAGGTTTCCTGCCACCCGACTTCTCATCTTCTCTGCCCCCATCCACCCTACCTCCTCCTCCTCCCCGTCTCTCTCTCTCTCCGTCTGTCTCCAACGCACCCGTTCACACTTCCGACCGGAGGGCGTGAGCAAGTATGGTCATTTGCTCGTGTCAGAAGACTTACATTTATGATTTTCTTCACGAGAGAGGGACAAAGGTTCTTTTCATTAAGGAAAATGACCACTGTATACCGTGAACATCATTCTCAGACGAAGTTAATGTCGATCTTCCCTCTTCAGTGTGTGTGTGTGTGTGTGTGTGTGTGTGTGTGTGTGTGTGTGTGTGTGTGTGTGTGTGCGTGCGTGCGTGCGTGCGTGCGTGTGTATGTTAAAAATGGTGTTTACATGACCGCCAGGAAAACAGCTAAGCTGGAAATAGAAACAGACGTTACCTGTATTACCGATATCTTCGCATTAAGGTAGCCATATTCTGTCTTCGGGGATGAAGCCTAAAACACGACACCAATGTGCAATATGTTTTATTTTCGTGACATCCATTCCATCGGCGCATGATGGCCTATTCTTCTCCATAACATGGAATGGGATTTGGCGTGCGTGGAAACTTTTTTTCTTTTTAGCTTCCTTTTATCTATTTATTCATTCATTCATTTATTGCATGGACTCACGGACAGAATTGTGTTACACATTTTGATCCCAAAGGACGAGGTGGGACGGACCTTTCACAGATGTTAATTCCGACAAGAAAATCACTGCCGACCTGGCGGTCAAGTTGTGTGTGGGATTAGAAAAAAAAAAAAGAAAAAAAAAGAAATCGTAAATACCCGACGCCAAAGATTTCAAGTTTCCAGCCATTTCTTGCACGCTTAATACGGCAATATTTCTTCATCCAGACGCCAAACGTGTCTAAAATATACCACAGATGTGTGTGTGTGTGTGTGTGTGTGTGTGTGTGTGTGTGTGTGTGTGTGGTGAGGAGAGAGAGAGAGAGAGAGAGAGAGAGAGAGAGAGAGAGAGAGCGAGAGCGAGAGATTCTATGCTAGTTCTTCCCAATGGCGTGATTGCAGTCTCAGATTTACTACGTTCCGTATACGACGTAACATTCACCCCATCCTCCTCCCCCACCTTTCCTCTTTTCCTCTGTACCCCATCCCTCCCTCTCCCACTTACTAAGTCCCAACCCCTCACCTCCCCTCCCCTCCCCGTCCCCACGTCATCGCTCCTCCGACTCAGTTAAATAAACGAACAAATAGCCAACTCTGTAACTTATTCTGTTGGAGTTTCCCCTTTCATACCATGTTTTGCTTTAACTTTCCTGTTGCAAAACCAAACAAACAATCAAACCGATGTTTTGATCAACCCAAGAACAGGAGGGGGAGAAGACTGGTGGGGGGCAACCCAAGAACAGGAGGGGGAGAAGACAGGTGGGGGGCAACCCAAGAACAGGAGGGGAGAAGACTGGTGGGGGGCAACCCAAGAACAGGAGGGGGAAGACTGGTGGGGGCAACCCAAGAACAGAGGGGGAGAAGACTGGTGGGGGGCAACCCAAGAACAGGAGGGGAGAAGACTGGTGGGGGGCAACCAAGAACAGGAGGGGGAGAAGACAGGTGGGAGGCAACCCAAGAACAGGAGGGGAGAAGACTGGTGGGGGCAACCCAAGAACAGGAGGGGGAGAAGATGGTGGGGGCAACCCAAGAACAGGAGGGGGAGAAGACTGGTGGGGGGCAACCCAAGAACAGGAGGGGGAGAAGACTGGTGGGGGGCAACCCAAGAACAGGAGGGGGAGAAGACTGGTGGGGGGCAACCCAAGAACAGAGGGGGAGAAGACAGGTGGGAGGCAACCCAAGAACAGGAGGGGGAGAAGACTGGTGGGGGCAACCCAAGAACAGGAGGGGAGAAGACCCGTGGGGCACCCAAGAACAGGAGGGGGAGAAGACTGGTGGGGGGCAACCCAAGAACAGGAGGGGGAAGACTGGTGGGTGCAACCCAAGAACAGGAGGGGGAGAAGACTGGTGGGGGGCAACCCAAGAACAGGAGGGGGAGAAGACTGGTGGGGGGCAACCCAAGAACAGGAGGGGGAAAGATGGTGGGGCAACCAAGAACAGAGGGGGAGAAGACTGGTGGGGGCAACCCAAGAACAGGAGGGGGAGAAGACTGGTGGGGGGCAACCCAAGAACAGGAGGGGGAGAAGACTGGTGGGGGGCAACCCAAGAACAGGAGGGGGAGAAGACTGGTGGGGGGCAACCCAAGAACAGGAGGGGGAGAAGACTGGTGGGGGGCAACCAAGACAGAGGAGAAGACTGGTGGGAACCAGAAAGGAGGGGAGAGATGGTGGGGGCAACCAAGAAAGGAGGGGGAGAAGATGGTGGGGGGCAACCCAGACAGATGGGACGAAAAGACTGGTTGGGTGGCAACCCAAATAATAGAGGGGAGAAGACAGTGGGAACCAAAACAGGAGGGGAGAGCATTCTGTGGGTACACAACTCCAATGCCTACAGCGGGGACAAGCACTTTGGGGACAACACCAGTACACAGAGGGCTGCAACTGGTGGGGTGCAACCAAGAACAGGCAGGGGGAAACAGTGTCAGGGGTTCGCGTGATCCGAGTCATAGTTCAAGGGGGGTTGGGTGTGGACTCCTACGACTCTTAATCTTCCATCTACACAGGGTGCATGCTTGTGTAAGTGAAACGATGATACACCAGGTGGCATTAATAAAGTTGAGATCGTGTGTGTTAACCCTTTTACACTCATGCCGCCAAGTGCTCTATACAGCAAGAAGGATGTTGGGGACATGTCTGTGACAGTGGGACAAACAAACTGCTTTCAAGCACCGCGCGAACTGCCTGAACAATCGAAGTGCACGCGGATCGGATTTCATTGCACGTCTATCACAGCAACACACACACACACACACACACACACACACACACACACACACACATACACGCACACACATGCGAGCGGGCGCAGTCGCGCGCACACACACACACACACACACACACACACACACACACACACACACACACACACATTCAGTGGCGTTCTCTTGCATTAAAGATCAGACACATCTGTTCGCTAGTCCTCCAAGGTTTTCCGCAACATGATTATCTGTTCAGGAGCTTGGTGGTCTCAACGGTCAACTTTCTGTCACCCAGTTTCCTTCTTTCTTTCTTTGCTTCTTTCATTCTTTCTTTCTCTCTTTGTTTCTTTCTTTTTCCTTCTTGTGAAAATAATAAAATCCTTGGAGCTGGCGGGGAAAGTCAAAGTCATGAACGAATTTCAAAGCAAAGCACACAAACAAACAAACCAACAAACAAAAAACCCATACACGTGCGAACGAAGTTTCTGACGCAAGCACCACCAGCAACACCCGTGACAACAGAAATGGTCAGTGTCTTGTCTTACTCATGCTCAGTATCGGTGTAAGTTCAAAAAGAGTTAGTCCTCTCCATTATCCGTTAGAGAAAAGAGAGAGAGAGAGAGAGAGAGAGAGAGAGAGAGAGAGAGAGAGAGAGAGAGAGAGAGAGAGAATGTGTGTGTGTGTGTGTGTGTGTGTGTGTGTGTGTGTGTGTGTGTGTGTGTTTTCTTTTCAATTTTTGTTTCCTGTTTTATTTTGTTTTTTTCTTCTGTTCTGTTTTGTATTCCAGTTCGTTTATGTTTGCACTGGGCAAGTCTGTTTACTTTGTAGAACAAGATATGCTTTATCACATTAAAAGATCACATTTCGTTTCTGTTTGCTTGTTCGTTTTCATTTCGTAAATCATTCATTTATTTGTTTCACATTATTAACAAAGAATGATAACATTTAGCAATTTTTGTATTTTTGACTCTGTTAAAGCGAGCCATTGTTGATGCTACTAATTCGAATCACTTTTTTTTTTTTTTTTTTACTATCCTCCATAAAAAAATAATGATAACAATGATAATAATAATAATAGTAATGATAGTAATGATAATAATAATAATGATGATGATTATCATTATAATGAAAACAGTAATAGTAATAATAGTGATAATCGCACGGAAATCAAAACTTCTTTTTATGATTTAAGGATAAAATACAATTGATGCTATTGTCCATAACACACCAGTGCAAAATGCATATGCTTAATTATCATTGAAAGAGCGCCTTACATCCAACAGTGAGAGTCAAACACTAATGTTCTTATATCTATAACACATGCGTTAAAAAAAAATTAGCGATAAATGTAACGACAATAACAAAAACAAGACATAATAATAACACTCACAATAACAACAGTAAAAATAAAATAATAATAATAATAATGATAATAACAATAATAATAATAATAATGATAATAATAATGATAACAATGATGATAATAATGATAGGCCTGATATTAATAAGAATCATGATCATCATCATATAAATGATAATGACGACGACGACGACGATGATGATACTAATATAATAATAGTAGTAGTAGTAGTGACAGCAATAAAATCAATAAAATCCGGATATACAAATTGGAGATAAATTGGACAGGTAGATATAAATCTATTAACTGCATAATTAAGATAATAAAAAACACAAACAAAACAAAAACAGAACAAAACAAACAAACAAACAAACAAAAACAAACAAACAACAAACAACCACTTTCTCAATAATGATATCTTGGGATGGTAATAAGCGAACAGTCAAGCTGATAAGCTGACGCAAAAACAAAGAGGAGCATGGAAAAGAACAAAGTGCAAATACAAGCTGACGCAAAAACAAAGAGGAGCATGGAAAAGAACAAAGTGCAAACACAAGCTGACGCAAAAACAAAGAGGAGCATGGAGAAGAACAAAGTGCTGAAAAGCGTTCTTCCATTTTTACTACAATAACAGCATATTTATATATATATATATATATATATATATATATATATATATATATATATATATGTGTGTGTGTGTGTGTGTGTGTGTGTGTGTGTGTGTGTGTGTGTGTGTGAGTTACAACAATCGCGGAGAAAAAAGCTAAGATTTGAGATAAACTGACGGGTGATGAGAATTGGGAAGCAGAGGTAACGGAGATAGAGGGAACGAGAAGACAGGGGAGGGGGGGGGGGGGGGGGGGGGGGAGGGTCAAAAATGGGAAATGCCGTGGAAAATGCATGAAGACACACACACACACACACACCCCACACACACAACACACACACACACACACACACACCATCATCGTCCATGTCCAATCAGATTACCTGGGAAAAAATGACGATAATTAATTTCACCTCCCATCCTGTCCCTGGATGTCGTTATGGTCAGCAAGAAGCACAAAAACTAGCAAAGGTTTACGGACAATATTTGCACATGTACATGCACAAGAATAATACAGTTTCATCGCACAACCAAAGTTAAAACGGCTTGGGGGTAAATAATTAGTATGAAGATGTATAAAGAAAGCACCTGGGCCAATAAACACGAAGTACAGGCACATGAAGGAGAGAGAGAGAGAGAGAGAGAGAGAGAGAGAGAGAGAGAGAGAGAGAGAGAGAGAGAGGCATGGCCAGCAGCATTGAAGTAATGAAAGCACACACAAAAGAAAAAGAAACGTTTTATAGGTGCATGAACACTTTTCATGTTTTATCTTGAAGTGACCATAGTAAGTCATAAAAAAATAAAAGAAGAAACAGAGACTGAAGCACGCACACGCGCACACACACACACACACACACAGAGAGAGAGAGAGAGAGAGAGAGAGAGAGAGAGAGAGAGAGAGAGAGAGAGAGAGGCTTTGACGATTTATTGCCTTCAGCTCAACAAACCATTAAGGCAAGAGTGGTACGTACACACACGGCCTGACACATTGTCTCATTGAAGTATAAGGAAACTTTTGGAAAAAAAAAAATGGTGTAAAATTCTTAACAAAACCATTAGAGCGTAATGGATTAAAACATCACTCACATTGTTACGAAGATACAGATATTTATAACATAAACTAGACTAGCTCACACGTGAACGAACTAATTCGGTTAGAAGATTTCCCTACAGACCATCCTTTCCTACCCCCTCAATCCCAATACATAGCGTGTGTTGTGTGTGTGTGTGTGTGTGTGTGTGTGTGTGTGTGTGTGTGTTGTGTGTGGAGAGAGAGAGAGAGAGAGAGAGAGAGAGAGAGAGAGAGAGAGAGAGACAGAGACAGAGAGAGAGAGAGAGACCCTCCCAGCCGTGGTGAGTTATCTCCCCTGGCAGAAACTTACGACCCTGTAAACGAGGTGCAGTGCTATTGTTCAAGACTTTTGATCACAAGTTTGTCTTCCGGCGGACAGGAAAAGGGCTTCTCTGCCGTGGGAATCTCTCTCTCTCTCTCTCTCTCTCTCTCTCTCTCTGTGTCTTTGTCCCTTCATTCAGTCTTCTTCTCCTTCGTTTCTTGTTCTTCTTCTTCTGTCTCTCTCTTCTTTTTCGTCTTCCCCTCCTCTTCAGCCTCCTCTACTTCATTCCCCCCCCCTCTCTCTCTCTCTCTCTCTCTCTCTCTCTCTCTCCTCTCTCTCTCTCCTCCCCGTGTCTTTGTCCTTCGTTCAGTCTTCTCCTTCGTTTCTTGTTCTTCTCTTTTTCTGTCTCTTTCTCTCTCTTCTTTTTTCGTCTTCCCCTCCTCTTCAGCCTCCTCTTCTCCATTCCTCTCTCTCCCTCTCTCTCTGACAGAGAGACAGCGAGACGGACGGGAGAGAGGGGAGAGGGGAAAAAGGAAGAGAGAGAGAGAGAAGGAAGAGAGAGAGGAGAGAAAGAGGAGAGAGAGAGGGAGAGAGAGAGAGGGGAGGGAGGGAGAGAGAGAGAGGAGGGAGGAGGAGAGAGAGGAGAGAGAGAGGGAGGGAGGGGGAGGGAGAGAGGGGAGAGAGGGGAGAGAGAGAGAGGGAGGGAGAGGAGAAGGAGGGAAGGAGAGAGGAGGGAGAGAGAGGAGAGAGAGGAGAGAGAGGAGAGGGGGAGGGAGGGAGAGACAGGGAGAGAAAGAGAGGAAGAATAAATAATAATATATTATATGAGAGGGTAAGATAGGTAGAGAGAGAGAGAGAGAGAGAGAGAGAGAGAGGAGAAGGGAGGCAGGAGGAGAGCGAGGGAGGGAGAGAAAGAAATGGCTGAGGTTGCGAGAGGGAGACAGACAAGGTTGGGGGGGGAGACAGGGGGGTAAATGGCATGGGGGGGGGGGAAGGGGGGGGGGGGAGAGGGAGAGGGGAGAGGAAGGAAGGGGAAGGTGGTGGTGGTGAAGGGAGTGACGAAGGATAGAATGACTGAAGAATTAGATTCACGAATAATAAATTCGTAGTTCTTAGACATCAAAGCCGCTCCATGGCCCATCACACACCAGAGCACTTCCTCCATCAACCACTGTGGGTGTCAGGTCATTTGGAACACATGCCTCCAATTGAAAACCTGCACATTCCAGCCACAACCCCCACCACACACACAGACACAGACACACACACTCTCGGAACGGACGGAACCGATCTCATTTATCTCGTCGGCATCGTTCGCCACCTCTCGGCCCCACTCGTCACTCTCCGCCACTCTCCGCCATCGCCCTGACGATCGGGGCGACCAATCAGTAATTAGAGGTCATTTACAAACACCCGCTCACCCCTGTCTCCCGTCAGTGACCAAAAGGTCACGCCAGATGACCCGGGGGTCATGCACGCGGCACAGAGGAAATCAATCACAGGATGGGCGGACGAGCGCTCAGAGAGGCCATTTTTCGCCGTGCGTGTGGTCGGGGGGGGGGGGGGGGGGGGGGGGGGGGGGGGGGGGGGGTTCCGCGAAGAGGTTGGGGGAAGATGAGGGCGGGGAGAGAGGGGTGGAGCGGAAACCAATTTGCGGACATGAATATGGATTGGGTTGTTGAAGGGAAGACGGAGTTTGCCGGGAAGAATTTATCATTGTTTCCAGTCCCCAACAGTCACAGCTAGTCAGTCAGTTGGGAGAGATGATCACGGGACTGACTTGGTTCTAAGCAGAGGCGGTCGCTTATTCAGCTCTTCATTTATTTATTTCAACGAGTTCTTCGTCCCACAGAAATTAACCCTAGATTTGAACGAATGGGAAACTAGGTTTCTATACTTTTCAGTCAGTTCAAATTGGGAATAAAGTCACACGTGAAATCGTTTGAAATTGGGACTACAGGCAAGTATTGTCAGTAGAAATTGAGTTTACTGAAAAGTGGGGTCTGTTCAACTTGGGAAAAACAGACATGCGAGATCAGTTAAAACGGGAACACGAGACAATCGGAATCCGTTGAAACTGGGAATATGGAGAAGCGAAATCAGTTTAAATCGGAACGGAGTCAAGTGGAATCAGCTAAAATGGGACAGTTGACGCGTACTATTAGAGTACTTTGGGAATACAGACAAGTGAAATCAGTTGAAATTTGAAAAGAAAAGGGAATGCAAATGTGAAACCAGTTACAATTGACAACACAGACAAGTTAAATGTGTTACAATTAGGGATACAGGCATGAAATCTACTTTAAAAATAAAAGGGAGAGGGGATACAGACGTGTAAAATGAGTGTCAGGAATGCATACAAACAAAATGTTGATTAAGCTACACAGACAAATGAAATCAGTTAAAACTGTGTGTTAATGCAAACAAAATCGGTTAAGATTGGGTACACACACAAAATGGTATCAAACTCACGAATGAGAGCATGTGACAGCAGTTCAGATTGGGGATTCAAAATTGTGATTTCTGTTGAAGTGGACGACATCAACACGTACAGACAGCTGAAATTAAATATCATCAAGTGAACACTTCTGGAAGTATTGGGAATGTAGGCATGAGATCAGTTTAATTTAGGTTGATCTTGGTGATTCATCCAACCGCCGCCTTCAAGTTGAATTCTCTTACACACACACACACACACACACACACACACACACACAAACATTTAAGACTAGAGAATCAAACAAGGAGGAAACAGGACCAGGACCCCCCCCCCCCCCCCCCCCCCCCCCCCCCCCCCCGCCACCCCCCCAACCACCACACACACTTTATACAAGCAGTTATAAACATTTATTCCAAGGTTGTTTCTTCTGTGCTTTCGATAAACAGTCTGTTTCATGGATGTTAAGTTCGGGGAACGGTTGTGGTAACCTGGATAAATTGGCCCCCGCCCCCCCCCCCCCCCCCCCCCCCCCCCCCCCCACCCCCAAAAACAACAAAAAAAAAAAAGCAGCAAATGAAGAAACGAAGGGAAGATACATCACAATTGGCACGAACATAAATGATCAGTTTCTATTACGATATCATCACACACAACCAAAATATATAGTTCCATTGTTTCGCACATCGAGATCGTTACAATTATTTATCAGGCCTGTGTATGACCATCTCGTGTGTCAGGCAAACGGCCACTGTCTGCTATTGTCGCTGCCTGCCCCGTGTGTGGACGTCTGGCAGATGAAAAGAATGCAGCCCCTGACACAGTCATCCGCGCGTAACCTATCGAACGACGCGAAAGCTGAAACTGACACCGCGCGTGCATCTGTCCATCTTCTTCAGTTTCTGTGGGCCAAAGGCCTGCATTCTGTTCGCCATCTCTTGTGGAGCGAGAGAGGAGAGAGAGAGAGAGAGAGAGAGAGAGGAGAGAGAGACAGACAGACAGACAGACAGAGACAGAGAGAGTCGCCATCCCGTGGAGAGAGAGAGAGAGAGAGAGAGAGGGAGAGAGAGAGAGAAAAGGGGGCGTCATGCTAAAATCTTCCCCCTGCAGATTTGTCTCCCTTTTATACTAATTTGATCGACACGTGTCTGTCTCCCGTTCGGTGGTTTCTGCAACCAAAGGCCGACAACTGGTTTTCATTGTTTGGCTAATTACCTGACCTTTGACCCATTCCATGGACCTCTTTGGTTGAGGGAGTTTGAATACACAGGTGGTGGGGGAGTGTGTATAGGGGGGGGGGGGGGGGAGAGAAGTGAAGGGATGGGGAAGAGGATGGACTTAGGGGGGAGGAGGAGGAGGAGAGTGTGGGGTATTCGGAAGGGGAGAGTGTGTGTTTCGGGGGGGGGGGGGGGGGGGGGGGGAGGAGGGGGGTTGGAAGGGGATGGGGGTGGCTGAGAGACA
The DNA here is from genome assembly GCA_033310375.1 of Conus canariensis. Taxonomy (NCBI): domain Eukaryota; kingdom Metazoa; phylum Mollusca; class Gastropoda; order Neogastropoda; family Conidae; genus Conus; species Conus canariensis. The sequence continues at coordinate 34,571,751 of CM065740.1, forward strand.
ATGGGATGAAAGGGGGTATGCATGGTGGTTGGAAGAGGGGGGGGGGCAGAAGAGAGAGAGAGAGAGAGAGAGAGAGAGAGAGAGAGAGGAGAGAGAGAGAGAGAGAGACAGAGAGAGAGGGGGGGGGGGGAGAGGTGTGTGCGTGCGTGCGTGCACGCGCGCGCGCGTATGTATGTGAGAGAGGAGAGAGAGAGAGAGGGAGAGGAGAGGCGTGCGTGCGTGCGTGCCTGCACGCGTGTGTGTGTGTGTGTGTGTGAAAGAGAGAGAGAGAGAGAGAGAGAGAGAGAGAGAGAGAGAGAGAGGTGCGTGCGTGCGTGCACGCGCGCGCGTGTCTGTGACTGAGAAAGAGAGAGAGAGAGAGAGAGAGAGAGGGAGAGAGAGAGAGAACTTTCTCTCTCTCTCTCTCTCCCTCCCTCTCTCTCCTTACCCTTTTTTCACTCTCCTCCCATTTCCTCTCCCTTTATCCGTCGTTGCTGTATTTGTCATTGTTTGCGTTTATTTGTGTATCTTTTTTCCTGTATGCAATTGCAGTTCCTCATATTCCTTGCTGCTTTGTTATCCGACATTGCCATTACCTATAGAATGAGTGTGTTGGGTACAGAACTTTTGAACACACCGTCACTTTAAAGCTTGGTGTTGTTCTTTATGTTGTCACATTTGCTCATTCTCGAATAAAGACTTACACATTTGATTGTTAATGCTGTTCGTAGCCCAGCCGACCACGAAGGTCACTGGTCACATCCATTCTGGCCCGACGTCAAAAGTGTCTGTCTGGTCTTCCTATGCGGAACAACGGAAAATAACATGCACGTCATCTTTTCTTGCTTCCGCTACCTGTTGGCCATTGGAGATCAGAGAGAGAGAGAGAGAGAGAGAGAGAGAGAGAGAGAGAGAGAGAGAGAGAGAGAGAGAGATCTTCATTTTCACATAAGACAAGCATAGCACAGAGATGTGTTTTAAAGCTCGTTTATGTCTACAGCCAAGCGGCTAAGCCTCACCAATTGAGACTGCAAGCACTGCGCTTCTGAGACAAAATTGTAGTTTCCAACGAACCTCCTACTGAATGACTGGCCTTGTTTCATGTACAGTTTTATTCATCTTCTGTCTCCCCCTCTCTCTCTCTCTCTCTCTCTCTCTCTCTCTCTCTCTCTCATCGTATATTTACCTTAATACAGCGTTTTCTTATATATCACGTAGGCCTACATGAGAGTACTTTTTTTGTTGAAAATTATTCCCGATATTTTTGTCATCATTATCATTGAACAAACTTCTGAAACAAGTGTACAGGGCCATCTGGCTGCAGGTTCAGTTGATGTTCTTGTGTGTGTGTGTGTGTGTGTGTGTGTGTGTGTGTGTGTGTGTGTGTGTGTGTGGTGTTTTAACATCTGCTTTGAGTTATATAACAACTGCAATCCCCTAAGCACTGGATGATGTCCTTGGCCAAGAAATTTCCTGCAAACGGCAATCGAATATTTCAAGACAATGGTACAATACGGAGCTCTCGCAAAGAGTAGCGGGCATTACATGCACTTTACCGGGCACCGCGGTATGTAGGTCTACCACAGGTGCAATTTGATTCACAAAAAAGAAGCCCCTACACAAAAAGTGAGAACAGACGAGCAAACAAACAAACAAAACCCACAGCGAAATTCCCATCGTCAGACACATGAAAGGGTGAGGAGGTCAGACATGATTGGTATTTTATTCGCAATGATTTGTTTGTATGCAGTAAATTTAGGTCATAATGCTACAAAGCGTTTCAATTAAAAATTTGTTGTTGTTGTTGTTGCTTTTTCTTTCTTACTTCATGTAATCTTTTTATGCCTTCAATCTTTTCATGTAATCTTTTTATGCCTTCAATCTTTTTAATCCTCTTTATTTCTTTCTTTGTGTTTCTTTCTCTCTTTTAGATTATCCTCTCTCTCTTCTCTCTCTCTCTCTCTCTCTCTCTCTCTCTCTCTCTGTGTGCTCTTCCCTTCCTTCCTTTCCAACAGTAGCAAAAGAGTAAAAATCTGGTGTATGCTACATGCTACTTTGACATCTCTTTCTGAACGATAAACAACGTGTGAAGTTGGCGCAAGCCGACCATTTTATGTTGTTCAACATATTGCGCAGCCTGTCGCAGGAGATAGATAGATAGGTAGACAGATAGATAGATAGATGAATAGACAGACAGGCAGACAAAGAGATAGGCAGACAGATAGAAAGACAAAGAGATCGACAGACAGACAAAAAAAAAATTATCCAAACCAGAGAGCGAGAAAAAAAAAATTAACAATCCAGTGTGCTTCTTTTATTTCCGCTAATCAGTGATCTTGGAAGCAATCAAGACACGTGGTTTAAGGGCTACAGGTCAAAAAGGGATGATGTTCAATGCATGTACAGCTGTTCGCTCGTGTTTGTGTGTCAGTTGGTTCATTTTCCCCCATCAGTTTATCATGCACAGAAGCATCCTTTGATCGCTCCCAGGTCTTCCAGAAACTGTCGCCCCTTGTTTCACGCATTCTTATTTGTGAAAAGTGAAGAGTTTTTTTTTTAAAGAAAGTACTTATATAGCGCCTATCCCCGGCCAGAGACCAAGCTCTAAGCGCTTTACAATCCGCATTCTCGTTTACACAACGGGCTGCCTACCTGGGTAGAGCTGACTGAAGAGCCGCCTGCTGGCGCTTCATCCAGTGGTTTCCCGTGTTATTCAGTCAATACCGTTCGTTCAATTTAACAACTCTTTTATTTTATTCTTTCGATTTTTTTTTTAATGCAGAGTGCATTCTATGTGTAACGTGTCGTCCATACCAACGGCCAAACTGGCCTTCTCTTCCGAAAAGCTGGTGGTAGGATTTGACGTGTGTGCAAGATGTTATACGTGCGTTCACACAGGAACGCTCGGTTTATAGTCTTATTGGAAGGACTTCTATGGTGCGCGTCAGGTGATGAGGAGCCACACAGTATGTCATAGTTTCTCATCCAGTGCTGGAATGGATTATAATCTCTCTCTCTCTCTCTCTCTCTCTCTTCTCTCTCTCTCTCTCTCTCTCTCTCTCTAAGGTGTCAACATTTTCAACACAAATGATAATGATCACCTCGTACCCACGAA
>CM065740.1:34582344-34589844 GCA_033310375.1 Conus canariensis
AAAGAAAGGAAGAAATAAAGAAAAGAAAAGAAAAGAAAGAAAGAAAATAAAACAAAAAGAAAGAAAAGGCTCCGCTCGTTGCCTCTCTTGTACGGACAATGAACAAGTAAAAGACTAATGACTGGACAGAAACTCTGAACAGATGGAACCGTATCGATCCACCGAGCTAAACATCAAGGCACTGCGCACTCCACAGACGACGTTCGGAAACCTTCATCACTGGTAAGACAAAAACTTACTGCCTTTAAGAACTGAATGGGAAAATCGAAGAGAACACTGCACATAATTATATATTTCACTGGATTTCTCTGAAGCCACACACTCACCACACAAGCGCGCGTGCGTGCTTACATTACTGCTGCGCATGGGCTACAATTCTCTGGCATTATTAAACATTAGGAACCCACAGAAGTCTGTTGCATTCCCGAGGGTTTCCAGGACATGTGTGTCAGACTAGGGTCACACGACAATGTGTCCACCTGAAAGCGCTCATTCCAAAAGGGGCCCGCGCTGTACACAGACTTGGGTCACACGACAATGTGTCCACCTAAAAGCGCTCATTCCAAAAGGGGCCCCCGCTGTAGACAGACTCGGGTCACACGATAATGTGTCCACCTAAAAGCGCTCGTTCCAAGAGGGGCCCGCGCTGTAGACAGACTAGGGTCACACGACAATGTGTCCACCTAAAAGCGCTCATTCCAAAAGGGGCCTCCGCTGTACACAGACTTCGGTCACACGACAATGTGTCCACCTAAAAGCGCTCATTCCAGAAAGGGCCCGCGCTCTACACAGCACCGAGTGTTTCTAGGCCGTTTCTTTCAAGAAATGTCATTCTGTAAAACAGACACGGCAAAATGCCATATTCAATTCCAGCCGTCGCGCTGCAACGCTGACAGCTCGATTGTATACGCGCGCGCGCGCGCACGCACGCACACGCAAACACACGCACACAAACACACACACGCCCGCGCATGCACACACACACACACATGCATGCACGCACCCACGCACCCACGCACACACACACACACACACACACTATCAGTGACATCCACCGTATTAGTTTTTTGGTGTCTGTGTGGTCAAGTCTTCATTCAGCATTGCGCTCTACAGCTTCAGTGATACTGGAATATTCAATGAGCCGATCAGAAACTAAAGAGTTCTATCATGTCAAAACTTCCAAACCGATCTTTCCACCACGATCAAGTTTGTTATCTGACTGTCAATGGAGGCAGAACCATGCGTCCACCAGCAACGCCGTTCCTTGCCTCATAATGCCAACCAAATACCAGAAATGAATTTGTGTATCAAGGATGGTTCCCGGGAGATGCCGGGCCTTTCCCTCTTCCTTTTTTTTTTTTTTAGAATTTTTTTTTTTGAAATACCCCCCCCCCCCCCCCCCACCCCCCCTTGTATCTTATTGTTACACACGGCGTGAAAGTGTCACTACACCAAACACTGGTACAAAAATAAACCCTGACGCGCTGTATCAAACGCCAAAACATTATAAAGTCAGCAAGAAATTGTCCGTTAGTAGCAAGACAACATACATACTTACATGGTGCGTGAGAGTTGGAGAGAGAGGAGAAAAAAAAAAAAAAAAAAAAAAAAGGAAAAGAAAGAAAAGAAAAAAAAAAAAAGAAACGAATTTAGACAAACTACAGCATGTCGTCAGATGAACAGACGCAGCAAACAGCTTGACAACCTATTGCATACCGAGGTAGGTCAGTCGGGAAATATAGGAAAGAAAAACACTGTGCCGAAACGATTCTTATTTCGGCACGACATATGTAGCGATTTCCTTGTGACATTTGCCCCCTGAAGCTATGATGCGCGTTTAAAGACTTTAGTTCATTACACTTCGTTGATGACTCCAAGGCAGACAACCCTGCTAGCTTTTTTTCTTTTTTTTTTTTAAATCATCTTCAGCCATACTGTTTATGACGTATCTGGCGACACTGTTAATTGATACCTTGCGGATACACAAATACGTTCTCTCTCTCTCTCTCTCTCTCTCTCTCTCTCTCAAGCACACGTTTGTGTGTGTGAACGCCCCATCACACACACACACACACACACACACACACACACACACATATGTACGCACGCACATTAGGTATTTAACGACACTGAAACTCGCAGCGCGCGCGCGCGCGAATACACACACACACACCACACACACACACACACACACACACACACACACAACCTCTCTCCAAACCAAATCAAGTTCTTCTTGTTTCGTTTGTTCTCAATTTCCTTCATTTTGAAGAGCAAAATAAAGGCAAATGAAAACAAACAAAACAAAAATACAGTCAAAACAAAATGATAAACAAAACAAAATCCAGTTAGAAAACAAAATGAAAGGAAGCAACCAAGCGCAATATGACTTTTTGTTTAATTAATAAGCTGCCCGTTTTAGTAGTTGGCTGCTTGTTCTTGCTTTCGTTTCGTTTTGTTTTGCTTTCTAACATCGTGATTTTCTTTACACACACACACACACACACACACCACACACACATACACACACACACACACACACACACATATATATATATATATATTAAAAACGAACCTAGCAAATAAACACAACACGAAAACAGGGGCACAATCCCAATGGCAAGATCGTTACCCTTCTCCACCCCCACCCCCCCCCCCACTCCCTCCCTCGTCCTGCGTTCACCTCCCTCCCCCTTCCCCTTTCCCCTCCTACTCCTCCCCCACTTTCTCTCTTCATCATTTTTGTTCTTTTTAACTGCAATTTTTTTTTCTTTCAAACCCGACCTGTGCGGCCCACTTTACCTCCGGGCCAAACCAGACTTGTGCGTGTAATCCGGTGACAGTTATGACCAGACGGATGACGGAACATACAACAAAATCGAAGGGCCTGATTTTGTTTTTATGCGTGTGAAATTGGCAGTTGAAACTCCGTGACATCTTTTTTTTTTTTTTTTTTTTTTTGAGTGCGAGGGGGGGGGGGGGTGGGTGGGTGGAGAACGAAGGGGGGGGGGGGTGAGGAGTAGGAACAGCGAAGAGAGTGGAGGATGAGGAAGGAAAAGGGAGGGTGAGGGTGGGGAGAGGGGGGTGGGGGTAGGGGTGGGCAGCTGTTTCGTGGGAAATGTGGTTCATTCCATCATGGACGTACAGCTGTGGTAAGGGGGGAGAAGGAACGAAGGAGGGACAGGAAGAAAGAACAGCCACGAGAGAGAGAGAGAGAGAGAGAGAGAGAGAGAGAGAGAGAGAGAGAGACAGAGACAGACAGACAGACAGACAGACAGACAGACAGAGACAGAGAGACAGAGAGAGAGAGAGAGAGAAGGAAAGAAAGCAAACGAAGAATACGAAAAGTGGACAACCAAGAAGGAAATTTAAAAATCATGATAACAAAGAGAGAGAGAGAGAGAGAGAGAGAGAGAGAGAGAGAGAGAGAGAGAGAGAGAGAGAGAGAGAGGGAGATCGCTGCATTCCTGAAGAACAAAGTACAATAAATGATCAGTGTTGCTGAAAGAGACATGTTAGCGCCTATCCTCAGTTTGAGACCAAGTTCTAAGCGCTTTACAATCCAGGCTCCCGTTTACCCAGCGGGCTGCCTACCTGGGTAGAGCCGACTGAAGAGCTGCCTGATGGTGCTACATTCACTCGTTTCCCGTGTCCTTCATTTGAACAACAGACACTCAAGTCTTTCACTCATTCCGGTATTTCACTCATTGCCTGTTTTTCTAATTTTTTTTTTTAATGGAGGATTCATGGCATGTGGATATGTGTCATCCATACCAACGTGCAAATGGGGTCGGGAGTAACTCAGCTGGTACAGCGCCGGACTCGTAAATCTTGGTGATCCTGGGGTTGCGGGTTCGAATCTCCGCCGGGCCGTTTCGGTACAGAAGGATTTTCCCCCCCTCGGAATCAACATTGGTTCTGACTCCATTTCCCATACAGTCCTTCGAATGAGACTATAAACCGAGGTTCCGTGTGTGAACGCACGCATAACATCTTGCACACACGTAAAATCCCATCACCAACTTTCGGAAGAGAAGGCCAGTTTGGCCGTTGGTATGGATGACACGTTACACATAGCATGCACCCTGTGTGAAAAATCGAAAGAATGATGGAATGAAAGCGAGCCAACAATATTGATTAAACGACACGGGAAACGACTGATAATAATGGCCTTCTCTTCCGAAAATTGGTAACCAACCAGATGTTATGCGCGCGTTTAAACACGAACCTCGAATTTACAATCTCGTTCGAAGAAGTTTTTTCACGAAATGATGCCAGAACCAATGTTAACTCCGAGGGAAAAAAATTCCTATGTCCCGCAATCCCAGCATCATGAACGTCCCGAAAAGTATTTTATCACATTTTGTCCTCTGTAGTTGTGTGTTACATAAGCGTTTATTGAACTCCCTGTTTTTTTGGCGTGTTCATCGTTATTTCCTATGTTATTCATGATGCATGGCTGTGTTTTTGTCAATCGTTTCGGTATTTGTTATTTTTCAGAAGTGGACTCCCCGTGCTCCCCCCCCCCTCCCACCACCCGCCCTGTTTGCCCACCCCCATCCGTGCCACACCATCCCCAATCCTATTTCAAGACAACTCTCTCTCTCTCTCTCTCTCTCTCTCTCTCTCTCTCTCTCTCTCTCTCTCTCAACCCCTAAAAAGGCTGCTCAAATTCAGGTTTTAGTTGTAATCATTTAGTCCAGCCGACACCAAAAACACCTCTTTTGAGGGCTGTGAAACGAATGGTCAGCTAAACTACCATTACACACAGATACATGAATGAATAAAATATTATGTAAAAGAATGCATCTACGCATGAGATTCGCATGTATAGTGTCAAATACGTACAGTAGCCTACGGAACCCCCTCTTCTCCTTCCTCCCTCCCCCCTCCCCACCCTCCAACCACACACATCTACACATTCTCTCTCTCTCTCTCTCTCTCTCTCTCTCTCTCTCACACACACACACACACACACACACTCCTCTCTCTCTGTCTCTCTCTCTCTCACATACACACACACTCACACTGACACACGCACATCACACACACACACACACACACACACACACACACGCGCGCGCGCACACACGCAACACACACGCATAACGCACACACACACCATACCACACCACACACACCACACCAAACCACACCACTCCACACACACACACACACACACACACACACACCACATCACACACACAAACGCACGCATAACACACACACACACACACACACCACACCACACACACACACACACACACACACAATCTTACCCGAGGAAGGGCGATCCGAGTAGCGCGTGCAGAAGACCCAGGCAGGCCACAAATGTTTGTTGTCGCCCGACAGCGCCTGGCTGCCTTTGCCGCCAGTGCCTCCGCCGTTGCTGCTGCTGCTGCTGCTGCTGCTGGTCTTGCCCGGAATGCTACTGTTCTTGTCAGAGGCTGGAACCGCCGCTCGGGAGTCGTGCCCGCCGTTCAAACTGTCCTTTTTGGCGCACGTTTTGGTCACACCGTCCACGGCCGAACCGGTTTTCTTCCCGGTGGCAGACGCCGAATAACCGGCAACATTCCCGGTGTGTCTGCCGGCGAGGTCGTGCATGGACAGGAGACTCCCACCTGCACCCCCCCTCGTCCTCCTCCTCCTCCCCCTTCTCCTCCTCCTCCTCCTGCACGGGACTTCCGGTGGGACGATCCTGAAGAAGAGATGACGTCACTGCGATTCCGTGTGCTGAGGTCGACGGGGGAGTGGGGCGAGGAGGAGGTGGGAGGAGGAGGAGGAGGAGGAGGAGTGGAGGAGGAGGGGGAGGAAGCGGAGACGGGGGAGAGGGTGGCGGAGGAAGCGAGGGTCGGGGGTAATGACAGTCCGGCCGTATGGAACTGGCGATGGTGGGGGTGGGGGCGGGGGTGGAGGTGGTGGTGAGGGTGGGGGTGGTGGTGGTGGTGGTTGTGGGCTTGAGGACAAGGGCCGGGCGCATGAGGCTGAAGAGGGTGGGGGCGAGGAGGAGGAGGAGGAGGAGGAGGGGGAGGCGGAGGGGGAGGAGGGTGATGACGGTGGAGCTGAAGGTACTGCGCGTGGAGACTGAAGAAAGGCTTGAGGAGAGGGTGGTGGTGGTGGGGGAGCAGGGGGTTCAGCCGAGAGGGAGGGGAGGAGGAGGAGGAGGAGGAGGAGGAGGAGGTGGTGGTGGTGGAGGAGGAAGAGGGGGAGGAGGAAGAGGAGGAGGAGAGGAAGAGGAGAATGATGAGGAGGGTGGTTTGGCGCTGGGGATGGGCTTGGGGGTCGGGTGGGGGCGGGGGGAGTCCAGGCGGAGCTTCCGGGCCGGCCCGAAGTCGGGTTTGAGGATGGCGGCGATGCTGAAGTTGGTCCTCGCCGGCAGCAGCGGCGGCGGCGGGGGAGGAGGGGAGTCGTCTCCCGGTGAGGGCTCTTTCTGCTGGCCGACGTCCAGCTCGCCTTCATCGTGGCGGCCAGCCCGGGCCGTCGTCATCACCACACTCCCGCCCTCCTCCTCCCCGCTGACGTCACCATGGGTCGTCTTCTCGTCACGGCTCGGAGGAGGACCGTCCTCGCCCGGCCCGTCTGACGTCACCGTCTCCATGTCTACGTCACCGATGACGTCAATGACCTCTTCTTCGTCCTCATCCTCCTCTTCCCCGTTGTTGTTGTCGTCGTCGTCATCGTCGTCGCCACTCATGACGTCCTCATCGCGGATGTCGTCGTGCACGCTGTCCCGGGGCGTCCCGTGGTGCATGGCGTCCTGCGAGTGGCTGAAGCCGCGGTAACGCTGCTCGCACTCGCCGTCAGAGTTACCGTTCGTGTTGCGGAACCCCGAGTGCAGCGACAGCTTGTCCGACAGCTGGATCAGGTAGGAGGTGGATGACGACGAAGAGGAAGAGCAGGAGGAAGAAGAGGAGGAGGAGGGACTGTCCTGCCCTTGAGGAGAGCCAGAAGGGGTGGGAGGGGGGGAGGGGTGGGAGGCCAGGGACGGGTAGGTGGGGAGCACCACCCCCAGCCCGCCAGGACGTCCAGGGGAGGAGGAAGGGGAGATAAAAGCCGAGTCTCCCGGCATCGGCACGTCCCCCGAGTTGTCTACCGTTCTGGGCCCCAGCATTCTGTCTGGCCTGTGCCACCTCGATTGCCCCAAACACAAGGTCTTCTCGCTCGGACCTCCCCCAACAACGAAAGTCGGTGAACACGCTTTATGTTTGGTTCGCCTACTTTTTCTTTTTCTTTCTTTTTTGTTTTTCTTTCTTTCTTTCTTTCTTTTCTTTTCTATTTCTTACGTCAGGTTGGTCAGCGAGGTCATCTTGGGACGATGCTGAAGAGGACAGGTGGGAGGCAGGCTGGATGGACGGAGTCACACCTGGTGGGAGAGGTCAGATGAAAGGGAAGACATGATCAACCGTGGTGTGAAAGCAGTTTGCTTTTTTGTTTGTTTTGTTTTTACTTAACAAATTATCACATTCTGCTCTTTCATTATGCACTCATACACTGTGCTAA
>CM065740.1:34594844-34597344 GCA_033310375.1 Conus canariensis
TTTTGCACCTTGGTTTTGTACGTTTGTTTGCATTTTGGTTTAAACTATGACAGCGCTCCAAACACCATTCAACTAACCCCCCCCCCCCCTCCCTAAAAAGATAGGACCGCCATAGGCTATTATTGGTCAGTTATTGACCGCAATATTCTGTTATTGGTCAGTTCTTTACGAATACTGCCTCATCGTTGAGCGCCTTGGTGACATTTCAGATGGAACTTACAATTTTCCCCCGTCCCTAAATGTGTGTAAAATCTGAATCGCTCAATGACGCCGATCAGATTTGGCCTGCCACGGAAGACCGTTGGACGTAGTATACAGCCTTTAACTGAAGAGTTGATGCATATCACATGTGAATGACAAACTGAAGGTATTTGTTGTGCTTGCAAACGTAAGAGAAAAGAGTACTGAAACTGTTCATCAACTGGCTACTTATCAAACAGATGATGTCAATGATCATTGAAGGGAGTACTGTTATGAATAAAATCCATTATTAGTGACCGCACTAACAAACGTCAGCGACTTCTTTCTGAAGAAAAATTCAACAACATTGATCAATGACAACTCTTTAACAGTGAACACTTTTCTTTTTCCAGTGAACTCTTTTCAGTTCCACAACCACAGAATTCTATGCCGCTTTGTTTGTCAGTTGGTCAGTGTTGCTGGAAAACGGTTTTATAATAAACCGAAATACTGCACTTCATTCATGCGTGTTGTATACCTTCAAATTTTTTTTTTCATCTTCCCATTAATCAATAATAAATTGGAACTTCGATTGACAAGACAAATCCGGATGCTCTCTGTTCATTATTTAGGATGAAACCAAAGAAATCGATGCTCTTTATCTGGCGGTCTGAAATTCGGGCGAGATCATAATCAGCTCAATCGCACAATACAAAGTTCGTCGTCAAACATCGCAGGTTCCAATCCCGCTCGGCGCCCAACAGGAAAAACAAATCAAAACAAAACAAAACAAAAAAAAAAAAAAGGGGGTGGGGGGGGGGGGGGGGGGGAAGGGGGGTGGCATTCTCACTGCCTGTTCGAATGTTTCGTCCTTCTGGTGGTGTCAGTGTAGTGTCAGATTGGTTCCTTAACCCGGAGATGATTATCCTCCACCCCCGTCTCCCACATTATCCCTGGCTGCCCCGGACATTAAACCCGATGGCGGTGAACCACAGAGAGGGCGTAGTGCTATGTTGATAACACACAGTCACACACATTCCACACTCTCTCTCACATTTCAACACTGAACAAGTGTCGTGGTTCTTCATGCCGAGTGGGGGGAGCCACTTCACATGAACCACCTCCATTTTCTTTTAACTGCCAACCCTGTACGATGTGAGACATGTGGCTAACATTGGACAGAAGTCTTATCTTTACAAAGAAGTTTCTCTTGATATAAAATTTTCAAGTTTTTACAAGAGATCCGCGTGATTCATCTCAGCAGATCAAACGTAATCGAGGAATCAATGGGGAAAGCTTATTTTTTTCCTTGATACATGAATGTTGATTTGTCTCTCAACCATGTTACCTACCTACCTATCTATCTATCTATCTTACCGTCTCCGGTGTTTACTACAGTTTGTTTTACAAAGTGCGGAGTCCAGGACATCACGAGAGTATATATATGTATGTATGTATGTATGTATGTATATATATATATATTTTATATATATAAAATAAACTAATACATTCCAAGGATAAGTAACCGAGCACCATTCCAGCAACTTACAGAGCAACTTGGTGTTGCAATGATTGCAAGAAATATTCATTTATAAACAAAGCTTGCTCTTATGTCTTAGACTGAAGAAACAGGGGTGGGCACATACTGCTAGTTAGGCAGAATTATCTACCACTGCAGATATGAACGCTTATATATATATATATATATATATATATATATATATATATATCTACACACACACAATATATTATATATATATATATATATATATATATACGTCATTATACTGGTGACGAGTCTCTGCAATGCGTCACTGTCAATAAGCATCGATAAAGGCAATCGCCGAAATATTTGCAGTCCGGAAAAGTGTTGTTTTTTCTTGTGTATGATATATATATATATATATATATATATATATATATATATATAGAGAGAGAGAGAGAGAGAGAGAGAGAGAGAGAGAGAGAGATGGATGTTCATATGATCTTGCCTAGGATCTCTCTCTCTCTCTCTATATGTGTGTGTGTGTGTGTGTGTGTGTGTGTTGTGTGTGTGTGTGTGCGTGCGCGCGCGCGCGCGCGCGCGCGCGCGCGTGTGTGTTTCTATTTTCACTGGATGTACAACCCAGAGAAGGCCTAAGTCGGTCGGTCAGCTGCGCTGTAGACAACATGAACTATTGTCAAACCTAAATCTGACTTGCATCAAGGACCGTCTGCCCCTGTTCAAACAGTGTATCTGGACAAAAAGTCATTTTTTCTTCAGCTGCGTTGGGCAGTCGCTGATTGTCATTGCCAACACAGATTGAGTTTCGGCGCGTAG
>CM065740.1:34604844-34607344 GCA_033310375.1 Conus canariensis
CGCGCATGTGTGTGTGTGTGTGTGTGTGTGTGTGTGTGTGTGTGTGTGTGTGTGTGTACATACATATGTGTGTGTGAGCATATGCGCATGATTGTGTGTGTGTGAGTGCGTGCGTGCGTGTGCGCGTTTGTGTGTGTGTGTGTGTGTGTGTGTGTGTGTGTGTGTGTGTGTGTGTGTGTGTGAGTGCGTGCGTGCGTGCGTGCGTATGTGCGTGCGGTGTGTGTGTTGTGTGTGTGTGTGTGTGTGTGTATGCATATGTGTGTGCGTGTGTTTGCGTAGCGCGCGCGCGCGTGTGTGTGTGCGTGCGTGCGTGCGTGCGTTTGTGTGTGTGTGTGTGTGTGTGTGTGTGTGTGTGTGTGTGTGTGTGTGTGTGTGTGTGTGTTTTCGGTCAGCCACAAGATGGAGGTGGGTGTCGGGCAGTACATGATTAGATGTGCCGTGAAGAAGACAGTTTGATTCCAAAAGATTTAAGCACCCCCTTCTTTATTTTTTGTCTGTCTGTCTCCCTTTGTGTCTGTCTATCTGTCTGTCTGTCTCCCTTTGTGTCTGTCTGTCTGTCTGTCTGTCTCCCTTTGTGTCTGTCTGTCTGTCTATCTGTCTCTCCTCTTTATTTCTACCCACCCTTTGTCTTTGTCTGTGTCTGTCTGTTGTCTGTCTGTTTTTGCCTCTATCTCCATCTTTGTCTCGGTCTCTCTCAACTCCTCTCTCTCTCTCTCTCTCTCTCTCCCTCTCTCTCTCTCTCAATGGACGGACGAGGAAGATTGACAGCCCAAATCCAGTGAGCGACATCTCACGCCTCCAACAGACAGGAGTAAGCTACACCTGTATAGGTCCCTGGCTGGACGGCGGGGGAGGAGGTGGCAAGAAGGGTGGTGGTGGTGGTGGTGGTGGTGGGGGGGGGGGTTAGGAGGGATTAGTGCAAGAATGACCACTTGTCCACCCCTTACTTTTCCTCCCCAGTCCGTCCGCATTCTCTCTCTCTCTCTCTCTCTCCCTCTCTCTCTCTCTCTCTCTCTCTCTCCCCTCACACACACACACACACACGCACGCACACACACACACACCTCTGTCTGTCTGTCTGTCTGTCTGTCTGTCTGTCTCTCTCTCTCTCACACAACACCACACACACACACACACACCACACACACACACACACACACACACACACACACATTTACACACGATTTGATCTCTGGCACCAAATAACTCAATGAACAGGGGGAAGGGAGGAGAGATAATAATAACACATACCGTAACCTGACCCCCTTCCACAATTGCCAGACACTAGACTCCCCGACAGGCTTCGGTGGTCGAAGCTGCCATGGACACCTACCTCCAGCCATGACGTTCACACGCCCCCATGACGTCAGTCCTAAAACCTCTATGACGTCACGGACTCAAACACCGACTTGAAACTCAATACATGACGCAACAAGAGGGAAAGAGAGTAATCTTCAGAGTCTAAACGGAAATCCCCGCCCCTTCTCCGCCTCACCAACCCCTTTTCCTCCCTCTCTCTCTCTCCTCTCTCCTCTCTCTCTCTCTCCTCTCTCTCGCTGACCAAATCTTCACCGCAGACGTTCAGATTGTCCGAGCGAACATGTCCCCACGTTTTATGATCAGCTCAGTTTAAGAATGGGCGAGGGGGAGGATTGGTGGGTTGGGGTTGAGTCGGGTTTTTCTGGAGATGTTGTAGTCGCGAGTTGTTTGTAAACTTGGGGTCAGCCATTAACAGCAGAAGGTTTGGGAACAGATCGAGAGGGAGTGGAGTGACGTAAGAGAAAGAAGGCGGGGGGTGGAGGAGGCGGGTAGGGATGGGTAGGATTCTACCCGACACCTATCAAACGGTGGTGAGTGGTGTGGTATTACAGCCGGCCGGAGATCCATGCGTCGACCTTCCTTTCAATCAGATGGCTGTGAATTTTAATTCCCCGGAAATATAAAAATTTATCTGTCTGATTGTCTGTCGCACGAGCACACGCGTGATTGTTTCAGTTCACGCGCGCGTGCGCGCGTGTTTGAAGTGTGTGTGTGTGTGTGTGTGTGTGTGTGTGTGTGTGTGTGTGTGTGTGTGTGCGTGCGCGAGCGCTTTTAAACCAGGGGAGTGATAGACAAGATCAGCATTTGAAGCTTTGTTTACAGATAACCTGGACCCTCCACCCCCTTTCCCCCTTTTCTTTTTGTGTTCTCCCCCCCCCCCCCCAGCGACCCCCATCCCCCTTTTTTCCCACCTCTCTCTCACCCTCACCTCTCTCTGTCTCTCTGTCTCTGCACGCCCCTACCCTCATCTCTCGACTCCCCTCCCCTTCCCTCCCCCGCCCCCACCCATCCCTTTCCTCTCTTCCCGCTTTACCCCCCCCCCCCTCCTTCGGTCTCTCTCTCTCTCTCTCTCTCTCTCTCTCTCTCTCTCTCTCTCTCTCTCTCTCTCTCTCATTTCGCTTGCAATGCAAGTGCAACAGATTTCGTCGCTCATGTGTTCCGCCTGATTGGGGTTAATGCA
>CM065740.1:34612344-34614844 GCA_033310375.1 Conus canariensis
TCAAGCGCATGAAACACGTGCATCAAAGCAAATAATCATTATGTTCTTTCTTGTTACTTTTCCTTTCATTTCCTTTCTATTCACTCTCATTCCCCGCTCCTCTCCTCTCTAAACCCTCCCTCCCCTCCCCCCTATCCACCCTCTTCCTCCTCCACCACCCCCCCCCCTTCCCCCACTCTCCCGTTATTTGCATGCACTTGTTGCGTCCCCTGATGGGACGCCGTGTGAGTCCCACATTCAGACAGCCACCGACCTCGCCCTCATCCTCTTGGCAGTGCCCCCTTCCTCCCCTTCCCCCTTCCGTCCGCCTGTACACCCCCTCCTCCTCCCCTACCCTTCCACACCCCGGACCTCCCCCCCCCCCCAACCTCTACCATCCCCCACTCCTCCCCGCTAACAACGATGGGCCTTGATCTGTGTAATTAATCCTATTAATGCTCGTCTCCCCTGCTGTTGTGCTGCAGGTTTGCGGTTGCTGATGTTGGTGCCAGCTGCTTGTCTGTGAGAAACGGGAGAGGAGGGATGGGTGGGGTGGGGGGAAGGGTGAGTGGATGAGAGAGGGAAAGGGATGGGCGCACGCACGTGTGGTGTGTGTGGTGTGTATAGTGAGAGACGGAGGGGATGGGTGTCGGGAGACGGTGGGGATGGGGGTGGGGGTGGGGGTCTGGGTGGATGGTCGGAAGGGAATGGGGTGGATGGGAATCAGAGCGTGTGTGGTGTGTGTGTGTGTGTGTGTGTGTGTGTGTGTGTGTGTGTGTGTGTGTGTGTGTGTGTGTGAGAAGGGAAGGGAGCAAAGCGGGTGGATGCTGATCATTGTCAGGACAGTCCTGCACTTCTCCTGCCTACTGCACCGGAACTGTCGAGTGGTCGCTGTGTGGTTTTGCACGTGTGTGTGTTTATGCGTGCGAGTAGGCCTACTTCGGTGCTCACGCTGTCACTTGCGGCGTGGTTTGTACGGGTAGACGCGCGCACGTGCTGAGCATGGTGGTGCACGAGAGAGAGAGAGAGAGAGAGAGAGAGAGAGAGAGAGAGAGAGAGAGAGAGAGAGAGGAGTGAGTGAGTGAGAGGAACGCCTGTGTAATTTAGAGAGAGAGAGAGAGAGAGAGAGAGCAGACAGACAGACAGACAGACGAGAGAGAGAGAGGAGAGAGAGAGAGAGAGAGAGAGAGAGAGAGAGAGAGAGAGATGAAGGCCTGTGTGATTTTCTCTACTTTTGAAAATAATTTTTGTAACAACGTACGTCGTTTTTTTTGTTTTTTGTTTTTTTATTTATTTATTTATTTTTTAACCAATTAGTTCCTAACAAATTGTTTTCTCTACTTCACCTTTACTTTACTTTAGACTGACCTGTTTTGTTGCGACACTTGTGAATCAGCTTACCAACCTTACAGCGCAAAATTCGCAGGACTGGTTCTTGTGTGCACTTGTGCCAAATTGCTTGGTTGTTTGTGCGCATGTGTGCCCGTGGCGCTTTAAGCTTGCATTTTGGGGGTATTGTGCTATAGAAAAGTCATTTTGTTATCATCATCTTCATTACCTACATCATTATCATTATTGTTGTTATTATTATCATTATCATCATTATTATTATTGTCATTATTATTATTATTATTGTTGTTTTTGTTGTTGTTTTACACACGTAGGCCTACGGAATAGGGAATAGAGTGCAGACTGAGCGACACATGATTTAAAAAAAAAGAGGGGGGGGGAGGGGGGGGGGAGTGTAGTGCTAGGTTTCCAGATATCTAATTTTGACTTACATTGAAAATGAAGAGGGAATACAACAAATTATTTTAACTCACCTCCATTCTCAATGGATGTAAGTCGCTGAGTATACGTACCAACCGCGAGAAATCTTAGTGAACTAAGCAAATCACGTACCATTATATCCAACGTTAAATTCAAGTCATTCTGTTTTCCCAGACCAGAGATGGACAACCAAAGATGAAGTATTAATGAAACAAAATAGTTTCCGTTTTGGCTTCTCAGGCGTGATGATTGGTGTGTCTAAATGGGTGGAGGTCAGACACATGTTTATAACGTGTTCTGTATGTGTGTCTGCCTGTGTTTCTGTGAAATGTTGAAATAATGATATACAGAAACTTGAAAATAAAGTTAAAGTGTCGTCAAAAAAAAAAAAAAAAAAAAAGAAAAAAGAAGAAAAAAAGCGACTTACTTTTGTTGTACACATTTTACCTTGACAGTGTAACGAAGCGAAGCGATGTCGGGATTCGAAGGGGGCCGTGGGTGGGATAGGGGGTAGGGGGGAGGGAGGGGGGTGGGTGGGGGGGGGGGGGGCAATAGGGGAGGGGAAGAAAATAAGGAGAGGGGAGCATGGGCAGGAAATGGGATGAGTGGGGGGAACAGCTGGTCTATCCTAATTATGTACCGCCATTAACCCCCCCCCCCCCCTTTTTCTCTCTCTCTGCTCCATCAATAGTGACGACTGGTGAACACAATGAACACAGTGCTCACACTCCTTCAAACGTGTCTTGCATGA
>CM065740.1:34619844-34639844 GCA_033310375.1 Conus canariensis
TTATTGTAGTAAAAATGTCTGCAATTCGGATGAAGAATCTGTCTTTATGAATTTGCGCGAGTTGTTGATGATTTGTCGGCGCGTGAATTTAAGTAACAACCAATGAAGCATCGGTACTGATTCAGATGACGGTATCGCTTTACAGTAGTGTGTGCCCGCTGGATAAGTTTTTCAGTCATCTACTTACACGTTCCACCAACATCACCTGATTTACCACACGACCAACATCACCTGATTTACCACACGACCAGCATCACCTGATTTACCACACGACCAACATCACCTGATTTACCACACGATTACATCACCTGATTTACCACACGACCAACATCACCTGATTTACCACACGATTACATCACCTGATTTACCAAACGACCAACATCACCTGATTTACTACACGACCAACATCACCTGATTTACCACACGACCAATATCACTGGACTTACCACACGACCAACATCACCTGATTTACCACACTACCACATCACCGGATCTACCACACGACCAACATCACCCGATTTACCACACGACCAACATCACCCGATTTACCACACGACCAACATCACCGGATTTACTACACGACCAACATCACCTGATTTACCACACGACCAACATCACCTGATTTACTAGACGACCAACATCACCTGATTTACCACACGATTACATCACCTGATTTACTACACGACCAACATCACCTGATTTACCACACGACCAGACACGACCAACATCACCTGATTTACCACACGACCAACATCACCTGATTTACCACACGACCACATCACCTGATTTACCACACGACCAGCATCACCTGATCTACCACACGACCAACATCACCGGATTTACCACACGACCAACATCACTGGATTTACCACACGACCAACATCACCTGATTTACAACACGACCAACATCACCTGATTTACCACACGACCAACATCACCTGATTTACCACATAACTTCACTCCCCTCATTTTGGGCATTCGCACGTTTTCCGGCTTAACTCGTATATCTGTTTTCTTTTGGTAATCGCTCGGTGTATTTTTTTTAACTAATGAATGCTTTGTGTGATCATTGTTTGTTTGTTTTCGTTCTCTACCTGAAAATGAATGGCAACTTTGGTCTCAGCAGACCATGGAGTTGCGCCATGGTCAATTCGCTTTCGAGCTGCATGGCCTGCTGCGACTGTCCAAACCAATTCTGCAGCAGCAGACCTCGCTGTGACTGCGGCAGGCCCCCCCCCCCCCCCCCCCCCCCCCCCCCCCCCCCCGTCTATTCTCCTCTTCATTCCTGCCACTGACGGTTCTCTTCTGGTCGCTTGTCTCATTCCCCAGCCCGACGGATTGACGTCGCTGGTCTTCATTTCTTGTTCGCAGACAATATCAAAGCGCAGGAAGAGACTTCCAACCTGTCTGGTACCAGAAGCAAGCTGTCCATACAGCACACCCTTGGGAATTCAGCCCTGATTCATTCTGGTGACATGGCTTAGCCACTGAAGGCGACGCTGGTTGAGCAAGACGAACAGGCTCGGTATCCTCGCTCGTTTTGGAACGTCCGTGTTTGGGACATGGTCTTTCCATTCGATGCCTAATTTATTTCTGAGATTTCAGAGATGGAACGTGTTGAACCAATGTTCACATGTAGAATATATCGGCCATCACTTGCTGCTGTATAGGAGTGCGCTGAACGCGCAAGCCGAGTACAGTTTTATTATGGTGTTGTGAAGTCAGCATGGCCTTTCTCCCACGCTCTCATGTCAAGTCATGACATTGCTGTTGTCACTTTACCAATTCGCTTGTCCACTGCGGGTTTGAGAGTGTTGCTCGAGGCAATATAAAAGAACTCTTCCACCACTTTAAGAATATGGCTACCAGTGCAAATCCTTAGAATAGTGCTAAAGTCCTGACGTATGATTTCCATCTTCTTGGTGCTGATAGATAGACCAGACCGACATCACTATATGCAGGTGCGAAACGGCCAATCAGACTCTTGAGAATCTTCTCTATGTGTGATCCCAGCAAAGCATGATTTGAAAACAATATCTGTGTCAGCCAAACTTTTGTGTTTTTATGCAAACCGGCAATGTTGAAAACTCGCTTCGAGAATCGAGGAAATCATTATCATCTGCAGAGGTGCAGAGGGCGTGGACAAGAGCTGTGAACAAAAAACGTTGAAAAAAAGAAGAAAAAGAATAGGCGCTTGAACACCGCCTTGTTCCACCCTGCTGCTGTGTGGAAGAGTCTGACGTTGAGCCGTGGTACTTGACGGGTTGTGTCCTCCTCATGGCAACAAGACCTGATCGGCGAGAGAGGCTTTAGAGGGCAGCCATCTTCTGGAGAGGCATGAAAAAGTCCCCTCCTGCAGGCCAAGTCAAAAGCCTTCGTCAGGTCGATGAAGGATCCCTGTGGCGGCCGCCCCTGCTCTCTGCACTTTGTCTGCAGCTGGCGTAGGGAGATCATGTCTATGGTCCGGCTCTGAACCCGCATCGAGACTAAAGATAGATGCGGCCAGACAGAGAACCATGCGAAGAATACCTTTCCAATGATACCTAAGAGGGAAATGCCTTGTTTACTGTTGCAGTCGCTGCGACCACTTTTATTTTTTTAAAAAAAAAAAATTAAGAGAGATAATATGTTTACCGCGCTTTTTCTCTGTTAAAAAAAAAGCCATATTGTTGAGACTGATGAAAGGTCTGGTTAAAAAAATTCTTGTTATCTTTATCTTCAGACGAAAGCCTCCCCAGCATTACTTAGGAGAAAGATGCCTTTTTCATTGTTCCGTTCGCTGTAACTACCCTTATTTTATAGATGGTGATGATGAATTTACCACGTTTGTTAAAGCATCCTACATGCTTATCAGTTATCATCTTATACACAATATGCCACAAATTTCAACATAATGTGCATCATATTTCAATGTACTTCTGTACTTTAAAAAATCATATTGTTTAAATTGATAGAAAGTCTCATTAAAATGTCTTCATTTTCATACCCTAATACTGACATTGTATCATCTAAACCTTTTCTGGCTCCATGGTGTACTGCTTGTGTGTTCCAAAATAATCCATGTTAGGAATGGATCTTTCAGTTAGAATTTTATCTCCAATATTCGTATAATCAGTGTAATAACAGATATAAACAGTGTTTGTTTGCCCAATCAAACAGATATAAACAGTCTTTGTTTGCCCAATCAAACAGATATAAACAGTCTTTGTTTGCCCAATCAAACAGATGTAAACAGTCTTTGTTTGCCCAATCAAACAGATGTAAACAGTCTTTGTTTGCCCAATCAAACAGATATAAACAGTCTTTGTTTGCCCAATCAAACAGATGTAAACAGTCTTTGTTTGCCCAATCAAACAGATATAAACAGTCTTTGTTTGCCCAATCAAACAGATATAAACAGTCTTTGTTTGCCCAATTAAACAGATATAAACAGCCTTTGTTTGCCCAGTAAAGTTAATCCGTTTTATCATCCGTCCTCACTAGCGTGCATATTTTCTACATAACAATGAAACGAATGAGGCGATGCATCCTTTCCCTGCCTGAATCCCCTGCTATCATAAACCACCATGCAGACTGTTCTTTTACTATCATTGTTGATTCTATGTTGTTTTGAAATGGATCTGTCTACTGATAGATTAATGTCGCTGAAAACAAATTCCCATAATTAGCCGAACATAAATGATCAAACAAGGGAATCAAACTACCTTTTTTTGTCAAAATCCTTACAGAGTAATAACGTGGGCTGTGTTTGTGCTAAATATGATTTATGAAAACATGAATTAATCTCATATTACCTATGTAGGCTAGTTATTAGCCATTCAGTCTGACCAGTCATCACTCAACAAGGAGCTGAAGATATCTCACATTGGAGAAAAATCCCATCAAAATTTACAACGGATGCACAGATGCAGATAGACATGTAGAGGCGTTAGAAGTAGGTTGATTACACAAACTTACTTTTTTTTATCATATCAGTTTGACACGAAGTGGAAATGATTGCAAATAGCTGCCTTCAGTTTGTTCATTTTCAGATTAAAAATGTACCTGATCCAGATGTCTAAGTACAACTCATACAGTTTGCATGATGGTTAGTTGTTGGATGACGAATCAGACACAAAACCGAAACGGGAAATTTTGTACGAGTCTCTTGCAAGCTTTTACCCCCTCCATTTAATTATGTTTTGCGAATAATCTTATAATTCAAAACTGACAGAAATCTGGTCTCATCGTTTATTTTTCGTTTTGCTTGTTTGTTTGTTTTGTTTTGTTTGATTTTGTTCCCTACCAAGAATGCCTGTTCTCATCCCAGTGACTCACGCCACAAAAGACTTTCTTTAAAGATCTCGTTGAAAGAGGCTGGAAGGCCTATATACTCCCGGCGTTCTGGCTCTGAGATCATTTCTTCACTGACCCGAGTGTGGTGAAGGTTGTGACGCTGTTTCTGTTATTCACGTGTTTGTAAATGTAAAGGTATGTTGATGGTTTTTGCCTTTGGTTTGGCTATTTTTTACCTAGAGTGAGGGCAGATAGAGTACTATCTTCGTGAGACAACACTAGTAAATGGAAGTTAAAAGTTCTATGCTCTTACATTTTTATTGTACAAACTCCATTTTTTTCATTAACTGGAAACGTGATGTACCAAATTTCCACCGTCAATTATTCAAGTAACTCTCCAACAAAGCAGGGGCTGACGTTTAATGAGAATGAAATCAAAAACAGTTACTCAGTATTATCACAGATTGTATTGTTAGTAATCAACAAATCGATGCCAGAAAACATAGATTACAGACGTTGCTGTCTTTTATTGTGATTAGTGGATGAAGTTTAACGCGCGCCCTGCAGGTTCCTTGTGTTCGAACACTAGACAAACTGACTTGTGAACGTCGCCCTTGTTGGCTGGCGAGAAGGATAGGGTTAAGTCACAGAGACGAAACCGCACGGCGGCCTGTGCAAATGATTAAGATACAGTCAGTGAAGGTAGTTTGATTATTGCTCTGTGTGTCTGGGTTGCTACTTGTTACAAACGCGTGTTTTACTGTTTGTTCGATTGTTTCATTATTTGAGCGACTGAAGGGTTGCGTGGTTACTTAGCTGAGTAATTAGGCAGTTAATTACTTGAATGCTGGTCGATTGTTTGTGCGTTCATGTGGCTGTTTTGTGCGCGAGTAGCCACTGGTCAGTCTGCTTATTCGGTTGCTGCATCTGTTAGTCTGTGGGTATTCACTTGTTCAACATACCCACACCCGTGGGTCCATTGCAGGGCTGAAAAGCAACAGCCATTGTTGGGCCGGGGTGTAGGCCTTACGGGTGAAACGCGAGGAGCTATAGCGTGTAACACACACTGTCCTGAGGTGTGTGTGTGTGTGCTGAGAAAGAAAAATAGCTTTAGTTGGCTGATTCATGTGCAAGATGTGTCCTTTCTGAGTTTGATCATCTGTATGGACACTACGCAGATGATTTTTTCCATACAATTGTGTAACTGCTATACGGCCCAAGTGATGCCTCGCTGTTGAAAATTAGATGTTAATTAATTTCATTTTATTGTCCATTGCTCCTGCCACTCGCAACGGGGAGTTCCATTTTTGTGTATGTGTGCTTATATGTATGTTCATTTATAATACAGTTCTTCGCTATAAAATTATATAAACTTATGATCAATGCTTTTGACTGTATGTAACTCCTGCCGTTCGCAACGGGGAGTCTCAATGTTAATGTTATGATAATGAAATAATTATGTTGTTGATCCTGCCGTTCGCAACGGGGATCCCCTTTCTTAATGTTATGACAATTAAATTATTATGTTGTCGATCCTGCCGTTCGCAACGGGGATCCCCTTTGGTTAATGTTATGACTTTGATATGATTATGTTATTGATTGCAAAGATATGTTTTACCTCATACCGTTCGCAACGGGGAGGCCTTTTGTGCTTTTTTGTTATAAGTCCTGCATCTTAATTTTGGATATGTCTATGTGCTGCAGGGACAATATTAAGATTTTTTGTAAGCTAAAACCTATTGTTTTAATATATATATATATATATAATATATATATATATATATATATATATATATCACCATTCAATTATGAATGTTTGATACTTGTCTTAATTTGAATGATTATGTTTTTCTGTATATGTTTTTATATGACACCTCGTGTTTATGATTATTATTGTTTATGTCTTAATAGACTGGTGGCTGGTGTGGTTGGTTCGATCCAACCATGATTTGAAATACAAGAGAGAGGCAACCAATCAGCTGGTGTTGGTGTGGAAGATGATGTGCCCAACTTCTCTCTTCCCCATCTCCTACTCCCCTCTTCCCTCCTTACCTTTCCACACACCACCTTACACTTGCATCATTGGATTAAA
The DNA here is from genome assembly GCA_033310375.1 of Conus canariensis. NCBI lineage: Eukaryota > Metazoa > Mollusca > Gastropoda > Neogastropoda > Conidae > Conus > Conus canariensis. The sequence goes on from CM065740.1 coordinate 34,626,212, forward strand.
TGTAGCGGGCATGGTGGTCAGTGTATGCGAACACGCTGTCCCGGGCTCGGACTGGCTGCCCACGGAAGATGATGTCAGAGGTCAATCTCCATTCTGTTTGGAAGACCTTAGATGGTGCTCGTGAACACGATCTCACAGTTTTGGGTAAATTACTTACATAAAACAACAAAATGTCTGCATAAATTACTTACATAAAACAACAAAATGTCTGCATAAATTACATAAAACAACAAAATGTCTGCATAAATTGCTTACATAAAACAACAAAATATCTGATAAATTATAATAAAACAACAAAATGTCTGGATAAATTATATAAAACAACAAAATGTCTGGATAAATTATATAAAACAACAAAATATCTGGATAAATTACATAAAACAACCAAATGTCTAACAGTGGTCAGCCTCCACTCTCATGCATGCAAGAAAGCCTGGTGTTCCCCCATGTTGGATTCGAGCTCCGAGGGTCCACACAGCAAATGCACACAGGAGGAAGGAACGTGACAGTGCAGGCAGAATCCTGATCTCACCCCTTCCAACCCGCAACAGCAACACCCCCAACGCCGGCCAACAACGTCACCGAGGACACCAGCCACAGCACATCCCCCCCCCCCTCCCCCCACCCGACCCCGCATCCACTTCAAGACAACCCGACCTTTAAGGACCCCCGCCAAACACACCGTGCGACCGTGTTCCCGCAAAACACCCCACCCCACTCATTAGCCCCAGGGCCCCGGTAGATAGATATCCTCCGGTCCGACGGGTAGATAGATTTCCGACCCCCTACCGGGTAGCGACCCCCCCCCCCCCCCACACCCTCACTCACTTCCACACACACACCCCCCCCACCCCCACCTCCCACCCGCTTCCTGCTGGGTGAGAGAGATCCCTTCCACCCCGCGGTTTGCGGGTAGTGGCCTGTAGTAAGACGGCAGTCGGGGCTGTCAGGGGAAGTCAGGTTGGCGGCTTCAAACTTCATACTTAACGACACCCGGCGCTCTCTGTCCGCCACTTAAACCGTCAGGGACTTGGGTTTCCGCTAGTCACACCAGACAAGCGACAGGGGAGGGGAAAAAAACCAACAAAACAACAAGAAAGAAATGACGGCCTGTCTCTTTATGGCAGGGGGAGAGGGCGGTGGAGGTGGGGGGTGGGAGTGGAGTGGGGTGGGGGTGAGTGGGTATGGTTGGGGTGGAGTTAATAGAGCGGCTGGTAGAGGTCGTGGAAGGAGAGAGGGGGTAGGGGTGGGATGGGGGATAGAGAAAACTTGGATTATTGTCTTCAAATAAAAAAAAAAAAAAGCAAAAATCGATTTGAAAAAAAAAAAGAGCGGAGCTATGACGGAATGAGGGGACGGGTGGAGGGGGGAGGGGAAACTAGAAAGGGGAGAGTAAAATTGAGAATTTTGGGGTTGAGGTAGACTGGAGTTGGGGGGGGGGGGGGGGGGGGGGGGGGGGGGGGGGGGGGGGGGAGGGCGGTTGGATGGGTTGGTTGTACCAGCCGTGCTGTGTCGCGGAGCAGAGCGAATTGTTGATTTGTTTCCGCCACCACCACCAGCATCACCACCACCACCAATAAACTTCACGGTGAGGTGTGTCCTGATCAAAGCAGGTCGACACGACCTGAAGATTCATGACAAAGACCTGGTTATCCTGCGCCCAGCGGAAGCAACTTTGGAGCAAGTTTTTTTTTTTTTTTTTTAACTTTGTTTTGTCAAATCTTAAATAAATGTTAGCGAACCGCCCAGAGAACGTGGACAAACGAGTCACAAGACGAAACACAACGCGTTTCGACCTCTTAGGTCTTCATCGGGTGAGACATAAACGAATAAAACAACGAAAATTCACTTAGCTTTGATCGCTTCAGATCACTTCACAGGGTTCAGCGCAAGGAAGAAGGCGTTTTGTCAGTGTGGGTTGTTTGTGTGTCAAGAACACTGTTGACAAAACTGTTTCTGTGAGGAGACATAGCTGAAATGTTTCGTGTTAGAAGAATTCCTGAGCTACCACGTTCACTTTCTTTTCAGGTCGGTGTTTTGTGAAGGCGCACAGACATAGGGGTAACAGCTTCAACCCTCAGACTTCTTGGTTTTTTGTTGTTGTTGTTGTTGTTGTTTTTTTGCGTACGCAGGCTGATATTCCTGTGGACACTCCCTGTATAGACAGGCAAGAATTAATCTCCCATCTACGGAACAAAGGGAGTGGAGTTTTGTGTGTCTGACCGTTTTGTTTTTATCCTGCAATTAAGGCAGCCATACTCCATCTTCGGGGAAGGTGCATGCTATGTGTAACGTGTCATCCATACCAACGGCCAAACTGGCTTTCTCTTCCGAAAGTTGGTGATGGGATTTTACGTGTGTGCAAGATGTTATGCGTGCGTTCACACACGGAACCTTGGTTTCTAGTCTCATTCGAAGGACTGTATGGGAAATGGAGTCAGAACCAATGTTAACTCTGAGGGAAAAATCCCCCGGTACCGAATCGGCCCGGCAGAGATTCGAACCCGCAACCCCAAGATTACGAGTCCGGCGCTCTACCACTGGGCTATTCTGGCCCCCGGACTTGTTGTCAATGTCTGTCAGCGGAGGAGCCTGCGAGTATACCGATCCCATGGGAAGGCAGGGGAATAAGGGAAGGGAAGGAGAGGGGAGGTATGTGTGTGTATGTGTGTGTGTGTGTGTGTGTGTGTGTGTGTGTGTGTGTGTGTGTGTGTGTGCGCGCGCGCGCGCGTGTGTATGCTCTTTCTTTACTAACTGTATCCCGTCTTCTGGAAGTTTCAGTGCTGAATAATAGTCTGTTTTCTGTCATTCTTTAAATCTGCCCTAGCCCCTCCCCCCCCCCCCCCCCTCCCACCTCCTCTTTGAAGTCATCTAGTGTTTTCTTCCTTTTTTCTTTATCCCAATCTTTCGTATTTGTTCTCAAACGCGTTTGAGAAATTTTTCCTGTGGTCATAATTCAGAGCACGCCAGCTCCCTCCCCCCCCCCCCCTCCCATTTACTTTGGCAAGTCAAGAAACAGTGAGACTGAGCTTATGGCCTAGAGTGGGCACCAGCTATCCCTAGAGTGGACACAAACTATCCCTAGAGTGGGCACCAGCTATCCTAGAGTGGGCACCAGCTATCCCTAGAGTGGGCACCAGCTATCCCTAGAGTGGGCACAAGTTATTCCTAGAGTGGGCACCGGCTATCCCTAGAGTGGGCACAAGCTATCCCTAGAGTGGGCACCAGCTATCCCTAGAGTGGGCACGAGCTATTCCTAGAGTGGACACCGGCTATCCCTAGAGTGGGCACAAGCTATCCCTAGAGTGAGCACCAGCTATCCCTAGAGTGGACACAGATTATCCCTAGAGTGGGCACAAGCTATCCCTAGAGTGGGCACAAGCTATCCCTAGAGTGTGTACCGGATATCCCTAGAGTGGGCACAAGCTATCCCTAGAGTGGGCACAAGCTATCCCTAGAGTGGACACAAACTATCCCTGGAGTGGACACAAGCTATCCCTAGAGTGGGCACAAGCTATCCCTAGAGTGGGCAACAGCTATCCCTAGAGTGGGCACCGGCTATCCCTAGAGTGGGCACAAGCTATCTCTAGAGTGGGCACAAGCTATCCTTCGAGTGGACACAAACTATCCCTAGAGTGGGCACAAGCTATCCCTAGAGTGGGCACAAGCTATCCCTAGAGTGGGCACCGGCTATCCTTAGAGTGGGCACCAGCTATCCCTAGAGTGGGCACCAGCTATCCTTAGAGTGGACACAAACTATCCCTAGAGTGGGCACCAGCTATCCCTAGACTGGGCACGAGCTATCCCTAGAGTGGGCACCAGCTATCCCTAGAGTGGGCACCAGCTATCCCTAGACTGGGCACCGGCTATCTCTAGAGTGGGCACAAGCTCTCCGCTGTGCATGCAGTGTCTGTTAGGTTAGGTGGCCTCTGTGTGTATGTTTGTTTTCATGGTTTTCATCTGTTTGTTTAACTTCAAAGAAAAAAGAACGAGAGGAAAAGGTGATGGAAAATTAAAGTAAAAGGCTGGCATTTTCAGCACAGGTCTGCCTTAAAATCAATTTATCTATCTATCTGTCTATCTATCTATTTATCTATCTAGCTAGCTAGCTAGCTAGCTAGCCATCTATCTATATGTCTATGAATATACTCAAAAACAGTCAAGCAACACAATTGAAAATCTTCATAGAATTGTAATGAAAAAGCATCAACGAATTTCACATTTTCCTCTTTTTTGTGTGCGTTCTTTTTGCCATACGTAAGAAATTCAAGTGCCTCGTAAGCTATAGTTTTGGACCATAAAAAGCCAACAAGAAAGGGCTTAAATGGTCATAACGAAAAAGGTTATTATCAAAAGTGTTAATTTGAAGACGAACACACAACTTTACACATTTTCATTCTTTGGTGACTTGTGTGGCCTCCGTTGGCCTGAATACAATCCTGAATTTGCCTCAGCATGGAAGCAATCAGCCACTGGAGCTGATACTGTGACATCACTCTCTGAACGCGTTCTCAAAGGCCGCCAGGGTCTGGGGACTCTGGGCAAAGCTCGTCGCTGTATGTCCAGTACCTGGTCTACCGTGATTAAGATCCGGCCCAGACTGCGCTCCTGACGACAGCTGCTGTGTGAATAGGGGGCTTACCATCTAGAGACATGAATCCTATCTCTTGCTGCCTAGCGAAAGAGATGGCGTGACGTGTGATGACTTCGTTCATGTACCAGTGGGCGCTCAGAGTGCCCAATGGAAAACCCCGACGTCAGTACGACCAGCAGCCCGGCTCCCGATCTACATCATTCAGCTGTCATCACCAGATCGGTCCTGTTCAGCTACAGTACAGTCTGCTGGTCTGTCCTCTGCGTTGTCTCTACACTTGCTGACACAGTCATCGTTGACGTCCAGTACAGACCTGCTCTCATCAGTGAAGAGCGAGCGACACCACTTCGGATGCAGGCATTAGTAGCGATGCTGTTTAGCCCCAAGTCAGCGGTTCTTTTTGCTTCGAGTTCTTTTTGTGATGAGTGTAGGCCCTTTGTGGCTGGGCGGGGCTAATCATGAGACTAGATGAATTCAGCCGACTCTTTGGATGTATAGATATGTTAGGGGCATGGGTTTTATGGATTCCTCCTTTAGTTATTGTTCACTCTTGCCACTCACTTTGCGGGGGTGATAAACACGTTCTCACCGTCCAACATCCATCTGCACCCTCCACATTTCCTTCCCTACTCCACACTCGTCCCCCCCCCCCCCCCCAACACAGAGACAGGGGAGACAATCGTAACAATTGTGTAGACCAATCAGCGGGCGTGACTGTTTATGGCGCGTGTCAAAACAAACTATGACAGTATTAGTTAGGACAGTTTTCTGTTTCATTGCAGACAACGGTTGTCTCGTTTGTATTCCAGATGAAGCAGATTGCTGAAATGACGCTGACAAAAAGGCTGAATCAGAGACTATGTAATGTACACGTGTTTTCTGTACTTGTCAGGATAACAATTCTTTGAAATCTGTAAACTGTTTGGCGATTTGAGCCATGGAATAAAACGCTTTACACCTGTTTAGACACCATACGTAGCAATTCTCTACCCTCTTTGTCAACAACTCGCCCTCTATCTCCCCCACCTCCCTTTCCCCGCCTCTCCCCAACACCCTCTTCCCCCTAAACCCCTGTTCTCTTCCCATACCCTTATCCCCCTCTCCCCCATTCCCCCTCTCTCTCTCCCTTTCCCCGCAGAACCCGCCAGGCACGTGCAACTCGACACCAGGGGGCGGCCCCAGTCGCACGACAGCATGCTGGGAAGGCAGCGCCATCTTGTCTTGCGGCAGGGGCGCCGGTTTGACAGCTGGCTTCTTGCCTTTCCGCCTTCCACCCGGGGTAGGTGGGCCCTCAACCTGGGGTAGGTGCGTACATAATCATTACCTTGCGCCTCGCCGCGCCCCAGGTTGTAAGAGCCCCGAGTGGAAGCCGAGAAGGTTTCCGACTGACTGACTGACTGGGATTCGTCTGTGGAGAGGGTGAGATGGAGGAGGGGGCGGAGTGAGAAAGGCGGATAGGGGGGGGGGGGGATAGGGGTGGAGGAGGCGATTGAGTTAAGGGTGGGAGGAGTTGTGGATGCAGGTGGAGTGGATTGTGAGGGTCAGTGTGTGTGTGTGTGTGTGTGTGTGTGTGGAGAGAGAGAAACTCGGACTCGGATCCATGTTTGATGCGCGCTCGTGCATGCGTGGTGCGTGCCTGTGTTGTGTGTGCCTGCGTGCGTGCGTGCGTGCGTGTGTGTGTGTGTGTGTGTGTGTGTGTGTGTGTGTGTGGTGTGTGTGTGTGTGTGGATGGATTAACGTCTGTGAATTGGCTGTACTATCCACACGTTTCTGTCTCAGCTGAATCAAATACCTCCCACCACTAATATTCGCCCTCAAACTCCTGCCCCGTCCTCCAGTTTCTGAAGAGACTCGGGGGGGAGGGGGGGGGGGGTGGGGGGGTGGGGGGGGGAGGGGGTAATCATTGATTCTTGTAAAATAGGGATTAACGTCCTGTTAGCTGAGGACTGTCAAGGACTTGTCGGTCACGTGCCATAATCCAGACAGGTGTTGTAACATGTATTCTAACGGAATGATGAGATCAAGGTTCTGTCAATCAGACACTGTTCAGGACATAACAGATTTCAAAGCGGAGTCTGCGTAGCAGTCCATTGAATGTACAGTTGCTTAATGGTAAGAAGGTGGTGGAGTAGAGGGTGGTGAAGTAGAGGGTGGTGGAGTAGAGGGTTGTGGAGTAGAGTGTGGTGATGTAGAGTGTGGAGAAGTAGAGGGTGATGAAGTAGAGGGTGGTGAAGTAGAGGGTGGTGAAGTAGAGAGTGGTGGTGTAGAGGGTGGTGAAGTAGAGGGTGGTGGTGTAGAGGGTGGTGAAGTAGAGGGTGGTAGTGTAGAGCGTGGTGAAGTAGAGGGTGGTGGTATAGAGGGTGGTGAAGCAGAGGGTGGTGAGTAGAGGGTATGGAGTGGAGGGTGGTGGTGTAGAGGGTGGTGAAGTAGGAGGTGGTGAAGTAGAGGGTGGTGAAGTAAAAGGTGGTAGAGTAAAGGGTGATGGCGTAGGGGTGGTGGAGTAGAGGGTGGTGGAGTAGAGGGTGGTGGAGTAGTGGGTGGTGGAGTACAGGGTGATGGCGTAGGGGGTGGTGGAGTACAGGGTGGTGAAGTAGAGGTGGTGAAGTAGAAGGTGGTGGAATAGAGGTGGTGAAGTAGAAGGTGGTGGAGTAGAGGGTGGTGGCGTAGGGGGTGGTGAAGTAGAGGTGGTGAAGTAGAAGGTGGTGGAGTAGAGGGTGGTAGAGTAGAGGGTGGTGGAGTAGAGGGTGGTGAAGTAGAGGGTGGTGATGTATAGGGTGGTGAGGTAGAGGGTGGTGAAGTAGAGGGTGATGAAGTAGAGGATGGTGATGTAGAGGGTTTTGGAGTAGATGGTGGTGATGGAGTAGAGGGTGGTGGAGTAGAGGGTGGTGATGGAGTAGAGGGTGGTGATGGAGTAGAGGGTGGTGGAGTAGAGGGTGGTGAGAGTAGAGGTGGTGATGTAGAGGGTGGTGATGGAGTGAGTAGGGGTGATGGAGTAGAGGGTGGTGATGTGGAGTAGAGGGTGGGTGGTAGAGGGTGGTGATGGAGTAGAGGGTGGTGATGGAGTAGAGGGTGGTGATGGAGTAGAGGGTGGTGGAGTAGAGGGTGGTGGAGTAGAGGGTGGTGAAGCAGAGTGTAATGTTATCCTCAAAGGAAGGGGATCGTGGAGTAGAGTGTAAAACTGTCTTGGAGGAATGGACCTTGGAGTGGATTTTTAAAGTTGTTCTCAGAGGAAGGGATCGTGGAATAGAGTGTAAAGTTATTCTTAGAGGAAAGAGATCGTGAAGTAGGGTGCGCAACTGTTCTGGGAAGCAAGAGTCATGAAAACAGAGTGAAAGGCTGTTCTGGGGGTGGGGGATCGGGAGGGGCCATGGAGTAGATTGTGAAACTGTTTTAGGAGGGAAGATTCATAGAGAAGAATGTAAAGCTGTTCTTGGAAGGAGTGGTCAAAGTGCAGATTGTAAAGCTGTTCTAAAACGTGAGGGGTCATGGAGTAGAGTGTGAAGCTCTTCTGAGAGGGAGGGATCATGGAGTAGCGTGTAAAGCTGTTCTGAGAGAAAGGGATTATGGAGTAGCGTGTAAAGCTGTTCTGATAGGGAGGGATCGTGGAGTAAAGTGTAAAGCTGTTCTGAAGAGGAAGGGATCGTGGAGTGGTGTAAAGCTGTTCTGCGAGGAAGGGATCGTGGAGTAGAGTGTAAAGCTGTTCTGAGAGGAAGGGATCGTGGAGTAGCGTGTAAAGCTGTTCTGAGAGGAAGGGATCGTGGAGTAAGTGTAAAGCTGTTCTGAGAGGAAGGGATCGTGCAGTGGAGTGTAAAGCTGTTCTGAGAGGAAGGGATCGTGGAGTAGCGTGTAAAGATGTTCTGGAGAGGAATGGGATCGTTGAAGCGGAGGGAAAGTTGTTTCTAAGAGAAGGGATCGCAGAGTGAATACTATACTAGCAGGGGCACCGGTGTGCCGGTAAACATTCTTGGCGATAGATCGTGACGGAAACATGTTAAAAATGGATTTGATTGACAATCAATCACCCCCCCCCCTCAAACATCTTTGCAACCACTCCCCCGCAACAATACACATTTCTTTATTCTCTCATCCTCCCTCCCCCTCCTCAACTCTCTCCTCCTCCTCTCCCACCTCCCTCTCTCTCTCTCCTCCTCTCTCTCTTATACATTCTATTGTTTTCCGCCTGCCTCTGGCCCCTTTCCTCTGGATCTTCCCTAGTACGTCGAGATGCTTTTCTCGCTCGATTTTCCGCCTGCACTCACTGTTCCCATTCCCATTCTTCTGATTGCCCTTAATTTTGTAGGAATAGACTTTGTGCAGAAGTAGTATATTTCAACGGGTCTGTGTCTAATGTAAAAATAGTGTATCAGGCTTTGCACTGTACAATCATTTTTCTGGCCCCTCTCATTCCTCCCTTTTCATCCCCCTACCCTGTCCCATCCATGTTGCAAAATTACTTACCGTTACTGGACATACGCATACCGAATTTTTGCCATAGCGGTGTAAATTTAGAAAATAACGGTTTTTAACGGTCAATGTTAAGTTTTGGTTCGTAAAATTTGCATAACATTGTTCAGCGCTTAAAACTGTACGTGCATACGGAATGTTATCAAGAAGGGTGAAAATTTCGAAATTCAGAAAATAACGGTTTTCAACGGTCAATGTTAAGTTTCGGATCTTGAAAATTGTATATCATTGTTTAGCATTCAAAACTGCACATGTATATCGAATTTCTTCAAGAATACTCTAAATTTATAAAATAACGTTTTTTAACGGTCAATTTTAAATTTCGGTTCGTAAAAGTTGTATATCATTTTTCGGCATTTGAAACTGCACATGTATACCGAATTTCAAGAACAACCTAAATTTTAAAAATAACGGTTTTTAACGGTCAAATTTGATGGTCATAATGACTATCTAATGACCTTATGTTGCCCACTGGGTGTTCCTGTAGGCTTATGTCAAGTTTGGTGGCGATCCGATAATTCTCGTGTCCGCCAACCTCAGAAGATCGGGTTTTAAACAGTTTTTATAGGGTTTGGGTTTTTTAACGGTTTTTAACTGTTATAAATAACGTTTTATAACTGCCAAATAACGGTTCTAATTTTCGAGAAGTAGCCCTATACCTGTGCAATGTCACAACGGCCATTTGATGAAAAGCAGAGGAAAAATATGTCTTTGAAACCGTTATAACAGTTTTTTTCAACGGTTTTTAACGGTTTTATTTTTTTAGAGATTAGCCCAAAACCATCCTCGGGTCACAACAGACGTACCTGCTAAACCATCCATGTTGCAAAATTACTTACTGTTACTGGACATACGCATACCGAATTTTATCAATAGCGGTGTACATTTAGAAAATAACGGTTTTTAACGGTCAATGTTAAGTTTTGGTTCGTAAAATTTGCATAACATTGTTCAGCGCTTAAAACTGTACGTGCATACGGAATGTTATCAAGAAGGGTGAAAATTTCGAAATTCAGAAAATAACGGTTTTTAACGGTCGATGTTAAGTTTCGGATCTTGAAAATTGTATATCATTGTTTAGCATTCACAACTGCACATGTATATCGAATTTCTTCAAGAATACTCTAAATTTATAAAATAACGTTTTTTAACGGTCAATTTTAAATTTCGGTTCGTAAAAGTTGTATATCATTTTTCGACATTTAAAACTGCACATGTATACCGAATTTCATCAAGAACAGCCTAAATTTTGAAAATAACGGTTTTTAACGGTCCAATTGAATGGTCATAATGACTATCTAATGACCCTATGTTACCCGCTGGATGTTCCTGTAGGCTTATGTCAAGTTTGGTGGCGATCCGATAACTCTCGTGTCCGCCAACCTCAGAAGATCGGGTTTTAAACAGTTTTTATAGGGTTTGGTGTTTTTAACGGTTTTTAACTGTTATAAATAACGTTCCTTAACTGCCAAATAACGGTTCTAATTTTCGAGAAGTAGCCCTGTACCTGTGCAATGTCACAACGGCCATTTGATGAAAAGCAGAGGAAAAATATGTCTTTGAAACCGTTATAACAGTTTTTTTTAACGGTTTTTAACGGTTTTATTTTTTTTTAGAGATTAGCCCAAAACCATCCTCGGGTCACAATAGACGTACCTGCTAAATTTCAAGAAGATCGGGTTTTAAACAGTTTCTTTAAAGGGTTTGGTGTTTTTAACGGTTTTTAACTGTTTTTTTTTTTAACTGCCAAATAACGGTTCTAATTTCAGAGAAGTAGTCCTGTACCTGTGCAATGTCACAACGGCTAATTGAAGAAAAGCAGAGGAAAAAGGATGTCTTTGAAACCGTTATAACAGTTTTTTAACGGTTTTTAACGGTTTTATTTTTTTTAGAGATTAGCCCAAAACCATCCTCGGGTCACAACAGACGTACCTGCCAAATTTCATGACAATCGGTTGAGCCGTTTTTGAGTCTATAGCGTACACAGACACACACACACGCACACAGACAGAATTTGCCATTTATATATTAGATAAGAGTTAGGGATCGTGGAGAAAAGTGTAAAGCTGTTCTTAGAGGAAGGGATTGTCGAGTTGAGCGTTAAGCTCATACAAGAGGGAGGGATCGTAGAGTGTACAATTGTCTTAAGAAGGAGAGATCGTGGAGTAGAGTGTACAATTGTCCTAAGAAGGAAGGATCGTGGAGTAGAGTGTACAATTGTCCTAAGAAGGAAGGATCGTGGAGTAGAGTGTACAATTGTCCTAAGAAGGAAGGATCGTGGAGTAGAGTGTACAATTGTCTTAAGAAGGAAGGATCGTGGAGTAGAGTGTACAATTGTCTTAAGAAGGAGAGATCGTGGAGTAGAGTGTACAATTGTCTTAAGAAGGAGAGATCGTGGAGTAGAATGTACAATTGTCCTAAGAAGGAAGGATCGTGGAGTAGAATGTACAATTGTCTTAAGAGGGAAGGATCGTGGAGTAGAATGTACAATTGTCCTAAGAAGGAAGGATCGTGGAGTAGAGTGTACAATTGTCCTAAGAAGGAAGGATCGTGGAGTAGAATGTACAATTGTTCTAAGAAGGAGGGATCGTGGAGTAGAATGTACAACTGTCCTAAGAAGGAAGGATCGTGGAGTAGAGTGTACAATTGTCTTAAGAAGGAGGGATCGTGGAGTGGAGTGTAAAGTTGTTCTAAGAGGAAGGGATCGTGAAGTAGAGTGTAAAGCTGTTCTAAAAGAGAGGGATCGTGGAGTGGGGTGTAAAACTGTCCTAAAGAGAGAGAGATCGTGGAGTAGAGTGTAAAGCTGTTCTAGGAGGGATGGATAGTGGAGTAGAGTGTACAGATTTTTGGAGGAGGTCTCATGTGGGGGGACGGGGGGGGGGGGGGGGGGGGGTCGTGGAATGAAGTTCAAAGTGGTTCGTGGTGGGAAGGGTCATGGAGTTTAAAAGCTGTTTTCGGAGGGTGGGATCGTAGAGTAGAATTGAATGTTCTTCGAGGGAGGGGTCGTGAGGTGGAGTTTAAAACTTGTTTTCGAAGGGAGGGGTCATTGAATAGAGTTTATTCTTGTTTCTGGATACTGGAGCCGTGGTGGCACAGTTCAGAGTTGTTCTTAGACAGTGGGGTGGAGTTTGAAGTTGTTCTGTATGTGTGTGTGTGTGTGTGTGGGTGTGAGAGAGAGAGAGAGAGAGAGAGAGAGAGAGAGTCTACAGATGTTCTTGTTGTAGGGAGGGACCATGGACCGGGGTTTTAAAGTTGATCGTGTTGGAGGGAAGGGTCGTGGAATAGAATTTAAAAGTTGTTCTGGTGCTGTGAGGAAGGGTTTCACGGACAGAAGTTTAAACGTTATTGTTGGGGGAAGGGGTCAAGGAGTGGAGTTTATCAGATGGTCTTGTTGGAGGGAGGGGTGGTGAAGTGGAGTTTATCAGATGGTCTTGTTGGAGGGAGGGGTGGTGAAGTGGAGTTTATCAGATGGTCTTGTTGGAGGGAGGGGTGGTGAAGTGGAGTTTATCAGATGGTCTTGTTGGAGGGAGGGGTGGTGAAGTGGAGTTTATCAGATGGTCTTGTTGGAGGGAGGGGTGGTGAAGTGGAGTTTATCAGTTGGTCTTGTTGGAGGGAAGGGTGGTGAAGTGGAGTTATCAGTTGGTCTTGTTGGAGGGAGGGTGGTGAAGTGGAGTTTATCAGTTGGTCTTGTTGGAGGGAGGGGTGGTGAAGTGGAGTTTATCAGTTGGTCTTGTTGGAGGGAGGGGTGGTGAAGTGGAGTTTATCAGTTGGTCTTGTTGGAGGGAGGGGTGGTGAAGTGGAGTTTATCAGTTGGTCTTGTTGGAGGGAGGGGGGTGGAGTGGAGTTTATCAGTTGGTCTTGTTGGAGGGAGGGGTGGTGAAGTTGAGTTTATCAGTTGGTCTTGTTGGAGGGAGGGGTGGTGAAGTGGAGTTTATCAGATGGTCTTGTTGGAGGGAGGGGTGGTGAAGTGAGTTTATCATGGTCTTGTTGGAGGAGGGGGTGGAGTGAGTTTATCATTGCTTGTTGGAGGAGGGGTGTGAAGTGGAGTTTATCAGTTGGTCTTGTTGGAGGGAGAGGGTGGTGAAGTGGAGTTTATCAGTTGGTCTCGTTGGAGAGGGTGTGGTGAGTGGAGTTTATAGTTGGTCTTGTTGGAGGGAGGGATGGTGAAGTGGAGTTTATCAGTTGGTCTTGTTGGAGGGAGGGGTGGTGAAGTGGAGTTTATCAGTTGGTCTGTTGAGTCACGATTATGAAGCAGAGTTTACCATTGGTCTGTTGGGGGAGGCTCATGGCGGAGTTTATCAGTTGGTCTTGTTGAGGAGGGCTGGTGGAGTGGAGCATAAACGTTTTCTTGAATGGAGGGAGGGTGGTGGAGTGGAGTTTATCAGTTGGTCTCGTTGGAGGGAAGGGTGGTGCAGTGGAGTTTATCAGTTGGTCTCGTTGGATGGAAGGGTGGTGCAGTGGAGTTTATCAGTTGGTCTCGTTGGAGGGAAGGGTGGTGCAGTGGAGTTTATCAGTTGGTCTCGTTGGATGGAAGGGTGGTGCAGTGGAGTTTATCAGTTGCTCTTGTTGGAGGGA
>CM065740.1:34645597-34655597 GCA_033310375.1 Conus canariensis
CTCCTCCTCTTCTTTTTTTCCCTCTCCCCTCTTCTTTCCTTCTCCCCCCCCCCTTCTTCCCTCTCCTCCCCTTTCTCTCTCTCTCTTCTCTCCCCCCCCCCCCCCCCCCCCCCCCCCCCCCATCTCTCATTCTCTCTCCCAAACCCCATCCCCTCATTTTCCCCCCCGCCCTCGCGTCCCCCCCCACCCTCCCTACCTAAAAAAAACGCTTACGAGAAGAAGAAAACAGGAAAAAAAACCCATACTCCCCCCCCCCCCCCCCCCTCCCCCCCTCACCTCCCCCTTGGACAAGTTCGGGTTTTAAACACGTCTCTCCCCACCCCACCCCTTTTTTTCAGGGTCTTGCCCCCCAGATTTGAAAAGATCAGTCCCGCACAGGTCCCGATCATCGGGGGCTCGGGGGCTCAAGTGGAAGCATTGAATTAACCCCTTTCCCACGGCCACAGACATTCTCCCCGGGGTGAGGACCCTCGGCCATTACCTCCCTTATGACCTCTGCTCCGCGAGCTGCACGTGCCAAGCTTCAAAGCGCAGCGCGAAAAAACGAGTCCTGCCCCTCTGGGGGTTGGCTAGGAAAGAGGAAGGGAGGGGGAGGATGGAGGGGGGCGGTTTGATTTTTTTTTTCTCCACCCTTTGTGATTGGCTGGGGGTCTTTTTGGGGTGCCCCCCCCCCCCTTCCTCTCCTCTCTCTCTCTCTCCCCTCTCCTCTTCCTCTCTCTCTCTCATTCCTCCCCTTCCTCCCCCCCCCCTCAGTTCCCTTCGGGAAGGAGTTTAAAGCTTGATGGGTCAGGGGAGGGAAGGGGTTTGTTGTTAATTTGTGGAGGGTGATCTGCCCGGCCTACGGGGATAGGGGTGGGGCGGGTGTGACTTATCTCTTTGGGTTTTAATTTAACACTTTCTTCCCTGTTTTTCCCTCCTTCCTCATTCTTGTTTCTCACTTCATTTCTAGCCCCCCCCCCCCCTCCTCTCTCTCTCTGTCATTCTGTCTTTGTTTTTAACCCATAATTTTTCTTTATGTATATTCTTTCTTTCTTTCTTTTTCTTTCTTTCATTCATTCTTTTCGTCTGTCTCTTATGTCGTTGTCTCCATCCCTTTTCTTTCTTTCTTTCTTTCTTTCTTCTTTTCTTTCTTTCTTTCTTTCTTTCTTCCTTCCTTTTCAGTGGTTTTGTTTTGAATCTTTCCCTCTTCATTTTCTCCACCTCCCCATCCTTTTTCGTTTTGTTTTCTTTCTTCCGTTTTCCACCTTTATTTCCCTTTTCCCCCCCTCATAAACCTGTATTCAGTAAATCAAACCCTGGATGCTAACGTGATGCTGTTCGTGTGAAAGTGGTTCGCACGCAATGACACCTTGACTAAACTCAAACCTTCTTTCGTTCGTAGAGATTGTGTTTCTCCAACCGTAAGACAACTGCAGATCACTGAAAGATCTTCAACGACAAACATTGATAACGACTGTCTGAAATTAATCACATGCCACCCATCCAGCCCCTTTCCCCTCTCTTTGTCACACACAGTATCACACACACACGCAAGACTCTCTCTCCTCTCTCTCTCTCTCTTCTCACACACACACACACGCGCGCGCGCGCGCGCGCGCACACATACATACACACACACACGCATGCACGTACGCACGCACACACACGCACGCATGCATGCACGCACAGACGAACGCACACGCACACACACACACACACACACACACACCACACACACACATACACACACACACACACACACACACGCCCGCACGCGCATGCACGGACGAACGTACACACACACACACACACACACACACACACACACACACACACACACACACACACACATACACGCACGAACGCGCACACATGCAAGTGCGCGAACCCACCAGGAAAAAATGCTATGACTTTACAAGATTAAGCATCTCTCTCTCTCTCTCTCTCTCTCTCTCTCTCTCTCTCTCTCTCTCTCCTCTGTATGAGAAGAACATCTTTCATTGCCATGTTAAAGCCAGACGCTTTTTAGTGGACTGAGGTGATCAGAGTATTCAACAACGTGATAATCATGACATAAGAATACATCGAGTATTAGGTTCTTATTTGTGTCTCCGGATAGAGAAACACGATAGCGCGTGTTGGGCAACAATGGGGGTGGAGACACGGAGGAGTGTGGGCCCTGAATTTCTAGAAAAAAGAAAATCTGTTACAATAACAACGAAGTGAGCCACGGCCATAAGTTTGATTTTTCAAGGCAGAACCGGTGCATACACTACACACACACACACACACACACACACACACACACACACACACACACACACACACACAAGAAAGAAAGGGTGGGTGATGGTAGATAGGATTGGGGTGGATGAGGGCCGATTTGCAGTGTGTAGGAAACAAGGGGAAGATGATACATATTAACTTTATGTGTGTGTGTGTGTGTGTGTGTGTGTGTGCGTGTGTGTGTGTGTGTGTGTGTGTGTGTGTGTGTGTGGTGCGCGCGCGCGCGCCGCGCAAACAGTCACCCCCCCACTTCACCCCCCCCCTCTCTCTCTCTGTCTAAAAAAAAAAAAGCAAATAGCACCACCTTTGTTATCAACAAAGAGAATCGTTGCTTTCCCCCATTTTTGTTTGTTTATTTGTTTATTGTCATTACCCTAGGTTGGGGGTGGGTGGGTTTGGGTATTCTTTAGTTGTCTTCTTGTTGTTGTTGTTGTTCTTCTTCTTCTGCTCATTTTCTCTTTCTTTGTTATATCTTTGTTTTCTTCTTCCCCCCCCCCCCCCTCCCTTAACTGCCACCATCTTTTTTGTCTGTCTGTCAATTTTGACCCACACCAGCATTCCCATCCCCTTCCCGTTTTCTTCGTTATTTTCAAATTCTTTCCATCTTATTAAACGAAAACGAAACTAGACAAGGAAGTAGGCTGGATGGGTGGGATATCATTTACTGTTTTGTTGCTATTGTCGATTTATTATATCATTATTATACCTACTTCATGTATATAAATCGAGCAAATGATACAAATATAGCACAATACCCATATATTTCAAGAGCAAAGGTGTTTTTTTTATTTATTTATTTATTTTTTTTAAAAATAGTTTTTCATCTTTATTTCCTGTGTAACATTCTGTCTGCCCTTCTGTCTATCCTTCTTTCTGGGTTACGCTCTTTGTGTCTGTCATTTGATCTGTGTGTGGTTCATCTGTCGGTTGGACAAAGATCTGTCACCAAGGATGCAATCACGAAATTCACCCATGACGCTCTGTGAGGACAACCAGCACATTACTGTGTGCAGTTATCTTTCGTCGTGCGGCTGAGGAGTTGTGCCAAGTAGTTGAAGAAAGAAAATCAATGTTCTGTTCTTGAAAACAAACAAACAAACACAAAACAAACCAATACGGGACAGGCAGACAGGCAGACAAACTTTCAGAGAGAGAGAGAGAGAGAGAGAGAGAGAGAGAGAGAGAGAGAGAGAGAGAGAGAGAGAGAGAATACAGAGACAGAGAGAACTTAAAAAAAAGTTTGTCTTAAGCCCAACGTCAAATTACAAACTCCACACAGCCCTGCAGTCTCTCGCAAGGGGGGGGAGGGGAGGGGGGGGGGGGGGGGGGGGAGGGGGGTAGGGGAGAGGGGGGGGGGACAAAAATATGAACCCGTTTTCTCCCTCAAAACTTAATCATCGTGTTCCTCACAACTTGTTGAACACGCAACGCCCGGTCGGCAGCTCGCCGCCCAGCCGGAACCCACCGGCCTCTGAACCACCGCCGGAATTTGGGTCCAAAACACCCCCCAAGAAAACAGTTATCACTGTGGCACATTCCGATCTGTCAGCCTTCGATAAGCCGCCCCGCTGACGCGCGCGGAAAATGCGCATCACGTGCCCAAGTGCACAGCAATTGACAACGTCATCGACCCGTGGGCTCAAAAGAGCCGTGAATGATCCTCTGGCAGGGTATTAAAGCTGTCGGAGAATGAAGAAGAGGAGAGGAGGGGGAGGGGGGGGGGGGAGGGAGGGGTGTGTGGAGTGAGTGGGAAGGAGGGGGGGGAGGGGGGAGTGGGAATGAAAGAAGGGTTGGAACTAAAGAGTGGATGGGTGTTTTGGTTGTTCGAGTAGTGGTGGTGGTGGTGGTGGTGGCGATGGTGGTGGTGGTACTTGTTAAAAATCCGAGTGAGATGATGTATACTGGCGGTCGCAATGGTCAACGGTTCTTTCTCTATCAGCGATGCTAGAGACTGTGGGTTCGAGCCCCGCTTTTGGTCATCGGATTTTTTTTTTTTTTTGTTTTTTTTTTTGACGTAGGCCTACATAACGTTCAAAAGGCAAAATGTGTCCAGGTAAACGGTCTTTTACATCCCCCTCCGCATTACTCCTGGTTGCAGCGACTGGTCAGGATGACAGCTACAAGCTTTACGAAAATGAAGGTCAGAGGTCATAGTGTGAGGCTACAAAAATGACATAGTAGAGGAAAGGTTAGAGTGAACAGAATTTCTACTATTTCATTTTCTTCACATTCAGGAGAATGGTTTGTGGCCTGTGACATGAATTCTTTTGGAAGTCAAAGTCGGCGATGAAGGTCAAGGTCACATCTTCATGCCATTTAAAATGTAAGCCCCGTTGCAAGTTTGTCTCCCTTTTAAATGCTTTGCTGTTGTGGGTTTATGAACAGAGTAAAATACTGAAGACAGTATCATTACTTCTACCCGGACAATGATCTCGAGCTCTTGAGCGTGGCTTGCTGAAAACGGCACATGTCTGTTTGTCTGTCTGTCTCTGTCTGGCTGTCTCTGTCTGTCTGGCTGGCTGTCTCTGTCTGTCTCTGTCTGTCTGTCTCTGTGTGTCTGTCTCTCTGTCTCTTACTCTCTCTTTCTCTCTGTCTCTGTCTGTCTGTCTGTCTGTCTGTCTCTCTCGGTCAGTTTAGATTTTGCATTTCTGTTACTGCTTGTCATATTTATCAATTTCAACACGAAACAGAATTGTTATGTCGATTGTATAGTGCGGCCAAAGAAAACCGAACCATTTTCTCCTATTCTTCATGACCTCAGAACAAAAAACAAACAAAAAAGTAACCTCATTATAATCATAATCCTCATAACTTTCGACTGGGTCTCCTATTTCCGTCTAGACAGCAAGCCACACTTATAAGGTAAGCAACATTTGTCTATGAACGTTCAATACATATCACAGAGCAATAAGAAAATCAGATTCCACATTTTCAAATTTCGCAAACATTGTTCTCTTCATTATTTTTGCAAATACTATATCTGTAACATTGGTGAGTGGACTGCAGCCTTTGTAATGACAGCCCGGTCTGTCGCACGTTGTCATGACGACAGGACAATCAGAAACTGGATGCTCGTGCCACATGTCACTCTTTGGTTCTTACACCTTTCAAGTCTGTATGAAGATAATCAATCATACTCGCCGCGGTATCTTAGCATGTTTACATTTGACGTAGACATTTTTACTGGCATCGCAACTGTTAATCATGAAATTAAGTTTTATGTTTAATGTGTAGTGTTCGGATAATAGGAGCAAGTAATTTTACAATGCTTTTGATGGTTACGTCGCTCTTTACGTCATCCCTTTTAGCAAGAGACTGGTCTATACTGAATTAACATAGCCTATCCGCATGTAATTAATGTGAGTGTGGTGAAGAGTGGGATGGATTCACAGGTCAACAAAGCTCACAAATTCTGCATTCTGTCTTGTTTTTTTTTCCGGTGCACTGACAATTACAAGCTTCTGCAGTTTGCTAAGTTATGTAACTGTGCCTCCGCCGACCATCACTATGTTGATGTGCCGGTGGCGGCGGCCGACCAGCCTGACAACTTCAGCTTGCTGCCGCTCTCTGTAACTGTGTGTTAGTTTCTACACTTCTCTGGGAATAAAACAGGTGGAAGCCCTTCACCCTCCAAGCCCTGGTGTCTAGCAACCGCTTGCACCCGAGTTTTGAAGATGACTCGGCTCACAATGCTGCGAAGAATGAGTGAGGTGGTGGTGCGTCCATCAAAATTCCGGACGGTCAAATTGTCAGCGACTCCGTTCCCGCTGGCTGCCACACCTCCAAGAAATGACCGTGCCGAAGTCTGTGCCATGCTCACAGCATCATGGAGACTGAACCAGTCTCCCTCTGTCCCTTCTTCAGGGATCTCCAGGCACCAGCCTGAGGCAGATCCTGCAGGACAGGAACAGGAAGTGAAGGTCCTCTGAACAACGTCGGTGCTGCTATTGCAGAGGGTTCCCTTCTCCTGAGCGTCAAGCCCGATGGAAGGGCAGATAAACTCTCCGTGGTAGGTAGCAAGTCGGAACAGACACCACCTTCCTTAAAAGTGGAGTCCATGCTGCGGAGCCGCTTCGGATCAACATCGAGAGAACGTCCTCATGTTGACAGATTGACGGGACTCTATCCACTAGCTGTACCGAGACCAGCAAGTCACCATCTCCAGGCGTAGAACAGGACATATTCGCAGCTCATAGAAAGTCGCCTTCTTCAGGCGAAGAACAGGACACATACGCAGCTCATAGCAAGTCACCATCTGCAGGCGTAGAACAGGACATATTCGCAGCTCATAGAAAGTCGCCTTCTTCAGGCGAAGAACAGGACATATACGCAGCTCATAGCAAGTCACCATCTGCAGGCGTAGAACAGGCCATATTCGCAGCTCACAGCAAGTCACCATCTGCAGGTGTAGAACAGGACATATTCGAAGCTCATAGCAAGTGACCATCTGCAGGCGTAGAACAGGACATATTCGAAGCTCATAGCAAGTGACCATCTGCAGGCGTAGAACAGGACATATTCGCAGCTCATAGCAAGTGACAGGACATATTCGCAGCTCATAGCAAGTGACCATCTGCAGGCGTAGAACAGGACATATTCGCAGTTCATAGCAAGTGACCATCTGCAGGCGTAGAACGGGACATATTCGCACCACTCAGCAATTCACCATCTGCAGGCGTAGAACAGGACATATTCGCAGCTCATAGAAAGTCGTCTTCTTCAGGCGAAGAACAGGACATGTTCGCGGCTCATAGAAAGTCGCCTTCTTCAGACGGAGAACAGGACATGTTCGCACCTCTCAGCAAGTCACCACTTCAGGCGTAGAATAGGACATACTACATGCGCAGCTCACAGACAGTCACCATCTGCAGGCTTACAACAGGGCGTATTCCCAGCTCCTTTCTCTCCTCTCTATAGAAGGAAGATCTGCACAGCTGAATGTCCGTGTGATGCTTGCCTACAGGCGCCAGCCCACATCCTGCAGTCCTGTCTCACCTTCGTTACTTATCCTTGGAATTTATTAGTCTATTATATATATATATATATATATATATATTATATATATATATATATATATATATATATATAGGAAAGGCAGAGTTAAGGATTGTTTGATTTTTCAGTAGTACCTAAATAAAGAAGACCCCGAGGAAGACCTAGAGTCGAAAAGTTGGAAAGAAAAACTTGCTTGTTTGCTTTTTCATTGTGTGGTTGTTTCTATATATATAACACGCTGAACATGCCATCTATGACGATAGAAAACGACGACGATGACGACGACGATGACGACAACGACGACGCGACGACGACGACGACGAAGAAGAAGAAGAAGAAGCAGAAGCAGAAGCAGAAGAAGATTTGTTTATTCATTTTCCGTCCCGTAGTTCCTCAGTCTTATCACACTGAGGCCTGCAAGACTTGAAGGAAAGCTTTCGGGAAGGTATAATCTTTTGGGAAAAGGGTCGGTTTCCCATGGGGTGGGATTCTCTATGTACACACTCGCTCGTCATCCCTCGCCGACTCAGTTATCCCTTAACGTCCGCCCCAACCTCAGGCACCCACCACTCCCAGCTGCTTTCTCCCACATGTCATATTTAGGTCACTCCGCTCTTCTTTGGTAGTCTGCAGACACCACCACCACCACCCTCTCTCTCTCTCTCTCCCTCTCTCTCTCTCTGTCTCTTTTCCTTCCCTCTCCCCTCTCTCTCTCTTTCTCTCACCCTCGCACACACACACACACATACACACACGCGCGCGCGCGCGCGCACGCGCGTGTGAGGTCCTCGACAAACGAAACAACCACTAGTGCCACTTCACTGAAGAAGAAGAAAAAAAGGTAAAAATGGGGAGACCACACCAACACACACAACACACACACACACACACACACACACACACACACGTGAAGTCCTCGACAATCGAAACAACCACTACCAACACACCTTAGACGCAGACAGAGATCAAAAAAGAAGAAGACTAAGAAAAAGAAGAAGAAGAAGAAGAAGAAGCCCCCTCTTACAATCTCCCCGTGAACACAGGCAGCCGACAAAACACAATCCTCGTCAAGCCATACGTCACCAGACCACCCACTCTTTTCTTTCTCCCTCCAGCCAATCTTCCCCAATCCTCCCTAAGCCAATCAGAAGCGAGCGATGAGTTGGCCGAGAGTCGGTCTGTCTCAGCGGGATTAGGAGGACTCGGAGGCAAGACAGTGGGGTGGATTAGGTGGCAGAAATAGAGGGAGAATAGAGCTGGAGCTGGGAGTGGGGGGGGGGGGGGGGGGGGAGGGGGGGATGGGATGGGGGTAGGTGAGAGGGGGGTGGGGAGAGATATGGAGAAGCTAGAATTTTTTTTTTTCTGTATGAGGGAAGGAAAAAAGGAGGGTGGGGTGAAGTGTAATGATGGACGTGTGGGACAGGAGAGAGAGAGAGAGAGAGAGAGAGAGAGAGAGAGAGAGATGCAGATAGGAGAGAGAGAGAGAGAGAGAGAGAGAGAGAGAGAGAGAGAGCAATGGCAGACTTATGGGACAGAGAGAGAGAGAGAGAGAGAGAGAGAGAGAGAGAGAGAGAGAGAGAGAGATTGTCACATACATAGCGAAATACAGAAAATACTAGCCGCCAGCGCGAAGCGGTTAGCATCGCGGACTCCCGGTTGTAAGGTCGTGTGTTCGATTCCCATCAGAACCGTTTACATGTGGGATTTTTTTTTTCTTGCCCCGACCGGCTCCAACCCAGAGCTGAGTTTGCTATGGGCTCAGTGGGCAAGCCTGGGACCACACAGTCGAGCTTGATCCATTCAATGGATGCGTCTACGGGAGTGCTGCTTAAACCAACTGACTACCTGACCAGTAGTGCGGATGCCTGTGACGTAACTGTACACAATCTTTTCAAAACTTTTCTATGGATTGCGTAAAGTAGGCAAATACCTTAATAATTACTGGCTGCCTTTTGACGACTTGACATTGACTGCTCCCGTGGATTGCCGGCACGGCGGGACGGGCCGGGATATGGCTATGGACGGGGATGAGGGGACGGGTGTGCGTGCGTGCGTGCGTGCGTGTGTGTGTGTGTGTGTGTGTGTGTGTGTGTGTGTGTGTGTGTGTGTGTGTGTGGGAATGACGGCGTGGGTGCAATGCCTCTGAGGTGGCACAGAAGATGGGACAGCAAAAACAAACCAACAAACAAAAACCAAACAAATAAACAAACAAAAGTCTTGTTGGCATAAACGAGTTCAGTTAGAAATTCTGTGTATCAAAATTAAAACTGGGGGTGAAGGAATTTCACTCTAAGAATGAAGATCATTCGATGCAGGACAACAAGAACAGGAGATGTTTTGTGTCGTGTTTCCTTGTCCTTGTGGGCAGTGTGCATTTCACTTCTGACTGAGTCTCTGCCTCAGTGATGATTTTCACAAACTCCATTCTAGGTTTAGTAAGTGCACCTCTGGCATAACGTATCACCTGGAAATCCAACTCGGAATACATTTCAGGGGACCGGAATAGCTCAGTGATAGAGCGCCGGACTCGTAATCTTGGGGTTGCGGGTTCGAATCTCTGCCGGGCCGTTTCGGTACAGGGGGATTTTTCCCTCGGAGTTAACATTGGTTTTGACTCCATTTCTCATACAGTCCTTCAAATGAGACTATAGACCGAGGTTCCGTGTGTAAACGCACTCATAACATCTTGCACACACGTAAAATCCCGTCACCAACTTTCGGAAGAGAAGGCCAGTTTGGC
>CM065740.1:34660597-34683097 GCA_033310375.1 Conus canariensis
TCTCATGTCCACGTGTATTTGTCTGCATGGACGGAGGGGAGGGAGATGCCAGGGGAAGTTGTGTTTTGCCGTGAAGGTAGATGAAAGAGCCATACGGGTCTATATAAATTTTTGGTATGTCAGTTGAGCACATGTGTAGCGAGAGGGGGGAGAGGGTGGGGTGGTGATGGGTGTGACGTCTAGCTCGGAAAATGCCTGTATCTGACAACCATAGGGTATGTCATGGAGGCATGTTTGGTTGTGCTTGTTGTGCCAGTACATGTTGCGAATATGTCATGTCCATGTGCAACCAAAAATGTGTAAACAAACGTTTCATTATTTGGTGTACACACACACACACACACACACACACACACACACACACACACACACACACACACACACACACACACGTGTTTGTGTGTGTGTGTGTGTGTGTGCGTGTGTGTGTGCGTGTGTGTGTGTGTGCGTGTGTGTGTGTGCGTGTGCGTGTGCGTGCGTGTGTGTGTATGTGTGATATCTCTCTCTCTCTCAACCTCCCCCGCCCCCCCCCCCCCCATTTTTTTTATATTTTTTTTATTGTTTCAAAGTTCAAATCTTTGCCAAGTCATTACTATACTGACAGAAGAATTGGTAGCCTGCACTTGTTTTCCCCCACTACGTAATTGTTCAGAATCATATATATATATATATGTGTGTGTGTGTGTGTGTGTGTGTGTGTGTGTGTGTGTGTGTGTGTGTGTGTGTGTGTGTGATATGTATATTATTGTTTCAAAGTTCAAATCTTTGCCAAGTCATTACTATAATGACAGAAGAATTGGTAGCCTGCACTTGTTTTCCCCCACTACTTAATTGTTCAGAATCTAATTATATATTATATATATATATATATATATATATATATTATATATATATATATATATGTGTGTGTGTGTGTGTGTGTGTGTGTGTGTGTGTGTGTGTGTGTGTGTGTGTGGTAGTTTTCTGTTTTCCTGTCTGCCTCCCTGACTCTGTGTGGTTTCTGATCTCTCTTGATCGTGATCTACTTTCTGCGTTATCTGCGTTCGTGACCCTTACACCTGTCTTCAGTCTTAAAAGTCCTCAAACTTTCCTTTTGTCTTCTTACCATGTTAGATTTTTCATGTCGCCCGCCGACAAGGTAGTGAGTGACACCGTAACAAATGTTGAAATGTTAAGAGGCACATTTGCGGTCCTTTATAGAGTCCCGTTTACTAACACGGCCTTTCACGGTGTATTGGAAATAATTTTAACTGATATTTTTGTGGTTAGTCCTCATGGAACAAAATAATAGCCAGAAATGGGTGGAATGCATTAAGGATGTCAATATTTAAACTGATACGCTATAACCTGTGGCATACTCTGTACATGAATGTTGTTTTTAAACTATGACAGGAACGATTTCTTTTGTAGAGAATGAACAAGAACACAACGCTCATCTTTGTGCAAGCTTTCGATTTATTTCAAATCTTTATCAAGCGGCTTATTTTTGATGAATTATGTCGTGACAGTCCTGCCAGGGTGCTGTGTGATCGACTGGGCAATAATGAAGCTGAAGCTGAAATAGCCCGTAGAAAATGGAAATCATACAAAAATTCGCTCAGAGTCAACAATGGCACTCTTTCTTCAAAGATTAGTGATAATATTAACATAAGAGTACACAGAGACGTTTGCGGGTCTTTCCCAGTTTGAAAGTGAACGGTCCGTTTTCTGGCTTCTAGTCATCAACCCAGGAGAACATAACTCGCGTTAGTGAAAAGAGGACCTTTCAGCTATTTCATTTCTTAGTTCTTCGTTTCCAGATCTTTGTTTGTTTGGTTGTTTTTTCTTTTGTACTCTCATACATTCATCTTGCCTGAGGAGAATTAAGATGTCGAAACACATTGTTTCTGTATTGCTGTTTGTTAAACTCCACCTTTTTTTTTCTCACTGAAGTTCCCAGTCCACCAGTGTTTGCTTATTGCTTCATTTCCTGATTTTATCAACGGCTCTGCCAGTATTAAGCGGAGTTTCTGTGAGTGTCACAGAGGAATGCTGGGGTCATTAGGGTTGTGATGTCTACCGTTCCTCCCCCCAATAAAAGGTCAATAATGTTTTGACAGTTGACGTTCAGAGCCTTTCACCCTCCCCATAGCGGCGATTGACGGTGGCTGTGGAAACTGATCAAAGCGATATCAGCGGAATCAGTCCGAGTGACACCAAGCGCTGTCTTTCCACCGAAAAGCGCGCGAACAGTAAGAGTCCATCAATGATCTCAGCTCAACCCATCCGTCATCTTAACATGCTCCCACATCAAATTAATGAACTCTCCCCCTCTCTTCTCCCTCCCTCTTCTCCCTTCTCCCGACACTCCCGGTCAAATTTTTGACAAGTCGGTTTCACCCCCCTCCCCCACCCCCTTCTCCCGCCCCCACAGAGTTCGCTCCCGTGGCGCGTGTGCGTGGCGCGGCCCCGTCAGGCCAGGGGAGCTCACCCCGGGCGACGAAAGGCAGATGTGTCCAGTGATTTCCCTTCAATGAAGCGTGGCCGAGTCCGGAAGGTGTCTGGGCGTCACGGCTCGCCGCACCGGTCATCCTGGCGAGTGTTGAGAAGGCGACGAAGCGGAACGATGGGAGATGAAGATAGAAGTGTCCGGGGCCGGAGTGTGTGTAGGGGTGAGTGGGTGGGGGGAGGTTGGGGAGGGGGTAGGAGGGGGAAGAGGGTAAGGGTAGAGACAGCTGTACAAGGTGTGACATCAGAAATAATTCATTTGTCACTCTCCTACTCCCGATCCTGGTCACGGCACTGCCGCGTTCGGACAGTTGGGACAGAGCCACCTCCTAGAGTAGCCAGAGGTCATCCGAACTGACCGGGTGAGAAAGAAAAACAAAAAGTGGACAGGGGCAGTGAACAGTAATAATAAAAGCTACAACACCACCACCACCACCACCTCCTCCAAAGCCGCCCCCATCCCCACGCCCCAGCCCCTCTCTCCCGTCGCCCACCCCTTTCATCCCCCCCGCCCTGTCCTCATGTTGTCCTTCACGTCATTGACTGGTGTTCTGAGGGAGAGGGAGGGAAGGGGAGGGTGGGGGAGTTCATTAAGGAGTGGGGATAACATTTCCGCACCCGCCAGATCGCCAGCTTGTACCGCATAATACTGAAGAATATTAAACACACACACACGCACGCACGCACGCACGCACACACACACACACGCACGCACGCACGCACGCACGCACGCACGCACGCACACACACACACACACACACACACACACACACACACACACACACACGCAACGGCAGAACGCAATGCCGTTAGAAATGGCATGGCACGTTAGAAATGAAGCATGGCATAGGAAACAGTAGTGTGGTGTAGTGAAACATAGCATGCTGTAGCTTATAAAATATAGTATCGAGTAGCAGTGTCTTATATTATTATTATTATCATTATAATGAATACTTATATAGCGCCTCTCCTCGGCTAGAGACCAAGCTCTAAGCGCTTTACAAGCCACACTCGTTTACACAACTGCCTACCTGGGTAGTGCTGACTGAAGAGCTGCCAGCTGGCACTTCATTCAGTCGTTTCCCGTGTCATCCAGTCCAAATAATAGTTTTCACTCAGTTTCCTTACTTCCTTCATTCTTTCCATTTCTTACGCAGGGTGCATGCTATTTGTAACGTGTCATCCATACCAGTGGCCAAACTGGCCTTCTCTTCCGAAAGTTGGTGATGGGATTTTACGTGTGTGCAAGATGTTATGCGTGCGTTTACACACGGAACCTCGGTTTATAGTCTCATTCGAAGGACTGTATGGGAAATAGAGTCAGAACCAATGTTAACTCCGAGGGAAAAATCCCCCTGTACCGAAACGGCCCGGCGGAGATTCGAACCTGCGACCCCAGGATCACCAAGATTACAAGTCCGGCGCTCTACCAACTGAGCTTACTCTACTACACTTTGTTCTTTTCTCAATAATTGTGGCCGCTGGACTGGTCGCAATGTTTGAAGAACTCTCGTCTGGATTTTCATGTTTTAATGCATACGCTGTGTCATTTACTACTAACTTCGTAGAATAGTGATGGCAAGTATGAAAATGGCCAAGTAAGCCACCACTTTTACTGTTGTAAAATAAACAGCCATTGTCATTTGTCCTTGTCATTGTCATTTCAACTAATTAAAAAAAAAGATATTGTAGACTCCTGATCTCAGTGTCCTTTGTGTCCTGACCTGACCCCCGTGGTCGGCGGGGCTGCAAACAACAACCGCGGCACACGACTTGAGCTGACCTATCACCGCTCTTCATCTGCCTTGAACTGACTGACCACGGGAATCACAGAATCAACACGGTCACCGACCATTGTGGCCACAGACATCCCAGCAACCAGGATCTGCAATTTTGGGTGTCCACCATCCGTCCTGTGCGGGAGACCTAGGTACAGATCGCCGTATCTTCCTTCCACACACTGCCCGAGATACCATCACACCGACAGCTATATTGGACGTGGTCATGTCGGGGTTGGGCGGGTTGGGACAAGATGTTACCAGAAGCGACGGCTCGCAGACTCCTCGGCAGTGGTCCGAGATGATCTCACTGAGCTGGAGACACTTGATCGCAGCGCGGCAGTATTGGGTTTAAATATTAATTTATTTCCAGTTTCCAATTGCATACTGCTTTACGGTCAACGCCAAAATTTTAACCGTAACAAGCAAGTTCTTATGGTATGTTTAAATGTTTCTAGTTACGTCTGTGGCTAAGGCAATGGCAGGAGACTATTAAAGTGGCAATTCTAAATAGAAGGGGCAAACACACACACACACACACACACACACACACACACACACACACACACACACACACACACACACACACACACACATGAATATATGCTTTTAAATCAATCTTTTATAGCGTGGTTAAGCAATGGTAGCAAACAAGTCTGTTTCTGCTTGTCAAATTTAAGACATTTGTAATACGTATTGAAACAAACTTCATGGTCACAGAGAGCGAGGAGAGACAGACACATAAAACAAGCTGCCAAGTGACATGTAGGTTATACACAACAGATGAGTGACATTTCAACAGATGTGTGTGGTTGAGTCGTCACAAATAATACACATAGGGTATTGCTACGGTGGCTTCGGCTATGTGAATAACTTAGTTAAGATCCTCTTCAAGTTGGATGTGAAACTGTGGCCACACATCGGTGACGTTTTCTCTCACTGAGAGAGAGAGAGAGAGAGAGAGAGAGAGAGAGAGAGAGAGAGAGAGAGAGAGAGAGAGAGGAGGAGATGTGTGCGCGTGTGATATATCTAAAAAAAAAAAAAAATACTGTGGCTATATCTATGTTTATATATCGATCTGTGACAACCTCATTCAGAGATGTTTTCACCTGATGTGATTTTGTAATTCCTGAAAGAAAGAAACATTTTTCATCCAATTGAGATTTCACACACACACACACACACACACACACACACACACACACACACACACACACACACACACACCACACACACACCACACACACACACACACACACACACACACACACACACACACACAACAATTTCAAACTATGTGTGTTTGAGAAAACTTGTTTCAATGAGCTGTTTTTTTTCTTTTTTTTTTCTTCTCGTAAATCCACGTACAGAATGGACTCAGGCGAGTTGACAGCCCTCGTGGTCGGCTGGGCTATAACCGACATGAACTAATTTGAATCTCTCTCTCTCTCTCTCTTCTCTCTGTGTGTGTGTGTGTGTGTGTGTGTGTGTGTGTGTGTGTGTGTGTGTGTGTGTGGTAGAGCTGGACATTGTCCGAAGCCTGCCTGTTATACAGATACCAAGGCAGTGAAAGTCTCGTTTGTTCTGGTTGTTCTAGGACCTTGTCACAGGCAATTTCGAGCATCTAACCCTAGAAATTTGGATTACGTAGACAAACTGAAGGAGACATAAACTGGCTTAAAGGCATATAAATGGCCCAGGTCAGTATATACCCTGGGGCTGTAAGACGGCTTGGGTCATTCTATACTCTGCCTTTCACACCTCTCCCCCCACCCCTCCCCTGCCCCCTCTTACCTCCCACCACTAAATCTTCCCCTCCCCTTGGCTGTCACAGTCGGCCACTGTATACCCGCATGTGTCCCTGCTGAGTACAATAATAATGACTATTCTGGCCTGGTTGAGTGGGTAACAGTTTCTGTTGGTCCTCGTCTGTGGTGTCTGCATTGTCCGACTGTTTTGTGAATCGGTTCCGAACCATTTGTTGAAAATTTGTCAGCATTTCACAAAAAGACATAAATGAGTAGTCAAGTATTGACACTGACCCTACAAACAACCTCGAGGAATTTCATGACGATCCTCAGAATGATTTTCGATGTGTCTCGCGAGCGTGCGCGCGCGCGCGCGCGCGCGCGCCCCCCACACACACACACACACACACACACACACACACACACACACACACACACACACACTGACTGTAACCTATGTATTGTTGGATTAAGCGTTGGTTGTACTGACATTTAACAAGAATGATAATGAAAAATTTATTTTCTTTTTAATGTGGATGAAAAACAATAACCATTGAAACCTGGTAAATACAAGACAAAATAAAACAGTTTTAACTTTTTAAAATCTGATGAAATAATCATCAGTAGAACTCATACACCCTTCTGCCCTTCCATTTGCTGATTTCGTCACCTTTTCCGTCACACCCTTCCTCCACTCTCCCCCACCACCTCTCTCTCTCTCTCTCTCTCTCTCTCTCTCTCTCTCTCTCTCTCTCTCTCTCTCTCTCTCTCAGCCACCACATCGCTTCTCTTCCTTTTTCTCTTGTATGCAGGGCTGCCTCCTCATTAGAGTTGAAAGTGAACATGAAGAAAAGCAACATCATAGTGTTTAGAAAAGGAGGTTCTTTGGCAGCGAGAGAAAGATGGATGTATGGAAGACTTATTATACCTGTGCTGAGTGTGTATAAATATTTAGGGATCTATTTTCTACACGCCTAAGTTTTAACCTTCGCCTGTAAAGATCTTGCATGCACGGCAAAGAATCCTTTGATTAGTATAATGAAAAGATTAATTGCTTTGAATAACAATTCGCTTGAGTCATTTAAAAAAGTATTTGACTCCCAAATGCAGCCTGTTTTGATGTATGGAGCTGAAATTTGGGGGTTGGATAATGCCGTTGTTCATTGTGAGGCAGTGCATTTATTTGCTTTGAAGAGGTTTCTAGAATATGACAGGCGTATTTCTAATGATTTAGTGTATGGATAGACCAGTAGATATCCACTGTTCATTTGTTCAGCCATTAGATGTGTTCGGTATTGGTTAAAGCTTTTACACATGGAGCATTACAGACTGCCTCATAAGTCTTATGAAATGTTTCGAATTAGATGTAAAGAGAAAAACAAACTGGGTTTCAAACGTACGTCTGTTTCTGTGTAAGCACGGATTTGGAGATGTCTGGCTGTCACAGGGTGTTGGAAATCACAGCCAGTTTATTTCTGTTTTCCGACAAAGGTTGACTGACTGCAGATGGCAAATGTGGGACGATCATATCCACAGTAGTGGACGTTATGATTTGTACAGAAATTACTCTAGTTTTCATTGTACTCAGCCTTATTTGAAATTTGATTTGGATATGCATCTGAAAAGATCAATTGCTAGAATCAGAGTTGGTGTTTCTGACATAAGGATTCATTACTTAAGATACAGACAACATAGACAAAATGACTTAGTATGTCCATTGCGTTTGCAAGGTGAGGAAAATGAAAAACACTTTATGTTCCTTTGTCAGCTTTAGAAGATATTCGTCAAAAATTTATCCCACAGAAATATCATAGGCGCCCATATATGTTTCGTTTACAGTTACTACTTTGCTCTACCAGTTATAAAGTTATTAGGAAATTAGGTATGTTTTTGCTTAAGGCGTTTAAGATCAGAGAAATAATGATGTCTTAGATGGCGTTGTGTTTTGTTGTTTTGTTTCCTGATAAATCTTTTGTTTCTTACACTTAATGTGAATGATTGTGCTCATTCCTGTTCAAATGGGCCAATGGCCTTACTGAATAAAAGTCTGAAGTCTGAAGTCTGAAGTCCTCTCTCTCTCTCTCTCTCTCTCTCTCTCTCTCTCTCTCTCTCTCTCCTCTCTCTCTCTCCTTAGCCACCTCATCGCTTCTCTTCTTTTCTGTCTCGTATGTTTTCTAGATACAAATACTTTGGAATCAAAGTAGTTAAACACACACACACACACACACACACACACACACACACACACACACACACACACACACAGAGGCACATACTCACGGACGCTTGCATGCACGCACGCGCGCAGACACGCACAGGCACACACACACACACACACACACACACACACACACACACACACACACACACACACATGAACATGAACAGTGACATGGTAAAACAATTTCCGCTTTGCTGGTTAACTTAAAGCAACAAAAAAAAAAAAAAAAAAAAAAAAAAAAAAAAAATTGAGTTGAGTTTTTAGTGGCGGGAATAGACAGATTGTTCTTCTGTCTGCAAATGATCGGAGCTGACAGGATGGAGTATAGACGGACAGAAGGCCAAACATATGGGAGAAAAGCTAGAGGAAAACAAAGAAAGAAAGAAACAAAACAAACAAAAAGAAAAGAGGTGTGGCATAAATCTCGGTGTTCAGCTCTCGCACTCACAGAGGAGAGTGGACATCATCTGTGTCTCCAAAGAGTTGTATTCTTGACTGGGGAAGCTGACAGACTTGGCTTTCGAGATGATGTAGAGTTTGGGGACAGGCACAGCCAGAGAGACAATAATACTGACGTTGACAGTCCGGATGGGAATCTGCCAGCTTTAGAAGACAGCAACACCACACACACGCAGACGAGGGTGGGTATCATCAGTGACTTAAACAAGAGTTGCAATTTTCACAGGGAAGCTGATGTTTGAGGTTCTCCGGATGATGCACAGGCACACACACGAGAGAGAGAGAGAGAGAGAGAGAGAGAGAGAGAGAGAGAGAGAGAGAGAGACAATAATACTGACGTTCAAAGTCAGTCAGCTTTAGAAGACGACAACGTTCAAGTTGAAAGACTGCCTTTTAAAAAATTTTTTTTTGGTCCCTCCAAATTCAAAAAGAGCCTGCTAGAAGCCTGATCAACTTGTCCAGCCCCCTGAACCAATCAGCAGCTGTCGCTCACAACAGCCAGCCAACTGTCACTCTGGACCTCGTCACGTGGTGTCAGCAGGGAGAAGCTGCGATGCCGTCTTTATCTCTGTATCGTTCTTGCGTGAAAGAGTGGTCTGTCCTGCTACTGCCCCCCCCCCCCCCAACCCTCACTCCCACCTCCCCCTCCTTCTCACTCACCCCCACTGGTGTCCGGTGTGATAGAATTGTTGGTGATAACGAATTCCCAGCGGGAATGGGGGATAGATTTGAATGCAGCGTGAGGCGGGGTGGGGGAGAGAGGGGGGGGGGGGGGGGGGGGGGGGGGGGGGGGGGGGGAGGAGGAGGGGGAGTGAGGGGTGGGTACAGGTGATACGAGAGGGATGGGGAGGGAGGGGGCTCGTTGAGAGGGAACGTGGGTGGGTGGTGAAGATAACGTTGGTTTGACACGCTTGGAGATGTCAGAGGTGATCAGGTATTGTCCAACAAGGGGTTTCCGCAACCCCTGTCCCGATTCCACTCCCAAAAACCCTGCCATGCCGGAGCTCCCAAGCCTCTTCATCCCTCTAAACTTTCCTGTGTCTGCGTATAAACTGAATCAGACATGATGCCTTTTAACAGCACACACACACACACACACACACACACACACACACACACACACACACACACACACACACACACAGAGAAATGGTTTATTTGCCTATAGAAAGTTGGTCCCTTAATAAGGGTGTGCAACCATTATACAAATTCATCAATCAAAAAACAACCTCAACAACAGCAACAGCAACAGCCGCAGCAGCAGCAGCAGCAGCAGCAACAACAACAACAACAACAACAACAACAACAACAACAACACACACACATACGCGCGCTACATGAATTTGTATTTGAAAACATTGTCTCACGACCTTCAAAAATCTGCTATTCAATGGTGTTCAGACAAACGTCTGTAAAGACGACATTCCTTCAGAGACCTGTTCCGAACGAAGAAAAATCAGGGGACGATAAATCCTGTCTATCCATTGTAAATAGAGTTATGAACTTTGTCTATCCATTGTAAATAGAGTTATAAAGCCTGTCTATCCATTGTAAATAGAGTTATAAAGCCTGTCTATCCATTGTATATAGAGTTATAAAGCCTGTCTATCCATTATGTATTGAGTTATAAAGCCTGTCTATCCATTGTAAACAGAGTTATAAAGCCTGTCTATCCATTGTGTATAGAGTTATAAAGCCTGTCTAGCCATTGTGTATAGAGTTATAAAAGCCTGTCTAGCCATTGTAAACAGAGTTATAAAGTCTGTCTATCCATTGTATATAGAGTTATAAAGCCTGTCTATCCATTGTATATAGAGTTATAAAGCCTGTCTATCCATTGTAAATAGAGTTATAAAGCCTGTCTATCCATTGTAAATAGATTTACCTTTTTCTCAGCTTACAGGTCAAGATCATGATACAGTTTGTGTTCACGTCATTTGGTAAGCGAACGTCATGTTAAACTCCAAGACGCGCAGATCGGTGATAATAATAATACGTGAAGTTGAGCTGTTCTAACGCAGTGTCCACACTACAGACTCATTGTTACCAACCTATGTTTTTGGCGCCATCGCTGTCTTTCGTTCTGACACACGATTTTACACCTCTTACGGACCTTCAACGGGCGTACTGAGCGAGATAAGAGTTATGTATTATGATAACCTAGGGTCTGTTCGGGACTCGCACCAAGTTAGGATAAAAATACCCAGTCTGAAAAAAACCAACAAACGGGTAATTTCCTATTCGAAAAATTAGAATTTTTTGGTTAGTGTTGTTGGTTCAAGATAGCCGCATCTGACTTGCTTGCAAGGTGTTCGCCAGAATATGAAACTATGGTGTGCAACCCTACTGAAAAAATGATGAATTCATCCAATGAGAATGAACTTTCGGTATGCAAATGACCAATAAATAACATGGTAGCTAAACTATAAACCTTATCAAGGGTGGCGAAACTAGGCTGGCCGCGATACAACAGCCACTTCAATTCAGTTCATAGTGTGTATAGCCCAGCTGACCATTGCTAACAATTCTGTGCTGTGCATGCATTCGTGCATTGTAATATAGGACCCATCGTGAATATTCATCATTTCAGAATGATGAGGGTGGGCACACGCTGTACTGCTTTTAAAGAAAGTGGACAAATGTTCGTTTCTGTGTAGCGTGGGTGCGCACACACCCACACTTCTCTGTGGGACTTGCTTCTGGTAAAAGGTTGGGTGAGCTCACACCACCTCCATACAGAAAGGCTTGAACTTCGTTTAGATTTTTTTTTTTAAATGCTTCTGTCCTTTAAAGTGACATATTTTTAACAGAAGATGGGCTCAAGAACAATAGTAAAAGTATGAAACTATCCGCCATGTAAGTTCTGGGGATTTGAATGCTGCATGTCTGGGTGCTCGCTTACCCACACTATTCAGAAAAAAAAATGTCGCCTCCAGGTTAAAAACAAAGCATAAGCTGAACAAAGTAGTAATGAAGAAAAAAACAGCACCCTCTCTTAACAACAACAACAACAACAACAACAACAACAACACAAGCGCGTAAGGAATAAAAGAAAAACATTTGAACTCACACACACACACACACACACACACACACACACACACACACACACACACACACACACACACACCACACACAGGGGGGGGGGGGGGAGGGGCCATACAGGCAAATGGGCACTGGAGAGTAGTCAGCCCATGTCCACCCTAGACATAGCGTAGAGTCTCATTGCACAGCCGTTAGATCACAATGATCACACACACACACACACACACACACACACACACACACCACACACACACACACACACACACAAGAAAATCTATCGTGCGATATAAACCGTGATCGGACAAAATAACAAGTGCTAAAGAATTTCTAACAGACTACAGGCTTAAAAGGCACAGAAACAGGAAACAAGAGTGAAAGCTAAACACACACACGCACACACACACACACACACACACACACACACACACACACACACACACACACACACACACACACACAAGAAAATCTATCGTGCGATATAAACCGTGATCGGACAAAATAACAAGTGCTAAAGAATTTCTAACAGACTACGGGCTTAAAAGGCACAGAAACAGAAAACAAGAGTGAAAGCTAAACACACACACACACACACACACACAACACACACACACACACACACACACACACAACACACAATGAGCGGAGCCAAAGAGAGTAAAAAAAAAAAAAAGAGGTAGTTATTAACACAGAACTTGCAGAAACTGACCTAAAAGAAGATTGACTGTTCCGCCGAACGAGAGACAGAAATAGCAACATTGTACTGTGAGAATGAGATTTGTTGAAGGTATTTCTTAGGATTAAAATAAAAAAAAGAAGAAAAAGACTCGGTTCGGGAGTTTTAACCATGTTTTTAATTTGTACATAGTTGTGGTTCATCAGCTCTGAGCCCTGCTGTGCGTCATCCAAGCAGACCCGTTCTGTGGCCAGGTCAGCGCTCAGTCCTGGCAAGGAAGTAGAAGGGAAAGGAACGATAACTCCTCTCGTTTTTCCCACCAGTCGCTTTTTTGTCGGACTTCCGTACTCCGCGCGCAGGTAACTCTTCCTGGCGAGAGCCTCGTTCAGTTGGACGGACCGTCCCCTCAAGGTAACCAACCCGAGATGAGCTTCTTGTTCACTATTCAGTGAGGTCGGCGTACTATCTGCATGTAGGCTTTGCCTGCAAGGGTGCGTGCTTCATACCTGGCTATCTGACGCGTCACCTGTGAAGTGAGGTGAAAAGACAGCAAACCCACGAGCAGGAGGCAGTCCCACAGCCAGTCAGACCAACAGGAAGAGATGAAGGCCTTCAATTCATGCAATGGGAGTCCAGCCAGGGGTGAAAGGCGCGGATACTTGTCCTTTCCACTTCCTTGGTCCGGGGGACGGCACGTTTGCCGCGAGCGTTTGTTACATTCTGTAGCGGCCTGCTGAGGTCGTTCGCCAAGGGAAACGAGATGGCGGCATTTGCAGTCGGATTCCGTTTTTCACGTTCGTATGTTCACTTCTCATTTTATTTCTGGTATTGTCCCGCTAAAAGAACACCACTATATAGAAAAAGATACACCCGAAAGCGCGGGTGCGACCCAGAGAAGTAGTGTCCTCAACTGCCGAACAAACCAGCTGGGAGCGTTCCTCCCAGCTCTGTTCAGCTATAAAAAAAAGACACCCCCCCCCCCCCATCCCCACTATATAACGGATCATTGGAAGATCCGTTTTGAACATAATGTCATAGGTCATACAAAGAGGGACAAGATCAGAGCAGGTGGCCATCTTCAGGCTGCGGACAGGCCACAACCGCCTGAACTATCACCTCTTTACCAAGTTCAGGATCGGTCAGTCAGACCAGTGCTCATGCCAGACCGGCAGTATGACAACAGCACATCTGCTGCAGGATTGCCCGTTGCGCGAAGCTCTGTGACAACAGATATGGACGGAGCAAACATCAGTGGAGAGGAAGCTCTACGGTGCCCTTGAGGACCTACAGCGCACGGCAGCATTCGTCAGAGGAGCTGGCGTTCCCATCTAGAGTGTTCGAGAAGAAGAAGATACAAAAAGGAATAGAGTGATCGCTACTGGACAGCATGCGCGTTCTTTCTTTCGAAAGCGTTTCACGATGACAAATGTTGTTGCTAAGTCAAGCAGGCCGTTGTTGCCAACCTTGTAGCAAAGCGTTTTGTCTGCCCCCACCCCCCTCCCCGCCCCCGCCCCGTGTGCCTAATGTGACCTCCCCGTAGACAAGACGGCTTGTTTCTGCCAGATGCAGCTAACGTTTTTCTTTGGTTACAGCTGAACCTACCACTAGAAAAAAAAAATAAAAAAATAAAAAAAAAGAAAAAGAAAGAAAAAAGAAAAGCGAGAACCCCCCCCCCCCCTTCACACTTCCGCCCAGCTGAGGCTCTTGCAGGGGGTTGTTGTTCCAGTAAATTAAACGTCGGAACAGATCTGCCTCCCATCGTCTCTCAACCTCACCGACGACCTTCTGGCGCGAGAAAGCGGGCAGCGAACGAAGCGACAAAACAATGGCCGACAGAATGGGACACTCCGGGCCGACGAGCCGTGTCATTCCTGGATACCAGGTCTGGAGGGCAAAGGAAAAAAAACAAAAAAAAACAACAACAAAAAAGAGAAAAAAAAAAAAAGAAAAAAGGGGGGAGAATGCACGCGCGTCGCGCCGCACAATAAAAGAGACGATGTGATTGGTTGAGTGGATGGCCAGAAAGCAGACGAGACATGAGACTCCCGCCGTTTCGTTTCAATGGCGCAGACGACAGACAAACATAACGTCTGGTTTTGGAAGGACTTGGAAGAAAGCCGCGGTTAGCAGTGTCAACGGTGTGCGGAATAGAAACACTACGGGTCAGACCCCCCACGGCCAGAGGTTTTCGATCAATTACATCCGATTACGAACACGTAAAGGACGGGGGATGACATTGTTGTTTCACCCGTTGTTTTCTTGGCAGTTCGTTCTTTTTTTTTTTTCCTCTCTCTTTTTCTCCCAGTTACAGGAGCCTGCGGCAGTCAGATCGCGTTGCCCTGTCCTTGGAAGGGAGCGTTAATAAAGAGATACGACATGGCGGAGTGAAAGAGTAATTGTGAGTGTTGCGACTGGGGTGAAGCGCAGTAATGTAATTATGTCGGCAGTGTGGTGAATGGCTAGATACGCAGAGTTTATGTCTACTTTCTCTCTCCACTCCCAACCCCTTAACCCCCCGATCTGCGGCTCCCCCCCGCCCGTTCTCCCCAGCCCCCCCCCCCCCCCCACCTCATCTTCCTCCCCCAACCCCCTCCGCACACTCTTTGCTTTGTTAATGTTCTTCGTTCGTCTCGTGGTAGTCTCCCCCAAGCCCCTATGTCAACACACAGGCCACGTTGAGGTACAGTGTAACCTGCCCCCATGCCCCTATGTCAACACACAGGCCACGTTGAGGTACAGTGTAACCTGCCCCCATGCCCCTATGTCAACACACAGGCCACGTTGAGGTACAGTGTAACCTGCCCCCATGCCCCTATGTCAACACACAGGCCACGTTGAGGTACAGTGTAACCTGCCCCCATGCCCCTATGTCAACACACAGGCCACGTTGAGGCACAGTGTAACCTGCCCCATGCCCCTATGTCAACACACAGGCCGCGTTGAAGTACAGTGTAACCTGCCCCATGCCCCTATGTCAACACACAGGCCGCGTTGAAGTACAGTGTAACCTGCCCCCATGCCCCTATGTCAACACACAGGCCACGTTGAAGTACAGTGTAACCTGCCCCCATGCCCCTATGTCAACACACAGGCCACGGTGAGGTACAGTGTAACCTGCCCCATGCCCCTATGTCAACACACAGGCCACGGTGAGGTACAGTGTAACCTGCCCCATGCCCCTGTGTCAACACACAGGCCACGTTGAGGTACAGTGTTACTATATTTTTTTGTGTGGAGATGTCAGGATTTAATTGGTTGGCTGTCGATCCTGGGTTTCTACGTCGCACACACACACACACACACACACACACACACACACACACCAACCTGCCCCTGAGGCATTCGCGCGCGCTCTAACACACACACACACACGACACACACACACACACACACACACACACACACACACACACACACACACACACACACGCACGTGCGCAGTACACACACTGGCGCGTGACACTCGGGAATTGCATGTGTAGGGGCGTTCTGAAAGAATCAGCGTTCAAGGGGATGCGGGAGACTGGGGGAGGAGAGGAGGGGGAAGGGGATAGATGTCGTATGTAGTTGTCTTTTCTCGTCGTCCACTCCTTCATTCACTTGACCACACACTACCTCCAGCAGACTGTTCCACCCCAGTGAAGGCATTGGTCAGCGTAGCCAGCGGTC
This sequence comes from Conus canariensis, assembly GCA_033310375.1. Lineage (NCBI taxonomy): Eukaryota > Metazoa > Mollusca > Gastropoda > Neogastropoda > Conidae > Conus > Conus canariensis. The sequence goes on from CM065740.1 coordinate 34,676,678, forward strand.
CTCAGGTCATCCTTCGTTCCTCATTTCCCCCCCCCCCCACCCCCTTCTCCCTTCCCCCTCTCCCTTCTTCCGCACCTGATGTTGTGCGTGCGTTCACACACGGAACCTCGGTTTATACTCTCATTCGAAGGACTGTATGGGGAATGGAGTCAGAACCAATGTTAACTCCGAGGAAAAAAATCCCCCCGTACCAAAATTCGAACACGCAACCCCTGGATCACGAGTCCGGCGCTCTACCAACTGAGCTATTCCGGCCCCCGACGCCAGAAGTAACATTGAAGATCACTCTTCTGTAAGTCAAACAGATCACGCGCTATTACTGTCGTTCAGTGAAATGACTATAGAATTTACTGGTTTACCTAGTACGTGAATTATTTTCTTTTGACGAAGATGATTATAGACCATAGTCTACCTGGAGCAAGAACTGATGATCGTAGACCTTATTTTCCGTCGATAGAACTGACTGTGGACCTTACTTTCACCTGGCGCTAAGGCTCATCACAGTCCTTACGTTCCTTCAATGAGAAATGTATATTGATCTCATTTTCATTGATACGTGCAAGATCATCATAATTCTTATTTCCCATCAATAAAAACAAGTACAAAGCGTATACAATATGATGCAGTAGATGAGAGTATAGGTCTTATTTTCCATCAACAGAGCTGACCTAAGACCTTTTATAAAGATTATTATTGATCTTATACTGCCTGGTAAAAAAAAGAAAAAAAAGAAAAAGAAAAAAAAAGGTGATACTTCCACTCTACTCGGATGCGGCGTCTGTCATGTCACATAGATCCTGTAGATACTGCCGTTAAGGTAACTGTAAGGGTGTATCCGTGGTGTGTCCTGCTTCTTTCCCTAGGCTTTCGTCTTCTTCTTCGTCGTTCGCTCAGACAGGAACCCCAGATGCACTGACGAAGGCTGCCGTCCGGCGGAGGTCCTCCAGAGATCCGTAGAGTTTCTCCCTCATCGGTTGGTCAGCAGGCCAGGTCTCTGCTCTCAGGTTATGGTGTGTTGGACAGTCCTGTAGGAAGTGTTCCACTGTCATTAGGGGCTGTACCGCAGGGGCACACTGCAGACTCGCCAACAGACATAACTAAAAGAAGCAGGGTAGAAGAAGAGGAAAAACATCTTACTTGGGAAAAAAGACAAACACAGGGAATCCGAGAAAGAGACAAACATAGCACCTGGGGAAAAGAAACCGAAACATATGAGCTGGGGAGAAGACTTAGACATAGAAGCTAGGAAAAGAGACTTGCGACCACAGAAGCAGAGAGAGAGAGAGAGAGAGAGAGAGAGAGAGAGAGAGAGAGAGAGAGAGAGAGACGTCCATTGAACCAGGAAAAGTAACACAAGCACACAGAGACAGAAAAACTAGGAAAGAGAGACACAAACATACTGTACAGAGAAAAAGAGGCACCAAAAGCAAGAAAAGAAGGCAAGAGAGAACACACAAAGAAAGAGCCAGGGAGAGAAAGACGCAAACGTGGTTGCTGAGAAAGAGATATAATCATAGAACTGGTTAATTCAGGCGGGAAGAACTCAGGCTTTCTGTTTTGCTTTTTTTCTTTTCCTTTTTGCCACAGTGTTCCCACGGTTTGTGTGCCAGAAGAGGAGGCTGGAGACTGGGTGAATCAGCACCAATTTACGACAGGGCTTCGCTTCATGCCGAAGAGTTCGGACATGCGACATTGTTTAATTTCAACTCTCAGTCCTGACGTACAAAAAAGAACCACCAAACAAAGAAAGCCTGGATGGGGGGAAAGATGTAGAGACTGGAGGAGGAGGAGGAGCGCAAGCGGGTTGCGCGGAGCTAGGGGGAGAACGAGGCCTGAAAGAATCACCGTCAATTTGCCACAGTGCTACTCATCTGAAAACCCTCCGACACGCAAGCATTCCTGAGGGCTTCGTCTTCACACAACACTGACAACAAGCAGGAAACGCGCTTCAACGTCACAGCGAATGAGCTTTCAAGGAAACTATCTCTAAACAAAAACTAGATCACTTCCTCCTCCCGCGCACGACGCTCAAAGAACGAAAAGAATAAAAAGGGGGAAAAAAATGAAAAGAAAAGAAAAGAAAAAAAAAAAAACGAAAAAGAAAGAAAAGAAAAGACAGAAAACTACCGCTGAACACAAGAACATGAAAGAAAGTTAGCTTTTTCACGCCAACCGCTATCTATTGAATAAATCCGCCCCGGAAAGCGACGGTTTTGCAACGGTTTGGTTTCGGCGTCAGGCTAAGAAAGGGTGCGGGGAAGCTGATCGCGGAGGACTAAGCGTGGAACCACCCCCCTGCGCTATTCTTGGCGTCCCCCCCCCATTCAGCGTGTTTTGCTCGGTGTGAAGTATTAGCAGTCAGCGGCAATCGCGGCAGACAGCAGACGCGTTGAACAGGGAATGAAATGTTCTCTTGTCTAGGCCGGAGTCACGCCTATTTAGCGGGCTTTCCCTTTCGCTCAGCGTTATGAGAGGTTGTAAAACAAGGAGCGTGCAGTGTTGCATGCAGTTGCCTGCCCCTGTTCTTCCTTTCTTTCTTTTTGTCTTTCCTTTTCTATTTTTTTTTTTTTTGGTAAGAAGGAAGCTGGGGTAGGAATGTTGTGCCGAAAATGCGCGCTTCGTTGGTGCCCGAACAGCTACATTTGTGGAGAAGGAAAAAAACAACACACACACACACACACACACACACACACACACACACACACACACACGTACAAAAAAAAACAAACCTATCCGGGGTTCACGCATGTCGCCAGGGCGAAAGACTATACCCCTGAAAGCTGTACTGTCTGCAAATGCATCCCCATCCCTCCTAACAACCCCAACTGGATTTTGAAGGACCATTAAACGAGGGGTTGGCTAGTTTCAGAGAGGATGTTGCTATCTCTTCAAGCTAAACTCCGTGAAGCGTCAATGAAATCTGATCATGATTGTGATGTAGATCCAGACATTCAAGATTTTAAGGTTAATGTCATTACCTAAAAAAAAGGAGGGAGGAGGGGGGGGGGGGGGGGAAGGGGAGGGGGTTGTTCGATTTTCCGTCTAGAATTTGTATTGTCAGAGATGAATGGGCAGAATCCAGAACGTTGAAGAATAAACAAAATCCAGCATGTTGATGAAGAATAGACAGAATCCAGCATGTTGATGGAGAATAGACAGAATGCAGCATGTTGATGAAAAATAGAATCCAACATGTTGATGTAGAATAGACAGAATCCAGCTTGTTGATGAAGAATAGACAGAATCCAGCATGCTGATGGAGAATAGACAGACTCCAGCATGTTGATGGAGAAGAGACAGAATCCAGCATGTTGATGGAGAATAGACAGAATCCAGCATGCTACTAAAGAATAGAAAAAATCCAGCATGTTGATGACGAATAGACAAAATCCAGCATGTTGATGAATAATAGACAGAATCCAGCATGTTTGATGAAGAATAGACAGAATCCAGCATGTTGATGAAGAATAGACAGAATCCAGCATGTTGATGGAAAAATAGAATCCAGCATGTTGATGGAGAATAGACAGAATCCGGCATGTTGAAGAATAGACAGAATCCAGCCTGTTGATGGAGATTAGACAGAATCCGGCATGTTGACGGAGAATAGACAGAATCCGGAATGTTGCTGAAGAATAGACATAATCCAGCATGTTGATTAAGAAAAGACAAAACCCAGCTTGTTGATAACAAAGAGACAGAATTCAGCATGTTGATGAAGAATAGACAGAATCCAGGAGACTGATAAAGAATAGACAGAAACCAGTATGTTGATGAAGAATAGACAGAATCCAGTATGTTGATGAAAAATTGACAGAATCCAGCATGTTGATGAAGAATAGACATAATCCAGCATGTTGATGAAGAATAGACAGACTCCACCATGTTGATGAAGAATAGACTGAATGCAGCCTGTTGATGGAGAATAGACAGAATCCAGCATGTTAATAAAAATAACTGAATGCAGCATGTTGATGAATATAGACAGAATCCAGCATGTTGATGAAGAATAGACAGAATCCAGCATGTTGATGTAGAATAGACAGAATCCAGCATGTTGATGAAGAATAGACAGAATCCAGCCTGTTGATGAAGAATAGACAGAATCCAGCCTGTTGATGAAGAATAGACAGAATCCAGCCTGTTGATGAAGAATAGACAGAATCCAGCATGTTGATAAAGAATAGACAGAATCTAACATGTTGATGAGAATACACAGAATCCAGTCCGCTTATGGAGAAAAATGGGCCGCTTAATCATGTATCAATGAAATGGAAGCAGACTCCAGTATGTAAATGAAGGATGGGCAGACTTCAGTATGTTAATGAAGAGGGATGGGCAGACTCCAGTATGTTAATGAAGGATGGGCAGACTCCAGTATGTTAATGAAGGATGGGCAGACTCCAGTATGTTAATGAAGTATGGGCAGACTCCAGTATGTTAATGAAAGATGGGCAGACTCCAGTATGTTAATGCAGGATGGGCAGCCTCCAGTATGTTAATGAAGGATGGGCAGACTCCAGTATTTTAATGAAGAGGAATGGGCAGACTCCAGTATGTTAATGAAGAGGGATGGGCAGACTCCAGTATGTTAATGAAGAGGGATGGGCAGACTCCAGTATGTTAATGGAAGAGGGATGGGCAGACTCCAGTATGTTAATGAAGAGGGATGGGCAGACTCCAGTATGTTAATGGAGAGGGATGGGCAGGCTCCAGTATGTTAATGAAGAGGGATGGGCAGACTCCAGTATGTTAATGGAGAGGGATGGGCAGACTCCAGTATGTTAATGGAGAGAGATGGGCAGGCTCCAGTATGTTAATGAAGAGGCACGGGCAGGCTCCAGTATGTTAATGGAGAGGGACGGGCAGACTCCAGTATGTTAATGGAGAGGGATGGGCAGACTCCAGTATATGTTAATGAAGAGGGATGGGCAGACTCCAGTATGTTAATGGAGAGAGATGGGCAGGCTCCAGTATGTTAATGAAGAGGGATGGGCAGACTCCAGTATGTTAATGAAGAGGGACAGGCAGGCTCCAGTATGTTAATGGAGAGAGATGGGCAGGCTCCAGTATGTTAATGGAGAGGGATGGGCAGACTCCAGTATGTTAATGGAGAGAGATGGGCAGGCTCCAGTATGTTAATGAAGAGGCACGGGCAGGCTCCAGTATGTTAATGGAGAGGGACGGGCAGACTCCAGTATGTTAATGGAGAGGGATGGGCAGACTCCAGTATGTTAATGAAGAGGGACAGGCAGGCTCCAGTATGTTAATGGAGAGAGATGGGCAGGCTCCAGTATGTTAATGGAGAGGGATGGGCAGACTCCAGTATGTTAATGGAGAGAGATGGGCAGACTCCAGTATGTTAATGAAGAGGGATGGGCAGACTCCAGTATGTTAATAAAGAGGGACGGGCACACTCCAGTGTGTTAATAAAGAGGGACGGGCAGACTCCAGTATGTTAATAAAGAGGGACGGGCAGACTCCAGTATGTTAATAAAGAGGGACGGGCAGACTCCAATATGTGTGGGAAAAGAAGAAGGTTGGATCCAGTCGACGGAAGAAGAGGCAAAAATCCGCGTCTTGCTGGCGAAGAATCGGCAGAGTCTAAAATGTTGAGGGAGATGAATGGGCTGAATCCAGTATATGTTGATGTGAACGAGTGGGCACAATCCAACATGTTGATATGAATAAACAGGTAGAATCCAGTACGCTGACGGAGAGGAAGGGACAAAATCGAGTGTATTGACAGAGAAGAATAGACAGTCTAGTTAGTATTCAAGGCAGAGGAGTATGCAGAATCCAGTACGTTGATGGGAATCCTGTATTATGGTTTAAAGAATTCTGTATCTTGGTATACAGGATGCAGTATCTTCGTATAAAGGATCCAACATCTTGGTGAAAAGCAAAGGATCCAGTATTTCGGTGTTAAGGATCCGGTTTCTTAGGTGAATTATCCTAAGTCTTGGTATGAAGGATCCTGGATCTCAGTGTGAAGGTCTGGTCAGTCAGTCAGTCATTCCCTTGACCGCTGGGGTCGTTGGGGGGACGTGATGAGGCAGCCGCCGTTTCTCTCCAGGCTCTTCTGTTGGTGGCTGTCTTGAGGAGATCTGGCATGGTCATTTTGGTCCAGTCCTTTATGTTGTCGGACCAGCTCTTTCTCTGCCGTCCTCGTCTGCGCCCTCCTTCAACAGACTTGTCACAAGAGCAAGTGCCTACGGCATGGAGGTCAGCACAGAGAAGTCAAAGATCATGGTCAACAGCACGACTAACAGCAGTGCCAACATAACCATGAATGGTGAGCCCCTGGAAGAAGTGACCAGCTTCAGGTACATGGGAGCAACCCTGTCCAAAGATGGCACCTGCACAGCAGAAATCCGAATCAGGATCAACTCCGCATCAGCAGCGATGGCCAGACTGAAC
>CM065740.1:34693097-34695597 GCA_033310375.1 Conus canariensis
CATAACAGTGCGATTATGATAATCATACAAGTAACTATAGACTAGTAATGGATAATGATAATATTGATAATGATCATCTATTCTTTGTTTTTCACTCACTTTACGATGCTATGCGCGCGTGTGTGTGTGCGTGCGTGCGTGCGCGCGCGCGCGCGCGCGTGTGTGTGTGTGTATGTGTGTGTGTGTGTGTGTGTGTGTGTGTGTGTGTGTGTGTGTGTGTGTATGGGGGTGGGGGGGATGTATGCAACACAGAAACCGCACGCGCGAAGGTTTCTGTTTTGCATGTATGCCTTGGTTTGCATATCTTTCAAATTGATCTTTTTGAAAGTCAAATTCAGTTGAATTTATTAGCTTTATATTTTCTGGTTAATTCAGTTGTATTTATTAGCTTTATATTTTCTGTCTGTGCATTCTGTTTTAACATTTTCCCCGTTTTAGTGTTACGGTATTAAAAACAAAAGAGCTGTAAGCTTATCCGTTTACCCGCATTCAAATATTCGTTTTCGTATCCGTGTACTTTCTCTCACCTTTTCAACTCGACTTCTGCCTGACCATCTCTCTCTCTCTCTCTCTCTCTCTCTCTCTCTCTCTCTCTCTCTCTCTCTCTCTCACACACACACACACACACACACACACACACACACACACTCTCTCTCTCTCTCTCTCTCTCTCTCATAGACTCGTATAGAGCAGACAGACACAGAGAAGCAAGCCCACACGTGACTTAGTTGATGACGGACGGAAAAAAAGATTCATCAACTCACACCTGATCTTTATTAGGCCCCTGACCCTGGATGCCCGGAGGCCGAGAATAAAGCACGCCACACCTGTCGCCCTCTTTTATGTCATCGAATTTCTTCATTAGTTGGAATAAACGATGCAGTTTCTCAGGCTTTTGTGGTTATAATTTCTGAACTTGGACACTGACAACAGTTCAGATGCATGGTCTGTCTGGGGATAGTTCAGATACGTTGTCTGTCTGGGGATAGTTCAGATACATGGTCTGTCTGGGGATAGTTCAGATACATGGTCTGTCTGGGGATAGTTGAAACACGTTGTCTGTCTGGGGATAGTTCACAGATACATGGTCTGTCTGGGGATAGTTCAGATACATGGTCTGTCTGGGAATAGTTCAGACACATTGTCTGTCTGGGGATAGTACAGACACGTTGTCTGTCTGGGGATAGTACAGACACGTTGTTTGTCTGGGGATAGTTCAGACACCTTGTCTGTCTGGGGATAGTTCAGACACCTTGTGTGTCTGTGGATAGTACAGTCACCTTGTCTGTCTGGGGATAGTTCAGACTCATTGTCTGTCCGGGGATAGTTCAGACATATCGTCTAAGGATAGTTCAGACACATTGTCTGTCTAGGGATAGTTCAAACACATTGTCTGTCTGGGATAGTTCAGACACATTGTCTGCCTAGGGATCTTTCATATTGCTTTTATGATTAGGGGTGACACGAATGCACGTACCGGAAGTGATAGCTCCCACGAAATTGATGTTGAAGGTCTTGCTCTAGATCTTTACTTTGATGAATGCGAAATAGTTCATGACAACAAACGCACATCTAAAGATCAAACAATGAATAAACATGGTAGATACTTATGGAACACTTGTAATCAGTTTGGCTCGGTGACTTTATATGAAATATGTGTCGATAGAACTAGCGGGAATTTTACATACATATCGACCACTGGCAACTGTGTCATTGACTTTTATTGTGTCTTCATTGACTATTTTCTTGTGTCATCATTGACTATTTCATTGTGTCATCATTGACTGTTTCATTGTGTCAAAGTGTTTGATATTGCTGACAGTCATTGAAAGTCACTTATAAAATTGAATCAAAACATATGCCGGTCGAAGTGTATATCGGTTTATCGAAAGCAGCAGTTCCGTGTTCACGAATTAGAGAAAAAGCAATTAAACTAGAAAAAAAAAGTTTGGATTTCCGATTCGAGAGACGATTTTTTTGCATGTTTGGGAACAGAAGAGGTAAAGACATGTTTTCAAGAAGCCATTGATTTTTTTCTTTTCTGTCCCATCTTCTGTGCCACCTCAGTGGCAGTGCACCCACGCCGCTTATTCCGACCCCCCGTCCACAGCCACAGCCCGGTCAGTCCCGCCGCAGCCCCGGCACCGGCAATCCACAGGGAGCAGTCAATGTCAAGTCGTCAAGAGGCAACCCACAGGAGGAGACACTGCACTGCTGCCGAGTCACTTCGGTAGTGTTCAGAGAAGCCGCTGATTTGATTGGTCAGGATAGTGATGCGCCTCTTCAAAAGTTTAGTGAGGGAATGTTAAACGCAGGGCAAAGCATGAAGAAACGCATAATTATAGGAAAAGATAGAAAGCAGCTTTGCTTTGACCTACAGTATAAAGAAAGTGTAAGAGTTACTCAGCAATTTCTAAGAAAATTCAATAGAACAAATGATATTGAGGACAGACAAACGTATGCTCAGAAACGCAGAAAATGTAAAAAGGTGTTAGAAACG
>CM065740.1:34705597-34710597 GCA_033310375.1 Conus canariensis
ATATGGAGCAATAAACATCAGGTCGTCACAGGACAACTCACCAGAGAGAGACACTGCAATGCTTATGTCGCTGTTTTGAGATTTCATGAAGGCATCTAGAAACTATTCACCGTACAGACGAAAAATGGTTTCTGGTGAGGTACGTATTGGACCGAACAGAGACAGTAAAACACACTCACCATCACTCCAGTTCATCATACGCTTGGGAGATGTGATGTGTATTACCGCGCTTTCCGATCCAAGTTCTAAACAACAAAAAAAAAAAACATTTGTGGAGTCTCAGAAATTGTCCTTGTTCAATACCGCTCTGTTAGTTTCACATTGTCAAAGAATCTTCCGCCATCTTCTTTTCTTCTGGCCATCAAGTCACATGATTACGACGATAGTTTTGATTGGTTGTTGAAGTGCAACTTTTACACCAGAGCAAATCCGAGTTTGACGGAAAGAGAGCATTATTTTCACCTGATTAGATAGAACTTCATTCTCCGGAATATTCTTCATCCTTGCTACCGTAGTCAGAGCTCCAGTTGTAAGTATCTTTCAGCCGTTTCTCATCCAACTACTGCTGTATGAATCGGACTGTGTGACACGACCATTAGTCGCTGAGCCAGAGTCAGTGACCGTCCTGGTCATCAGAGTGCCACCACCTCCATCCAGCAACAATGCCTTGAACTGGACGACGCTGCAGATTTTGACCCCAACTTACAGCATTTGTTGATGTGCCTTGGAAATCAAAACTGCGGTTACCACAAGAACAGAGCAGGGTTTGTAGGCCCATAGAGTCTGAAATTTATTCTTTTTTATATTACAGTAATGAATATCAATAAGGATGATTAATTCATATGATGCTATGGAGTTCTGTTTTAACAAGATTGATTAATTCATATGATGCTATGGAGTTCTGTTTTAACCTAAGACCACATGAAAGGGCTCTACGCTTATTCTCATAACTTGCCACGATGTGAACCAGGATGGGGATATACAGACACTTGCAGTGTTGAGTCATGAAATTTGAGCAACACTAACAGAGGTGCATCCGTACAGTGGATCACGCTTGATCGCTTCCCGTCTCTCCACTTAAGCTGATAGTACACTCGACAACTCTACCGGACGGGGCATCAGAAAAATCACACAAATATTTGTCTGTTGGGAGTCGAACCCACGACCTCCCAATCTTCAACCAGTGTCGCAGACCACACTATAGTACTGCGGCTGGCTCCTACATAAGACATAACCCATGTCTGACCAGAGAATGAACCTAATGCGATGGTCAGGCGTGCTATGCTGCAACAACTTGCGTTCTCTCTCTCTCTCTCTCTCTCTCTCTCTCTCTCTCTCTCTCTCTCTCTCTCTCTCTCAGTGTGTGTGTGTGTGTGTGTGTGTGTGTGTGTGTGTGTGTGTGTGTGTGTGTGTGTGTGTGTGTGTGTGACTCTCTCTCTCTCTCTCTCTCTCTCTCTCTCTCTCTCTCTCTCTTTGCGCGCGCGCCTATTTATTTATGTTGTGCATGCATGCGAACATACGGGTGTATGTGTGTGTGTGTGTGTGTGTGTGTGTGTGTGTGTGTGTGTGTGTGTGTGTGCGTGCGTGCGTGCGCGCGTGCGCGAGCGCGCGCTTGCGTGTTGTGTGTGTGTGTGTGTGTGTGTGTGTGTGTGTGTGTGTGTGTGTGTGTGTGTGTCTGCGCGCGCGCGCGCGCGCGTAAAAGCTCAGAATCAAAATCTGAATCCAAATTAAGTTAAATTGTCACAGAAAGCATAAATGAGATTTCATCATCACCACTCATCATCATCACACCCCTCCTGGGGTACAGGCGCCAACCAAGGACCTCCAGGCATCTTGTCCTGGGCTCTCTGTTCAAGCTGGTTCCACGTCATAAATGAGATTTAGAGCTGCTCAATTACGACATTCATAGTTCACATCGCGTGAAGTGTACGTGTCGGCAGAGGGAGAGAGTGCGAGAGAGTTGGGGAAGTGAGGGGACGGGAACATGCGTGCGTGCGTGTGAGCGTGCGCGCGCGCCTGTGTGTGTGTGTGTGTGTGTGTGTGTGTGTGTGTGTGTGTGTGTGTGTGTGTGTGTGTCTGTGTGCCTGTGTGTCTGTGTGTGTTGTTGTTAATGTGCGTGTGTGAGTGTGCGCGCGCGCTCTCGTGTGTGTGTGTGTGTGTGTGTGTGTGTGTGTGTGTGTGTGTGTGTGTGTGTGTGTGCGCGCGCGTGCGTGTTATATGCTTCTTTGTTGATACGCGTATGTGTGTATCAGTGAGTGTGTGAGTGCATGTGTGTATGCGTGCATCCATGTGTGTTTGCCCGCGCACGTGCGTTTGTTTGTGTTTTGAGCAAAAGAACTGACTAACCTGTGCTGTGAAACAGCCAGAGAGAGAGAGAGAGAGTGGGAGAGGGAGAGAGAGAGAGAGAGAGAGAGAGATGAGAGAGATGAGGAGAGGAGAGAGAGACAGAGAGAGACAAAGAGGGGGGGGGGCAGAGTGAACAAGAAATAGACGTGGTGTGTGTGTGTGTGTGTGTGTGTGTGTGTGTGTGTGTGTGTGTGTGTGTGTGTGTGTGTGTGTGAATGGAGGGGAAAAAGAGGATGAGGGTGGGGGGGGGGGGGTGGGGGTGGGGTGGGGGGGGGGGGGTCGGAGGGGTTGTAGAGGGAAGGAAATGGGGAGGGCAGTGAGATACGGCGACAAATGAACGGCTCAACCAAGGCCAAAGGGGTAACCTCAAACCCATAACGTCATTATGGGCAGACGGACTGCGGACAGCGATTACGTGAAGGCTTTTGACGGCCTAATCGTCACCATTGTCATAACTCTCCTCTGTGTCCGCGTGTTCGGATGTGGCTGGTTTTAAAAAGTCATCATCATAACGAAGTCATGAATATAATGATCTTCATGAAAAGAGCCTTTTCGGCATGAAAATTAAAATTCCGTGTTACAGTAGTTTTCTTAATATGTGATTGTTAATCTTCTTGCATTGAAATCTTTTTATTGTTTTCTTTCTTACTTTTTTTTTGTGCCTGATTTTGAGTCTTAGACGATCGTGGCGAAAATAGCATGTATCACTCACAAAAAATACTAATTTTGACTAATGGGCAGCGGAACAAAACATCGTGCCTTCGCAATGAAATCAGTGTCGAAAGATACATCATCGTAACTATTGTTCTTACGGCTTACCTTGGTATTGATAATTATTATTATTATTTTTCTTTTACTCAAAGAAGTCAAAAAAGCAGTATCAAATTCATTATTTTCTCCACGCACGCCATCAAGAATTCACCTGAAAACAATAGTTGTGGTTTTGAATTAAAGCAGTATTATTGTCTTCATCGGATGGTAACTTTGAATGAAAGCAGTATTATTGTCTTCATCGGATGGTAACTTTGAATGAAAGCGGTATTAATGTCTTCATCGGATGGTGACTTTGAATAAAAGCGGTATTATTGTCTTCATCGGATGGTGACTTTGAATGAAAGCGGTATTATTGTCTTCATCGGATGGTGACTTTGAATGAAAGCGGTATTAATGTCTTCATCGGATGGTGACTTTGAATTAAAGCAGTATTATTGTCTTCATCGGATGGTGACTTTGAATTAAAGCGGTATTATTGTCTTCATCGGATGGTGACTTTGAATTAAAGCAGTATTATTGTCTTCATCGGATGGTGACTTTGAATTAAAGCGGTATTATTGTCTTCATAGGACGGTAATTTGAATTAAAGCAGTATTATTGTCTTCATCGAATGATAACTTTGAATGAAAGCAGTATTATTGTCTTCATCGGATGGTAACTTTAGATTGAAGCAGTATTATTGTCTTCATCGGATGGTAACTTTAGACTGAAGCAGTATTATTGTCTTCATCGGATGGTACCTTTACATTAAAGCGGTATTATTGTCTTCATCGGATGGTAACTTTGAATTACAGCAGTATTATTGTCTTCATCGGATGGTAACTTTGAATTACAGCAGTATTATTGTCTTCATCGGATGGTAACTTTGAATTGAAGCAGTATTATTGTCTTCATCGGATGGTAATTGGAATTAAAGTGGTAATATTGTCTTCACAAGAAAGTGCTTACCGAGGTCTTACAGTTGACGATTATTATTTTATTATTTCTTTCTTTTGGCTCGAAGGAGTGAAAAAAAAAAATTCAGTATCAAATTTATGATTTTCTCTTCGCACGCCATCAGTCAGTCAGTCTGTCAGTCTGTTTGTCCATCTGTCTGTCTGTCTTTGTCTGTATCTGTCTGTCTGTCTGTCTGTCTGTCTGTCTGTCTCTCTCTCTCTCTCTCTCACGTGTACATGTTTTCAGAAGAAAGTGGTCATTTAGCGGCAAAAGAAGGATGGACACACAACAGCAGAGAAATGTCTGACCTTGTTTATGGAGAAACTGATAGCTATACTGATTCATATAAATTATGCACCATCCCATTTATACATTAACGTGCAGTACTTTGTATTCGTTACTGTGTGAAATTAACGACAGTGGATGATTACAGAATCCAACAGAACAAAATCTGATTTGGTTTAGATACAAGAGACAAAAGCAAGTGGTCTTGGTGTAAAATGTTCGTTGCAAATCGAACCAGCTGGGTTCTGAATGTGTATTGGCAAACTAAAGAGTTCAAAATATACATAAAATTTTATGTGAATTTAAGAAGAAAAAAAAAAACTGATGTTATCAAGATGGCAGGAGATTTGGATTTCCACACCACAAACAGCGAGAAATTCGATGTGAATAGGTGATTTCACACGATACGTAATGTAAACACGTATTTGAAAATGGATTGAGAACAAGGTCTACATGCGGTGTTTCAGAAATTACTGTGCATCATTACCGTGACAAGAAACGCATGGAGATGGATGAGCTTAGCCCTCTCTGCTTAAAAAAAAGTAAGTGAATACAAGATGGTTTTTTTTATTTATCCCACATCCCTAGTTGCCCTGTGTTTAGTGATTTTAAAAACACAATATACCCAACTAACTGTTAGCAATAATCCTAACCAGTTT
>CM065740.1:34720597-34733097 GCA_033310375.1 Conus canariensis
TAAACTGATTAATGTCCTTCGAAATATGCTCGTTGGGATTGTCTGAACTCCATTGGTCGCTGATCCGTCAGTTCCTCCATCCTGATCACTCTCTGGAACCACATTAGCACATGCACATTGGGTAATTCTGATACAGCAGAACGGGTATTCTTTTAAATCAAGAGAAGCGAAGATTTGGCCCTGGCTCTTTTCACCACTGTCTTCACCTCATCCAATGTCGGTGGCTGGTCACTGAACCTTTTCGCTGGCGCTGCATCCCACATCAAACCATGGACGTTCAGTGATGTTTCGCTCTGAGGGTCACAAGATGTTTTCCTGAGATGCTGCTCAAGAGCGTCTTTGCCCACTGCGAGCGTTTCCGATCTTGGCTGCTCCAATAGTTTCCTGGCGAACTGGAAGGGGACTCTGAAAAAGCAGTCTTGAGGTTTTCTTTTTTCCTTTCTTTCATTCTTTCTTTTTTTGTCTTTTTTCCCCTATTTTTTCTCTTGCTTCTCCTCCTTGCACATCCGGGTTTGCTGAGGGTAGTGTGCTGAGCTTTCAGATCTTCCCAGAGCTTCTTCAGCCTGTCCTCAGCTTCTGAAAAGAGATGTCCTGTAAAGAAAATGAACTTGTAGTTAGTTGACCTAACCGTGTAGTTTGCATGCGAACGTTTCATTTTTGTAGGACCGTGATATCGTTAACAATAGCATGTAAGTAAATAAATGAAATTTTGAACAAAGAGATATTAAAATCGACTTCACAGCTTGTTAAACAAAATCCATTTTTGAACAAAGAGATGATTCAAATCGATTTCATAGCTTGTTAAACAAAATCCAGCCTCAGCAAGTGTGACTGATGATCTATCGCAATCAAGCACCGGCGAGTAGTCTCCCTCTAAAGATCGTTCTAATTTTGAGACACTTGCGTTTGATCGCCGGAAGACAACAATCTGAATTAGCAGCAGCAGCAGTAGTAGCATGTAATAAGTAGTAGTGTAGTAATAGCGGTAGCAGTAGTAGTACGTATATAGCGTCTATCCTCGGCTAAACACCGAGCACTAAGCGCTTTACAATCAACACTCGTTTACACAACGGGCTGCCTACCTGGGTAGTGCCGACTGAAGAGTTGCCAGCTGGCGCTTCATTCAGTCGTTTCCCGTATCATCCAGTCAATGTCGTTCAATATCGTTCACTCAATTTCCTTACTTCCTTCATTCTTTCCATTTCTCACGCAAGGTGCATGCTATGTGTAACGTGTCATCCATACCAACGGCCAAACTGGCCTTCTCCTCCGAAAGTTGGTGATAGGATTTTCTCTTCCGAAAGCTGGTGATGGGTTTTTACGTGTGTGCAAGATATTAAAAGTGCGTTCACACACGGAACCTCGGTTTTCAAGAAAGAAACTATGGATCACCAGTCATCTAGTCACACGATTAATCATTCGTTCAGTTCAAAACTGCGTTCAGAAATGCAGACATGCTGAAGCACTACCATTTCAACCCGACTTCGCCCCGTCCCTAAATCCCCTTGCCGTGAGCTAGGTGGGCGACTGCTGGCTGGTTTCAAAGTGAGGTGACTGCAGGCGGAAATTTGAAAAAAAAACATCAAAAGTTATTTTAAGTACCTCCGTTGCTTTCCATGGACAAACAGATTACAAGACAAAAACACGACGCATTTCGACCTCTTAGGTCTTCTTCAGGCAGGATAAATAACATTCAGGATTTCTTCGTTTTCATTGTATTGAATACTGTTCATCTTGCCTGGAGAAGACCTGAGAGGTCGAAAACGCGTCGTGTTTTGTCTTGTGATTTGTTTGTCCATGGAAACCGGGGGGAGGGGGGGGGGGTTACTTAAACTTACTTTTGAAAAGAGAGCTAGCTGGCTTCCCCTGCCCCATCTTATCCGCACTGTCGTCCGCGGCAGCCCAGTGGATGGACTCTGCTTAGTTAATAAGGGTAATTAGTCTCATTCGCAGAATGTTCTCGTTTGGAAAACTTAAGCCTGACCTGAACTGGACATTATGTGGAGAAAAAAAACACCCGAAGGTGCTGGGGAGGACCAGAGAAGCACTGTCTTCACCTGCCTTTAGAGCAGTCCTGTACACCCTTGGAGGCCTGCGCTGTGTTGACGATGGGTACAGGCACGCGCAGGACACTCCATTAAGATATCAAGGGACATAACTGCTCCTGAACAGAGGTAAATCAGACTACAGGATGCAGCTCATAACAGCCTTAAAGTAGCATCCCCATGGGTGTACCAGCCCGTATTTCATGACTGCAGAGCCCACCGGCGAAAAACACCACCCTCCAGCTGCCGAGCACACCCCACAGACCCAACCACCCCTGCCCACGGACAGATGAAGACAGTGCCACTCCAGACACAGCCAAGCTTTCGCCATACGGTCTTATGTGCCCTCAAGAGAGAATCCAAAGTTGTAGTCTTTCCCACTGTCAACAGGGCTTTCCCTGTGGTCAGTGGGTCTTTCCTCACCGTCACTGGACCTTTCTCCAGGGTCAGCCTAGTTAAGGCAAAGAAGAAAAAGAAACACCCGAAGGTGCTGGGGAGGACCCAGAGAAGCACTGTCTTCACCTGCCTTTAGAGCAGTCCTGTACCACCCTTGGAGGCCTGCGCTGTGTTGACGATGGGTACAGGCACGCGCAGGACACTCCATTAAGATATCAAGGGACATAACTGCTCCTGAACAGAGGTAAATCAGACTACAGGATGCAGCTCATAACAGCCTTAAAGTAGCATCCCCATGGGTGTACCAGCCCGTATTTCATGACTGCAGAGCCCACCGGCGAAAAACACCACCCTCCAGCTGCCGAGCACACCCCACAGACCCAACCACCCCTGCCCACGGACAGATGAAGACAGTGCCACTCCAGACACAGCCAAGCTTTCGCCATACGGTCTTATGTGCCCTCAAGAGAGAATCCAAAGTTGTAGTCTTTCCCACTGTCAACAGGGCTTTCCTGTGGTCAATTGTGCCCACAGGTCTTTCCTGTGGGCTTTCCAAGTCAATGGACGTAACGGCGTTTAAGTGATGCTGTATAGAAACTATTAAAATTATCGCATATTTGCATAAGATTTATTCGCCAATGTCTGGATGTTTCTGTTCAGTGTCTGTCACCTTATCTTTTGTCTGCCTCATCTTCAGTGGCGCTCTTCCCATGCTGCCGAGAGACAGCCACATCCAGGCTCACCGCATTTAACAGTCAGCGCCAGCGGTTCATAATGAGCAATCCACAGCAGGTCAGATAGACAGATAAGGGTCAGAGAACGAGCAACCGCTTTTCGTCCATCAACAAGCAAGCAACAACCATTTCACGACCCCCAAACGTAGGATCACTACTCGTTCCAACAACCTCAAAAGCATTCTATCGCCAAACGGATGGTTTCCTTCCACGTACCAATAACTTCCTTTCCCCCTTAGCTCGCCGACGGCGGATGAATGTTTTATAGCTCATTTGCATACCCGGCCGCTCTCTTTTCACAGGCGGAGCGATAAACAGACATAAAGTAGCGCCGGTGTCGGCGTTGAGTGTCGGGGAATAGGGAGTGTTCCTCCTTCGAGGCTCATTTGCATGATTGCTCCGCGAAGCTGGAACAGAGCCGGTGTCGGTCGTGAGTGGAACAGATTGGTATCTCGTGACCATCAATATGGCCGTTTTCACACACACACACACACACACACACACACACACACACACACACACACACACACACACACACACAGAGAGAGAGAGAGAGAGAGAGAGAGAGAGAGAGAGAGAGACAGAGAGACAGAGAGACAGAGAGAGCGTTGAACAGGCCCCAGTTCAGGTGATTCGAACAGGCTTAACGAAAAGAAAAGAAAAGAGAACTGTGAAGCGAAGAAACTGAGAAACGTTAGTGATATATCATTCTCCATGCATGAGCAATACAGTCGAAAAATGGTTCAAGCGGTAATGTCTGGAAGATTGATGGAAATATTCGTCCTGTTTGAACTCTCTCTCTGTCTGTCTGCCTGTCTGTCTGTCTGTCTGCCTGTCTCTCTCTCTCTCTGTCTCTGTCTCTCTCTCTCTGTCTCTGTCTCGTTCTCTCTCTCTCTCGTTCTCTGTCTGTCTGTCTGTTTGTCTGTCTTTCCGTGTCTCTGTGTTTCTCTGTCTCTCTCTTGTCCATGTCTGCGGTCCAAAGACAACAAACCATCTGAAAAGGACTTGCGAGTATTTATGTGTTAATCAAGATCAGAATTAGAGAATTAGAGAATTTGATTGTCTCAATATCTGACTTTCCCTTATACACACAGCAGAATGAGTGGAAAGTCGAGAAAAATGATGCGTACTTCATACCTACTCTTAAACTAAGGACGAGTGCTTAGGAGAGAAAAGCGTTTTCGTAGACATTGATCCCACTTCAAAGCATCTCTCTCTCTCTCTCTCTCTCTCTCTCTCCTCTCTCTCTCTCTCTCTCTCTCTCTCTCTCTCTTCTCAATAGATAGACTGACGGATGAGTATGTTTGCATGTGCGTGCGTGAGCGTCCGTGTGCGCGCGCATGTGTGTATGTGTATACGTGTGTATGCGTGCGTGCGTGGATGCGTGTGTAGTAGTAGTAGTAGTAGTAGTGTCGTAGTCGTAGTAGTAGTAGTAGTAGTAGCAGCAGCAGCAGCAGCAGTAGCAGTAGCAGAAGCAACAAAAGCACAACAAGACGAGAACAACGGCGACGAAAAACAAGGAGCAGAAGAAAGAAGCAGTGGTAGTAGCGGTAGCAGCAATGGCAGCAGCAGCAGCAGCAGTATCAACAACAGCAGCAGTAGTACTTGTAGTACAAGTAGTAGTAGTAGCAGCAGTATAAGTAGTATACGAATGGTAGTATAGCAGAAGCAGTTGCAGCACCAGGTGTAGTAGCGGTTGTAGTAGTAGTGGTAGCAGTAGTAATAGTAGCAGCAGCAGTAGTAGTAGTAGTAGTAGTAGCAGCAGTAGTAGTAGTTAGTAGTAGTAGTAACAGTACAGCAGCAATTTCAGTAGCAGCAGCACTAATAATGATAGTAGTAGTAGTAGTAGTAGTAGTAGTAGTAGTAGTAGTGTAGTAGTAGTAGTAGTACTAGTAGTAGTAGTAGTAGTTGTTATTGTTGTTGGTGGTTGTGGTGGTCCGTCGAGTCGACGAGAACCACTTCAGTCATCTTGGGGTTGAGGGGAGTGGAGCGAAATGATTTGTGGAAAGAGAAGAAAGAAAGAAAGAAAGAAAGAAAGAAAGAAAGAAAGAAAGAAAGAAGAAAGAAAGAAAGAAGAAGAAAACAAGAAGAAGAAGAACAAGAAGAAGAACAAGAAGAAGATGAAGATTAAGAAAGAAGAAGAAGAAGAAGAAGAAGAAGAAGAAGAAGAAGAAGACTTTCACTCAGCCGAAAGGAACAAAGCCAATCAAGGAAACAAACAATGACATCAACGCGAAACAGGCCAGACTCACAGACAGACACATCAACGGACAGACGAGACAGACAGACAGACAGGCGGCAAAGACAGACAGACAGCAAAAGAAACAAACAAGCGAGCAAGTAGCTCCAGGCAGCAGAACAACTCTCCAGACAACCTATCAACTTGTCAGAGAGGTAAAGAAAGCAAGACAAACTGGCTAGGGGTTCCTGTGGGGTGACGAGTCACAAAGCTCCTCCACCCCCCTTGTGTTAGGTCCCACCCGGGTGTAAATCAGAAGTAAGTGTGTGTGTGTGTGTGTGTGTGTGTGTGTGTGTGTGTGTGTGTGTGTGTGTGTGTGTGTGTGTGTGTGTGTGTGTGTGTGTGTGTGTGTGTGTGTGTGTGTGTGTGTGTGTGTTGTGAACCCAATCAGTCATTATATAATAACAAGGAAATAAATACACACAACGAACGAACGAACGAACTAACACTAACTAACTAACTAACTAACTAACTAACTAACTAACTAACTAACTAACTAACTAATACTAACTAACAACTACAACTACGAACAATGAACGAGTCGCCCTTTGGTAGTTAATGCAATACATGTCAATTTGAAATGTTTCAAATGAATAAATGCACAGATGGTGTAATAAGTAAACAAATAAATAAAAATAAATAAAAGAATACGTAAGTAAAACACGACTAAATGAATGAATGAATAAACCAACAAATAAATAAATATACAAACAATTAAACGAATGAATGAGGGACAATTCTGACATTCTCTCCACCTTCATGCACTCGGTCCCCCGGATGTAGAATGTTAAGTGTGTCAAATGTAAATCACAGACAGAAAGATGGAAGGATAAGAAGTCTCTGCCTTTTGCTGACTTCCATTGCACGCGCATATCGAAGGCATTCGCCACTTCCTGTTGGTCTGATTGTTTCACTGTCCGTGTCTCCTGTTCACGGGTCAGCAGTCTGTACACCACCACCACACCACCACCACCACCACCACACTTCGCCGACGATAGTTTCAAAACTGTCAAGTCTTTCTTTTTTTCTGCGCACACAGGCTGATACTCCCGCGGACACTCCCTGTGTAGACAGGCAAGGATTGATCCCATCTACCCAACAAAGGGAGTGGAGCTTTGTGTGAATGACCGCTTTTTTATCCCGCCGTTCAGGCAGCCATACTCCAACTTCGGGGAAGGAGGATGCTATGTTTAACGTGTCATCCATACCAACGGCCAAACTGGCCTTCTCTTGCGACAGTTGGTGTTGGGATATTACGTGTGTGCAAGATGTTATGTGTGCGTTCACATATGGAACCTTGTTTGTAGTCTCATTCGAAGGACTGTATGGGGAAATGGAGTCAAAACCAATGTTAACCCCGAGGGGAAAAAAAAAAACCCTGTACCGAAACGGCCCGGCGGAGATTCGAACCCGCAACCCCTGGATCACCAAAGTTACGAGTCCGGCTCTCTACTGCTGAGCTATTTCGGTCCCCCTACTGTCAAGTCTGAAACGCACTCGCGGGCAGATCGTGAGCTGGCAAGGGTTACGTGCAGACACTGGGACGCCCTCGTCGAACGGCGGGCGAGAAAAAGCTGGCATGCATAGCTTACCGGAGGGGGCAGCCTGGTCAACTGAACAATTCTCACGCGGCACCCGCTGAACGTGGTGCCCGGAAGTGGCAAGGGGTCTGTGCGAGCGAACGGGACTCCGACTATTGGGAAACAGTGGGAACAGCGGGGTGAGATACCTATCCTGTCACCTCTTCACCTTTTGAATCAATCAGCGAATAGATACTAAGTAGATGAACAAATAAAACGACATCGATACCTACACGAAGTAATCGATGGATCAATGATAGTTCGGGAAGGCACTCCGTCCTCTTGAATCCGGTCCACCTCTCAGAGGACTGGCGGATAAATAAGTGGATGAATAAATTAAACACGCAGATAGATGGACACATTGATCGTTAAATTAATGGACAGAGGTAAATCGAACGACAGATAGGTAGTCAGGTAGGTAGACAGAGAGATCGATAGCTAGAGATTGATAGACAGGCAGACAGGTAGATAGACACATAGAGACGTAGACAGGTAGATGGATAGATAAACAGATGGAAATGTAAAGAGGTAGATAGATGGATCTACTTCTAAAATAGACAGACAGACAGGTAGGAAGGTAGGTAGGTAAGTAGGCGGGTAGGAAGGTAGATAGGTAGGTAGGTAGCCAGGCAGGCAGGCAGGTAGACAGGTAGGTAGACATAATAACTGAATAATCAAATGAAAGAAAACAAAAAGTATCAGATGTGATTCCCCATTCCCACTGGCATCTTTTGTGAGTCGACCGAACTTTCAGATTCTAGGACGTTCTGTGTCTCGTAGGCAGCATACCACGCCACAGTGTAGGAATTCAAACACAGGCCTATGCGAGTCACTGCTTAAACACAGGCCTATGCGAGTCACTGCTTAAACACAGGCTATTGCGAGTCACTACTTAAACACAGGCCTATGCGGGTCACTGCTTAAACACAGGCCTATGCGTGTCACTGCTTAAACACAGGCCTATGCGTGTCACTATTTAACCACAAGCCTATGCGAGTCACTACTTCATGTAGCTCAAGATGAAAGTCCAAACTACCCAAACATAGCAGGAAACTGGCCGTTCAGCTTCAACCCATACATGCTCAAGACGTTGTCTTGCGACAGTACGTAGAATTGTTTGTTGCACGTCTGCATCTTTGCATGGTCAGTTTGCTGCGTGCCGCTGAGCCGTGTCCCCGTGACATCATCTTCACCTATCCCGGAGTCTTGAAGACCGTTGGGGCGCCACAGAAGACTTCGCAGCCAGCTTCCTCCATTCCTTCCGGCTCTCAGACGCTCTCAGGCAGTTGCTGAGGGTGAGGCCAGTCCATGTACCGATGTTGTCCTCCCATCTCTTTCTCTGTCTTCCTCACCTTCTCCCGTGATATAGGTTGAATAAAAAAGCATAAAGGAAAAACCTGCATGCCAGCTTCATCGACAGTCTCCTGCGTGTACTCGCCATCTTACGCAAATTTGATTGTTTTCAACGCAGGAGAGCAATCTTCTGACGAAGTCGTGTACTCATCGGCTAATGTATCCCGGTAAATTAGGTCCGAATAGACATGGACCTATGCACCGTTGTAGTATGATCTACTCATATCAATCACATAAGCTTTTTTGTGTGTGTGTGCAAATCAGGAAAAACGTTTCGATGACGCTGAATCGTATGACAATGTTAGACAGTGTAGCATAGCCTTAACGCTGCGCTCTAGACTCGGTGAATATCCGACAGTTCAAAATATATGTGGCTGTGACGTTATCTCAACCATTTAAGCCTGTGTCTTCTGTTTCCAGAGCATTCTGACATCCTACTGTGTATTTACATTGAGACATCAGACGTATTCAACTGTATTAAGAGAACTTCGTGGCGTATTTTGTAATAGAAGAAAAGTGTCTGTTCACGTGCATCATAAAGATTTCTGGTCATTTCTGCACGGTGAATTCACATTTCTGACTTTTTCTGTCATTTAAAAAAAAAATCTTTTGTGGCGGGGGGAAGGGAGGGGGGGGGGGGGGGGGGGATAGGATTAAGACACGTTTTAGTGATAGAATTAAAACTTTTACCCACTCTGTAGCAGACAGTTCACATTTTCCAATACATTTTTTGTGCATGGAACTGAACTTTCTACAATAGCTTTGAGTAAAGTAGAGTGATTTTGTTTCACATGTTCTATGCATTAATTTTTTCTTTGGTGACTAACGTGTGGTGAAGATAGTTTGCTGAAGTATTTTAATGAGCTAATCAGAGTTTCTAAAAAAAAAAATACTGGAAGATTATAAAACAAGTTATATATTGTTGAATTCCTTTATTCTTACTTACTCATTTATACAGTCAGTCTGAGTTGATTCTGAATGGTCTAATTCATCCTAACCATGATTTCTTTTATGCATTTATCTCTTCATTTGATTGACTCTGATTTATCCTATGCATTAATCCTTTCACTCGTTCACCCATTCAACCGTTTATGTATTTATTTCATGTATTCACGCCTGTCTTTTCTTTCATCCTGATTTCAAAGACTGTGCTGGGGGGTAAACACTGGCAGGGTATCATCGCTGTGCTTTACACCGCTACTGGAGAAATCTTTTTAGTGTTGATTGACAAGTCAATGGGGAAAGCGAGGGAGAAAATGGAAACATTTTTCTTTCTTCCACATCCCAGCATGTGCACTGGGCGTTTCTCTTCGTCAGTTTCCGCTAGATTTTCTTTCATGTTGTATTGTTTGTTTGTTTGTGCCTTTTTTGCAATATTTCATTTCTTTGTTTCGCTTTTGCTATGAACTCATTTGTGTGTGTGCGTGTGTGTGTGTGTGTGTGTGTGTTGTGTGGTGTGTGTGTGTGTTGTGTGTGTGGTGCGTGCGTGCGTGCGTGCGTGCGTGCGTGCGTGCGTGCGTGTGTGTGTGTGTGTGTGTGTGTGTGTGTGTGTGTGTGTGTGTGTGTGTGTGTGTGTGTCTGGCATTGTTGGCTGTTTATCTTATTAAATCTCATCCACCTGGAAGATATTTTTAACACCTCCACTACCCCACACCCATCGTACCACCTTCCTCCCCAACAGTTTCTGTTTTTCCCAATTCGTGAATGTTTGAAATGTTTGAATTTTATTCTAGGCAAATACCACATCAGTATGGTTCGGCGTCTAATTTTCACGTTGAGTAAGACTTTTTTTTTTATCCCCCCCCTCCCCTCCCACTCCCTTCCTCTCTCTCCTCCCCCTTCCCCAATCCATATACACCCATAAGCTGTACGACTCTTACGAGTAATTATATGTCAGCCTGTTCCATACTCTGATGATCTTTCACTCCCGTGTATTGGATGTACATGTGGTCACATAGCATTGGTGTTTCTGGATATCAGTATATATGGGCCCTTAGTGTGTGTGTGTGTGTGTGTTGGTGTGTGTGTGTGTGTGTGTGTGTGTGTGTGTGTGTGTTTGGAACTATTCCGACTTTATGTCTATTGTTTTTATGTTTGAAGAGTTGTCTTTGCAAACGGAGGATGAAAGTAAGGACAGGACTCAAAGGAGGACAACTCTCAGATGGAGAGAGAGACAGTGGCAAAGGTGCAAGGGGATATAAGACTGAATTTAATGGGGAGAATTCTTCTTAATTTTTTTTTTCCATGTGTGTGTGTGTGTGTGTGTGTGTGTGTGTTGTGTGTGTGTGTGTGTGTGTGTGTTTGCCTGCGTGCGTGCGTGCGCGCGAGCGCGCGCGCGTGTGTGTGTTTGTGAGAGTGAGTGCATATGTCTACGTGTGCTAGTGTATGAGGGTGTGTGTGTGTGTGTGTGTGTGTGTGTGTAGGGTGGCATGGTGTTGTGTGGTGTGGTGTGGTGTGTGTGTGCGCACGCGCATGTTTGTGAGTGTGTTAATTTTGTCCCTTTTCTTTAAATGACAAATGTTGACATTCTGTTCATCATGTTTTCTTAAACATCAGTACAACCACGGGGTTAATCTGACAACACATTGGTTTCAGTCAGTCAGTGTGTGTGTGTGTGTGTGTGTGTGTGTGTGTGTGTGTGTGTGTGTGTGTGTGTGTGTGTGTGTGTGTGTGTTCGCGTGTTAACGTTTCATTCTGTACAGCCAGAACATTAAAAAATTCGAAGCTCAAGTGAACATTCAGGACAGGTGGCCCAAATCGATCTCAGAACGTATTCAAAACCATTCTGAGCCTAATGATCTGTGTCGGTCGCGCACTAGTGAACAGCAGGGCTGTCTTGTGGGGTAGCAGGATGCGTCCTTGAGACCTCCCGGCTAAGGCGCCACGGAGACGTAGGAAGTATTTACCGTGTTGAGACAGTGTTGAGACATGCCACACTCCGCAGACGTGGCTAGCCACACGCACTGGGACATTCGCATACCTGACGTTTCATCTTGGCTCTGTGCGCGTGCACCTGCACGAATGCCACCGCTCAAACGAGGAAATTGTAGTCAATGCGAATTCAGTACACAATAAAACTTTGGCAGCGGTCATACGTTATCAGTTATGCTTTTATGTTATGCTTTATACCAACGTAGATACACTTGCGTATTCAACTCTGCAGACGTATGAGTACCGTTATCGATCGTCGCTGTACGCTGTACAGGAGAAGCCTTCTCGTACGGACTCACACTTGACAAAATATATTTTTCCACATTCACCCGATTTTTAAGATCGTCACATGCGCTTCTACTTTGCGAATACAGTTCAGTCTTCTCAATTCTCTGCATGTTTGAACTAATGAATGCTCTGTTTGATCGAATTTAGAACTGAATCGATGCCAGTTAGCCAATGGCCATTCCGGAAGGGAAATAAGCCTCACGTGCGACTACAGCTACACTGCCTTCATGGATACGTAGCCCACAAGGTGCAAACCATCTGACAGGTTGAAGCCTTCATAGATACGTAGCCCACAAGGTGCAAACCATGTGACAGGTTGAAGCCTTCATAGATACGTAGCCCACAAGGTGCAAACCATGTGACAGGTTGAAGCCTTCATAGATACGTAGCCCACAAGGTGCAAACCATGTGACAGGTTGAAGCCTTCATAGATACATAGCCCACAAGGTGCAAACCATGTGACAGGTTGAAGCCTTCATGGATACGTAGCCCACAAGGTGCAAACCATCTGACAGGTTGAAGCCTTCATGGATACGCGTAGTCGATCCCCGGGAGGAACTTGCAGGTTGACGGTCACTGAAGCGAGACGCCGACGGCCCGCCCTGATTGCCTGTCCTGAGGTCCACTGAAGAACCCGGTGAACAGCCGTTGACGGAGGCAAGACTCCTTTCTCTTCCTGGACTGCCAGTCTTACATCTAATTGCCACTAGCTCCCTGGACATGCGAAGTACTCCCCAAAAAGTTCTTTCTACTTCAAGACCTAACTCGGGGTAACCCCACGTGTGGTCATGGAGTTCGCATACTTGAAGAACCCAAGGAAGCTCATCCTAACATCAGCAAGGCTACCCTGAATTTGCTTAATTAAGGCACTGCAGAACACTCGGCCAACTCATCACATTCGCTTTATTAAGATGCTCACTTCATTCTCCCTTCA
>CM065740.1:34738097-34755597 GCA_033310375.1 Conus canariensis
TGCTGCACGGGCATATTCTATCTTCTCCGTGGGACGGAAAATCAGGCTCATGCGTACATGCATATTCTATCTTCTCCGTGGGACGGAAAATCAGGCTCATGCATGCACTGGCATATTTATCTTCTCCTGTGACGGAAAAAAGTGCACGCTTTGTATCTCCGATGCTTGGAAAGAAGAACCTACAGATCGTAAGAGAAAACTATGAAAGAGGTGTTATCGCAAGATACAAACCATCAAACAAGCCATTCATATTACCAGTTCACAAATACACTAAACTATCGAGCAGCAAATCAAACCATATGAAGATCTAGTGAAACCTGTCATGAAAGCAACACTATGTTGGTATGGCCACAAAACATGAGTCAATACCCCTGAAACTGTCCTCAGAGAGGAGAGAGAGAGAGAGAGAGAGAGAGAGAGAGAGAGAGAAGACTTTGACACTTTTGACACTTTGATATTTTATTGTCATTACCAAAGAGGTCTTTTGACTATGAGAGAGAGAGGAGAGAGAGAGAGAGAGAGAGAGAGAGAGAGAGAGAGAGAGAGAGAGAGAGAGAGAGAGAAAACAAAACCAACAAAACACGATGGACTGGCAACATGGATTACTTCAACGGCAAGCAAACACATAGCAGCTAGGGTATCTCAGAACTCAAGTTTTGACCAAAGGTTTGCACCATCCTGATTCGCCAAGTACAGCAGAAATTTGAACTCACAACCTTTTTATTCTCTCTTCTTTTTTGTGCTGTTTCATCTGGCCTGCCACTTCGGTGGCGTTGCACCCACACCGCTCATTTTCACTCCCCGTCCTCAGCCACAGCCAGGCTCGTCCCACCACAGCCCCGGCACCGGCAGTCCACAGGGAGCAGTCAATGTCAAGCCGTCAGGAGCCAACCCACCAGAGGAGACACTGCACTGCTGCCCAGTAACGTCGACGGTGTTTAGCGTTGCCTATTCTGCTCCAACAGGACACCTCTCATTAAACTACTTAGTCGCGATGCCAGCGTGAGTGAGCTCTCCTCGCGGAGGGCGCCACCACGTGCGTCCAGCGAGGGTCTCATGAATTTGCAAGCACTAGTGATCCCAACAGAACCTTATCTAGGGCAGAGGGTCTCATGAATCTGCAAGCACTAGTGATCCCAGCAGAACCTTCTCTAGGGACACGTAGACAGAAAATGCAAACTGAAGTCACCATGAAAGCAGGGCTTGATGGGTCACAATTTTTTTTTCCAGACTTTTGTATGCTGATCGATGAGAATGCAAATGCTGAATAATTATGATGCTACGAATTCCCACTGTGGTCTGAGACTGCATGACAGGGCTGCACTCTTCGCTTACTTTCACAGTATATTCCGGCGTCAAGCAGGCCTGAGAGATACACACTCCTGCAAAGTTGGCCAGGATCTCTCAGAGACGCATCCATACAGTGGACGAAACTCGACAGCGTGGACTCAGTCTTCCAGCAAACTCTACTTTGGGCAGAGCCAGCTGGGACAGGGAGAACCCACAAATGATTGGCTCTGATGGGAATCGAACCCACGACCTACCAGCCGGAAATCTGTGACGCTAATCACTTCGCCATGCCAGCTGGTGAATTATCACCCTTGGATCTAGAATACGGTGTTCTATACCGGCCGCCAATCATCTCTAAAGAACATTTTGATCAGCAAGGCTGTAAAAAGTATGACTGACCACCGGGTAAAAACGAATAAACATGAGAGAGAGAGAGAGAGAGAGAGAGAGAGAGAGAGAGAGAGAGAGGAGGACGCAGTTTGCTGATTGAGTTCACGAGCCATGACTGTCATGTCTTATCAAGATAGCCGATACCAAAGCGGCAGTGGGTGACAAGAAGCCTGTGCCAGCACTGCACAATCTGTGGTTCAGTGATGCAACTCACTGTGTGCCAGTTCAAATGCGTTCTGTCTTAAAGGCAGTCCGTACAATAAGAACATGACTCACACGCGATGAAAGGGGAGGTAGTACGTAAGAGAAGTGGCAGATAGCAACAATGGGAAGAACGTCTGTAGCTAGTTTTTGGCTTCACTCAGAGATCACGAAGTCGTGCACACAGCATACAATCTTACTTCACAGCAAGGCCGCCTCCCAACCAGTCAAGCTTTTGTCACGTGCACAGCTTAGTCCTGAATTATTCCAAACACTTGTCGTCATGTCCGGTTTACGCCATGGCTGGATAACATTGTTATGATTCGATGTTTCCATTTCGAATTTCTTCACTATTATCGATATTGTTCGATTTCGTTTGATCCTGTCACAAAGGCAAAGTTACCGTTTATCAATATCATTTGGTGATTGCAGATGTGGAAAGACATAATTTACTGCTTTCGTAGGCAAAGTTACCGTGTATCAATATCATTTGGTGATTGCAGATGTGGAAAGACATAATTTACTGCTTTCGTAGGCAAAGTTACCGTGTATCAGTATCATTTGGTGATTGCAGATGTGGAAAGACATAATTTGCTGCTTTCATAGGCAAAGTTACCGTGCATCAATATCATTTGGTGATTGCAGGTGTGGAAAGACATTATTTGCTGCTTTCATATGACTTTACTTGTTGGATTCACTTCTGGTGATAAACTTTTACTTTGCTACATTTGGCATGAAATAATGTCACCAGACTTTGTTCCATAGAAGGGGTCTCAAAGGAGCGCTTGACAGCGGAAGGTTTTCAGAGGCGAAGCCTGCCTCCGACAAGCATTTTGTTCATAACTACCTCCACCCTAAGCGGCGAGGTCACTCATAGGTCATGACTCCTGAATGCCTTGTACTGTCAGAAATATTTTGGTACTGTCAAGATTCGAACTGTGGATAGTAGGGCGTCACAAGGCCAAGTCATCTTTTGATGAGTGTCATGTTCTCATAATCATTGACAATACAGCTGTTCCGAGTTGGGAGATTGAACATTCATTCAGTTCACTTTTTGCTCCTTCCTCCTGGGCCAGATCCTGCTAAACTCTTCAGCTGCCTCTTCCTTTGGTTTAAAGGTTCTGGTCTCCTTCACAGAAATCGAGAGCTGATTCATGAGATGATAGAGATCATAAGCCTACAGCCCCCCGCTCTCCCCATTCTCCACCCTTTCTCCAATCTCTATGGCGATAACTTTCGCAGGGAGCCAGATTCCCTCAAGGTGCTGGCTACACTGCCATATTTCTCAGCCATGTAGAAGTGAGATTCCGCCATTCTATGACACAGGATTATTTGTTTGTGTGAAGCTGAGTTCAGCACTACATCTGCACTTACGCCATCTTCCTGATGATCTGTGTAGTATTTATTCATATCGGCTCCTCTATTCGTCAGGTCAGTTTATATATGTTGCTACAAAGACATACTATGAAAATTTCAAACATTTGGAATCAATGTATAAAGCAAGAGTTGTAACTGATTTCAGTGTCAAAGAAAGTATGAATCTTGCAATATTGAAAATATGTTGCTGAAAACATTAACCGCAGATTTACGGCTCATACCCTTCAGAGACCATTTTTGCAAGATGTCTGGAACACTCGTCAATATCTATTATCGTGCCAAGTCTGTCTGCACTGGCACTTGAAAATGCCAGTATTGAAGTTCACATCAAACACACATGCGTTCACAAACATGGCCAGGCGAAACTGGGTGATAACAAAGATTCACTTTGATTTAAAAAAAAAAAAAAAGAGTCAAAACAACAACAATGAAAGAAGACAACTCTCAACACTATTCTAGGCAGAGTGAAGGCAACACAAAGCCTGGCTTGATGGGACCCAGAAGTGAAACGTGGCCCCCTTTCTCCACTTGCACAGAAGAGTGAATAATGAACTCTCTCTTCTCTCGCCCAACACTGTCCTTACCTTCCCACCTTTCTTTTTTGTCTGTGGTTCATTCCTCCGCCCCAACACCTGCAGCGCTCAATCGGTTGTGTCTCCGGACCCTTCCCAACCTTCTTCTTCTTCCCGCTGCACCCGAACTACATAGGTCATGGCTCCCAGAGCTGCACCTTGTGGAATGCCCTTTCTGACAACTACATTGTGTCCTGAAACGGCGTCTCCGGCCCTCCCGACAAGCGCGATGACGTAATAAACCCTCTAACACCTCGGGTTCATTTACCCGCTTGGCCCTGCGTACCTGCCAACAAAAGGTGCTGGCACAAGCTGGCTTGTTTTCAAACAAAGGGTGCAGGCTGTGCGAAAATACGAATCGTACGTCGTAAAATAGTCGCTGGCTCCATTCGTCGTATGCAAATGAAGTGCTTGAAGCGATGTCAGCGGCGAATAAGATCGCCGCAGTTTCGATCGTATGTCGAGGTCTCCCGAACCTGATATATAATTTACATTTTTTTTTCTTGCCCGGGGGTTTTAGTGGGTCGTTTGTTGCATTCTGGCGTGCAGGACGGGACAACTGCGTTTGGGTCGGGGCGTGATTCATGGAAGTTGGTGGACTGCGAAAGGTGATCTCGCTCTGTCTCTGTCTGTCTGTCTGCCTGAGTAAATGTGTGTGTGTGTGTGTGTGTGTGTGTGTGTGTGTGTGTGTGTGTGTACGCACGTACGCGCGCGCGCGCGCACGCACGCACGCACGCACGCACGCACGCACGCACGCACACACATTAAAGTGTCGGGCCACTGGTACTTTTCAGACCAGCTTCTTCGGGCGGAGAGGACCCACGACTCCACTAGGGCCTAACAGACTCAAGTTTATGGACAACATATCTCCGGAGTCTGAGGCTGATACGACGTTTATCTTCGGTCCTGCAGGCAGGTGACGGTCGTGAACTATTTTGGTCATGTGCACCTGCGCTGCACCTGCACCCACCTGGTAACCCCAGGTAGTGCGGTTGTGGAGGCATCATGAATGACTTCCTGACGTGGAATGGTAGGGGTACTCTTTAACTTCAGCCTTTGTACTCAAACGCTTGGTTCTGCCCCGCCTTGTCTGCCTTGTGATCCTTGGTCCTGCCCCGCCTTGTCTGCCTTGTGATCCTTGGTCCTGCCCCGCCTCATCTGCCTTGTGATCCTTGGTCCTGCCCCGCCTTCTCTGCCTTGTGATCCTTGGTCCTGCCCCGCCTTGTCTGCCTTATGATCCTTGGTCCTGCCCCACCTTGGTCCTGCCCCGCCTTGGTCCTGCCCCGCCTCGTCTGCCTTGTGATCCTTGGTCCTGCCCCGCCTCGTCTGCCTTGTGATCCTTGGTCCTGCCCCACCTTGGTCCTGCCCCGCCTTGGTCCTGCCCCGCCTCGTCTGCCTTGTGATCCTTGGTCCTGCCCCACCTCGTCTGCCTTGAAATCCTTGGTCCTGCCCCGCCTTGGTCCTGCCCTGCCTAGTCTGCCTTGTGATCCTTGGTCCTGCCCCGCCTTGTCTGCCTTGTGATCCTTGGTCCTGCCTCGCCTTGTCTGCCTTGTGATCCTTGGTCCTGCCCCACCTTGTCTGCCTCGTGATCCTTGGTCCTGCCCCGCCTTGTCTGCCTCGTGATTCTTGGTCCTGCCTCGCCTTGTCTGCCTCGTGATCTTTGGTCCTGCCCCACCTCGTCTGCCTCGTGATTCTTGGTCCTGCCTCGCCTTGTCTGCCTCGTGATCCTTGGTCCTGCCCCGCCTTGTCTGCCTTGTGATCTTTGGTCCTGCCTTGCCTTGTCTGCCTTGTGATCCTTGGTCCTGCCTTGCCTTGTCTGCCTTGTGATCCTTGGTCCTGCCTCGCCTTGTCTGCCTTGTGATCCTTGGTCCTGCCTCGCCTTGTCTGCCTTGTGATCCTTGGTCCTGCCCCGCCTTGTCTGCCTTGTGATCCTTGATCCTACCCCGCTTTGTCTGCCTTCCGATCCTTGGTCCTGCCCCGCCTTGTCTGCCTTGTGATCCTTGGTCCTGCCCCGCCTTGTCTGCCTTGTGATCCTTGGTCCTACCCCGCCTTGTCTGCCTTGTGATCCTTGGTCCTGCCCCGCCTTGGTCCTGCCCCGCCTTGTCTGCCTTGTGATCCTTGGTCCTGCCCCGCCTTGGTCCTGCCCCGCCTCATCTGCCTTGTGATCCTTGGTCCTGCCCCGCCTTGTCTGCCTTGTGATCCTTTGTCCTGCCCCGCCTTGTCTGCCTTCCGATCCTTGGTCCTGCCTCGTCTTGTCTACCTTGTGATCCTTGGTCCTGCCTTACCTAGTCTGCCTTGTGATCCTTGTCCGGCCCCGCCTTGTCTGCCTTGTAATCCTTGGTCCTGCCCCGCCTTGTCTGCCTTGTAATCCTTGGTCCTGCCCCGCCTTGTCTGCCTTGTAATCCTTGGGCCTGCCCCGCCTCGTCTGCCTTGTGATCCTTGGTCCTGCCCCCCTTGTCTGCCTTGTGATCCTTGGTCCTGCCCCGCCTTCGTCCTGCCCCGCCTTGTCTGCCTTGTGATCCTTGGTCCTGCCCCGCCTTAGTTTTGCCCCGCCTCGTCTGCCTTGTAATCCTTGGTCCTGCCTCATCTTGTCTACCTTGTGATCCTTGGTCCTGCCTTGCCTTGTCTGTCTCCTGATCCTTGGTCCTGCCCCGCCTTGGTCCTGCCCCGCCTTGTCTACCTTGTGATCCTTGGTCCTGCCCCGCCTTGTCTACCTTGTAATCCTTGGTCCTGCCCCGCCTTGTCTGTCTCGTGATCCTTGGTCCTGCCCCGCCTTGTTCCTGCCCTGCCTTGTCTGTCTCATGATCCTTGGTCCTGCCCCGCCTTGTTCCTGCCCGCCTTGTCTGCCTTGTGATCCTTGGTCCTGCCCCGCCTTGTCTGTCTCGTGATCCTTGGTCCTGCCCCGCCTTGTTCCTGCCCCGCCTGTCTGCCTTGTGATCCTTGGTCCTGCCCCGCCTTGTCTGCCTTGTGATCCTTGGTCCTGCCTCGCCTTGTTCCTGCCCCACCTTGTCTGCCTTGTGATCCTTGGTCCTGCCCCGCCTTGTCTGCCTTGTGATCCTTGGTCCTGCCTCGCCTTGTTCCTGCCCCGCCTTGTCTGCCTTGTGATCCTTGGTCCTGCCCCGCCTTGTTCCTGCCCCGCCTTGTCTGCCTTGTGATCCTTGGTCCTGCCCCGCCTTGTTCCTGCCCCGCCTTGTCTGCCTTGTGATCCTTGGTCCTGCCCCGCCTTGTTCCTGCCCCGCCTTGTCTGCCTTGTGATCCTTGGTCCTGCCCCGCCTTGTTCCTGCCCCGCCTTGTCTGCCTTGTGATCCTTGGTCCTGCCCCGCCTTGTTCCTGCCCCGCCTTGTCTGCCTTGTGATCCTTGGTCCTGCCCCGCCTTGTCTGCCTTGTGATCCTTGGTCCTGCCTCGCCTTGTTCCTGCCCCGCCTTGTCTGCCTTGTGATCCTTGGTCCTGCCTCGCCTTGTTCCTGCCCCGCCTTGTCTGCCTTGTGATCCTTGGTGCTGCCTCGCCTTGTCTGCCTTGTGATCCTTGGTCCTGCCCCGCCTTGTTCCTGCCCCGCCTTGTCTGCCTTGTGATCCTTGGTCCTGCCTCGTCTTGTCTGCCTTGTGATCCTTGGTCCTGCCTCGCCTTGTCTGCCTTGTGATCCTTGGTCCTGCCCCGCCTTGGTCCTGCCCCGCCTTGTCTGCCTTGTGATCCTTGGTCCTGCCCCGCCT
This sequence comes from Conus canariensis, assembly GCA_033310375.1. Classification (NCBI taxonomy): domain Eukaryota; kingdom Metazoa; phylum Mollusca; class Gastropoda; order Neogastropoda; family Conidae; genus Conus; species Conus canariensis. The sequence continues at coordinate 34,745,639 of CM065740.1, forward strand.
TGGTCCTGCCCCGCCTTGTCTGCCTTGTGATCCTTGGTCCTGCCCCGCCTTGTCTGCCTTGTGATCCTTGGTCCTGCCCCGCCTTGTCTGCCTTGTGATCTTTGGTCCTGCCCTGCCTTGTTCCTGCCCCGCCTTGTCTGCCTTGTGATCCTTGGTCCTGCCCTGCCTTGTCTGCCTTGTAATCCTTGGTCCTGCCCCTCCTTGTCTGCCTCGTGATCCTTGGCCCTGCCCCGCCTTGTTCCTGCCCCGCCTTGTCTGCCTTGTGATTCTTGGTCCTGCCCCGCCTTGTCTGCCTTGTGATCTTTGGTCCTGCCCCGCCTTGTCTGCCTTGTGATCCTTGGTCCTGCCCCGCCTTGTCTGCCTTGTGATCTTTGGTCCTGCCCCGCCTTGTCTGCCTTGTGATCCTTGGTCCTGCCCCGCCTTGTCTGCCTTGTGATCCTTGGTCCTGCCCCGCCTTGTCTGCCTTGTGATCTTTGGTCCTGCCCCGCCTTGTCTGCCTTGTGATCCTTGGTCCTGCCCCGCCTTGTCTGCCTTGTGATCTTTGGTCCTGCCCCGCCTTGTCTGCCTTGTGATCCTTGGTCCTGCCCCGCCTTGTCTGCCTTGTGATCCTTGGTCCTGCCCCGCCTTGTCTGCCTTGTGATCCTTGGTCCTGCCCCGCCTTGTCTGCACTGTGATCCTTGGTCCTGCCCCGCCTTGTCTGCCTTGTGATCCTTGGTCCTGCCCCGCCTTGTCTGCCTTGTGATCCTTGGTCCTGCCCCGCCTTGTCTGCCTTGTGATCCTTGGTCCTGCCCCGCCTTGTCTGCCTCGTGATCTTCGGTAAAGTTCGTTGAAGCACCACCGATGACTTCCTGGCCCTATCCCTCCGTCTGTGGCGGTACTCCATGGCCCTTTGAGAGGTGTAGAAAGACAGGACAGGCCCCTGTCTTCTCCCTGACGTTCTCCGCCACCTCTTCTTCTGACTGTCCCCCGTCTCTCTTGGCGCTGTGTCCTGCATGATGTTTTTTGCCAGGCCAGGTGTTCCTGGAGCGTGTCCTTCCCGTGTCATCTTTTCGGTGAGCAGATCATCGTATGCTTCAATGGTTTGTCTGAATTGGTTTGATTGGGGAAAAAAAAATCGAACGCGTGATGCATTTATGATAACTTCATCACAAATCGGTTCAGTGTGCACGCTGCTCAATGTGATTGATCGATTTTATATCTTAAAAGATATTTGAAATAACTCCGCCAATTAACATGGACAAACAAATTACAAGACAAAACACGACGCGTTTCGACCTCTTAGGTCTTCTTCAGGCAAGATAAACAACACTCAGGACATTGAAAATGACGAACGAGCAATCACCTATCTTCTCATATTCGGCGCGTGATGGGCGTTATTGAATGACATTTTCCCGGCAAACACACAGACTTCTTTGTGTCTTTGGCAGAAGCGACAGGAAAGCTTGCCCATGTCAGTCACTGAAAGTCACTCAGCAAGGCAGGCAAGCCTTGCAAGCCAGTCTCTCCTTGGTCGGTACGGGGACGGCGTGGGGTAGCGTGGACTGTCTGGAGGAGGATCGGTAGGTTTGCGGCACAGGGTCCTTGTCATGTTGGCAGCGTCATTACAAAATGCACAAAAATGGCGTTTGCTCGTTTGCGGCATAAAGGACTGTTTTAGAACAAGTACATATTCTAACCCATGTCAGTATGCCATTTCAGTCTTCTTCATGCCAGAAACGATGGAACTTGAACAAAAACAATGGCCATCGGTAGCAGTAACGGTTTTGTTTACAACTTACGCTGACTACTCGTCTGCATCCCTTTTCACATTAATGGGGGGGGGGGGGGGGGGGGGGGGGGAAACGTGCATATTAACATGCATAACGTTGTTAAAGATAACCAGACAGGAAACATCCCTAGTCTATCACAAGACGGTGTAGGCCATGTTCTTTGTCTCTCCCTGTTCATCGACACGTGACATGAAGGCGACATCCTCTGGCATTAGCTGTCTTCCAGTACTTGACTGTTCCTGGTCTCTCAATGTAATGTGCATCGTCTTTACTGGTCTATCGTCAATGTTCTCTGTGGCCTTTCATTGGCGAAGCTTTCCGACACCATGCCTCTCTGGACTTCTCTTGTCTACTGCCTCAGTCAGCTGGTCATGGTACACACTAAACTTCGAAGAAAATAATTACATTCTCTGCATTTCCTAATTCAGTTGTCAATGTGATATGGCATGCTTTCCATGCACATGGTCACACTCAAGATGTTTTACAAACTTTCCTTTATTGCTTTAAACTTTAAAGCCGTCTGACGTGGGGGGGGGGGGGGGGGGGGGAATGGGGAGGAATAGTGTGGGTTGTAACATCAGTCCGTCAGCCCGTTAAGCACTCAACTGAACATGGGTGGACAAATGCAACTGAAACGGAGGAAAGTATTGATGAAACAAACGAGTTTTCTTTTTACACTTGGTCACCACAACTAGTCAAACAGAATGTTGAAAAGTTAAGGTAAACAACGCTCTTCGTCCCGGCAAAGATTTGTTTAGAAATGAAGCGGGGGGAAAGAAGACAAATACTTGCATGACTCCTGTGTGATTAATAAATAACCTCAGAAAAATGAAAGGCAAAAGGTGAGAGGGGGAACAACTGGCAAGATACAGGGACAGGCAGATCTGGATTTCTGGATCTAGCCCTATCTCCGTATTGGACACATTTCGGTGTTTTCCACATCATTGCAATGTATCGCTCACAGCAGTGTTACTCGTGAATAACGTAAAAACGATGACAAAGTGACGCATGGTTAATATTACGTCATGTGGCTCATGATGACGTTCTTTCCATTCCCCACCCTCAGGTCATAAAAGGTGGCTACCCTTGCTGTTGCTGCTGCAGACATATATGTCTGCGAGTATACCTTGTCCATAGTTAAGGGCCCCTGGCCAATAGAACGTTAATCTCACACACCAGGTCCAGGTGTTGTCGCACGACGGCCAACGTCAAGTAGATGGGAAAAAAAGTTTATCCTCCTGGGATGATGAAAAGGGGATTTAAAGAGTAATGTTTCATTAAGCATCTCTTAACATGTTCACGTCTCTGTTCTCAGGTTTCTGTGGCTGTATAAAGCGGACCAACAAGTAACGTGTGGGCCTCAGCAGTGCAGACTGACTTAGCTTGACGAGGGGGAGGGGAGGGGGGGGGGGGGGGGGTCTGCAGTGCTCTGTTCTGTCCCGTTTACCCAGCCTGCTGTCTCTTAGGAAGCCTGCAGAGGTAGCAAATATCGGGGCTTGACGGGCTGAGCAACACGGTTTCCAGCACTGGCCGAACCCCCCCCCCCCCCCCCCCTCCTCTCTCTCCTCACACACAGAGATGTACGTCTCTCTCTATCCACCCCCTCTCTCTCTTTATATGTATATATATCTATACTTATACATATACATACCCATATCTATGTGTGTATATGCATATATATATATATATATATATTATATATATATATATATATAAAGGGAAAAGGTGGCAAAAAGAGCACCTGGAGAGGGGATATTGCCGAACACTCCCACCTCTGCCCTTTCCACCCCTTCAAACCATGAACTGCGCTCAGTGACTCAAGTCAACCACCATCAACATCTTCCTCTGCTGCCATTCCCTGTTGAAGTGTCTACGACACGAAACGTCGGCCATCCCCTCTCCAGGTACTCTTTTGCCACCTTTTCCCTTTATTTATTTGAGACGAGTACAGCTGTCACTACTTTATTTTTCTTTTTTTTAATATATATATATCATATTAATCAATATAATGCTGAACAATTAAGTAGTGGGGGAAAACAAGTGCAGGTTAACAATTCTTCAGTCATTATAGTAATGACTTGGCAAAGATTTGAACTTTTAGAAAAGAAAAAGAAAATGGATGAAGAAAATGGTGGGGATATATTATAAATATGAGAAAACCCTTCACTAGCCGCCTGAGGAAACCACCGCAATCCCTCTCAAAGGCACATCTATTTGTATTGCCTGCTCCTAGGCCTTTCGTCCGCTGGATCGGACTCATCAGGGAGACACGGCTGATTGTGTCTGTGCTCTTGGTGTCAAATAGAGACACACCACAGTCCATAATTTTGTGGTGTTCTCACCACCAAGGGTTCAAAAGAGAATGCAACAGCACCCCCGAAGCAGCCAGCGAAGGGTAGCAAAATGGAACAAAACTCACTGAGGAGACACAATCAGGTTTCGAAATATCAGTATCTGACCAGGAGTTATATGCTAGTGAGTTTCCTTCCCATTGGAGAATGTCTTCTCCTTGGAAACTATAAGCTTGCTGAAGGCTCATTTTGAGAAGCATTTATTTTATTATTTTTCCCCATTCACCCACTCAAGCACATACTGTTAGTTAGGCAGAACTATCTACCACTGCAGATATGAATGCTTATCTCCCCCTATTTCTTCAATCTAAGACATAAGAGCAAGCTTTGTTTATAATTGAATATTTCTTGCAGTCATTGCAACACCAAGCTGCTCTGTAAGTTGCTGGAATGGTGCTCGGTACTTATCCTTGGAATTTATTAGTTCATTTTAATTTAGTCCCTTGCAGATTCATTCCAAGAACTGGCCCTCAGCACTTGTGTCTTAAGAGGTTATCTTTTTATATTTTCTACTTTTCATAAGAAAATGTAGCTTGTTTTGCTCTTTCATGATTTTCTTTTGCTTCTTAGGTGGCACCTTTGGTTGGTTTTTTGAAAACTCAACAAACATACTACAGTATTGCACACCAGCCTTTTCTAGGATAGCATTCTTGTTAAAACCGAAAAGGCAGAGGAGTCAAATTACCACTTTCGCGGTCACTGAGGAGAAACAATCAGGTTTTGAAATATCGGTATCTGACCAGGAGTTATATGCTAGTGAGTTTCCTCTCCATTGGAGAATGTCTTCTCCTTGGAGACTATAAGCTTGCTGAAGGCTCATGTTGAGAAGCATTTATTTTATTATTTTTCCCCATTCACCCACTCAAGCATATACTGTTAGTTAGGCAGAACTATGTACCACTGCAGATATGAATGCTTATCTTCCCCTATTTCTTCAATCTAAGACATAAGAGCAAGCTTTGTTTATAATTGAATATTTCTTGCAGTCATTGCAACACCAAGATGCTCTGTAAGTTGCTGAAATGGTGCTCGGTACTTATCCTTGGAATTTATTAGTTCATTTTATTATATATATATATATACACACATATTATGGGTGTACACACACACATATATATATATATATATATATCCACAGACACACAAGTGACGCGCACGCAAGCATGCACGCACGCACGTGACGTGCGCGGGCGCACGCACGCACAGACACACACAGACAGACACACACACACACACACACACAACACCAAAAGAACAGGAAGTTGGCCTTTTGATTTCCTCAATTTTCCGTCCAGCACACCCCGCCTTCCTCAGGGGACTTCACTGGTCTCAAGCTCACACACGATTACGACAATCTATCTATCTGTCTGTCTGTCTATCTATCTATCTATCTACAATGGTTCGTTATTTAAGCTCACCCAGGTACTACACACGATTACGACAATCAATACCTATCTATCTATCTACTATGGGTCGTTATTTAAGCTCACACAGGTACTACAAACGATTACGACAATCAATATCTATTTATGTATCTATCTATCTACATGCCTATCAATCTATCTACCTAGCTGTCTGATTGTCTGTCTACCTGTCTATCTATCTATCTGTCTATTATGGTTCGTTACTTCCCGTCCATTCTTCCATCACTTGACAAAATAGAGCATGTTTGAGCTGACGCCGATTCAATTGTAAGTTCGATTTCACAAGTGTATCTACAGGATGAAATAACTGCTGTATGCACACCGCGGAATCCGTACACGTCGGTGTCGGTTTGTCACCTGTGGAGACGTCTAAGTGCCGCCTGCGCGGTAACCATTCTCCATATTGCATCAGGTACCACTGAACACTATCCACGCTGCAGCGCAGTGTCTGCGCTTGTGATCGGCCTCTTGGCGACCCCAACATTGACAGCTCCCCGTGGTTTGTTGGGTTTTTTTTTAGACTGCGACAGTAAAAGACGAGCCTGGAGTTGCATAATGTGCAAATGTGGATGAACGGGTTGTTGGGGGTTGTGCTGCTGGAAGGGCATGGAAGACTCTTTGTCGGATAATCAGCATGGAAGACTCTTTGTCGGATGATCTGAACAGGCATGGAGGCAACAAGCATACAGAAAAACAAACAAAAGAAAGAAAGAAAGAAACGAACAAACAAATAAAAACGATCATAATGTTGTAAAAAGAAAAAAAAAAAGTCATTCAAGCGTAATCATCGGAACATGGACAACGAGAGAAGAACGTTAAGCATGACAAATGTGCAGATTACATAACATGATACGCAGAGAACACGAACGGTAACCGGAGTCAGCGACTCCGCTGAATCACTGCAGTGTTTTATTTTTGCGTGGTGCATTTCACCCTTTAATGTCGACATCAGTGCGAACCAATTCATCAATGCACAGTGGGCAATAAAGTTAACGAGTCTTTCACGTCCTCCCAGCAGAAGGGAAATTTGCCTGCCGTGTTTTTTGACATTGAAAGTTGAAGCGCAAAATGTCACCATGGGGAAAAAAACAAGGCTTTGTTGATATTCACGTCACACGTTAATTCTACCAGATCTAATAACAATGATCGTGTTATTAGACAGACACGTAAAGTATCATAACTGAAAAACAAAACAAAACAAAACAAAAAACAAAACAAAAACAAAAACAAAACAAAAAAAAAAAAAAAAGGGGGGGGGGGGGGGAGGTGTTAAAGGAAGGGAGATGGAGGGGAGGAACCGGAGGTGGTAGGATAATTAGCAGTGTATCTTAATCTGTTACGGATGCTCTACAAGAGTAATGATAAATGCTGCAATTACTCTCTACTTCTTCCGGTTGATAAATCATATTTAATTAATTCATTTCAGACTATGGCGGCTTTTGTTTGTTTCTTATTTGTTTGTTTGTTTCCCTCTGTTTCACCTCAGAGAAAGAAAGAAACCTCTGAACGTCAACAGAGCGTCAGCACTATGACCTAAGGTTCGATTCTCCTGCGTGTTAGTTGTGTTCGTAGTGAGTGCATTGTCAAAATGTTCATTGTCAACAGGCTCATGGGACTGCCGCTGAACGGACGTGTGAGCTGGATCTTCAGAGAAGGCACTGATAAGGCACTAATGAAGGCATCCTAACGGTTCAGCAGAGAAGGCACTAATGAAGGCATCCTAACGGTTCAGCAGAGAAGGCACTAATGAAGGCATCCTAACGGTTCAGCAGAGAAGGCACTAATGAAGGCATCCTAACGGTTCAGCAGATAAGGCACTAATGAAGGCATTCTAACGGTTCAGCAGAGAAGGCACTGATGAAGGCATCCTCACAGCTCAGCAGAGAAGGCACTAATGAAGGCATCTTTACGGCTCAGCAGAGAAGGCAATAATGAAGGCATCGTAATGGTTCAGCAGAGAAGGCACTAATGAAGGCATCCTAACGGTTCAGGAGAGAAGGCACTAATGAAGGCATCCTAATGGTTCAGCAGAGAAGGCACTAATGAAGGCATCTTTACGGCTCAGCAGAGAAGGCACTAATGAAGGCATCATCAAGGTTCAGCAGCACCGCAGTGTCTCCACGCCAGGTCCTGTGATGGACGTCCCTGAAGCCACCTGACACGGATAGTTTCTTTGGACTGGTGACTCTGGGAATCACAGGATGAATCTGCATACATTTGGGTGCGAAGACAGCAGGGCAACAACGACCACAACAAAAGAATCAGAACAACACAAAATTGTCTCGTATTGATGCTCTCGTCGTTATTTATGAAACGGTAGTGTTCATTTTATAATCTGGGAGACTTTAACATCAGAAATGGGCATAAGCTAGGGCAGGACTTAGAGAGTGGAGTGGGGAAGGGGTACTGCGCTCTCTGGCCCCCCTCCCCTCCCTTCCCTGATAAGCGAAAGTGTCATTTTTTTTGCACATTTACTCTTCACCTCTTCCCCCAGACTCCCCCTTGGAATCCTCCAACCTCCGTCCCCCCCCCCCACCCCCCCCCCCACCCCAACTCCGGTCCTGTGAGCTGTTCCTTCTGCAGTGCTGTATTGGCCAATATGGCGTCTCCTGTGTATTGTTTTGGTCTCACCAAGACAGCTTTTAATCTGATTTTTCTTCTAACGATTTTTTTTTTTCGTGTGCGTGACCTTATCGCAATATAACGTGGCGGAGTGGACCGTGTATTCATCACTGGTTGAAATATGTTCACTGTTACCCAGATCCGCACTGAAATCTAACGAATTCATCCTTTGCTCATATTCCATCGTTTGAGTGAGTTTTGTTCAAGTGTGTTCCGCTCCAGATGTTAATGGATTTGTCATTAATTTACATCTTGTTTGGTTAAACTGTGTTCAGCGTGATCCGGATCCGCACTGGAATTCCACGGATTCGTCCTTAGGTCGTATTCCATTGTTTGACTGAGTTTGGTTAAAATATTTTCAGTGTCATCCAGATCCGAACCACAGACCCACGCAAAAAGTTGATAGATTCGTCCTCAGAGCCATAGTCCATCGTTGGAGTGAGTTGGATTGAAATGTGTACAGTGTCACCCAGATCCGCTCTCAAATTTCATTGATTCGTCTTTCGGCCCCAAAAATCCATCTTTTGACCTAGTTTTGGTTAAAATCTACTCAGTAGCGTTCAGATCCTCACTGAAATCGGATGGATTGGCTCTTAAGCCATACTCCCTCTTTTGACTGAGTTTGGTTGAAATGTATTCAGTAATATCTAGACCCACTTTGTGATTTAACGGATTCATCCCCAAGTCCCATTCCGTCTTATAAATGAGTTAAAGTGCGTTCAGTATAGTTCAGAGCCGCACTGAAATTTAACGTCCTTAAACACATCCCAACTTTTTGACAGAGTTTGGTTGAAATGTGTTTAGTATCATCAGGATCCGCACTGAAATGTACTGGACCACATCCCGTTTTTTGACAGAGGTTGGTTGAAATGTGTTTAGTATCATCATGATCCGCACTGAAATGTACTGGACCACATCCCATCTTTTGACAGTTTGGTTGAAATGTGTTTAGTATCATCAGGATCCGCACTGAAATGTACTGGATTCGCCTTCAACCACTTTCCATCTTCTGACGAGGTTTGGTTGAAACGTGTTCATTAGTCTGTGTGTAAACTTGCTGAGAAAGGAACAAATCTGCGGAAACGTGTGAAAACAATCCACGAGCCGGAGGCAAAGCTACAATACAGTCATCAGCGAATCGGCAATGGGGCGAGACAATTCAGTGTATGCAACTCTTGACTGCAGTATTTCGCGAAGCGTGCACTTCGCTTGTTTGATGTCGACACCGGTGCTAACAAATTCATCAACACACAGCCGTGCAAGCTTTAACGAGTCTTCAAGCCTTCGGGAAGAGAGACGTTTGCACACTGATGTTCTGGTTTTACCATCACCGTGCTGGGGCAAAGTGTCACAATGCAGGAAGTATGCCTGACTGGCTGTGTGAGTGCAACATGTCACAATGTGAGAAAAAAAGGTTAACTGAAAATTAAAAGTGCATCGTGTTTGATACCGATAAAAAGGCTTGTATTGACTGTGTAAGTACAAAATGTTAACAATATTTCCCAGAAAAAGGATCTATTGACAACATGGAACTACCTGCAAGACTGACTGTATCAAAGCAAAATATCCCGATGTGGGGAAAATGTTTTATTGAATGAGTGAGAGTAAAAATGAGGTTCCTTGTGTGAACGTATGCATAATGTCTTGCACACACATAAAATCCCATCACCAACTTCCGGAAGAGAAGGCTAGTTTGGCTTTTGGTATGGATGACATGTTACACATAGCATGTACCTTGTGTGAAAATCGAAAGAATGAAGGAAGAAAACTGAACGTCTGCTATCGACTGAATG
>CM065740.1:34760597-34773097 GCA_033310375.1 Conus canariensis
CCACTACATGGAGGAAAAACAATTCAAGTAATGATACAATAATTCAATAATTCATCAACGACATGCTTTCTGTACATTCTGAATCAGTTTCGGTGGGAGCAGTTCTGGCTTTTTCTCGCTGATTTGCTTTTTGATTAAAAAAAAATTCAACTGGTACACAAAAACATGCAAATACTCACTGAACGTGGAAAGAAAGAAAAATATACAAGGTAAATTGAATGCGATTTTGTTTTTCTACTCAGCAAATTCTAACGGAAGTCATATCAGAACAGATTGTTCAAATCTCTCTCTCTCTCTCTCTCTCTCTCTCTCTCCTCTCTCTCTCTCTCTCTCTCTCTCTCTCTCTCTCTCTCTCGCTGTGCTCCCCCTCGCCCCATACTCACACACATTTCTATATTCATATATTTCAACAGAACACACGCATAGCACTGGAGCATTAAAACAACGCAGATGATATTGTCCGAGGAAAGATTGACAGTGGGGATGAGGGCAGGTATTGATGGGACACATTGTAATAATGTCACCAGTGATCAGAAAGCAAGAGACACCTGTCGGTCCTTGGTTAGAAACTATTGCACCGCCCTTGAGTATTTGCAGCTGTGTGGAAGGTAAACAGCAATGCACACAGCATAATTATTTTCTTTTATAATCTTTTACGCAAGCTAAACAAAAGAAACAAAAAACGAACAATAAGCAATTGCACACGCGTACTGACGGAACACACACACACACACACACACACACACACACACACACACACACACACACACACACACACACACGCACACACACACGCACGCACGCACACACACACACACACACACACACACACACACACACACACACACACACACACACACACACGTGCGCGCGCACGAGCACACCACACACACACAAACACACACACGTGCGCGCGCACGAGCACACACACACACACACACACACACACACACACACACACACACACACACACACACACACACACCACACCACACACACACACGCACACACATACATGGACATGCACACGCAAGCCTAGGCAGTAGCTAAAACCGGGTCACTGCATTTTCAGGTGAATTTCAAAGAATGTTATAATTTACAGGAAGAATGGAAAGTTTTCATACGTTATTTTGATGATAAAATCTCCATCACAGCAAAAATAGAATGCTTATACGACCTCCTTTCGACATCTTTGAGACTCAATCTTTGTGAAATTTTGATGTGAACTGTTGATTTCATTTCATAAATGAACTGCTTAGAATGTGTACGTAATCTAAAGATATTTCCCATCATAAAACCGTGGTGAGATTTATGCGAAAACAATATGCGTTTACCAAACGAAGTGGGTTAAACAATTTCCCTAGGTTTCTTGGTTTTTTGGGAGCAGTTGGTAAACACATTTTACCGATTAGCCCTGTACATGTCACCACACCACACACACACACACACACACACACACACACACACACACACACACACACACACACCGCACCTTCACTATTGCGCGCGCAGAAGAGAGAGAGAGAAGAGAGAGAGAGAGAGAGAGAGAGAGAGAGAGAGAGAGAGAGAACTTTCTAAGAAGACACAAATATGATTCATCATCATCAACAACAACAACAACAACAACAACAACAAAAACAACAAAATCAACCTCTCACACCACTATATCATTGCATGGATTTCACGATCGAGAGCTAATAATTTATTCAACATCATTCACCGTCAAAACGACATCGGTGACCGCCATCTCAATCGACTACAGAACAGTGCCACCTCCTCCCAATTAACCCCCTCCAAAGAATTACTCCCCTCCCTTTTTACATACCCCCCCCCCCCCCCCCGTACCCCCCCAACATTGTGTTTCTGTCTCCACTAGATTCATCCCCCAAATTAGGCTCGCTCTCTTTTAAGACCCTCCCCCCCCCCCCCCCCCCCCCCCCGACATTGTTGCTGCCGTCTAAGTTTACTTTCTCATAATGATTCTCTCCCTTTAAAGACTGTTTCCCTGCAACATTGTTATTTCCATCTATACCAGAATCATCTCCCTTTAGAACCTCCCTACCTTCGAACATTTCTTTTCCCATGAAACATGGTTGTGTGTCCATCTGCACTAGATTCATCTCCGCCTGAGACTTTCTCCCTTTAAACACTTATTTTTCTGCAATATTAGTGGTCCTCGTGTATATGCAAGATTCATTCCCCCCCCCCTCCCGCCTCCCCCCCCCCAATGGAGATTCTGTCTCTTCATACACTTGTTTTTGTTTAGACATTTTTGACTTTTTTTTCCCCCGGGGTGGATGGAGTTGGGGATGGGGGGTGGAACATGGTCATCATCGTCCACACAAGCTTTCCCTTCCAACAGAGATGGCCTTCTTCATTTGATTGTTGTTGTTGTTGCTGTCATTTGAAAGAATTTCTGGACCACGCCGGTGTCATACAATTCGTGAACCTTTTTCGTCTTGGGAGCCAAGTTACTGTTTGATAAATGATTTATTATCTGGGTAAAAAAAAAGAGAAGGAAACTGTTTTTTGAACTTTGCTAACGTTGTAGGGGAAAGGTACAAAACATGAAATGGTAGAAGGAAAATATAGGAGAAAAGTGAAAACATGCGGTGGAAAGGAACTGGTAGGGGAGGGGGGGGGGGGGAGGGGGGGAGACGGCATGAATGAAAAACAGGGAAATGTAAGAGAAAAGAAGGAACTGAAAGGGAAAAGTAAGAGGGGAAAAATAGGTGTCACAGGAAACAGGAACATGCCAGGAAACAGTAGAAACATTGAGGGGGGTGTTAAGAAACAATATGAAGGGGGGAAGTAGGTGTCACAGGAAACAGGAACATGCCAGGAAAAGTAGAAACATTGAGGGGGGTTAGAAACATGAGGGGGAGTTAGTACAAGGGGAAACGAGGGGGAACATGAGGAGGGTAGAAACATTGAGGGGGGGTTAGAAACATTGAGGGGGGAGTAGGTCACAGGAAACAGGAACATGCAGGAAAAGTAGAAACACTGAAGGGGGGGTTAGAAACATTGAGGGGGGTTAGAAACATTGAGGGGGGGTTTAGAAACATTGAGGGGGGTTAGAAACATTGAAGGGGGGTTAGAAACATTGAGGGGGGTTAGAAACATTGAGGGGGGGTTAGAAACATTGAGGGGGGTTAGAAACATTGAGGGGGGTTTAGAAACATTGAGGGGGGGGTTAGAAACATTGAGGGGGGTTAGAAACATTGAGGGGGGGTTAGAAACATTGAGGGGGGTTAGAAACATTGAGAGGGGGGGTTAGAAACATTGAGGGGGGTTAGAAACATTGAGGGGGGTTAGAAACATTGAGGGGGGTTAGAAAACATTGAGGGGGGTTTAGAAACATTGAGGGGGGTTAAGAACATTGAGGGGGGTTAGAAACATTGAGGGGGGTTAGAAACATTGAGGGGGGTTAGAAACATTGAGGGGGGTTAGAAACATTGAGGGGGGGTTAGAAACATTGAGGGGGGTAGAACATTGAGGGGTAGAAACATTGAGGGGGGGTTAGAAACATTGAGGGGGGTTAGAAACATTGAGGGGGTTAGAAACATTGAGGGGGGTTTAGAAACATTGAGGGGGGTTAGAAACATTGAGGGTGGGGGTTAGAAACATTGAGGGGGGTTAGAAACATTGAGGGGGGGTTAGAAACATTGAGGGGGGTTAGAAACATTGAGGGGGGTTAGAAACATTGAGGGGGGGAAAAGGGGTAGAAACATTGAGGGGGGGTTAGAAACATTGAAGGGGGGAAGTAGAAACATTGAGGGGGGGTTAGAAACATTGAGGGGGGGTTAGAAACATTGAGGGGGGTAGAAACATTGAGGGGGGGTTAGAAACATTGAGGGGGTTAGAAACATTGAGGGGGGTGTTAGAAACATTGAGGGGGGGTTAGAAACATTGAGGGGGGGTTAGAAACATTGAGGGGGGTAGAAACATTGAGGGGGGTTAGAAACATTGAGGGGGGTTAGAAACATTGAGGGTGGGTTAGAAACATTGAGGGGGGGTTAGAAACATTGAGGGTGGGTTAGAAACATTGAGGGGGGTTAGAAACATTGAGGGGGGTTTAGAAACATTGAGGGGGGGTTAGAAACATTGAGGGGGGTTAGAAACATTGAGGGTGGGTTAGAAACATTGAGGGTGGGTTAGAAACATTGAGGGGGGTTAGAAACATTGAGGTGGGTTAGAAACATTGAGGGGGGTTAGAAACATTGAGGGGGAGAGGTTAGAAACATTGAGGGGGGGTTATGAAACATTGAGGGGGGGTTAGAAACATTGAGGGGGGGTTAGAAACATTGAGGGGGGTTAGAAACATTGAGGGGGGGTTAGAAACATTGAGGGGGGGTAGAACTGAGGGTTAGAAACATTGAGGGGGGTTAGAAACATTGAGGGGGGGTTAGAAACATTGAGGGGGGTTAGAAACATTGAGGGGGGTTAGAAACATTGAGGGGGGTTAGAAACATTGAGGGGGGGTTAGAAACATTGAGGGGGGGTTAGAAACATTGAGGGGGGGTTAGAAACATTGAGGGGGGTTAGAAACATTGAGGGGGGTTAGAAACATTGAGGGGGGTTAGAAACATTGAGGGGGGTTAGAAACATTGAGGGGGGTTAGAAACATTGAGGGGGGTTAGAAACATTGAGGGGGTTAGAAACATTGAGGGGGGTTAGAAACATTGAGGGGGGTTTAGAAACATTGAGGGGGGGAAAAATTGGGTTAGAAACATTGAGGGGGGTTAGAAACATTGAGGGGGGTTAGAAACATTGAGGGGGGTTAGAAACATTGAGGGGGGGTTAGAAACATTGAGGGGGGTTAGAAACATTGAGGGGGGGTTAGAAACATTGAGGGGGGTTAGAAACATTGAGGGGGGGTTAGAAACATTGAGGGGGGCTAGAAACATTGAGGGTGGGTTAGAAACATTGAGGGGGGTTAGAAACATTGAGGGTGGGTTAGAAACATTGAGGGGGGGTTAGAAACATTGAGGGTGGGTTAGAAACATTGAGGGGGGTTAGAAACATTGAGGGGGGGTTTAGAAACATTGAGGGGGGGTTAGAAAATTGAGGGGGTTAGAAACATTGAGGGTGGGTTAGAAACATTGAGGGTGGGTTAGAAACATTGAGGGGGGTTAGAAACATTGAGGGTGGGTTAGAAACATTGAGGGTGGGTTAGAAACATTGAGGGGGGTAGAAACATTGAGGGGGGTTAGAAACATTGAGGGGGGTTAGAAACATTGAGGGGGGGGGTTAGAAACATTGAGGGTGGGGTTAGAAACATTGAGGGTGGGGTTAGAAACATTGAGGGGGGGTAGAAACATTGAGGGGGGTTAGAAACATTGAGGGGGGTTAGAAACATTGAGGGGGGTAGAAACATTGAGGGGGGTTAGAAACATTGAGGGGGGGTTTAGAAACATTGAGGGGGGGTTAGAAACATTGAGGGGGGTTAGAAACATTGAGGGTGGGTTAGAAACATTGAGGGGGGTTAGAAACATTGAGGGGGGGTTAGAAACATTGAGGGGTGGGTTAGAAACATTGAGGGGGGGTTAGAAACATTGAGGGGGGGTTAGAAACATTGAGGGGGTTAGAAACATTGAGGGGGAGTTAGAAACATTGAGGGGGGGTTAGAAACATTGAGGGGGGTTTAGAAACATTTGGGGGGGGTTTAGAAACATTGAGGGGGGGTTAGAAACATTGAGGGGGGTTAGAAACATTGAGGGGGGGGTTAGAAACATTGAGGGGGGTTAGAAACATTGAGGGGGGTTAGAAACATTGAGGGGGGTGGGGTTAGAAACATTGAGGGGGGGTTAGAAACATTGAGGGGGGGTTAGAAACATTGAGGGGGGGTTAGAAACATTGAGGGGGGTTGGGAAACATTGAGGGGGGTTAGAAACATTGAGGGGGGTTAGAAACATTGAGGGGGGGTTTAGAAACATTGAGGGGGGTTAGAAACATTGAGGGGGGTTTAGAAACATTGAGGGGGGTTAGAAACATTGAGGGGGGTTAGAAACATTGAGGGGGGTTAGAAACATTGAGGGGGGGGTTAGAAACATTGAGGGGAAAGTAGAAACATTGAGGGGAAAGTAGAAACATTGATGGGAAAGTAGAAACATTGATGGGAAAGCAGAAACATTGATGGGAAAGCAGAAACATTGAGGGGGGGTTAGAAACATTGAGGGGGGGTTAGAAACATTGAGGGAAAGTAGAAACATTGAGGGGAAAGTAGAAACATTGATGGGAAAGCAGAAACATTGAGGGGAAAAGAGGAAACACTGAGGGGGAAAAGCAGGAACATTGAAGGCAAAACAGGAGCATAAACTGGGAAAGTGTACAGGGGGAAAGGGGAAAGGAATAACGAAACGGAGAAAAAAAAATGAACAAAATGTCAGGGGAGGAGGGGGTGGGTGGGGAGTATATGAATGCAAATGAGAAGTAGCGAAACTTAGGGAGAATAGGAAAATGTAGGAACACTGTCAGAACATATTAGGCAATAGAAAAAAAGTTAGGAGAAACAGGAAAATGCAAGTAAGACAACTTAGGAGGACTAGGAAAATGCTGGAGAAAAAGTAAGACAACTTAGGAGGACTAGGAAAATGCTGGGGAAAAAGTAAGACAATTTAGGAGGACTAGGAAAATGCTGGGAAAAAGTAAGACTACTTAGGAGGACTGGGAAAATGCTGGGGGGAAAAGTAGGACATCTTAGGAGGACTAGGAAAATGCTGGCAAAAGGTACGGTCTGATCACGTCTCATCAACGCGTGAGTCGTCATATCAGATGCCTTGAAAGATATAGCGTGGTCCTAACTCTTCCAGGGATTTGCTTCGTTATGATCAATATGTGACGTCATTTCCTGAAACTCAGATCATCATCGACCCTCTCTCTGTGTGTTTGTGTGTGTGTGTGTGTGTGTGTGTGTGTGTGTGTGTGTGTGTGTGTGTGTTTGTGGTGTGTGTGGTGTGTGTAGTTACTTGTGTGTGTGTGTGTGTGTGTGTGTGTGTATGTGTGTGTGTGTGTGTGTGTGTGTGTGTGTGTGTAGTTACTGTGTGTGTGTGTGTGTGTGTGTGTTGTGTGTGTGTAGTTACTGTGTGTGTGTGTGTGTGTGTGTGTGGTGTGTGTTTGTGTGGTGTTGTGTGTGTGTGTGTGTGTTGTGTGTTGTGTGTGTGTGTGTGTGTGTGTGTTGTGTGTGTGTGTGTGTGTGTGTGTGTGTGTGTGTGTGTGTTGTGTGTGTGTGTGTTGTGTGTGTGTGTGTGTGTGTGTGTGTGTGTGTTGTGTGTGTGTGTGTGTGTGTGTGTGTGTGTTGTGTGTGTGTGTGCTTAGTGTATGTGCATAAGTATGATATGTAGACCTATGTTAACGACCTTTTTCTGTACCGACTCTCCCAATAAAGACCATCTTCTCTTCAAGAAGACCCACAATTCACGGCGCACAATGTCGCTACAGATGGGTATTACGGGAACGACAACTCTTCGTTTTGCGTGAATGACTGAACAGTTTGTTTCTTCGATCTCAACTTCCCTGCCCGTCACCCCTCTTCCCCCCTCTACCTCAACACTCCCACAACCTTCCCCCTCCCCCCTCACCCGCAATCCCCTACCCCCACCCCCACCTCTCGGTCGTCAGTTTCTGTGAGGGCTTTCCGCGCGCTGCAGCTGTGCGCGAGACCTCGGTCCCCGAGACGCTAGCACCCAGGCCATCGCTAAAGGTCCAGTAGAAACAGGGAAGGGAAAAAATCGCCCCTTGCCACAAAGATTCGAACCATGGACCTATCCAGGTTTTTCTCACTTTATATAACCGAGGGCGTCGTCCACTACTCGCGCGTAAAGTGGGCACTCACGGGTCAGTCTTCGGACACGTTATCAGTCACATTCTGAACAGACACTAGTAATTGATGCACACATGTCTATCGAAGATTAAAAGTGAGTGATGTTTGATGAATTTGAACAGAGAATCAATGTACATAAATGCATGTCAGTGACAGCAATGTGTTGTGCAGCGCAGACGCTTAAAAAAACAACAACAACAAAGAAAAACCAAAACAAAAAACACCCCCCACCCCCCTCACACACAAAAAGACCCCTAAGTGTGGGTACTCTCGCTATGGATAGTAGATTTACGGGGTGTTCACGATCATTCATCATGTGGATACTATAAGCGACGTGATAGTTTTCGTTTTTGTGTGAGTATGAGAAACGACTCATTTTGAAACATCTTATTTTTTTGGTAAGATTCTACAAAGAACCAATCATTTGTACCTGTGTTCAGTTTTTTGCCGATCTACCAACCGAAGCGTATTTTTCTTTGTGGCTATTAGGAAAAACCCGTGACATGCTTGAAAATACCACAAATGACGCGTCATGTTTTTTTCTGGATTCTACTGACCATCGGCCATATTTGTTTGTACACACTATAAACAACACGTCATTTCCTAGGACACGTCAATTACACGTCATTTCCTAGGACACGTCAATTACACGTCATTTCCTAGGACACGTCATTGTCACGGATGCCGGCCAAGCGTTCCGCAGAGTATAACCATCAACCACGCATGTCCGTCACGTGACTGGCGAAGAGCCAATCACAGCCCATGAAAACGGCGATTTGGATTTCGCCGACACCGTTTTTCAGTTGTTCGCCTCCTCACTTCTACCGTCGTTGGCCTCACCAGCAGCACAGCTGTTGATGCTGCTGTTACTGTTGTTGTTGTTGGTGGTGGTGGTGGTGGTGATGGTGTTGGTGATGTCGGTGTGGTCGTCCCTGAGGATGACGGTGGAGTGGTTGTAGAGGCCCTCCTCCATCAGCATCTGGGCCAGGGGGTTCCGGATGCCGCAGCCTTTCTTCAGCTTGGCTCGTTTGTTCTGGAACCAGATCTTCACCTGTCCCGGACAGACGGGAATCAATGAGTCACTGAGTGAGTGAGTGAGTGAATAAGTGAACGAGTGGGTGAGTGGGTGAGTGAGTGAGTGAGTGAGTGAGTGAACGAGTGGGTGAGTGGGTGAGTGAGTGAGTGAGTGAGTGAGTGAGTGGGTGAGTGTGAATGAATGAATGAGTGAACGAGTGAGTGGGTGGGTGATCGAGTGAGTGAATGAGTGAGGGAGTGAATGAGCAAGTGCATGAGTGAGTGGGTGAATGAGTGAATAGTGAATGAATGAGTGACCGAGTGAGTGAGTTAGTAAGTGGGTGATCGAGTGAGTTAGTGAGTGAGCGGGTGAATGAGTGAATAGTGAGTAAGTGAGAGAGTGATTGAGTGAGCGAGCGAGTGAGTGGGTGGATGAGTGAGTGAGTGAGTGAGTGGGTGTGGTGAGTGAGTGAGTGAGTGAGTGAGGAGTGAGTGAGTGAGTGAGTGGGTGAGTGAGTGAGTGAGTGAGTGTGAGTGAGTGAGTGAGTGAGTGAGTGAGTGAGTGAGTGAGTGAGGAGTGAGTGAGTGAGTGAGTGAGTGAGTGGGTGGGTGAGTGAGTGAGTGAGTGAGTGAGTGGGTGGGTGAGTGCGTGAGTGAGCGAGTGAGTGAGGAGTGAGTGTGTGAGTGTGAGTGAGCGAGTGGGTAGGTGGGTGGGCGGGTGAGTGGGTGGGTGGTTGAATGAGTGAGTGAGTGAGAAAGTGGGAGTTCTCAGAACTCGGTAAAGTAATGAATGACTTTGCAAGTGAATGAATAAATGAATGATCCTTTGCAAATCAATGAAAAAATAAATGACTTTCTTTATGAAAGGATGAATAAATGAATAAACGAGAAAAGCGAGTAAAGAGTAATGAGTGAACGGGTGAGAAGAGAGAGTGAGGGAACGAACATGAAGGCATTAAGGAATGAATGAACTAATAAACGAATTCTAGAAAAAAAAAAAAAAAAGAACGAATGAAAGAGTGATCGAATTGATGAATGAGTCAGAAGAATGCGTAAATGAATCAACAAATGATTGATTTAATGAATAAATTATTGAATGAATAGGTGGATAGAAGGATGTTTACATTAGTGGCTACGTGCACGAGCGAGTGCATCGACAAATAAGTCACTTTGGGGATGAATGAATGACTCGAAAAGTGAATAACAGTGAACGGAAAGATTACGTGAGTGAGTGAAGAAATTTTACATGTAGATATCTTCTTTGAGGCTGTACTGCCCAAACTGACTGCCTAAAAACAAAAACAAACAAACAAACAAACAAACAAACTAACTAAAACAACAACGCAGTTCTATGGTTTGCATTGTAAGGCTATCATACGTTTTGCATAGACATTTATTAAAAACGTGGTAATTGTTTTTCATCTTTGATTCTCTCTCTCTCTCCTCTCTCTCTCTCTCTCTCTCTCTCTCTCTCTGTGTGGTGTGTGTGTGTGTGTGTGTGTGTGTGTGTGTGTGTGTGTGTGTGTGTGTGTTCCTTTCCTAAAAAAAAAACCAAGGGCATCTACTGCGCTTAGGTTCTCCCACCAGACATTTAGTGAGACTGGAAGGAAAACGGAAAACTCCGGGCAATCGAAGACCAGGTACGCAATCGTATTGTTACTTATGTTGGGGTGGGTGGGTGGGGGGTGGGGTTGGGGAGGTGGGGAACTTTTTCGTATTGTAAATTACATAGAAATAATGGTTTTTAGTTATTTGATCCATATCTTCTTTTCGCTGAAGGGCAGATGTGCAATTGTAGGGTTACTTAATCAAATGGTTTTTGTATTGTGAATTGCATAGAAATAATACTTCTTAACCGTTTAATCCATCTCTGCGATTCGCTGAGTCCCAGGTCTAGTGCCAAGTAGATTTGGCGAGGTTTAGGCAGACAGTGACACTGGCGAAAACTCCTAGCATAGAAATGCCTGCGTGATCTGGTCGTTGTGATATGAAATGGGTTATGTCACGTCAGCTTGTTTCTGTCTTGTCCGAGAACAGCGGAGAGGATGAACAAAATCCATGCTGCGATTCACTGAGCACGTGCAGTGCTTGCTCCACTAAGGTTCAGCAGAATGCGCATACATGGGCGTGGATTCTGGTGGAATTTAGCACGCAGAACGTTTATGATTTTAATATTTTTCAAATTCAGCTTTTGTCAGAAACCAATTATTGAAAAAAACCTTCTTGTTTGTTTCTTAGAGAGAGAGAGAGAGAGAGAGAAGAGAGAGAGAGAGAGAGAGAGAGAGAGGAGAGGAGAGAGAGAGAGAGAGAGAGACTTTTACACTTTGACACTGATATTTTATTGTCATTACCAAAGAGGTCTTTTGACAAGGGGGGGGGGGGGGGGTGGATAACAGAATAATAACATTTCTCTCTTCCTTTCCTGCAAACAAATAGTACACATTCATTCTTAGAGTGTATCAAATCAAAGGTTAACAGAAACAAATACATTCGTAATATTTCCTTATGTCCTCACACACAGGAGTAATGCTGTAAGGTTTGAAAAAAAATCATAAGACTGACTCGACCATTCACTCAATCAAATGATGACATTGTATCTTACTGATCTCTTCCACTTGCGGTGAATGATATTATTCATTCATATATCTCTTATAATGCATTATCTGTCTAATTTTTAATGCTTCCGCGATGAATTTCGCACCTGATTTAATTACAAGTTCATCATATCTAAGAGAGAGAGAGAGAGAGAGAGAGAGAGAGAGAGAGAGAGAGAGAGAGAGAGAGAGAGAGAAGAGAGAGAGGTCATGTTTTATCTGAGTGTGCTCCAAGCATACTTACCACGTTTATCAGGCATGTGTGTGATTGATTTTTTTTCCGATACTACTTTTCCTTTTAAAGTTACCTCTTGTTTGTTAAATAGTCCAGTTAGGTATGTAATATGATGTTGGCGGTCTATGTGTGATTACATGTACATACCCATGCCTGCACACGCACATACACACACGCACGCACACACGCGCGTATGTAAGCCACACGCTCTCTCTCTCTCTCTCTCTCTCTCTCTCTCTCTCTCTCTCTCTCTCTCGTCGTCTAATACCACATAATTTTGTGAAGAGACGTAAATTAAATTACTACTACTACTACTACTACTACTACTACTACTACTACTTCCACCACTACTACTACCACCACTACTACTACAACTACAATACCACTACTACTACTACAACTACACTTACTACTACTACGGCTGCTACTGCTGCTACTACAACTACCGCTGCTGTTGCTGCTACTACCACTACTACTACTACTACTATTACTACTACCACTACTCCTACCCAGATCTACCTGCGATTCACTGAGTCCCAGCTCTCTGGCCAGGGCGATGCGGCGGGCCTCGGACAGGTAGCTACTACTACTACTACTACTACTACTACTACTACTACTACTACTACTACTACTACTACTACCACCACCACCACCACTACTCCTACCCAGATGTACCTGCGATTCACTGAGTCCCAGCTCTCTGACCAGGGCGATGCGGCGGGCCTCGGACAGGTAGCTACTACTACTACTACCATTACTACTACTTACTACTACTATTACTACTCCTACCCAGCTCTACCTGCGATTCACTGAGTCCCAGCTCTCTGGCCAGGGC
>CM065740.1:34778097-34780597 GCA_033310375.1 Conus canariensis
ATAGGTGGGGTTCGAGTTGGGAGTATGGTAGGCAAAACGGGTAAGCTGAGCGAAGGCAGCAGCCCGTGTTTTGGAGTGGTTACGTTCCATCTCACGTTACTCCAACCGCACAGACCCGAACACCTCGCTGAAACCGGAGAGTTACGCCGCTGTAAAGGAACCCCTCCACACAGAGGCGTTATGAAGCAATAAAAAAATTAATAGCGTTAAGGAATAGACTGAAGGCCACCTAGCTTTAATATACTCCCATTTTCTTCACGGAGGTAACTTATGCGTCTTCGTCTTCTTATACAGGGATGAAAGCTTCTCGTTTGCATGCCTAATAGATGCCAGTGTAGGATGAGGACGATGTATATACCATGATGTCTCTCTGTCTCTCCGCCTGCCTCTGTCTGTCTCTCTGTCTCTCTGTCTGTCTGTCTGTCTGTCTGTCTGTCTCTGTCTCTCTCTCTCTCTTTCTCTCTCTCCCACCCTTACACACACACACACACACACACACACACACACACACACACACACACACACACACACACACACACCTCTATCTTTTTGTATGTATTTATCATCACAATAAACAGAAAAGACACTCGAACAAGTCGATATAGTTATCCCATTATTACGACCGACCGGTCGTCCTCAGGAGGTTTATTACACACACACACACACACACCACACACACACACACACACACACACACGCGCGCGCGCGCGCGCACGCATGCCCATGTAAACCGGCTAACATAAATACCCACACATATGCACGCAGATATGTACACATACGTGCGTGCAGGAGCATGCTCACACAAGTCCACAGATGACACACCGGCATGCGCACGCGCGCGCGCGCTCACATATTCAGACACATGCACACATGCACCACCTGTACTGGCACACACACCCTTATGGGCCCGTGTCCACCCATTCATACACACACATACACACGCACACATGTGTACTCTCACCACCAACATACACAATGATCATAATGGCGCAGACGATGTTAGGCAGGTACCTTAAGGTCTGACCAGGGCATTGTTCTCTCATCTCGATCATTAATTCATTCAACCATCAGCTTGAAATCGTGTGCAGTGTGGTCTCGACACTTAGCATATGCGGTGTAGCGTATATGGACTTGGCCGAGCGCAGAGACACCTCCTTGATGAAACTGACACTGAATACTCGTGGACATACATACACATACACCAGCGCATGCGCGCGGACGCATGCGCGCACACACACACACACACACACACACACACATACATACACACACACACACATACATACACACACACACTCCCTCTCTCTCTCTCACTCTGTCTGTCTGTCTGTCTGTCTGTCTCTCTCTCTCTCTCTCTCTCTCTCTCTCTCTCTCTCTCTCTCTCTCTCTCTCTAATTTGCTCCTGAGTCTATGTGGAAAATAAACTTCAGTCTAAACGGACTTGGGTGGCTTGCTTTGCGAGGTTGCACACCTGTCTGCCAGGGTGGCCACAGAGGTGTTCTCTTGGACTGAAATCCGCAGAGAGGAGCTGGACAAGGGTTCGGGATGTTGCAGCGTTCAGGGGGTGCTGTGCTATGGCACTCGATGGGCAGGTGCGTTGCCCGTGCAGAAGTGCTGGTCCCCTGGACAAGATCAGACGTCGAGGAGAAGGCAGTGCCATGCAGGCAGCAGCGCCTTGAGGTTAGTACTACAGTCGCTTCCATTCGGACCCCAGTGCCATTTGTTTTGTCCGGTAACGTCGACATTTCTGTGATGCTTGACGTGAATTTGCATTAAAAAAAACTTCCAGATGTGGACTACCAATGAAATGCTCTTTTCAAAAACTTGCCAATTTTTTTTTTAAAAAGTAATAATTCGTAACAAAGAGAAAAGGTTATTATTTATCTACGAATTCATTCATTTATTCATTTAGTTCATTAATTATTTATTTATTCATTATTCATTTATTTATTTTTAGATGGTATGTATGTTAGGTTACACGATTTGCTGCATTGAAGAAAATCGTTGGTTGTGTAACACACACACACACACACACACACACCACACACACACACACACACACACACACACACACACACACACGAATGATAAAGAGAGACAGGAGGCTTCACAACAAGTGAGCAAAGTATGTTGATAAACACCTTCGAATCGAGCAAGAAAGCAACAATTTAATACAACATCGTCTCTGATTCAGTTTCTTGCCGTTTCAAATTCACTACATCTTCGAATCACACAAGGTAATATCGCCAGAAGCCAGAAAAGAGGCCTTTTCTTATCAATATCATGAACCGCCATTTTCCCCGTCCATAAAATCATATTGGGCGAATCGTGCAACGCTAGCTGAAACGTTACATTCTGTGATATTTTTTCAGAGCTCCAAGAAGGGAACATTAGGAAAGAATGACCAAAACGTGATGTTCCCAATATATATATATATATATATATATATATATATATATATATATATATATATATATATATATACATTTTTTTTAAAGAT
>CM065740.1:34785597-34795597 GCA_033310375.1 Conus canariensis
TGTCCCTGTTCTTTCTTTCCTGCTTGCTTGCTTTCTTTTCTTTTCTTTCTTACATTGTATTGATTGGTTTACCTAACGTATAACATAATGAATAAAGACATGGATAGGTGGATAAGTATATGGATCATTTATAATGTCTCTGGGTTTTTTTTCTTTCTTTCTTTCTTTCTTTTCTTTCTTGATTTCTTTCTTTCTTATTTTCTTCTTCTTTTTTTTTTTGTAGATTCGTCCCAGCAATATGCAATGTAGGTAATTTCTTTCTTTCATTTTTTTTTTCTAAATGTGGTATCATTTTCCATATGATCTCAATGGCATCATCTTCACGCCACTCAGTCAGTCCGACTCCCATGCTTGCCTCTAACTAACTAAGCTCCGGCACCGGCAGTCCACAGGGGCGCTAACTCTATAGCATGCAGGTCATCAAGAGGCTCCCCACCGAAGGAGACACTGCACTGTCGGCGAGTCGTTTCCTTCGGTGCTGCTTGCTCTGATCCTGTGTAATACTGGCCTCCTGCTGACGGCCATAACGGCATCATAGCGGAGCCACCGCTCCTGCTGACGGCCATAACGGCATCATAGCGGAGCCACCGTGAGTACGTATCCTGCACCGGTAACAGACTGGTGAAAGCCGCGGTTTCCACCTTCCAATCGGAAGGCAGTCATGTAGACGTGCTCGAATCACGTGGCCCGATATTTGCAAAAAAATATCTATAAATGAAAAATGGCCGATATTTGCAAAATCTCTATAAATCAAACGTGGCCCGACATTTGCAAAGTATTTATAAATGAAACATGGCCCGATATTTGCAAAATATTTATAAATGAAACATGGCCTGACATTTGCAAAATATTTACAGATTAAACATGGCCCGATATTTGCAAATTATCTGTAAATGAAACATGGCCCGATATTTGCAAATTATCTGTAAATGAAACATGGCCCGATATTTGCAAATTATATGAAACATGGCCTGATATTTGCAAAATATTTACGAATGAAACACGGCCTCATATTTGCAAAAAAATCTATAAATAAAACATAGGCTAACATTTGCAAAATATTCTAAATGAAACATGGCCTGGTACTTGCAAAAATTCTTTTTTATAGGCCTAAATGAAACATGGCCCGACATTTGCAAAATATTTGTAAATGAAACATGGCCTAATATTTTCAAAATATGTATAAATGAAACATCTCCCGATATTTGCGAAATATTTATAAATGAAACATAGCTTGATGTTTGCAAAATATGTGTACATGAAGCATGGCTCAATATCTGCAAAATGTTTATAAATGGAACATGGCCCAATGTGTGCAAAATATCTATAAATCAAACGTGACCTGATAATTGCAAAATATTTGTGAATGAAATATGACTTGATATTTACAAAATATTTATAAATCAAACATGGTCCCATACCTGCAAAATATTTATGAATGGAACATGGCCTGTTTGCAAAATATTCATGAATGAAACATGGCCCGACATTTGCAAAATATCTATAAATGAAATATGGCCCGACATTTGCAAAATATTCATAAATGAAAAATTGCCCGATATTTGCAAAATGTCTGTAAATGAAACGGTCAAAGATGAAAAACGCGGGCTATGTAAAGTAATATTTATAAATAAAACAGACAGAGATAAAGATAAGACAAATAAACGAAAACAAAGACGAAGTTTAAACAATCATTATAGTTTGAAATAGCATGTTTCCCTTTATCATCTACATTATTTTCGACACGAACACGACATATGTCTTCAAAGGCTTGAGGGTCTAACAGGAAATCTTCCCCAATGATGTTCAGCCATCGTTTTTGTCCTGTATGCACCGAAAACTGTCAAGTTTTCTGATTGGTAGGCGGACACCTTGGCATTTTTCATTCTCTGCAATGCTCCACCATGTCAGTCTGACACTAGTCCTCAGGAACTTGCCGACGCCGACACGAATTCACTACGGTCATAGACGTAACGAAGGGATCGAAACTGACGTCATCATGAGAACAGGCCTTAAAAGGCTGGGGTATTTGGTCCCCCCCCCCCCCCACCCCCCTTCGCCCCACCCTCCTTGAAATGATGAATGAGAATGATCAAGGTGATGCCATAGAAATCCGCTTTGGTCTGAACTGTATGACAGGGGTGCACTCCATGCAACCTTTCACTATGCATCCTACAATGTCTCCCCTCCCCCCCCCCCCCCCCCCCCCCCGCGCCCGCCCCGCCTCCTCCACTCTCATCAGAGATTGCAACCCCCAACACTAAACCACGGTGCCACGTGGACAGGCGGCATTAACGCGGACTTGGCAGTGTTGGTCACGTACCCACTGGCTGGAAGGAAGAACATGAACTGTGTTGAGGTTCCCAAGTCCGGATTATGACTGCTAGACTGTTTCTTCTTGTCCACCCGTATGTTCATGCTAACAGGACGGTAGGGCAGGCTGAGGGGCGGGAGGGGGGGGGGATGATGAGGGGGGGATCTGTAGCCCCTCCCCCCCCCCCTCCAAAGTGTACTCCGTGGTCAGCTGGGGCTATAAACAGCATGACTTGATCAGACGGGAGGAAGGTGGGCTGGGCGCACGGGTGGTGTGGGGGGTGAAGGTGAGCGGCAGGGGGGAGGGGGGGGGGGGGTGGAGGGGAGGAGGTAGTCGTGGACCTGTAAGTCTTTGTTAATGAAAAAAAAATTACAGAAAAAAAACCCCGAGCATTATAAGATAAGGCTGCATAGAGAGGTATAAGAAGGGAAGGATGGGGGATGACAAGAAAAGAGGAATGGGGTGGAACAGGCTGGGAGCGGGGTGGTGGGTGGTGGGAGGGGGGTGGGGTGGGGGGGGGGGGGGTGACAGATCGAGGGATCGAGCATACGGACAGCAGCGGGAGAAGGGTGTAAGAGGGTGGGAGTGGGGAGGAAAGGGAGAGGGAACGGGTAGAGAAGAGAACACGGGTGGGAAACAAAAAAAAAAGAAAAAGAAAAAGTAAAAAAAAAAAAAAAAAAGACAACCCCCCTCCCCCCCCCTCCTCCCAAACAAACCCAAAACAACAAACCAACAACAGTTGAAAAAGCCCCCCCAAAAAAAAACAAGCCTATCGCTAACCCCATCAGCGTCAAGCAGGCCCGTAACTTTGCGTGATAAATAGGTAGGCAAAGCGAGAAGAAAAAAAGAAAAAGAAAAGAAAGCTTCTAGTGTGCAAAGCGCCAGCCCGGCCAGACGTGTAATGATAGCGGCGTGGCGTGCGGGCTGTTTGTTGTCGAAGTTGGCAGGCTATTGATGCTGCTTTCACAGTGATCGACGAGTCCGGTCCAGCCGGCGACGACCAAAAGTCAGGGCGGCCCGTTTGAGGTGCTGCCGTTGCACAGTTCTGGGTTACATCCAGCCAGCCTTTTGTGGTACTGCTGGAAATGACATACTTCTGAACCCCCCCTTTCTCTCTCTCTCTCTCCCGTATCCGACCCAACCAGAGACACAGTGGAAGAGAGAGAGAGAGAGAGAGAGAGAGAGAGAGAGAGGAGAGAGAGAGAGAGAATGCGAATGCGAATGGTTTATTCATTAGGCCATAGCCCCTTATGAAGGGGGTGAGTAAACACAAGACATCAACAATGAACTTGTTCATGAAATAGGGCATTTGAAATACACAATTACGAGGTCATAATTTCTCTGAACTTAAAAGCTTTATACAAGAAAAGCGATAAATTCCTAACATCACTGTGTTTAGAGGATGCCATCAACAAGCAGAGTTTAAAGACACAAGGGCATTGATAATATTTGCTGGGAATAAACTTTTCTCTAATTTTACTAAGAGCTGGGCAGCATAAAACAAAATGTACTTCATCTTCCTTAGAATTTTTGCATAAACAACATGTCAGATTTGCTTCGTTGTGTTCTCTGTATCTATAATGATGCACCGCTATCTCTGAAATCCCCAACCTAAATCTCGTTGTTATATATTTTAAGTGACTATCCATATTCAACAAAAGGTGTGTTTTTATTTCATGTGTACTACAAAACATCCTAAACATATTAAATCTTTCACTGTTTTGAACATGATCATGCCATTTTTGCCATCTGCAATCAATTAGACGTTGACGAAAAACACATATAAATCCCTTAACATTGCCAACGCCCTGATTCATCCATACTTCTCCAAAACCATATTCGTATAAACATGTGCGTACATCCGATACCCAATTTTGCTTTCCTTTCTCATCTAATTCAAACAACATATTATATGCTTTACGAGGTAAGCGACACTCGTCCATTTGAAGCAAATTAAACCAATAACGAATACACTGAACAGCAGAATTTAAATATAAGGGATATCTATTGGTTTCACCATAAACTAAATCATTGGGTGTACACATGCTTACACCCAAAAATTTCTTTAAAGCAAATAAGTGCACAGATTCAGAAAATAAAGCAGCTCTGTTGAGTCCCCACAGTTCCGAGCCATACTGTACAGCAGGTTGCACATGACAATCAAATATTTTAACAAATAATGTCAACGAATTGTTATTGATTGACGATAACTTTTTCATGATGCCAAGCAGACCCCTCTTTGCTCTACTAGCAAGATCCTTGCAAGCAGCAGTAAAGCTTAAACGAGTGGAAAACAAAATCCCTAAGTATTTATACACGGTTACTACCGGCATTAAAACACCATTATAAGTCCATTTTTCTCTCGCACCCAAAAAAACCACCTTTCCGAAACACTATGATGTTACTTTTTTCCATATTAACGTTCAACTGAAGTGCCAGTGCTGAATTTCTTAAGTTATTAAGCTGGGTCTGAAGGCCAATGATGGTTTCAGACAATAGAACAATATCATCTGCCAGTAAAAGAATAAACAACTCAAATGCATCATAAGAAAGCATGGCACCATGCCTACCATTATTCAATACTTCTAGGGCCAGTTCATTTATAAACAATGAAAATAATATGGGGCTGCACACATCACCCTGCTTCACACCAGCAGTACAGTTAATATATTCAGTCAGTTGAGAGCCACACCTAACCCTACATTTAACGTTATCATACATGCTCCTAATACACTTGTACAATTTACCTCTTACACCATTTTTTATCAAGATTGGCCAAAGCAAATTTCTATTTATAGAATCAAATGCCTTCTCAAAATCTATGAATGCTACATACAGTTTACGATTAAATGAAAATTGTTTTTGTATCAAGGCTAACAAAGTAAACATGTGATCTATAGTTGAATATCCCTTTTTAAAACCAGCTTGATGCTCACCTGTGATATTATGTTCAGTTACCCATTCCTGCAATCTAACATTAATAATTGTACTATATAATTTACTACTAATATCACTAAGGGATATACCTCTGTAATTGTTGGGATTATTCACATCACCTTTCTTAAACAGTGGTAAAACTATAGATTCACTCCAATCTCGAGGAAAGATACCCTTATCAAACAGTGTGTTAAATAATTTTAAGAAGAACTGGAGCACGTAATCACAAGAATTCTTGTATAATTCACTAATAATACCATCAGGTCCAGCTGCTTTGCGACTTTTCAACTTTCTGAAAGCGTATAACACTTCTTCCACCGAAATTGGACGATTCATGAAACCATCAACATCATCATGCTCGCCTAAGCTTTCGTTCGTATTACAATCCAATGTTTCTTTTTCTAATAATGATTTAAAATGATTAAACCAGGTCTCAACATTAATGCTATTTCTTGGTTGTTTTCTTTTAAAGGACAGTTTATGTACATTATCCCAGAACTCTCTTTGATTACGTATGGAACTCTCAAGTCTATCCAACAGCACCTTATTAAAGAGCTTTTCTTTTCTTTTCAACAAGTTTTTATATTCACGTCTTGCTATTGTATATTCGGAGCAGGCTGTATTGTCTGTTGGACGTCTGTTATAATGACGTAGCAATTTTCGAACATTTCTTTTACTTGCTTTACATTCCTGGTCGAACCAGTCATCCTTTTTATCAGTTTTATTAACATAAATATGTTTTTTCATACATTCCGCACATCCTCTCATACATTCATTAAACTCATCCAGCGCTCTGTTTATGTCAACATCAATCAAAGTCATAGCTATGTTGAATCTTATACTAGCAGTTTCTGACAACAAATTATCTTGAAATAATTGGCTATTATCACTGTTCCACACAAACTTTTCAATGACCTGATTGTTAACAGTGTTATCTTCAACCATATTTACGTTAGGAAAAACAACAGAAAATACATCAGGCATGTGGTCAGAGTCAATACGTTCAGCAACACAAAGTTCACAGGAATCACATACGACAGAGAACAGATCATTCGACAAAATAAAATAATCAGTCACACTACTACCTGTTTCAGAAATGTATGTGTAGTGACCTTCAAGGTCACCATTACACACTCCGTTTAAAATATTCAAATTCAAAGCAGTGCACATGTTTAATAATGCTTTTCCATAACTATTTATATGACAGTCTTCTGAACATCGACCATAATCAAGTGAGTGACTTTTATATTGTATATCTATGGCAGGGTCTGAAAAATGATTCTGAGAAAATTTAGCTATCCTACTGTTTAAGTCACCACATAAGATAATATGCGCATCCCGTTCCATTAGACAATCCTGTAAACTTTCTTCCAACAAAAGTATTCCATTTTCAAGATCAAAGTATGAATAAAAAGGTGATCCTTCTGGAGGAACATAGGTACAAAAATAGATTATATCTTTTGTAGTGCCAAACAGTTGCTTATCAATCAAAAACACACATGCGTTTACAAATTTCACATTAATTATTTGTATAAATGGGGCAAATGTACTCTTTAACAAACAAACAACCCCTCCTGATCGTCTCCCCTGTTTCGACAGTTTAAAGGCAGGCTTAAAGAAGGCTGTGTAATCAGAAAATAAGTCGTTATCAAAACTCTCCCAAAAAGTTTCCACCAAGCACACGAAATCAAATTTACAAACATATGATACAAAGTCCCGATCCTTGATTTTAGATGATAATCCGTTAACGTTCCATAACAGAAAGGAGAAGGGGCGTTTATTTACAGTTGCAGGCGACGCTTGAAAGGGAGAACGTGCTACTGACATTTCTGGTAATGTGTCACAAAACTCGTATTTATCACACACAGACGCGCTCCCCCCTTGACTGTGTGACGTCGATCCGAACTGTACGTGCTCACACACCTCTGGCAACTCAAGGCTATCACTCTGACCGGACAAGTTCTCACGTGCGACATCGACAAATAAACATTGTTCCGGTGACAGTTTAACTTTATACCCCCTCCCATTTGTATCAGGATCGTGTGCAGGGTTTTTACGAGAAGAAATGGGCCGGCCAGAACATTATTTTGAATTTTGCAGTTTATCATTACCATCCAGGTAAAACTTCTGCCCATCAATAATGAGATGGTCATAGACCATGATACACCTCTGTCCTTTACTTCTGGCAGCTTTCAAATGTGGTGTCAACTTTCGTCTTATGTCACGAACACTTGACGGAAAGTCCTCTCCAATAAATACATCACTCCCTTTAAGTTTTCTTTTTTCCTTCAGAATTCGAAATTTATCCTTATAAAAGCAACATCGGACTATTACAGGGGAGTCGGGTTTACCATTCAGGCGATGGACACGGTCAAATTCTATATCTTTTGCTATTTCTAACTGGTCAGTAATCAACTCTTTAACAGTGTTCTCACAGTCTTCAGTCGTTTCGTCCGCACGTCTTTTTAAACCATGGAGGATTAAATTGTTGCGTTTCGATCTCCCTTCTAAATCGCCAGTCTTTTTTTCAAGCGCATCAATTTTATCCAGAAGATCAGCATTAGTCTTCATCAGCTCCTGGTTCTTTTGGTGGAGATAATCCAACTCCTCCCTCAGTCCCCCCAACTCTCCCTGGAGGTCCGCAAACTGGTCTCTGAGTTCGTTAACACTGTGCTCCACATTGTCCAACTTACTGTTCATGTTGCTGTCCATGGAGTCCAGTCTGGCCATCACGTCCACCAGAGTAGGGGGATCCTGAGAAGGAACAGGGAAGGAGGCCGACTGCCCGCTGCCTGCTGCACCACCAGTCTTCCCCGCGCTGGTCCGGCGTCCACTGCTGCTGGAGGTCCTGGGCTGCTTACTGTCTGATCTCAGAGGTCCGGGGTTCTGCTCCACGTCGCCACATCTCAGCAACAGCCCGCCCCAAATCATCAGGGTGAGGAGCAGGCCCAGGGTGACACCGTCCACTCGACAGCGCGGTGTCAACATGGCGATGCGCAAAGCTGCTTTTGCCCTGGCCCGCTTCAACATAAAGGCCTGAAATATCGGCTCGAAGCAGCCACAAACGGCCCTAAAAACTAAAGGAGCCAATGGCATGGTCATCCACTCATCCACCTACAAAGCACCACACTGGCACACCGCCACAATCCTCACTTCTACGTCAAACACCACGGAAGATGGGAAATACGACCTGCTTGCGCAAAACCTCCGTTCACTCCCCCGAGAGAGAGAGAGAGAGAGAGAGAGAGAGAGAGAGAGAGAGAGAGAGAGAGAGAACAAAGACATGTGGAAATTCGAAATATTCAGGACTTTCCGTCGAAGATAAACAATAACTACTCTTTTCATTTCTTAGTTCTACTGGTC
This sequence comes from Conus canariensis, assembly GCA_033310375.1. Classification (NCBI taxonomy): domain Eukaryota; kingdom Metazoa; phylum Mollusca; class Gastropoda; order Neogastropoda; family Conidae; genus Conus; species Conus canariensis. Next base: position 34,794,212 of record CM065740.1, read on the forward strand.
CCAGTTCCATTGGACACAGTCAAGGTCAACTTGAAGCCTGTTTTGCTGTCTCAGAATACATCACGCAGTCGTCAGCATACAGCAGAAGAAACAGTCTGGCTAAGCATTCAACATCGGATTCTAACATTGTTGGTTCTTCCATCGTTGTTTGCAACTGTTGTTATTTCATGCATTTTCTCTCTCTCTCTCTCTTACAAAAAAATCATATGACTCAAAAAAAAAAACAAAAAAAAGCAGCAGCAAATAATAGTGTTGGTGGAGTTTCCCCCTGCATAACACCAATATTTGACAGGAAGAACACAGCGTATTTATCATGTACCATAATAATTATAAAACTATCGGGAGACCAGAGTCCTCCACAAAGGTCGGATGGATAGTGGATCCACCCACTGATCCGTATTGGCACCAACATTTTAACAGCCTCGTCCTCTGGCCATGTTCCGTCTTTCAGCCATGATCGTTCAAATCGGTTCGGTAGATCGTTCAAATCGGTTCGGTAGATTGTGCGTAATGTAGTCGAACGGATCCATTACGCTCTGATCGGGATCCGCATCGTGTGGTCGCACCAAAATCTACCGGCTTCGTCATACATTCTCTCTTTCCACCAAATTTGGTTTATACTGGTTCAATGGGGTTTTTTAAACTTGGTTTTGGGTTTTTTTTTTTTGGTTTTGTGTGTGTGTGTGTGTGTGTGTGTGTGTGTGTGTGTGTGTGTGTGTGTGTGTGTGTGTGCGCGCGCGCGCGCGCGGTGTGTGTGTGTGTGTATGTGTGTGTGTGTGTGTGTGTGTGTGTGTGTGTGTGTGTGTGTGTGTGTGTGTGTGTGTATGATCTCGTCGAAACAAACAAAGCAAATAAACGTTGAAAAAAAAAACCCACTATGATCTCAGTGGCAGAGGTAACAGATTATGGAAGTATATCATATGTCAGGGCAATATATTTGTATGGCAGAGGTCCTCCTTCTCCCTTCACTCCTTGAAGAGTCCTTGAGCCGCCGCACTGGAGAACTGTTGACATGCCCGCCCCCCCCCACATACCCCCCCCCCCCCCCAACCTCTTGCAGCTCTGTCTGTTGTGTGCCAAGGCCTGGGTTGGTAGCTTCCCTGACCATTCAATCTGCAATGTTGTCACGTCATCGCTTCTCTTCTGTTGTCACGTCATCGTTTATCTTCTGTTGTCACGTCATCGTTTATCTTCTGCTGTCACGTCATCGTTTATCTTCTGTTGTCACGTCATCGTCTGTCATCGTTTATCTTCTGTTGTCACGTCATCGTTTATCTTCTGTTGTCACGTCATCGTTTATCTTCTGTTGTCACGTCATCGTTTATCTTCTGTTGTTACGTCACCGTTTGTCATCGTTTATGTTCTGTTGTCACGTCATCTTTTTTT
>CM065740.1:34823097-34840292 GCA_033310375.1 Conus canariensis
AAAAAGAAAGGAATTGCAGCGACTTCATCAGAGCTATCCAAACTGACTTCATTCAAGCTCCTTCAAATGAGAGTTATTTTTTCCTCGTTTGTAACCAGGGTTTAAGAGTTCCTTCCCTTGCTATTTTAGTAACCGTGTGTTGTTTTACGTGTCGATTTTTTTTTTTCTGAGACACATGAAAAAAAAACAAACAAACAAACTCAGAAACCAAACTCAAGTCTGTGTCTGTTTGTAGAGTTTGTATGTAATAAACCAGAGCCACTCCAAAGTGTAATACATTTCTGGAACGAAGACTGGTGAGTGGCCACACAAAGGGAGAAAAAAATGAATGGGCGATTATTACAATTTTTTTTTTCAAAAGAAAAAAGAAAAAAAAGTAGGAGGGGGAGGGGGCTAGTGAAATAGATTCACAGAAAAGAGGAAGTACTGTGACAGAGTTCACAGGAGGCGGATGTAAAATCCACACTGGATGAACTTGTCAATATCCTCGCGAAGGGGCGAATGGTGGGGGAGTAGGGTGGGGATGGAAGGAGGAGGAGGAGGAGGAGGGGGGGGAGGATTAGCGCATAGAGTACACTGCAGTTGGATTACATATATTCCAATCAGAACAATAACAACAAAGGCGCTGATTATGAGAATTCAGTAACTGCAGAAGAAGATCTGTCACAGATGAAAAAGATGAGTCATCATCATCGTCATCATCATTATCATTCTCGTCGTCGTCGTCGTCGTCATCATCATCATCATCGTCGTCTTCGTCGTCGTCGTCATCATCATTCCTTGTTCCTTAGCGTCAATCGCCGACGTGAACTTTAAAATTTGAAAATTGAAATTTCAAGACTTTTTTCACATAAACGTGTGCACAGCTATGATCGTGTTGCTCTATTGTTCTCTATGTGATTCACTTGTTCAGCTCCATCATTTCAAAATCAAAGACGTAGTATGACCAAAACCGTTCTGTGTCCACTGTAGTGTAGTAGCCACGACGGGCGTCACACAGCTTAGGTGTAATGGGCCTTTAGGATAGCATTTTTAAGTATGTCCTAAATGAACGTGTGTAATTTTTTTTCCACGACGGAACTCTCTCTCTCTCTCTCTCTCTTCTCTCTCCTCTCTCTCTCTCTCTCTCTTCTCTTCTTCTTCTTCTTCTTCTTCTTCTTCTTCTTCCTTACCTCCCTCTGTGAAATTCTCTCCACTGCCCCCCCCCCCCCCCCCTTTTTCTCTCTTCTTCTTCTTCATTTCCTCTATATGTGTCCTTCTCTCTCTCTCTCTCTCTCTCTCTCTCTCTCTCTCTCTTCATTCTTCTTCTTCTTTTCTTCCTTCCTTTCCTTCCTTCCTTCCTTCCGTTCCTCAGTCGCCTTCCTTAATCTCCTCTCTCTCTCTCTCTCTCTCTCTCCTCCTCTCCCCCCCCCCCCCCCCCCCCCCCCCCCCCCCATAAAACATGTGGATGGTGACCAGCTCTGACAGTGTCCAGCGCCGGGCTGTCATGAAACTGACAGTGATGTCAGAGGGCGATCGATGGCGAGCTGGGAATGATCTCCTTCGCTGAACAGTCGCGCTTGATTACATTCGGATTATTGGCGTGGATGGTGGTGGTATGCTCACAATCTGTAGATTCGGCTTTACAGACAAAATCAGCAACCGTGTATATAATTTCTGCACAGATGCTAAGCCTACTGATGTGATTTCGACAGGTTCGGAGATAATCAAGTGTTCGGGGAACTTGTTTTGAACAAAGTACGATCACAGAGTGCCTAACGTTTGTGTTGGATAGAATTAGGGGCATCTATAATTGAAGTAAGCTGACATCCACCATCATCCACACCATCATAGTTGTCCCCCTTTGCATTTTTGTTCTTCTTTCCCTTGAATAAGAAAAGCAATTCTTTATTTCAAACACTACGATTACTACTACTACCACAACAACCACTCCTCCTCCTCCTCCTCTCCTCCTACTACTACCACTACAACAACGACTACGACTAGTACTAGTACTAGTACTACTACAACTACTATTACTTCTGCTGCTGCTGCTGCTGTGGCTGCTGCTACTACTACTACTACTTCAAAGAACTGATTTAAGTTAGACTGAATCACACACACACACACACACACACACACACACACACACACACACACACACACACACTCACTCACACACACACTCACACTCACATAAACACACACACACACCACACACACACACACACACACACACACACACACACACACATTTTGTATTTGGAAAGGCGAGACGGAATCAAAACTTTTAGCCAGCTTTCATATATGGAACTAATACTTAAACCCAAGAACAACTCAGTAGGAGAGAGAGAGAGAGGAGAGAGAGAGAGAGAGAGAGAGAGAGGATGGGCGAAATGATTTGTCTATGAAAAGCCATAGCCCTCAATGAAGACGCATGTGAATAAAATGTGTGTTTTCAGATTACACATATCCATCGTCATGACGTGAACGTACAAGAGACTGGAAGTGCGCTAGAAGAGAGAGAGAGAGAGAGAGAGAGAGAGAGAGAGAGAGAGAGAGAAGAGAGACAGACAGACAGACAGACAGACAGACAGACAGACAGACAGAGGCAGGAATATGACGTGGGAGGAAGAAAGAGAGTACAATGGGTAGAAGAAGAAGAAGAGAAGAAGAAGAAGAAGAAGAAGAAGAAGAGAGAGAAGAAGAAGAAGAAGAGAGAGAGAGAGAGAGAGAGAGAGAGAGAGAGAAGGGTGGGTCGGGGTGGGGTGGGGTGGGGAAGAGAGTGGAGGAGGACGAAGGGAAAGGTGATGGGAGGGTGAGAGATGAGATCAAGTGAAAAAGCAAAGGAAAAAAACAAACAAACAAACAAAACAAAACAGCGGCAACGACAGCAACCATAGGAAGAACCCCAACAACAACAGCTCAGTGCTGACCACAAGAAGCTGAGCACCCCCAAAACTGATGATGATGATGATGATGATGATGATGATGTGTGGTGGTGGTGGTGGTGGTGGTGGTGATGATGATGATGATGATGATGATGTGATAGTGATGATAGTGGTGATGATGATGATGATGATGATGATGATGATGATGGTGATGATGACGACGACGACGACGACGAGATGATGATGATGATGATGATGATGAGATGATGATGATGATGACGATGATGATGACGATGATGATGAGATGATGATGATGATGACATCACAATCAGTCGTCCGTTAGCTCACCGGAGGACGGTCTGTCCGAGTAGCGCGTGCAGTAGACCCAAGCAGGCCATCTCAGCTGTTTGGCGGCCGACGTCAGCGAGGATGACGTCACTTCCGCCGTCCTTGGGCTCCCCGATGACGTCACCGTCGAAGTCGCGCTGACCTGGGACACCGACAGCCTCTCGTTCTTGGGGGATGACGTCGAGACGTGGTAAGTCGACGATGGCGCCGCAGATGACGGCGATAACGATGACGTCGACGACTCCGGGGAGGATGGAGGGGGAGTGAGGAGCGTGTTGCGGTGATAGTATTTCTCACTCGGTGACATTCTGGATGGAGAGGCTGGTGCACAAACGCTCGTTTAGACGCCGGCGGTGAAAACGCCGAAAACGCCGCCGCTGAAAACAGTCGGGACATAGGACAGGGCAAGGGAGAGAACAACGTCGATGGAGATGCCGCGGACATCGTCATCGCTCCTGGCCACGGAAACTGCCGAAGTCGGTCGTCATGGCGACCGCGGCGGCACGTTTCGGGCCGAAGTCGGCACGAAGAATTTGATCGATGGAAAAGTTTGTGAGCTTTCGGGAGTCCGAACAGTCCGCGGCGGGTTTCGGGTCGTTTGGAGTCTGTCGATTTTCTCGCTCACTCGGCGAGTTTTCTTCAGCCGATGTTGACGGATGGAGCTTAGCCAGCTGAGGACTTGGGCTTCTTTGCCTGATATCGATGCTTTCGCCGTACATTAAGCGTTCAAAAGGTTTCGGCGATTTTTCTCCATCAGAGGTTGATGGATGAAGTTCGGCGATTTGGGGATCTGGACTTTGCCCGATGTCGGCACTTTCGCTTTGCGTTAGGAAACGGTCGAAAGATTTGGGCGTGGTTTTCGCGTTTTGTTCCGAGTGTTGACTGTTGGTTTGGTTTGTAGGAATCATGACCGAGTTTGTGGTATGCATGACGATTGTCACGTCGTCCAGTTCTTTCTTGATGTTTTCCTCAGAGAGGACCATGTTGCTGAGCGGAGGATCGCGAGGAAACTGGATATGGATGGGTTTGTCGTGAGAAGTACGCTGATCCAAGGATCGAACAATCTTATTGATTAGGTGCCTCGTCTATGGATCAAAACTGATCGTAAGACAACTGTGGACGAAAAAATGTTGATCCTCCACATAAATTAATGCTTAACTTTTTTTTTTCTTTTTAGTTTTTTTTTTTTTTTTAGAGATAACTTAATTGTTCAGCTTTGAAAAAAAAAAAAGTCAACAGTAATATGAAACTTGGGACACAACATTCAAACAGCAAAAGTAAGACAGGTCAGAAGAAGTTTGTTGGGGGTAAACAGTGACTCGTGTGTTTGGTTAGAATGCTGCATTCAGACAACTAATACCACTGATTCAGTTCTTGTCGTTTGACCAGAACCTGTCCTAAACGTAAAACTCGGGTTTCGGTTTGCGTTCATTCACACAAGTCCTCTTCCCCCTATCAATCATTCTTGTCATGCCGGCCGCACAATTTCGCTGTCAGGGTGGTAGGCTTACAAGTGTGTGTTTTTCTCTCTGCCGAATTCTCGGGGAAAGGAGGGGGGAAAGTTGCCTCTTTTCGCTCTCTCCCCCCTAACTAACAAACAAACAACAGACACCCCCCCACACACACTTGTAACGATCTCTTGTCTGGCCTTTCAACTGCCTCTTTTCTCTCCTCTCAATCTCCACTGCCACTTGAAAGTCGACCCCGCCGCCGCCGCCGAGTTGCGCGGCTAACCGCTCGTTTAAGGATCTTCCCCGCTTGTCTGTCAAAGCCGAGGGGGCGGAGCTTGGCCAGCAGTCTGTCGGCCCGCTTTCAGCCAATGAGAGACGCCGGCGCGTGGTGGGCGGGGCGTGCTAAGTCGCCGTGTCAGGGAAGCGTGTGATTAGCGTGGACATGATTCATGATCAGTTTCAAGAGGGCCGGGGAGGGAGAGAACGGGTGTAGTGGGGGTGGGAGGGGGGGGGGAGGAAGAGCAGCGGAGGATATTGGTGGCGGGGAGGGAGAGAAGATGATGGGGGAAGGGGGGTGGGACTGGGCAGATTTGATTTGGTGTGGTCTGTCTTGGTTTGTGTTCTTGTTATTATCTCTTTGTTGTTGTTGTGGTTGAAAATAATGTGGATGATGATGACGACGATGATGATGATAATGACAATGAATAAAACTCCTAAAATTAAATTATTACACACACACACACACACACAAAGAGAGAGAGAGAGAGAGAGAGAGAGAGAGAGAGAGAGAGAGACGATGAACTCAGAAAATCTCACAATGGGAGGAAAGGTTGGTGCTAACAGGTGAAGAACACATGTTGCACACACTGCTTCACTGATGCCAAAACTGTATCGTTCTGTAACACAAATGTGACAATGTCCCGTCGCTCTTTCAAAGATTTATTCCCACTTCATTCTGTAAGGCTGAAAAAAAAAAAAGAAAAAAGAAAAAAAAAAAGAAAAATGCTCAGCGAAACTTTTCGGGGCAATTGTCAAATAAATGATCTCTCTCTCCTCCTCCTCTCTCTCTCTCTCTTCTCTCTCTCTCTCTCTCTCTCTCTCTCTCTCTCTCTTACATTGTTTAGTAGAATAGTAACTTAAATAGTAAACATTGCTCACTTATTCAGTACTTCTACCATTGTAAATTAAAGAATCATTGTCATATCATTCTCTCTCTCTTCTCTCTCTCTCTCTCTCTCTCTCTCTCTTCTCTCTCTCCCTGTGTGTGTGTGTGTGTGTGTGTGTGTATGCGTGCGTGCGTGCGTGCGTGCGTGTGTGTGTGTGTGTGTTGTGTGTGTGTGTGTGTGTGTGTGTGTGTGTGTGTGTGTTCTTTCCGTTTGATTTTTAAACAAAAGTTAAATGACAATGAATTGACACGCATCTCTGTCTGTCTGTCTGTCTGTCTGTCTGTCTGTCTGTCTGTCTTCTCCCTCTCCTCTCTCTCTCTCTCTCCTCTCTCTCTCTCTCTCTCTCTCTCTCACTCTGTCGTTTCAAAAAAGAAGTCAATGTATTGGTACACAACACAAAATCACACAATACAATGCAAGTATATGTAATGACGTGACAGAATGTTAGAAAATGTGATGATGCACTGTGCAGATGAAACGATGTGACACAACACATTCTGACACAAAGCGGTATAACAAATTGTGACGTGAAACAATACGACATCAAAAGACATAACACGACACACTCGCCTGCAACAATCCTGCAAAAATAATCACCTAGGTCTACATAGTCTGTAGAGCGCACGAATGCGCGCGGACACACACACACACACACACACACACACACACACACACACACACACACACACACACACGCACACACACACACACGCACGGACGTACACACACACACACACACACACACACACACACACACACACCACACACACACACACACACGCACGGACGTACGCACACACACACACACACACACACACACACACACACACACACACACACACACACACACACACACACACACGATTTTTCTTCTTTTTTTCCCCCACACATTGATTTAATAATAGTCTTTCTTTTTTCTGTTTGTCTTTCCTTTTCTCTCTTTATTTTCTTTTTCTTTGTGTTATAGACCTTTTTTCTCCTTCCAATTTATCTTTTCATCCTTTTGTCTGCTTTCTTTTTCTTTTATGTTTTTCTTCCAGTAGCTTTTTTCCCTCTTGTTCTTTTTATTCCTTTTTTCTAACCTTTCTTCTTTTTCTTTTTCTCCCTTGTCTTCTTCTTCTTCTTCTTAGTGGGCAGAATTGTGAAAAGGCTTTTAATGTGCCTAATTCTTTACCCGTTAAAGATTCAATCAATCAATCAATCAATCTTTTTCTTCTTCTTCTCCTCCTTCTTAGTGGGCAGAATTGTAAAAAGGCCTTTAATGTGCCTAATTCTTTACTCATTAAAGATTCAATCAATCAATTTAATCAATCTTTTTCTTCTTCTTCTTCTTCTTCTTCTTCTTCTTCTTCTTCTTAGTGGGCAGAATTGTAAAAAGGCCTTTAATGTGCCTAATTCTTTACCCATTAAAGATTCAATCAATCAATTTAATCAATCTTTTTCTTCTTCTTCTTCTTCTTCTTCTTCTTCTTCTTCTTCTTCTCTTCCTCCTCCTCCTCCTACTTCCCATTCTCTTCCTCCTCCTTCTGCTTCTATCCATCATCGTCTCCTTCCCTTTCCTCTTTTTCACCCCCCCCTCCCCCCTCCCCTTCTCCTTCCTCTTCTCCAGTCGTCTTTAGTTTATACGATGTTTTATTTTTTTGAGTATGCCGTAAAACCAACAAGAACATTAATGAAGTGTATACGAAGACTTTGTCCCGGATGACAGTACAAGTGAAGGAATAAAATCTGATTTCTTCAGCAGTTCTGAATTTCCTCCCGTTACTTTATGACATATTGAAGCTCTAAAGTATGATGACAAAATTTCATAATATCGGCAGTCAGTCCCCGCCTCCTCTGTTCCCCTTTCCTCCTCCCGTAAACATAAACGTTTGGTTTTATTTAAATGTAACAATGGTTTTGCACGGATTGTTGGTGGTCGTTTTTTTTTTGTTTTTGTTTTTTTTTTTTGTTTTTTGTTTTGTTTCGTTTTTTGTCTTTCTTTTTTCTTTCTACAGTTGTGCATTCGAAACATTCGTATGATCGATTTTCTTTTTCATCCTGTGAGAAAACCCTCTCTGTCCACCAGCAGTAAATGAGTAGTCGACCCAATTCAGTTCAGGGCATGTCAAAAGCGGTGGAAGGAGCGAGACGAACTCCGCCTTGCCGTGCATCTGGCGAGGTGACCCTATGACAGTTTCACTGCTCTTACGTCATTTGGCAAACAAACTTTACTTTTTTTTTCTCTCTCTCTCTCTCTCTCCTTAATTGCAACATTGTGACATTTACTTGGGATTAATTGTGATTTTATAAAACAACAATTTTGCAGAAAAAAAAAGTCCAGTAGTAAAAATAAATGAAAGCATGCGATATGGAATCAGTTTGTAAACCACAGATTCTGTCTTGCCACCCCGAGATAAGTAAAATACCAGCATTCGGCTTGAATTAAACTGAAAACATACCTTACGCCCTGGAAGAAAGTGACTGCTTTATGAACAGAACTTGATCCAAAATATTGGCTCAACATTATATCTATGGAATGGGCAGCAACAAGCCTATAGCTGATATCGCACTGCGCAATATACACTGCACTAACAAGTCATATGGCAACCAGTAGACAAGCCAAATATGTTACAAAAACGACATTGGTTTGGGTATGTGATCCACTGAATACATGAGTACACTGATCTGAGCAGAAAGGAGATGGATGAGTAAATGAGTAGCTGAAAACGAAAAGAAAGGAGGAGGGGAGGAACAAGGAGACAGAGAGAACCAATCCCCAGAGAACCGATCTCCCCTATACAATTAAATCGAACATTCGAAAGCGAAAGTTTTCAACCAATTATTCAAAATACCAGTGAGGATCGATCATACCTGCACTTCCCAGCACACACACACACACACACACACACACACACACACACACACACACACACACACACACAACACACACACACACACACCACACACAACACACACACACACACACACACACACACACACACACACACACACACACACACACACACACACACACACACGTGTTCTGTTTAAAATCGAACTTGAATGATAGATGATTTTGTATACAGTCGCAACGATTAACACATTTTGATTCAACATGAAAATCAGAATGCCTGTCAAGCGAATTTGATCTGGAACATAATCTGGAACAAGATTTGAAATGGTGTTGGCACGGACTGCGATAAAGAGAGGACTGATGATAAACAGAATTCAGCTGGTTTTGTTTCATGACCACAGGCACAGCCTGGCTCATCCACTAAGTGTCGATTGAACAGATGGTTGTTGTTGTTGTTGTTGTTTTTTTTGTTTTGTTTTTTTTACTAACCCCAGTGCGAAGGCGACTATGGATTTTCTGTTATTTCTTCTGATCTGAGTTAAAGTAGGTGGACATAGCACGGTCAGGGACATATGAATAATGCTTAAATGAATTACAGATGTGATAATTACTTGCCTATAACTCTAAAAAGCTGTTGTTTACGACGCCAAATCGCCGAACACAAATGCCGACATACAATGACAACAATGAGACCCCCCCCCCCCCTCCACCAAAAAAAAAAAAAAAGAGAGAGAGAGAGAGAGAGAGAGAGAGAGAGAGAGAGAGAGAGAGAGAGAAGGATGTCCCAGTCTTTCCCACATGTACACAACAAGTGGAGAGATGAACAAACATGGATTAACATATTTTCAAGACTGGCACAGCCTTTCTGATCATGTAGATAGTCAAACATGGATTAACATATTTTCAAGACTGGCACAGCCTTTCTGATCATGTAGATAGTCAAACATGGATTAACATATTTTCAAGACTGGCACAGCCTTTCTGATCATGTAGATAGTCAAACATGGATTAACATATTTTCAAGACTGGCACAGCCTTTCTGATCATGTAGATAGTCAAACATGGATTAACATATTTTCAAGACTGGCACAGCCTTTCTGATCATGTAGATAGTCAAACATGGATTAACATATTTTCAAGACAGGCACAGCCTTTCTGATCATGTAGATAGTCAAACATGGATGAAACTTTATTCAAGACTGGCACAGCCTTTCTGATCATGTAGATAGTCAAACATGGATTAACATATTTTCAAGACTGGCACAGCCTTTCTGATCATGTAGATAGTCAAACATGGATTAACATATTTTCAAGACTGGCACAGCCTTTCTGATCATGTAGATAGTCAAACATGGATTAACATATTTTCAAGACTGGCATAGCCTTTCTGATCATGAATATAGTCAAACATGGATTAACATATTTTCAAGACAGGCACAGCCTTTCTGACCGTGTAGATAGTCAAACATGGATTAACATATTTTCAAGACAGGCACAGCCTTTCTGATCATGAATATAGTCAAACATGGATTAACGTTTATTCAAGACTGGCATAGCCTTTCTGATCATGAATATAGTCAAACATGGATTAACGTTTATTCAAGACTGGCACAGCCTTTCTGATCATGAATATAGTCAAACATGGATTAACGTTTATTCAAGACTGGCACAGCCTTTCTGATCATGAATATAGTCAAACATGGATTAACGTTTATTCAAGACTGGCACAGCCTTTCTGATCATGAATATAGTCAAACATGGATTAACGTTTATTCAAGACAGGCACAGCCTTTCTGATCATGAATATAGTCAAACATGGATTAACGTTTATTCAAGACTGGCACAGCCTTTCTGATCATGAATATAGTCAAACATAGATTTACGTTTATTCAAGACTGGCACAGCCTTTCTGATCATGAATATAGTCAAACATGGATTAACGTTTATTCAAGACATGGCACAGCCTTTCTGATCATGAATATAGTCAAACATGGATTAACGTTTATTCAAGACTGGCACAGCCTTTCTGATCATGAATATAGTCAAACATAGATTTACGTTTATTCAAGACTGGCACAGCCTTTCTGATCATGAATATAGTCAAACATGGATTAACATATTTTCAAGACTGGCACAGCCTTTCTGATCATGTAGATAGTCAAACATGGATTAACGTTTATTCAAGACTGGCACAGCCTTTCTGATCATGAATATAGTCAAACATGGATTAACGTTTATTCAAGACTGGCACAGCCTTTCTGATCATGAATATAGTCAAACATGGAATAACGTTTATTCAAGACAGGCACAGCCTTTCTGATCATGAATATAGTCAAACATGGATTAACATATTTTCAAGACTGGCACAGCCTTTCTGATCATGTAGATAGTCAAACATGGATTAACATATTTTCAAGACTGGCATAGCCATTCTGATCATGAATACAGTCAAACATGGATGAAACGTTTATTCAAGACTGGCACAGCCTTTCTGATCATGAATATAGTCAAACGGGACACACGGACTGCAATCGGTTTAGTAGCCAGCAACTGTTAACCACAACATTGGAGCTAATGCATCAGCGAATGAATTGCTGCACTACTACTATTAATACCTACGCTAAAAAAAGAAAAAAAGAAAAAAAGGTGTGTGTGTGGGAGGGGGGGGGGGGGGGGTTATCTTCTCACCTGGGTCCGTTTCTTTGCCAGCAAGGTTACACACACACACACACACACACACACACACACACACACACACACGCACGCACGCACGCACGCGCGCGCGCACACGCACGCCTGCACACGTACGCACCTACGCATGCACGCGCACACACACGCGCTACTAATGTTATGTTGCAAGATGTGACGACGCTGGATTTAGTTTAATTGCTTGTCTTAACCTGATGATCTGTGCCCAACGAAACCTCTGATTTTCATATGGCAATAAAATATGTTCTTGTTCTTGTTTTACACACGCGCCGCGTGCGCGCGCGCGCGTGCACACACACACACACACACACACACACACACACACACACACACACACACACACACACACACACAACCAATTTTAAGCAAACTTCAAAGGATGGAAAGGGGGCCGACGAGGAATCCATACAATGCGGTGCGTGTTCGTGATCTTCGTAAAGATTGTACGGCGAAACTTGGAACGTCCAGCGAGAAAATGACACATTTCATATCGTAGAAACTGCAGCACCGATTTTAATCACATCCTGGTGGAAAAAAACGAATGTCGCCTCGAGGACGGATCCGTTAAATGTCAGTGTAAATAGATCCAATAGATCTTGTTCAGTGGGCAGATCCAGTATATAGTCACCAAGGCTTTCCTTCCAAATTTTCTGCTGTACATGAACAATATGGAGTTACTAATACGAAGTGGTAACGGTCTATGATGTAATATATTTTCATGAAATACCGAAACGTTTTTAACAATACAGGCGTTGAGATTTTCTAATGATACGGACACTGAGATTTCTCCTTCTTCTTCGAGCGTTCTGTTGGGATTCACACCTGGCAAACTAAACGAATCGCAAAGGTTCTTCAGCGATGTTACGCATGTACATGACAAACCGATTTGTAAGGCACGAGACTGCCTTCCGTTTCGCACTCCAGCGACAACGCCATGTCGTCCCAGGCGGTTTGTATTCTAGCGAGTCAGTGCTGCGATGTTTGTAATTTTGTCTGGAATTTATTTTCCCGCGGGATAGCGACTAGTTTTTCTACAACTTTGCGAATGAATCGCTTGCTGCTACTAAGCATAATGGCCGCTCCCTAAAGCAGAGACTAAACACAAAACTGCTGATGCATGTTTGGGCGGACCAAGGAAAAAAAAAGCCTCCCATCTTTGCAAACTTCACATGTGCTTGTGACAACATCGCTGGGCTTGATGTGGTATGTGTCAGGCCACATGGAGGCCTCATGACACAACGCAACAAGCATGGCGTGCAGTTGGTGCTGCCATCTGTCTGAATCTGACACAGCTGCTGACTTCGCTGTAGCATTCCACGCGTACTTTCACGGGTCAAGCTGCAGCACTCCACGCGTACTTTCACGGGTCAATCTGCAGCATTCCACGCGTACTTTCACGGGTCAAGCTGCAGCATTCCACGCGTACTTTACGGGTCAGTCTCGCGGTCAGGAAAGTGTCCACGCTGTCCTATTGACAAGCATAAACAGGCCAAAACGTTTGTAAACTGTCCTGATAATTTAAGCGATTCCAACCGTTATGAATACGGATTTAAAATAAATCGTTTCGGAGCAGTCCGTGCCAAAATTCTTCCCTTGTCGGGAATTTTCTCTTCCACGTTGGCAGGCGGTGCCAAGATCTCTTCTGCCCTGGTTGAGGTTTGTATTTTTCTGGCGGCCTTCTCCTTCTTCTTCTTCTTCTTCTTCTTCTTCTTCTTCTTCTTCTTCTCCTCCTCCTTCTTCTTCAACAGTAAACCCACATTCACACTGTCTTCATGTCTTTGTCAAATCAATCTTCACTAATTTGCTCCAAGAAGAATCTTTAACACACTAACATTTTCAGTTGTTGAAGGCACTATTTCTTTTTCTCCAATACTCTTAATCTAGTCTCTTTTATTCTGAATCCCCACTACCACGCCCACCATCTTTCTCCTTTTCTTATTTCGACAATGACAACAGTAGAGTCTGCCGAATTCGCACTGTGTAGTTAACTATTTTCCCGTCAGAATTCACTTTCTCCTTTCTTTTTTGTTTTTGTTCTTACACCCCCCCCCCCCCCCCCCCCCCCCCCCCCCCCCCCCCCCCCGTTAGTGAACTTCCTTAATTTTATTTCCTGCCTTCTTGTTCTTTTTTTCCCCATTCTTGTCCTCGGTTTTTTTTTGTGTCATAACTTTTGTTTTTGTTCGTTTTTTTTTTTTTTTCATTTAAGAGCTTGCTCTTCCTTGCCCCTCTGCCCCCCCCCCCCCCCCCCCTCCCTCCTCTTATTCATTCTTCCCTTAATTCTTCCTTTTTTTTCCCGTCGTCCTTGGTTTGACCGGCTTTTTTTAATTATTGTTCATGTTTTTCTTTGTTTGTTTGTTTGTTTTTGTTCTTGTTTGTCCCTCTTTCTTTTAATACAAAATTTCATTTTTCAAGTGGGACATTACGTGTAGTTACAGTATTATTCACGTAAGTTTTGTAACCGGCAACACACACACACACACACACACACACACACACACACACACACACACACACACACACACACACACGCAAACACACACACACACACACACACACACACACACACACACACTACACACACACACACACACACAGAGAGAAGAGAGAGAGAGAGAGAGAGAGAGAGAGAGGAGAGAGAGCCTTGTTTGGGGATTGCACCGACTCGATACTCCTAATTCCGATGACTGTTTACCACCGTGAGGTTTGAACTTAGAGGAATTTGCACGTTGTTCTCGCCTGTCTCAAGACTTTACTCCCGATTCCCATAGTCAGCCTTAGTCTTGAAATAACAAAAAAGGCATGTTGCTACTGATCTTATTCTTTACTAACTTATGCTCGGGTTTAGAGTTCGCTCTCACCACAGTATAGTAGACAGGGATAACGAATCATGTTTTGGATTCGGGTGGTTAGGGTGGGGTGGGGATGGGACAGCGGTGATGGGGGAGGGGGAGCCTATCTAACTCGTTTATAGACACCATAAGATTCACCATTCCCCCCACCCAACCCACGCTCTATAGATCTCCCTCTCCCCTCTTTCCCCTCCCTCCTCTTTCTGTTTCTCAGTCAGTGTCTTGGTCTCTCCGTATCTGTCTCGGCCAGGAAATGGTCCTAAGCGGTCGGCTGGGCTGCTCTGAAACTCTCTCTCTCCCTCTGTCTGTCTATCTGTCTGTCTGTTTGTCGGTCTGTCTGTCTGTCTGTCTCTCTGTCTCTCTGTCTGTCTCTCATGAACATACACAGACACACAAACACAGACACAGACACAACACACAACAAGACAACACACACAGACACAGACACAGACAGACAGACAGACAACACACACACACACACACACACACCACACACGCACACTACACACACTGTTCACGATGCCAATTCTTCCTACAGGTTCGATCTCGTACAAATACCACCTTCACCAGCCACCCCTATCCCCACCTCACCCCACCCCCACACTCCCAACTCCAGTCTTTGCTTCCCCCGTCCTCCCCCCACCACCCTCCCCCACCTCCTCCCGTCCCCGCTCCCTCCCCCAGCAGCGCCTCCCATCAATGTGAAGGACCAGAACATGACTGTATGTGGGAAGAATAACGCAGCTGATAAACCGAGCTGTTGGGTCGGTTCATTATTACCCGTCCTACCCCACAATAAACACCGCTGCTACCATCATCATCATCATCATCGTCATCATCATCATCAAACAATGTCCTTTACGGGGGCGGAGCGTCGAAGCACTTCCTTTCCAACCGAGAGCGGGACATTCTCTTCCCCTGAGCCAGGCGGCAGGCAAGCCCACGGACTGACGTCAACACCCGCTCGTGCAAGGCACGTGAAGCGTCCCTTTGAGCAGCGTGTAGGTCAGGGTGGGTCGGGATGTTCGCTGCCTGGCCGGACGGAACATGCGCGGCAGCGACGGTCCGAAGCTGCGACGCTGGGGCGGGGGTGATGGCCCTTGGCGGCGGCCATCACTTCAAAGCATGCCGGGGAAAACGGATCGGTGTGATTCGTCCGTCGGCTGATTTAGCGGTTAGTAATGGCTGCGCCCAGGGACGATTGGGGAAAACAGGGTCACCTGCTCTCCGACTTGACATGAAGGTTGGTTGCTTGTTGCAGGCTGGAGGGTGATATGAAGACAAAAGCGAGGTCTTACCCCCCTCCTCTCCCCTTCTCTCCCCCCCCCCTCCCCCCCCCCCCCCCCGATCTTTTTATTTTTATTTTGATGTTACAGTTCTCTATTCTATTGGAGTATAATAATAGTGTCTGTTATTGATGAACGCGGAAGCAGTCTGATGACTTACCAACAGGAAAACCAGCTAAAAATCTGTAAACAAAGCCTACCGCCTCCTTTCTTGTATGTGTGTGTGTGTGTGTGTGTGTGTGTGTGTGTGTGTGTGTGTGTGTGGTACGTGCGTGCGCGCGGGGCGAAGGAGGAGGAGGAGGAAAGACAGACAGACAGAGAGAGAGAGGGGTGGGGGAGGGGGGTCAAGGCATTTACCTCGCCATTGTATGGATACGGACTGGCAGCAACAAGATGAAGTTGATGGGATTTAATTGATGAGAGAGAGAGAGAGAGAGAGAGAGAGAGAGAGAGAGAGAGAGAGAGAGAGACAGACAGACAGACAGACAGACAGACAGACAGACAGAGAGGAGGGAGAAGGTGGGGGGGATATGACGGACCTGCAGTTTGATATGCATAGGTCACTGGCGAACAAAGAGTTTTTTTTTCCCCCTTAAAACATAATCCGTGTCATAATAATCACCATCTCCATCATCCGTCTTTTTAAACGAGTAGCAGTATAGTAGTAGTAGTAGTAGTAGTAGTAGTAGTAGTAGTAGTAGTAGTGGTAGTAGTAGGAGGAGGAGGAGGATTAGGAGTAGTAGTGGTGGTAGTAGTAGTAGTAGTAGGGCTTAGTAGTAGTAGTAGTAGTAGTAGTAGTAGTAGTAGTGGCAGCAGCAGTAGTAGTAGCAATAGTAGTAAAAGTAGCAGCAGCACCAGTAGTACTAGTAGTAGTAGTAGTAGTAGTCTCATGCTAGTGACAGAAACCATGTTCAAAATTTCCGACAAGCGTACTTGTGATGTAACAATAAAGATACAACATTCAATAAGTTTGAAGAGAACAAACAAACAAACAAACGAAAACTCGCAAACGTAAGGACATCTGGATATACAAACAATATTTCTGTTTTCGAAAAAAAAAAAAAAATCTTATCCACCAAGCCTTCTAAAAACCATGACAGTTGTTAAGAACTCCCAATTTTCATTCATTTCAACACGCCGCGTCGCGGTTAGACAGAAACAAGCCTCAAGTTTCGTTCGAAAAAGCATTTCAATTACTCCCAACCCAACACAATGTTTAAACAAAACTCGCTCTGCCTCCGAAACTAAAACAAAATGAACAAACAAACAAACAAAGCAACAAACTAACTAACACGCCAACGGAAACCATTCCCGTCAATGATGCTGAGAACGAGGTTGAGAGAGAACGGTTAATTTTCAGTTAATCGGCCATAAACGAGCCAGTAATTGGCGTACGTGGAAAGACACATCCACAGACAGAACTCTATTCGTTTTCCACCTCAGCGCCTTCAGTCTGCCAACGCTAACCCAAACAGCATTGAGGCAAGCCGCAGAGAGAGAGAGAGAGAGAGAGAGAGAGAGAGAGAAAAGAGAGAGAGAGATTTCAAAGAAAAGAAAAAAGTTTAAAAAAAAAAGAAGGGGGGGGGGGGGGGGGGGGGGGGGAAGCACCTCTCACTCAACGCTCGTTCAGCTGCTATGGTTTTCCCATCATTCCCAGCAGCGCGTGACGTGTTTGCATTT
>CM065740.1:34845392-34850392 GCA_033310375.1 Conus canariensis
CAACTGGTCATATCATATTAAAAGATATTTTGATATTTTTGGTTTTTCAGAGATTTGGATAAATGGAAGGGTTGGAAATGAAGTGATGGTCTTGAAGGAACTAAGACAACGAATGTTGGATTGCTATATGCAAGATTGGAATACAAAAATATCTCAAAGCGATCGTTTTTCAACCTACAGATCATTCAAATCTACATTCTACACCAAAAAATATTTATCAGTTATCACAATTAGTACATTTCGGTATGCTCTTTCGAGATTTCGTTTGGGATTATGCGATTTAAGAATTAATAACAGATATGACGAACAACCAAAAAAAACTGTCCATTTTGTTATAAGATTGAAAACGAATTCAATTTCTTGTTTGAATGTCAAAAGTACTCATGTTTGCGAGAAAAATATTGATGAAGAATCTATTCCTATCCAAATGGCGATGCAATTTGATGCAATCAGAAAGCTTGATGACCTTAGAAATTTGGCAATGTATATCTGTTATGCACTGAAAACTAGACATGAACTTATGAACGGAATTATATGAATATGTGTTGTGATTGGTTTCAAATGCAAGTGAAAATATTTTTGTTTATCTTGGTTTGTTTCCTTGAATTATTTCCTCTTGGAATTGTTTGCTTGTGTGCTTCTGGAAAGAAATTACTTCCTTTTGCTGATGACCCCTACTCATTTTCATTTCATTCTCAGTAAACGTGTACCCATTGTATGCAGGTCGGTGGCCTTACAATTAAAAATTTCAGAGTTCAGAGGTCAGAGTTCAGAGTTATCTCTCTCTCTTTCTCTCTCTCTCTCCGCTCTCTCTGTCTCTCTCTCCCCCTTTGTTCGTGTGTGTTGTGTGTGTGTGTTGTTGTGTGCGCGCGCGCGCGCGTTTGTGTGTGTGTGTGTGTGTGTGTGTGTGTGTGTGTGTGTGTGTGTGTGTTACGTCCGCTCGTCCGTCCGCTCGTTCGTCCGTTGCTCTCTCTCTCTCTCTCTCTCTCTCTCTCTTTTCCCTCTCTCTCTGTCTCTGTCTGTCTCGGTCTTTGTTTCTCTCTCTCTCTCTCTCTTGTTTGTATTATTATTCTCTCTCTCTCTCTCTCTTCTCTCTCTCTCTCTCTCTCTCTCTCTCTCTCTCTCAACTTCGAAACAACTCTCCCAAAAGAGATAGAGGAAGGCAGGAGGGATGGAAGAAGAGGATGAAGAAGGATGGAAGAAGGATGGAAGGGGAAGGAGTGACAGGAGGGGGGGGGGGGTGAGGAGGACAGAAAGAGGAGAACAGGGAGTAGAAGTACAAATAAAAGATGACGAAGTAGAGACGAGAACAAGGAGAGTTGGAACCGCCCAGGTTATTCGGTACTAAGTGACCAATTAATCACATCGGAAGTTTCACACATTTCACCCCAGTAAAACTTCAAAGAAACGAAAAACATACACACACATGTACACACACACACACACACACACACACACACACACACACACACACGCACACACGCACTACGCACTTACGCATTACGCACTTATGGCACGCAAGCCGCACGCTTACGCACGCATGCATCACCACCACGCACGCACGCACGCACGCACGCACGCACGCACACCAGCCAACACACAACACACACCACACCACAAACACACACACCACCACAACACACACACACACACCCCCACCACACACACACGGCGAGCAACACACACACACCCACACACACACACACACCACTACATCTTTTTAGTGTGCACGACCCACCCACAAGCCAACACCGACCTAATAATTCACACCGGAAATGGTTTGCTTACCCCCTGCTACGCATACTCTGATCAAGCCTCGTTCTGGTTGTATGGTGGAAGAAGTAGGAGGAAGGGTGTGTGTGTGTGTGTGCGTGCGTGCGTGCGTGTGTGCATGCGTGCGTGCGTGCGCGGCGCGCGCGCGCGCGCGCGGCGTGTGTGTGTGTGTGTGTGTGTGTGTGAAGGGGTCAAGCGGGACTAAGCGACTCAACGTTGCGGGCATCACTTTCCTCTCGTGTTGTTGTTCCATTGGGCAGGAACTGGAAGTCGACGTTGATGCGTGGGTTTGTCCCTGAAGACCTGGGCTTGAGAAAATCAAAGAGGAAATCTGACGCTGAATTAAAGAGGAAAAAAGAAAAAAGTTCACTGCTTCGACGGCACACAGCCTTGTGGTGGAGAGGTGACCAAAAGAGAGAGAGAGAGAGAGAGAGAGAGAGAGAGGAGAAGAGAGAGAGAGAGAGAGAGAGAGAAGCGGTGTGATTATACGAGAGAGAGAGAGAGAGAGAGAGAGAGAGAGAGAGAGAGAGAGAGAGAGAGAGAGAAAGCGGTGTGGGTAATAAAAACAATACAAACAACAACAACAACAACAACAAAAAACAGCAAAATCAAACAAACAAACAAAACAAAAAAACAAACCCTGCCCCCCATCATCAATAACAAGTGAACTCAGAAGGTACATGTGGAGACTCTCATGACCAAGTCAAGGCCGAGAACTCGTCTTTTCTTTTCTTTCTTTTTGTTTTTCTTTTTAAGTTCATGTGGATTGACTGGCGCACACCCTCTCCAAACATAGACCCCTTATCTCAGTCTGTCCCACCTAAGTACTCCCTACCTTCTCTCTCTCTCTCTCTCTCTCTCCTCTCTCTCTCTCTCTCTCTCTCTCTCTCTCTCTCTCTCTCTCTCGCCTCCACCTGCCCTTGCAGCATCTTTTCCACCCTCTCCACATCCCCCATCCTCCCCATGCTCCGCAGTTCTCCCCCTTCTGTCCTTGATGACCTCTCTCTTATCAGTTTCTTTTCATTCTCTCCCCTCCTCCCCCCCCCCCCCCCCCTCCCACCTCCTCCATCTCCTCTGTCTCCGTCACGCTCCGTTTCTCTTTCCCCATCTTCGTTACTCTCTTTCACGCTCTCTCTCTCTCTCTCTCTCTCTCTCTCTCCTCTCTCTCTCTCTCTCTCTCTCTACTAACCCCCCCCCCCCCCTTCCAGGCTGTCTCTTTCATTCTCCATTTCACTCTCCTCCTCTTCGTCTGTATCTCTGTCGCTCTCGCTCTCCTAGCCTCCACCACCCCTCCCCCCCCCATTTCCATCCTCCCACCCCTTCATTCTCCATCCTTTCTCTCTCTCTCTCTCTCTCTCTCTCTCTCTCTCTCTCTCCTCTCTGTCCATTGCGCATTTCTTTTTTTCCTCCCTCCCATCTCTTTCACTCTTTTACCCTCTCTCTGTCTCTGTCTCTGTCTGTCTGTCTGTCTGTCCTCTCTCTCTCTCTCTCTCTCTCTCTCTCTCTCTCTTTATTGCACATTTCCGTTTTCCTCCCTCCCACCTCTCTCTCTCTCTCTCTCTCTCTCACACACACACACACACACACACACACACACACACACACACACACACACACACACACACACACACACACACACGATCTCTCCTTCCCTTTCCATTCCTTCTCCTAGTTCCTCTCCCTCCCTCCCTCCCTCCCTCCCTCTCTTTTATTGAGGAAAGAACAGATCTGATACTGACCACACAAATGAAGTGTAATTTGACTTCCTGAGATCGAGCATCTGATATGTAATCTGACTTCCTGAGATCGAGCATCTGAGTGTAAACTGACTTCCTGAGATCGAGCATCTGAAGTGTAAACTGACTTCCTGAGATCGAGCATCTGAAATGTAATCTGACTTCCTGAGATGGAGCATCTGAAATGTAATTTGACTTCATGAGATCGAGCATCTGAAATGTAATTTGACTTCATGAGATCGAGCATCTGAAATGTAATTTGGACTCATGAGATCGAGCATCTGAAATGTAATTTGACTTCATGAGATCGAGCATCTGCAATGCAATATGACTTCATGAGATCGAGCATCTGTTTTTCCTTCACCCATCCTTCGATCATTCCTTCTCTCTTTTTTTTCTTTCTTTTAAAGTGTGTGTGTGTGTGTGTGTTGTGTGTGTGGGGGGGGGTTGTGTGTGTGTGTGTGTGTGTGTGTGTGTGTGTGTGTGTGTGTGTGTGTGTGCGCGTGCGCGCGCGCGAGCGCGCGTGTGTGTGTGTTCCTTTTTTCTGTGAGTTTCCCTCCCTCCCTCCTCTCCTTCTCTCCCTCCCTCCCTCCCTCTGTCTTCCTGTCTGTCTGTCTCCTTATCTATCATTGTTTTGTTTTCCTTTCTTTCCTTTTTTCTTTCTTCCTTTCCTTGTTTGTTGATTTTAACTTAAAGACATCCGGCGAGAGGAATGGGACTCGCAGAGGGATAATAAACTCATCCAAATTCGTCCAGTCCCAAAAGAGTTTTTTAATCATGTCCCACGTGCAGCCGTAAAGAATAAACCGTTTTGAGCCGTTTGCGTACAGACCACTCCGTTATCACCCACTTTCTGTTCTTTTTTTATATCCCCTTTCCGCCCTTTTCCGCCCGACCGTCAGGCTCCTGATCCGCCCTGTACCGCCCGTTCCTCAGTTGGCTGATTGTCTCGGTGTGCCTCCCTTATTTGGGTTGACCACAGTAATAAGACAAACCGGTCGTTATCCGGGTCTTTCCTCCCTTTCTCAGCGCCATATGCAAACAGCGGTTCGTTGCTTTTTTTGATTTTATAATTTTTTTTTGGGGGTCATCCCAACGACTTCCGACTACGATCAAAATGTCGCACTCTGACAGTGACAATGACATGAGCTTGACTGTGGACCAAATGTTCAATATGAATGTGTTGCCGACCGAAAATGATGACTGGAATCAATCGGACATTGATCTTGACTCTGTAGACAGCGACAGTGACTATGAAGTTGCAGAAGGAGTGAATGCGAGTAGTGACAGTGACTCGGACATAGGCGACGCAGGTGACGCAGGTGCTACTGATGTCTGTGGATGTGCACAGTCATCGCAGTGGTCAAACGACGACTTTCGGACTGAAGTTCGTGTGTTTGATGCATACAGGGGCCCCCCACGTCCACAAGTGAATCTTCCAACACCTTTTGATTATTTTTCACTTGTTTTTCCTTCGGACGCATTCCATCT
>CM065740.1:34855392-34867892 GCA_033310375.1 Conus canariensis
TAAATAGGTTAATTAGTATCAAAAAAAAAAAAAAAAAAAAAAAAGTAGAGCTTTCATCGTCATTTCTAAAGGCCAGATTGCAAGTAGTGTGAAGTAAGGGAACAAACTCTGTGCAAATGCCGGTCAAGGGCAGGGTTCCTCCGCGTTCGGTCCTCCGACCAAATGTATTTTAAGTTTACATCCATGATCTGTTCTTATTCCCGAAGATAATTAGAGAATTATATGTAAATGTCATACGTTGACATTTCAGTAATTCTCAACTTGCACAAGTCTCTCTGAGTCCTCCAAAGAGACAGTAATAGCTCAGTTGGTAGAGCGCCTGACTCGTAATCTTGGTGATCCTGGGGTTGCGGGTTCGAATCTCCGCCGGGGCGATTTCGGTACAGGGGGGGTTTTCCTTCGGAGTTAACATTAGTTCTGACTCCATTTCCCATACAGTCCTTCGAATGAGACTATAAACCGAGGTTCCGTGTGTGAACGCACGCATAATATCTTGCACACACGTAAAATCCCATCACCAGCTTTCGGAAGAGTAGGCCAGTTTGGCCGTTGGTATGGATGACACGTTACACACAGCATGCACCCTGCGTAAGAAATGGAAAGAATGAAGGAAGTAAAGAAACTGAGAGAACGATATTGAACGATATTGACTGGATGACACGGGAAACGACTGAATGAAGCGCCAGCTGGCAGCTCTTCAGTCGGCACTACCCAGGTAGGCAGCCCGTTGTGTAAGCGAGTGTTAATTGTAAAGCGCTTAGAGCTTGGTCTCTAGCCGAGAATAGGCGCTATATAAGTATTCATTATTATTATTAATCAATAAAGTGATTGGTCAGAACTGAGCCACATAAACAAATACGTTGTGATCACCATCGAACAAAATGTCACAACACTTTAATTCTCACTATCTCTGCATACCAATGGCACAACAACAACAACAACAACAACAACAACAACAACAATATTGAAAACAGTTTGTCGAGGTCTAACCACGTTCAGATGAAAATACTGTGTCATCGAAAATACATCATCCGTTAGACCTAAATAATCGAAATGAATTAGTCCGCTTACCTTGAAACCTACGTCGAGGACTTCGCAACTGTTTGGTGTTCAGAGTGAACATTTTCTATCAATCACAGCTGAAGGTGTTCATGGATGTGTTCTAAAAGTAGTTCTTCACACACACACACACACACACACACACACACACACACACACACACACACACACACACACACACATACACACACACACACACACGCACGCACGCACGCACGCACGCACGCACGCGCACGCACGCACGCACGCACGCACCACGCACACACACACACACACACACACACACACAGACGTTACAGACGTATATATACACACGCGCACGCGTGCGCGCGCGTGCACAACACACACAACACACACACACACACACACACACACACAACTACAGTAGAGATGCAGACCATGTTACCTGCCTAGATTAAATCAGCGCGTTGGGTTAATTCAGAGATCACGAGTTCTTCTTCCTAACTGTTTCTTTACTTACTTTTATGTAGTCGTATGTGAACCCTGAGCATTATTGTCTGTTGGCTTACAAACATAGTGTGACGTGAATATCTTAGTTTCGACGCGTGCAACCCTGCCCAGCGAAACCAATACAGCAAGACCCGCAGCTTGTGTACCATCAGCATCCTTCGGTAATACCATGCTCCCAGAGCACCGACAACGTCAGGCAGCAAATCAGCACACAACTCGCAGACAACAGCCTCTCCTCGCGGTCAGCCAATGCCTGAAGTTTGCCAAGTGAGAGCATGCTATTCGCCGTGCCACTCTGTCCAAGACCCCCCCCCCCCCCCCGCGCCGCCCTCCCCTACCCCCAGGGTACAGGGGACGGTGAATGGATCCGATGTAAGCGAGTTCCCCTGCACATTTTGACGGGTCTCAGAGACAGAACAAATACATCCTGAACATCTGCAGGACTGTACTGGTAGTTCTGATATCTTCACTGTTGCTTATGGTTAATCTGCAGGACGTACTGTAGTTCTGATATCTTCCACTGTTGCTTATGGTTACATCTGCAGGACTGTACTGGTAGTTCTGATATCTTCCACTGTTGCTTATGGTTGAGGGAAAGGGACTGTACTGGTAGTTCTGATATCTTCCACTGTTGCTTATGGTTGAGGAAAGAGACTGTAGAGGTCTGATGCCTTCCACTGTTGCTTATGGTTGAGGGAAAGGGACTGTAGAGGTTTTGACATCTTCCACCTGTTGCTTATGGTTGAGGGAAGGTAGTCTGATGTTCCACTGTTGCTTATGGTTGAGGGAAAGGGACTGTACTGAGTCTGATACTTCCACCTGTTGCTTATGGTTGAGGGAAAGGGACTGTAGAGGTCTGATATCTTCCACCTGTTGCTTATGGTTGAGGGAAAGGGACTGTAGAGTTCTGAATCTTCACTGTTGCTTATGGTTGAGGGAAAGGACTGTAGAGGATCTACTGTGCTGGTTAGGAAGACGTAATATGACATCTTCCACTGTCTATTGAGGATAAACAATTACATCATGTCCTCCAATCTATTTATATAACTTCATTATATTTAACTTCATTTTATTTATCTTATTATATTATTTATTTATTTTTTATTTATTTATTTATCTATTTGTTCATCTATTCATTTATTCATTTTTTTATTTATTTTACCACACTCGTAAAATGTTGGTAATGCAATTTTATAATACCTTTTTCCCCCCGGTTGAGGACAGAGTGACCTAAATCCATTGAAAAATGTGCTGATTCAAGCTGATGAGTAGCCTACATCATTGTCCTCCAGCACTATAGGAGAACAACTGTAGAGACAGCCTGGTGGACATAGAGCTAGAGGCGCGGCGTCAAGCAGCTACAATAATTGTTGGGTATCGGCGTTTCAATCCAGTGACCCCGTCAGCTCGCAAGCGGCTGTGGTGGATGGCCTGCGTCTACTGCGCAGTGGGTCCAAGTGAATACTTAAGACCGTCTTGTGTTGTGGAGAGGGTTGGGCGATTGGCACAGCGGATAGTTTTGGAGAATCGAATGTAAGTTAGAATGATGCTACGCTCTTTGTTTAGCATGAGTACGTGTATGTGTGTGTGTGTGTGTGTGTGTGTGTGTGTGTGTGTGTGTGTGTGTGTGTGTGTGTGTGTGTGTGTGTACGTACATACAAGCGCACACGCATGAAATAAAATCAGTAAGTAATTCATTATGCGAGTATATGTTATTTTTATTTTTTATAGGCAATTTCTTTTATTCCTTTTATTTGCGTAAGGGCTCTTAGGTCTGTACAGAAACCAAAACCAATTCCCATTACATGTGTAGTGCCTCCTCCCCACCCCTTCCCGTTTATAAACAGCAACCCAGATTTGTTCTTAACTCTCTCCTCCCCCCCCCCCTCTCTCTCTCTCTCTCTGTCTGACATACTAATAAAAACGAACAGTACTCTCTTTTTTATATTTTTTACGTATATGAATTTTTAAAAATCTGACATTTGTCAGAGAAAGAGAGAGGGAGAAAGTGAAAAAAGAGACCAGGACAAGCAGAGAGAGAGAGAGAGAGAGAGAGAGAGAGAGAGAGAGAGAGAGAGAGAGAGAGAGAGAGAGAGATTTGGATGAAAATGACATGGATGCAATCTCCACAAATCTAAGCCCCTTTTGACATTTTCTTCGGCTCACAAATTAAGCTCACAAATCTTCACGGAGCTGAACGAATACAAAGTTCCAGAAACGACTACGTTTCACCTTGAGGAGCGCAAGACAACCTATATCTTCAACAGAAGTAGCTTCCCTTTCGGAAGGCTGCGACATCGCTGGGTCCGATCTCGCCATTCCTTGTAAATTAAACGTTAACCGGGCAAGGGAGCAGATCTCGAATCCAAACATAGGCATTGACTCGCGCGAACCCAATCTGTCTCGGCTGAGTCCTCGTTTCCTCTGACAAAGAAAACATCCCCATCCCATCCCCTCACCTCCCCCGCTCTCTTTGACTTGTCTCCCTAACCACGGCGGCCATTTTTTTTTTTTTTATTGAAGTGCCCGGATTCAGCTTTGAAAACTGGGCTCTCTGCTCTTAGGGTACGGGGGGGGGGGGGGGGGGGGGATGAGGGGGGGGGGGGACAGAGTGTGATAGAATTAGCTGCAGATACCACCCCATCCCCTTGAAGACTGATGGAAGGGGAGGCGATAACGATCAGCATTACTGACTCAATTTCTCCGAGCAGATTTGAAGGATTTCCCTTTGAAACGAGTCCCTTTGGGCCTGTAAGCAGGCGTGTCCGACTGATCGTGTGTGTCTTTCAACTCGCAGGCCAAAGATCGTCGAACAACCCTCAGGGGGGGCGAGGGCTTTACCCACAATGGGATCAGGGGAGGCTGTACCGACAAAGGGACATAAGCGGCCAGAGCGGGTTTTCATTTCCCGGAGTTACGGTCCTTGATCGCATCATTTTTCCTGTCAGTCAGTCGACGGGAGTTGGTGAAGGGGGGTTAAGGTATTTACACTGAAATAGAATGACAATGATAGGGTCCCGTGACGGTCAGGAAATGAGAAAGAAGGGGAGGGGAGGGGAGGGGGAGGGGAGGGTGTGTGTGAAAGTGGATAGATAAAGAGGGGAGTGAGACACAGACAGAGAATGGGGTGGAGGGAGATAATGAGGGGAAGAAGATGATGGCGAGAGACAGAGTCTGCTTGAGAGAGAGAGAGAGAGAGAGAGAGAGAGAGAGAGAGAGAGAGAGAGAGAGAGAGAGAGAGAGAGCAGACTCCCCTCTCTCTCTCTCTCTCGCTCGCTCGCTCTCGCTCTCTCGCTCTCTTGACGTTGTTGTTGTTGCTTTCTTTGTATTATTACTACTGAAACTGGACCTGTGCTGCATAAAACACATGTACACAAGCGGCAGGTGCCTTTCGATAAATAAATCAATAGTGTCTTTCTCCAGGCGATGGCACCAACACTACCACGGGCCCCACCCGACCGGTAAGTTCAAAGGCGAGGATGGCTTCGGGTGTGCTGCCGGCACAGATTGATTTAGGGTCAGCCAACCGAGAGAGCGAGAAACAAATCATCGGCAATTAACCACCGTTCGCACCATTAAACCCCGCAGCTAGGCTTTGGAGCGCTGGAGGGGACACCTGTTCACAAATCATGATCAGGATCGTCATCGGACATACCTCAATCCTTTTTTTTTCTTCGTGTGTGTGTGTGTGTGTGTGTGTGTGTGTGCCTGTGTGTGTGCGTGCGTGGTGCGTGCGTGCGTGCGTGGTGCGTGCGTGCGCGTGCGTGCGTGCGTGTGTGTGTGTGTGTGTGTGTGTGTGTGTGTGTCCCCGATGCCCCCCAACCTGATCCCTTATCCCTTCTGCCCCCCCCCCCCCCCTCCCTTCCACACTCCGTCATCCATCGGCGAAGTTCAGCAAAAAAAAAAAGTCACGTGGTAGTATTGCTCTCCACCCCCCACCCACCCTCTCCTACCCTGAGCTTGGAAGGGGACGTAATCTCGACGAAACGATTTATGTGACAAGAGGGTGGTTAAGGGTAAGCAGGAGTACCCACGGTGGTCCTTTCACTGACCTCCTTTCTGTCCTCAATCCGTCCTCCACCCGCCTTGGGCAGGATCGTCGGCACCCGAGTTGATGAAAGGGGTGGACCACAAGGTACGTTGATGGCACCCCGGCGGTCTCCCATCAAAGGAGGGACTGGGTCACAGGGTGATTTGCACACGCTGTGAGGATCACGGCCGATGTTGTGACTGGGGGAAAGTTTCTCCATCATCAGCCTTGATGGATTGATGGGCAACATGTAGAAGTGCGCGGCGCGCGCGCGCGCGCGCGTGTGTGTGTGTGTGTGTGTGTGCCTTTGGTTCAGGATGTCTCACGCGGTCGTGTGTGAGCAAAACAACAACAACGACATGGGGGGTAGAACACACCCCTGTGTTACACCAGTGTTAAGAGTACACCTGGAACAGATAAGGTCTCCAACTTTGACCACTTGTAGTCCAAAGATCAAAATGCAATATGCTGTCAGCTGCGGTAAGCATTGTTTTATTCAAAGCACAGGTGGGAAGGGAGCAGTTGCGCCGAAGGCAGAGTTCGAATCTATTGACTCTGTCTGTCTCTACTGTCTTACGAAGATCAAAGAAAAAGAACGTGTGTGTGTGTGTGTGTGTGTGTGTGTGTGTGTGTGTGTGTGTGGTGGTGCGTGCGTGCGTGTGTGTGTGTGTGTGTGTGTGTGTGTGTGTGTGTGCGTGAGCGTGGTGTGTGTGTGGGGGGGGGAGGGTAGGGGGGGGAGGGGGGGCATGCGCGCGTGAACGTGCGTGGGTGCGTGCGTGCGTGTGTGTGTGTGTGTGTGTGTGTGTGTGTGGTGGGGGGGGGGGGGTGATACAGCAGAGGATGGGCAATTTGTGTGACTAAGGTGGGCGCAATGTTTCCTCCGGCGGGGAAAGAACGGGGTGGAATGTAGAGGAAAGAGGGGATGTGGAGACGAAGGAAAGAGATTTTTTTAACTTTCCATGTCTGCCTCATTCTTTCTTCTTTCTTTCTTTCTTTCTTTCTTTCGTTCCTTCTTTCATGTTCTTTTATCTCTACCTCTTCTCCCCCCCCCCCCTCCCCCTCGTTTTTTCGCTCCCATTTTTTTGGTGTGCATCCCCTCCCCTCGTTTTTCTTTCTTTGTATATTTGTTTTTCTTTCTTTCTTTGCCCTAATCTTCCATTGTTTGGCACATGATTATAATTCTAGTTGGGGGGGGGGGGGGGAGGTGGGGGTGTGGGTGTGGGTGTGGAAGCGGAGGGGGGGGGGGGGGGGGGGTTGAGCACGCTGGACCAGACATGATGTGAAATAACCTTTTGGCTGGCATCGGAAAATGAACTCACGAGCAAAAAATATTGCCAGTCTTTGTAAACGTCTTTGTAAAAGGTGGTGTGTGTGTGTGTGTGTGTGTGTGTGTGTGTGTGTGTGTGTGTGTGTGTGTGTGTGCGTGCGTGTGTGTGTATGTGTGTATGTGTGTGCGTGTGTGCGTGTGTTTGAGATGATGAACTCTGCCTTGAATCACATGAACCTTATAAACTAGCCTTGAATTACGTGAACCCTATATCTAGCCTTGAATCACGTGAACCCTATATGCTAGCCTGAATCACGTGAACCCCTATATGCTGGCCTTGAATTACGTGAACCCTATATGCTAGCCTGAATCACGTGAACCCCTATATGCTAGCCTTGAATCTCGTGAACCCTATATACTAGCCTTGAATCACATGAACCCTATATGCTAGCCTTGAATCACATGAACCCTATATGCTAGCCTTGAATCACATGAACCCTATATGCTAGCCTTGAATCACATGAACCCCTATATGCTAGCCTTGAATCAAACCCTATATGCTAGCCCTGAATCACTGAACCCTACATGCTAGCCTTGAATCACTGAACCCCTATATGCTAGCCTTGAATCACGTGAACCCTATATGCTAGCCGTGAATCACGTGAACCCTCTATGCTAGCCTTGAATCACGTGAACCCTATATGCTAGCCGTGAATCACGTGAACCCCTATATGCTAGCCTTGAATCATGTGAACCCTATTGTTAGCCTTGAATACGTGAACCCTATATGCTAGCCTTGAATCACTGAACCCTATATGCTAGCCGTGAATCACGTGAACCCCTCATATGCTAGCCTTGAATCACGTGAACCCTATTGCTAGCCTTGAATTCACGTGAACCCTATATGCTAGCCTTGAATCACTATGTATACACCCTATATGCTAGCCTTGAATCACGTGAACCCTATATGCTAGCCTTGAATCACGTGAACCCCTATATGCTAGCCTTGAATCACATGAACCCTATATGCTAGCCTTGAATCATGTGAACCCCTCTATGTTAGCCTTGAATCACGTGAACCCTTTATGCTACCCTTGAATCACGTGAACCCTATATGCTAGCCTTGAATCACGTGAACCCTATATGCCTATACCCCTTGAATCACATGACCTATATGCTAGCCTTGAATCACGTGAACCGTATATGCTAGCCTTGAATCACATGAACCCCTATATGCTAGCCTTGAATCATGTGAACCCTATATGCTAGCCTTGAATCACGTGAACCCTATATGCTAGCCTTGAATCACATGAACCCTATATACTAGCCTTGCATCACGTGAACCTCTATATGCTAGCCTTGAATCACGTGAACCCCTATATGCTAGCCTTGAATCACATGAACCCCTATATCCCTAGCCTTGAATCACGTGAACCCCTATATGCTAGCTTGAATCACATGAACCCCTATATGCCAGCCTTGAATCACGTGAACCCCTCTATGCTAGCCTTGAATCACATGAACCCTATATGCTAGCGTTGAATCACGTGAACCCTATATGCTAGCCTTGAATCACGTGAACCCTATATGCTAGCCTTGAATCACGTGAACCCCTCTATGCTAGCTTTGAATCACGTGAACCCTATATGCTAGCCTTGAATCAGTGAACCCTATTTGCTAGCCTAGAATCACGTGAACCCTATGTGCTAGGCTTGAATCACGTGAACCCTATTTGCTAGCCTTGAATCACGTGAACCCTATGTGCTAGGTTTGAATCACGTGAACCCTATATACTTCAGCTTTTTGTTTGCACTGCTAATAAAAACACTTTATCTTAATGTTTGGTTGAATTTCTTTCACGTTTGCAGTTTATATACTACTGCTTACTGCTGCTGCTGCTGCTCTCTCCTCTTACTACCACTGCTTATGTTCGTTGTGTGACGTCGTCGTTAGTGTTAGTAGTTTAATGGTTGTTGCCCAGGTTCATATCCCTTCAGATATGGCTTAGGTCTTAAAGAATAAAATTTTGTATTGTTCACACACACACACACACACACACACACACACACACACACACACACTAATAACATTCTAAATTTAAGCATATCTCTTAATACAGTGTGAAACACTGCAATATTCCCCAGTAAACATCCGACCGATCATTTATCTATTATAGAACTGTCGGGTACATACGCATGACTACTCTCTTGTTTTCTCTTGTTTCATATTATTCTTAAAGTTCCTTTCCCTTTCTCCACTAATTTCCTGTATATTCTCACATTAAAAGGCGGTGGGGAAGAAAGTGGAATACATCCTTCCCTCCTGCCAGTCAACCCATCCTTGCACGCTCAAAACACTTTCGTTTGCGTGCCTATGGAAGGCAAACTGTTTCCGTTGTATTGTGTTACGGTCGACGTCATGAAGTATTTTTTAGCTCGTGTTTTTTTTAACGTTTTTGCACTATATTTGGATATTTTCTACGTAAACTCACTATCACATTTTCACAGAAAACAAAGCATGACTATTTTTGAAGACTAGTAACTGTTGAGCGCCCCCCCCCCCCCCCCCCCCCAACTCCAGTTTTGAACTTCAGATCTTTCAACGCCATGATTAAGCTCTCGATCTTTCACCCTCCATGCTCAGCATTTACATATGTTCCGCGTCAGGCGCACAGACATTTCCTCTGGCAGCCATGCAGCGTTCTGCTAAATTGAATTCCGAATTAATAGGCGCCAGAGTTATGCCTCCACCCGCCCGTGTTATGTCTCCGAGCCTCGGTAGAGATGCCACCGATACCCCTCTCCAAAACATGTCGCCATCGTCTGCGGATCCCAAGCGTGACCGCTCCTTCTCTCTCGCCTGTCCCGCCATTCGTCACGGGCCCAGGAGGGGAGAGTGATCTAACCTGCTGCACCGCCGCTCACCCTGGCGGGGTGAGCACGGATCAGGGGCGCTAATTAGGAAACATCGTCGCTTACTTTCTCGCTAATTGCCTTGATAAGGTCACCTTCGGGGCGGGAGAGAGAGAGAAGAGAGAGAGAGAGAGAGAGAGAGAATTCACGCCGTCAGCGTCTATTTTGCGCGACGCTTGTCCAGTACCGGAGAGGGCGAGAGACAAGGGAAGATAAGTCACACAGCAGGGTCCGCGGCTTCGCTGGGGTTATTAGCAAGACAGCTGCAGGCGTGCAAACGAGGGCAGCGATGATCACAGATGGCTGGTAGCCTCGCTCGTGCCGTTCGTTCAGGTCTGGAACGGGACGACTTTGATGAACATCTGATGAACGGGTGCCGTGGAGAGAGAGAGAGAGAGAGAGAGAGAGAGAGAGAGAGGAGAGAGAGAGAGAGAGAGAGAGAGGGGGGTGGGGTGGGTGGGGTGGGGGTGGGGCGATAGGCATGCAAGGAAGTGGTGGAGGGAAGAGCTAGGCAGGGAGGAGGAGGGGATGGGAGGGAGGGGATGATGGTAAAGGTGGTGTGAGGGGAGATTATCAGACCTTACAGACAGTGATAGGCACTGAAGTCTGCAGGTGTTCAAATTAATGTGGTCTGGCCTTCATCGTCGGCAGAGACATGTGTTCCACAAATACGCGGGCACGAGAGAGGAGAGAGAGTGAGAGAGAGAGAGAGAGAGAGAAGAGAGAGAGAGAGAGAGAGAGAGAGAGAGAGAGAGAGTATATTAAAGCAAACAACAGTGTCACAAAATTTATCTATATATTAATGAAATGACAAGAATTAAAAATGTAAGCGTAATAGAAACTCAACATGTACGGCCGACCATGTCTGTCGCAATATACATTTCTTTTTCTTCTTTTTTTTTTGTGTGCAAAATTTGCAGTAAAGTGGATGACTGGAACTGCGACTATTGTCATAGGTTTAAACTCTGTATGTAGCACTGATCACGACGTTACCACACTGAGCCACTTTTTTGTTTGTTTGTTTGTTTGCTTTTTTTTTTTGTACAGAGGGGGAAGGGGGTTGTCCACTGCGTGTTGTTTCTGTAGTGAACATTCCATTGCGTATCCTAGAGCACTGTATTGCACTGCTGTGATTATACGTATATGGACTGGAGTACAGGCAGTGGCGACGCACTGCTGTGATTATACGTATATGGACTAGCGTACATGCAGTGAGGACGCACTACTGTGATTATACGTATATGGACTGGAGCACAGGCAGTGAGGTCGAACTGATGAAACCTTCACTGAATCTGAAACTGTTGAACAGTGCATAGCATTCTTCTTCTTCTTAGTGTTGCAAAATGCATCATGGATATACTGATCTGACGATTATAGACATACTGATCTGACGATTATAGACATTATAGACATACTGATCTGACGATTATAGACATCATGGATTTATTGATCTGACGATTATAGACATCATAGATATACTGATCTGATGATTGTAGACATCATGGATATACTGATCTGACGATTATAGACATCATAGATATACTGATCTGACGATTATAGACATCATAGGTATACTGATCTGACGATTATAGACATAATAGATCTACTGATCTGACAATTCTAAACAATATAGATATACTGTTCTGACGATTATAGACATTACAGATATACTGTTCTGACGATTATAGACATCACAGGTACACTGATCTGACGTTTATAGACATCATAGGTATACTGATCTGACGATTATAGACATCATAGGTATACTGATCTGAGGATTATAGACATCATAGGTATATGATCTGAGGATTATAAACATCATAGGTATACTGATCTGAGGATTATAGACATCATAGGTATACTGATCTGAGGATTATAGACATCATAGATATACTGATCTGACGCCAACTCTTATTACAGACATCGACACGGGGTGGGGACGAACTGATGTTGTCGTCACCAAGAGCATTGCACTGCAAGTGTCCCTTTTCGTTGCCATTATTTCGTTATTGTTGAGTATAGAATTACGTCAAATACTTCACGCTGCACAGCATTCAGTATTGTTGAGCAATGCATCACATCATTCTCTAGCACGTTCTTGCATTATCACTGAGCAATGCATTGCATCTTTCTCAGCATTTTTTTTTCTTCTTCAATCTTTGCATCATCATTTAGCGATAAAGCGCACGGCAATTTATATTGGTGTCGCATTATAACTGATCGTTGCATGGCATCTTTCTTCAGCTCTGTACTGAATCACTGTTCAGCCTTGCAGTTTCTGTGTTCCTCACCTCTACCTCTCTCTTCCTGTCCCTCTCACTCTCACTCCCTTCCACCGCACCCACCTACCACCCCCATCCAATCTCAAAGCGCAAAGTAAAAGACTCGGTTTGACCTGAATCTCAGCAAGGGACTCGTGAAGAAAAAACAAGATGCAAAGCATATAACGTACTCCCAGTACAGTGACAGAGGGGAGACAATTTCCAGTTAGTGGAAGAAAAAAAACAACAAAAAAACTCGACAGCGCGGTGGTTATTTCCTTTATCGGACTTGAATTTTTTGTTATAATTATCATTTATAGCTGTTAGTAACGGCTATTCTGGTAAAATAAAACATCGGGCATCATCCGTGACCCAATAATGAACATACCTACAAATTTTCAGAAAGATCGGCCCAGAAGTTTTGTCTGGAGCGAGTGGAACACATTTTGACCATGGACAGACAGACACACAGACAGACAGACACACAGACAGCATTTCTC
>CM065740.1:34882892-34890392 GCA_033310375.1 Conus canariensis
GACCGTAATCCAGTACAGCAATCCTGTACGTCAGAGCGTTTAAGGAGAAACTATTGAAGGAATGGAAAGTGACGAACAAATAAAGGAATGAACAAATGGGTAATTAAGAGAAGTAAGAAAACAAGGAGCGATTGAGTGAAAGAACTACATAACAAATGAACAAACGATTGACTGACTGATATCCATTCCTTCACTCATCCATTTGTTTGTTAGTTTACTCACTGACTTAATAAATGAGCGGACCAACAAATGAATGAATGAGTGAACGAATGGATGGATGAATGAATGAATGAACGAATGAATGAATGAATGAATGAATGAATGAATGAATGATGAATGAATGAATGAATGAATGAATGAATGAATTACGGAGTAAAAAAAACGGATGAATAAATAGATCAATGAAAGAAGAGGGAGGGATTTCACGGTTATTCATGCCCTTGATAAATGAGTGAATTGACAAACAAATAAGTGAATGAATAAACAATGAACGAATCAATGAATTAAGAAATTAATATATGGATGAAGAAAGAAAGAAAGACAGAAAGACAGAAGAAAGAAAGAAAGAAACAAAATAAAAGAGAAATACATTACTAGGGATCGAGCTGAGGAGAGATGTTTCATCGTATTCATGCCCTATAGGGACGCCGTTGTGACGCATAAGCGCTTGCGTGCGCGCGTACACACACACACACACACACACACACACACACACACACACACACACACACACCACACACACACAACAGAAGAGAGAGAGAGAGAGAGAGAGAGAGAGAGAGAGAGAGAGAGAAGCAGGCAAACAGACAGACACGGACGGAGCGGGGCACAGCCCAGTCGTGTCTGTTGCCCGAACCACCCCGGACAGCTCAGCGCGCCTTTCCTGTCAGGGGAGTTAAATCATTACAGAACTTCGCGGTGTCTCGCTTGTGGCCCTTAGCACAGACTGCCCCGAAACCCAGAAATTCTGACCACTGAGAGGGATGATATTACAAGAAAGAATTCAAACGAGAGAAGAAGACGTTTATATAAACATCGCGTGGGAACAAAATATTTCCTTTGTTTTGATAATGATGTGGGTGATGAAACCAAAAGTTTCAAGGCTTGCACCCATCAAAGGTGACCAAAATGGCAAACACGGAGAGTCGTTAGGAAATCTGAGGAGAGAAATCTGTCTAGCACTAAACTGACG
This sequence comes from Conus canariensis, assembly GCA_033310375.1. Lineage (NCBI taxonomy): Eukaryota > Metazoa > Mollusca > Gastropoda > Neogastropoda > Conidae > Conus > Conus canariensis. The sequence goes on from CM065740.1 coordinate 34,884,085, forward strand.
CTGTCAGAATGCTCTGCTGTTGGACGACAGTGCTTATGGCCTAACACTGTAAATGCTTTCGTGTTTGATGAAGTCTTCCCGTGTCCGTTACGCTGCTGACAAGAGTGATAACCACAGCCGGTTCAACAAACTTCTCCATCACCATGTGAGATGAATGGTGAATAAAAAAAAGAAAAAGAAAAAAGACTTGGACTATAAACTTCCATCATGAAAAAGAGAGTTAAAGTTACATCATTAAAAAGAGTTATTGCATTCCGAAGTATATGCATTTTTCAAGGTAATTCTGGTACTGGATGATGTTCAGAAATCTGCAAGGGAGGTAATTTATGTTTGAGCTCACGTACAGCGCGAGTGACTCCAGCGTTTCCCTGGGGCAGGATGTTGCTGATGCGCACGCCGCAAGCAATTTTGCCCCATTAGTGAACTTAACAGTTTAATCAGAGAGAGAAAATGCCGACATGTGGGTATGGAACGGTGCGCCTGTACTGCTGACAGTCCACATACCGCTTCAAATCAAAGGTTTAACTTCCTAAACCTATACGCTTGACCCACAAACTAAGAAAAGGTAACTCTAGTTGAATAGGAAAGTGTGGCTATCTTCTCCTGTTTTTTTTTTTCCGAAACAGGTCTACTGTCTTTGAGGAGTACAAACGTTTTTCTCTTGAAGTCAAGAAATATGATTTTGACTCATCAATGTTGACACTTTTAGTTCACGTGACGTTGTGTCCAAAAAAAAAAAAAAAGTTTCTGCCAGAAAGAGTCATATTCAATAAAGGAAAGCATCATGGCAACATTGTCCTTCGGGTGATCAGTAGCTTAGTTCAACAAGCCACGTGCGCATGCCCGAGAGTTATGCTGTACTCACTCGATCACTTGATTTGCTCGTGGTGTTTGATGAATGAGAACAGCAACACAAAACCTGTGTTGTATGAAAATCATATTTATGTGAATTATTACGATTTTCAGACGAATCATTCTGTTCTAGAAAGAAACTTCAGATACAAATGTGTTTAAACCAGTAAAATCAATTTATGTCCTAATTCGCTAGGATATACTTCTTTTCTTCTCTTTATTTTTCCTTCTTTCCTTTCTTGCTGCTTTCTTCACTTTTTTTTATTAGTTACTTTCTTCCTTTCTAGCTTCTTCACATCACTGTTTCCTTCCTTGCCTCCTTCTTGGCTTCCTTCCTTGCCTCCTTGGCTTCCTTCCTTGCCTCCTTGGCTTCCTTCCTTGCCTCCTTCTTGGCTTCCTTCCTTCTCCTTGCTCCTTCCTTCCTCCTTGGCTTCCTTCCTTGCCTCCTTCTTGGCTTCCTTCCTTGCCTCCTTCTTGGCTTCCTTCTTTGCTTCCTTCCTTGCCTCCTTCTTGGCTTCCTTCTTGCCTCCTTGGCTTCCTTCCTTGCCTCCTTCTTGGCTTCTTCTTTGCTTCTTCCTTGCCTCCTTCTTGGCTTCCTTCCTTGCCTCCTTCTTGGCTTCCTTCCTTGCTCTCCTTCTTGGCTTCCTTCTTTGCTTCCTTCCTTGCCTCCTTCTTGGCTTCCTTGCTTGCCTCCTTGGCTTCCTTCCTTGCCTCCTTCTTGGCTTCCTTCTTGCTTCCTTCCTTGCCTCCTTCTTGGCTTCCTTCCTTGCCTCCTTCTTGGCTTCCTTCCTTGCTTCCTTCCTTGCCTCCTTCTTGCTTCCTTCCTTGCTTCCTTCCTTGCCTACTTCCTTGCCTCCTTCTTGGCTTCCTTCCTTGCCTCCTTCTTGGCTTCCTTCCTTGCTTCCTTCCATGCCTCCTTCTTGGCTTCCTTCCTTGCTTCCTTAATGCCTACTTCCTTGCCTCCTTCTTGGCTTCCTTCCTTGCTCCTTCTGGCTTCCTTCCTTGCCTCCTTCTTGGCTTCCTTCCTTGCGTCCTTCTTTGCTTCCTTCCTTGCTTCCTTCCTTGCCTACTTCCTTGCCTCCTTCTTGGCTTCCTTCCTTGCCTCCTTCTTGGTTTCCTTCCTTGCCTCCTTCATTGCTCCCTTTCCCTTGCCTCCTTCTGGCTTCCTTCCTTGCTTCCTTCTCGGCTCCTTCCTTGCCTCCTTCTCGGCCTCCTTCCTTGTCTCCTTCTTTGCTTCCTTCCTTGCTTCCTTCCTTGCTTCCTTCCTTGCCTCCTTCTTGGCTTCCTTCCTTGCCTCCTTCTTGGCTTCCCTCCTTGCCTCCTTCTTGGCTTCCTTCCTTGCTTCCTTCCTTGCCTCCTTCTTGGCTTCCTTCCTTGCCTCCTTCTTGGCTTCCTTCCTTGCTTCCTTCCTTGCCTCCTTCTTGGCTTCCTTCCTTGCTTCCTTCCTTGCCTCCTTCTTGGTTTCCTTCCTTGCTTCCTTCTTGGCTTCCTTCCTTGCTTCCTTCCTTGCCTCCTTCTTGGCTTCCTTTCTTGCTTCCTTCCTTGCCTCCTTCTTTGCTTCCTTCCTTGCCTCCTTCTTGGCTTCCTTCCTTGCCTCCTTTTTGGCTTCATTGTCTCCTTCTTGGCTTCCTTCCTTGCCTCCTTCTTGGCTTCCTTCCTTGCCTCCTTCTCGGCCTCCTTCCTTGTCTCCTTCTTGGCTTCCTTCCTTGCCTCCTTCTTGGCTTCCTTCCTTGTCTCCTTCTTGGCTTCCTTCCTTGTCTCCTTCTTGGCTTCCTTCCTTGCCTCCTTCTTGGTTTCCTTCCTTGCCTCCTTCTTGGCTTCCTTCTTTGCCTCCTTCTTGGCTTCCTTCCTTGCCTCCTTCTTGGCTTCCTTGCTTGCCTCCTTCTTGGCTTCCTTCCTTGCCTCCTTCTTGGCTTCCTTGCCTCCTCTTTGCCTCCTCTTGGCTTCCTTCCTTGCCTCCTTCTTGGCTTCCTTCCTTGCCTCCTTCTTGGCTTCCTTGCCTCCTTCTTTGCTTCCTTCCTTGCCTCCTCCTTTGCTTCCTTCCTTGCCTCTTCCTTTGCTGCCTTCCTTGCCTCCTTCTTGCCTCCTTCCTTGCCTCCTCTTGGCTTCCTTCCTTGCCACCTTCTTTGGTTTCCTTCCTTTTGCCACCTTCTTGGATTCCTTCCTTGCCTCCCTGGCTTCCTTCCTTGCCTCCTTCTTGGATTCCTTCGCTGCCTCCTTCTTGGATTCCTTCCTTGCCTCCCTGGCTTCCTTCCTTGCCTCCCTGGCTTCCTTCCTTGCCTCCCTGGCTTCCTTCCTTGCCTCCTTCCTTCCTTGCCTCCCTGGCTTCCTTCCTTCCCTCCCTGGCTTCCTCCCTTGCCTCCCTGGCTTCCTTCCTTGCCTCCCTGGCTTCCTCCTTGCCTCCCTGGCTTCCTTCCTTGCCTCCTTCCTTCCTTGCCTCCCTGGCTTCCTCCCTTGCCTCCCTGGCTTCCTCCCTTGCCTCCCTGGCTTCCTTCCTTGCCTCCTTCCTTCCTTGCCTCCTGGCTTCCTTCCTTGCCTCCCTGGCTTCCTTCCTTGCCTCCTGGCTTCCTCCCTTGCCTCCCTGGCTTCCTCCCTTGCCTCCTTCCTTCCTTGCCTCCCTGGCTTCCTTCCTTGCCTCCCTGGCTTCCATCCTTGCCTCCCTGGCTTCCTTCCTTGCCTCCCTGGCTTCCTCCCTTGCCTCCCTGGCTTCCTTCCTTGCCTCCTTTCTTCCTTGCCTCCCTGGCTTCCTCCCTTGCCTCCCTGGCTTCCTCCCTTGCCTCCCTGGCTTCCTTCCTTGCCTCCCTGGCTTCCTCCCTTGCCTCCTTCCTTCCTTGCCTCCCTGGCTTCCTTCCTTGCCTCCCTGGCTTCCTTCCTTGCCTCCCTGGCTTCCTTCCTTGCCTCCCTGGCTTCCTTCCTTGCCTCCCTGGCTTCCTCCCTTGCCTCCTTCCTTCCTTGCCTCCCTGGCTTCCTCCCTTGCCTCCCTGGCTTCCTTCCTTGCCTCCCTGGCTTCCTCCCTTGCCTCCCTGGCTTCCTCCCTTGCCTCCCTGGCTTCCTCCCTTGCCTCCCTGGCTTCCTTCCTTGCCTCCCTGGCTTCCTTCCTTGCCTCCCTGGCTTCCTTCCTTGCCTTCTTCCTTCCTTGCCTCCCTGGCTTCCTTCCTTGCCTCCCTGGCTTCCTTCCTTGCCTCCCTGGCTTCCTTCCTTGCCTCCCTGGCTTCCTCCCTTGCCTCCTTCCTTCCTTGCCTCCCTGGCTTCCTTCCTTGCCTCCCTGGCTTCCTCCTTGCCTCCCTGGCTTCCTCCCTTGCCTCCTGGCTTCCTCCCTTGCCTCCCTGGCTTCCTTCGCTGCGTCCTTCTTGGCTTCCTTCCTTCCTTGCCTCCTTCTTTGCTTCCTCCTCATTTCTTTCTTCATTCCTTGTCCTTCTACTTTTTTTTCCTCTCACTTCTTTCTTTATTTCCTCCCTTCCGTCCTTCAATCAATATCCCCCCCCCCCCTCCATTTCTTCTTTGCATTCTTCTTTCTTTCTTTCTTTTCACGTGTTATTCCTTAGCGACATTCCTGTCTCCATATCCCGATTCTTTCCTTCCTGGCCTCATTTCTTCTTCTTTTCGTGCTTCCTAATTTGTTTCCTCCCTTCATCCCTTCTTCTTTCCTTCCTTTCTTTTTTTCCTCCCTGTCTTCCTTCCATCCGTTCATGCTGTCCATGTTCTTTTCTTGCTTCTTTCCTCGCTGTCTCCCATTCTTTCTGTCCTTCCTTCCTTTCTTCTTTCTTCTTCTTCTTTTTTTTTTTTTTTTTCTCTTTGCTCCTTCACGCCATCCTTGCATGCTTGTGTCCTCGCTGTCTTTCTTAATTTCTTCGTCCATTTTGGTTTCTTCCTTTTATCCGTCCTTTCGTCCCAACCCCCCCCCCCCCCCCCCCCTTTCTTGACTGCTTTCTTTCTCCCTTACTTTCTTGTCTTCCTTTCTTGCTTTCAGTATGCTGTTCTTGTTTCCTTCGTTCATCCCTCTCGCTCTTTCTTGCCTCCTGCCTCTCTTCCTTCCTTCCTTCTTTGCTTCACTCCTTCCATCTTTCATTCCTGCTTTCCTTCCTTCTTTCATTCCTGCTTTCTTTCCATCTTTCATTCCTGCTTTCCTTCCATCTTTCATTCCTGCTTTCCTTCCATCTTTCATTCCTGCTTTCTTTCCATCTTTCATTCCTGCTTTCCTTCCATCTTTCATTCATGCTTTCTTTCCATCTTTCATTCCTGCTTTCTTTCCATCTTTCATTCCTGCTTTCCTTCCATCTTTCATTCCTGCTTTCTTTCCATCTTTCATTCCTGCTTTCCTTCCATCTTTCATTCCTGCTTTCTTTCCATCTTCCATTCATGCTTTCATTCCTTCCTTCCTTCCTTCCTTCCAACATACTTCTCTTCCATTCATGTCACGTGTCTCAATGACCAATGTCGTTTCTTGACGCGAGGAGGATGGGTCATGACCTTAATCTCCCTCCTGTCTACAGGGAAGACCTGATTAAAGCCAGAATTAAAAAATGGCGCTCAGAGTTATGCACTGTGAGTATTAATGCTTTTGGTATGTTCTTCTTTTCTCTTTTCTTTGATAGGCCGGGATGGGGTTCGAGAAGCGGTGGGAAAAGAGAAAACCAGAGCTTGTCAAGATAGACGCTGGGATTGGGATTTTTTTCAAAGAATAATGCCTTTTATGTCTGTTGTTTTTCTATTTTTTATTTTTATTTTTTGCTTACCCTTTCTCTTAGTTTCTTTGCGTCACATAAGTTGGGTACTTGCATGTTGTTGGTCGTTCCTTCAGGACGCAGCTAATATTTGAATATTTTCAGACAGAGCACACAGATGTTGTCAAAGATGAGTGACGTTACATTGTGACATTGCTTTGCCGAGTGCCATGCCAAAACTAATTAGAAATGAACGACGTGGAACAGACTGCCAGACTGTCTCAGACATTCAGATTCTATCTCTTCTTTCAAGTCTAAACTTAAAACCCATCTATTTTCTCATAATTAGTCAATGCTGTGGGGAGAGAGGGGGGGGGGGGGGGGTTCAACCTAACTCATAGCCGTCTGGGCCTTTTCAAATGTAGCGTATGTGTATGTTCTCTATTATATGTATTTGTTGTATGATTGAACGTTATAGGATTAAGTTTTTTTTGTAGTGATATTTGAAGAATAAGTGAATGTCACATTGGTAGGATTAGGATTTGTTAGTTATTGTAGTAATAGTATTTGTAGTTGGGTGTAAGGTGTATTATTGTATATGAGAAGGGTGAATGTAGTATGACTTTGTAAAGCGCTTAGAGAAATTCGTTTGATTAAGCGCTATATAAGAAATCATTATTATTATTATTAATACACATGCATAAAAAACAAAGGAAACAAAACAAACAAACAAACAAAAAACGGAAAGCAAGAGAAAAAAAAGTGTAGTCCTTCTCTCTCATTAAAAAAGGA
>CM065740.1:34900392-34917892 GCA_033310375.1 Conus canariensis
AGTTCTGTAAGATCGTTTCTATTTAGACTAATATCAATTTTGTTGCTTGTTGTTATGACCTTAATATCCTCGCCATTGTAAAGAACGACGACAGTAACTTTAAGTTTGTCAACGTCTAAGTTTTGCCAGCTAATAAGAATTCCTTTCATAAGATTGTCACTGACGCCCAGAGCTCCATTTCTTGCCTCATCTTTTAAGACAGAAATTTTAAATATCATTGTGAACGTGTCTCCTAATTTTGTGCGTGGAATGAACTGTAATTTTGTAGAAGCTTTCTTTAAAACCGATTCTCTTCTGTGGAGGATGTACTGTTTGTCCCCAAACGGCTTTATTTCGATCTCTTTCCGACTGTTGTCCTCTGGCATAAGACTTACATGTAAAGGGCCAGAGTTTAATGCTTTTCTGAAACTTTTTTGACGGTCAAAAAATGTAAATGGGCTTAAGAATTCAAATTTTATGTCCCATTCTAAATATGGTTCTAAGTGCCATTTGTTGTCAGTTTTTCGAACTATTTTATATTCATACTGACCCGCATTATTTGCTTCTACATTGCGTAGTTGTTCTAGTTTAGGAAACCTTTTGTTGTCGTCAACCTCTTTGCGCTTATAATAACCATCTTTAGTGTACTCAAAACCATATAAAGTGCCTATCTCACCGTTTTGTTCAAAGTCCTCAACGTCTGCAAGGTCTTTTAATTCTAAAGTTACACACCTCTCAGGCGCTAATGTAACTCCCGATTCTTCTGGTCCACGTGACATTTTTTAAAACAACGTATTATTTTATTTCTAAAACAATGTGCAGGTTATCACATTTTACGACTTTTCCTGTTTTATCTGTGATCTTTATATTAAATGATCTGACCCTCCCACAAGCTAATCTTTTAAACTGTAAATTAGGGAATTGTATAATTTCATAATCGCAATATGCAGCTTTCCCTGATGGAAGAGCTCTTAAAACAGTTGAGGGCCTTCCATCATATAAGTTTTCATCAGTGCTCAGCTCGTCCAAATGAACATAGAGTAATGAATGTAATGCAAGATCGAGCGGATATTCTCCCTCATAAGTAGTTTTGTCTGATGTAACTCTAAAACTATGAATGCCTCGATTGTCAGTTGCAAAGCCTAACATTTTAGCTAGCTCTCCATCAAAATAGTAACCTACTTCTTCTTCAGGTTTGAATGCTAACATTATTTTCAAATTTGCATTGTTAAGTTTGAGAGTAATGTCGAAGTTACTCATTGCTTCTTTTAGCGAGCAAAACCCGTAATAACCATCAGGTATGGTTAACTGGCTAACTAAGTTTCCTCTTTTGTCAAATTTTTTAATCTTATTATTTTCTTTGGATTCAGTTATATTAAACCATACGACTTTGTAGAATATTTCATGGAGTGCAACCCTTCGGGTTCCGCATTCATTATCAATAGCATATTCTAAAAACGAAGGACTGTCTTGAGTTGTTATTGTTACAAACATTTTTAAAACAATTTAAAAATGAGTGCATTCAAATATACTAATGCAAAATATTCTGTTGGGCCGCACTACAATCTTAAAAATATAACAACTGATACCCTCGACATTTCTGTGACTCAGTCTGACGCCTTTCAAGTAAAGGTTAGTACTCCATTAAACAGATATCTTAACCCTCCTATTAAAAAAGACTACATCGCGAAAGTGTGGTTCAGTCATCCGATGCAGTTTTATCAGAACCAGTTAAACTTTGTTGTGTTTTGTGCATCAACTGGGTGCGGAGTGTCGTATGCTGATCATTTAAATCATCCTGATCCTTTGGTGAGGTCAGTGTATAGATTTCATTTTTATTACACCTTCAGACGTATTTTATCTGAACTGCAAGCGCCATTACCAAATGACAAAACGTTTAATCCATTCAGCAACAGAATAGATTACAAGGCTTTTGAAAGGATCTGTAACGAATTTGATATTGACCCAAAGACAGACTTTAGACAAAAGTTGGATCTTAATCATGGTTTAGGCACCCTTTATTTTTGGGGCGTGCACAGAAAGTATAACTATGATTGGAATCCTCCTTACACATCTTTCTCTTCAGGCACAACTGTTCACCTCGGGTCCATAGAGCAAGAGCATAAAACAGCGTGGACAACATTTATTTTAGACACTTCTAAGGGCCTAACTAGAGCGGGAATAGAACGAATAAACGACTCCATTCGTACTTATGTTTGGTGTTTGCTAGGTTCGCAAGCACAGGCAAGATCTAACATAACTGATCCTTCTACTGGCTTTGATGCACAAAAACAGTATTTAGCAAATTTAGAGGACGCCATTAATTCTGCAATTGATTTGCCTTCAAGTATTAAAAGGTACCAAAATGTTTTACAATTTGCAAGATCGAAAGTAGACTTTGCTGTCGGCACTGGTTTATACATGCTGCCTTCTGACCTCAGACTTCAGATAGGAACAATAATAAACTATAATAATGAAATCCTTGTTGCAGGAAATGAACAGAAGGTTGGACAAAACGACATAAATTCTGAGCCAGTAATATTACAAACAATAAAAAAACAAGATGGCCCCCCAAGAATAAGTCATCCAATCCCCGTGGCCCAAAGCCCAAAGGCCATTGAAGACGCGCGTGATGACCATGAATATGAAAAGACAGCACTTGCTTTTGGATTAACTGCCCTAGGATTACTTGGTCTTTATCTTACTAAAGAGTAACCCAACTATTAAGACAACTAATGTCCATAAGTGCTCAGCCATAAAGCCAACTACTTTACTTGCAGTAGACAAAAGCCAGCTAACGATCCCCCCTATTATACCAGGCAAAGAATCTATTGCCTTACTGGCTAATTTTTTTAGTAAGTTTGCAAGGTGATCGAGTTGTTTTTTTACCCATGATTTATCTGATGACGGAGTTGGCGGGCCTGGCGGCACTGCTCTCCCACCACCACCGCCTGTAATAGCCAACACCAGTGTACTTATTGCAAATCCTAAGGCTGTTATAACACTTGCTAATGTGACACCTTGCTCTCTAAACAGTGTTCTTATTCGTTCTGCTAACGTTGTGTCTTCATATAAAATTCTTTGGATAGTTTCTCTTATTCTGCTCACTTGAGTTCTTAATTGTTCTCGGTTAGTAGACAACACTTCTAGTCTTGCTGATCTCTCTTGTTCAAGATCTTTTAGTCTTTGTGTTATTCTTTCTTTAACACCAGGCCCTAAGTTGTGGTCATCAGCCTCAACTAGTTTTTCTTTTTCTCTTTTTATATGCTCATCTAGTTCACCCAGTTTTGCTAAATTGTTTGTTAATTCGCCTCTGATGCTTCTCAAAGCATGATTAAGGGCCGTTATTTCTCTCATAGGTAGCGGCGGATCGTGCATAGTTTTTAATGCTGTTTCTTCTGAAAAACTGGTTTCTGCTTCTATTGCTTGTATTATTTCGTCTGCTGTTTGATTTAAATCTTTAAGTTCTGTGTTTTGCATTCGGTTATCTGTTGGGAGTTCTTGTAGTGTGTTTTGAAGTTTAGCAACTGCCTCACTGTCTAATCTTCGCGGTTTAGCAATGCCAAGGCGATTTTGATCGCTAACACTGAGCCTTTGTCTAATTGTAGTCTTTGCTAAAAACTTTGATGGGTCTGGTTTAGATGTAAGCTGTACAGGTTGTCCTTGCTCGTTTTTAAAAAACAAATGGTCATCTTTTGTTTCAAAATCATTAGGGTCTATAAATTCGGGAGGTTCTTGGCCTAAACTTTGATAAAATGATTTGACCTTACTTTCTGTTAATTCACGCCGCAATGATTGTAATGGATGGGTCAAAGGAGTCATTTCACTCATGTCGTCTCCAGGATCAAAAACATCATAATCTTCTTCACCTTCAATGCCTGCCATGGTTTTAAATAATTAACTTTTTATTTTGTTTTATAAAAAAATGTCACAAGCATATGGCTCAATTCTTGACCCGCATAGAAGACTGAAAGAGCCCTTTGGCGTGAAGGGAAATAAACAGAATATTATTGTTCCAAATAATCCATCTACTATTGATTCAGATCAAATTCTTACTGTTAAATTTCCAGACCTAGGAGCTGATGAAGTAATTGTGCCGGGATCTGCACGGCTTACTTTCAAAATAGAACTTGATTCAGCAACAGACGCAAACAGGACAGTAGTCCAGAATCTGGGACGGGCAATCGTTAAGAAAATTTCTATAAAACTTGAGGGGCAAGAAATATTTTCTTTACACAATGCAGACATATTTCTAATCTATTGTGATCTATGGCTAACCGCGAATGAAAGGGCTGACCTCGCGTTTCAAGGAATCGAAAGTGATGAAGCACTAAAACACAGAATAGACGCTGAAGATGCTAAAGACGGTAACAAGCCCGAAGCTGTAAATTTTGCGTATGGAAATCGCTTTTCCATCCCCTTGGATTTTGAGTTATTAAGCGCGCATGCACCATACTTTCAAGGAGCATTAAAAGACAGATTGTCATATGAACTAACTTTTAATGAATACAAACGTGTCATTAAATCTACAGACACTGATTCCAAGTACAGCATTTTCGACATCTCGTTAGAGTTTGACATTGTTAGCAACCCTAACTTAGCAAGGCTGATTGAGCAACAATATCAGTCACGATTAGCAATATATTACGAAAGAGTGATTCATCATACTACATATCCTAAAAGCAGAGCAGACACTATATGGAATTTTAGTTTTAGCGCCGCAGCACGATCCCTTAAAGGTATTTTATTGCTGTGTGAAGATGAAGAACCATACGAAAGACAAACTGAAAAGTTTATTAATCCTAAAATAACGAAAGTACAATGTTCAATTGAGGGTAGTCCTAACCAAGTCTACGGTAGCGGGCTTAAACCTTATCATCATTTTGATGAAATAAGAAAATATTTTGGAGGCGGGAGGTCTAGAAGTCCAACAGTAGACCTTGTGTCTAAAGATCTACACCTTCACAGTGTTAGACTTGATGAATATTTAACAACGAAATACGGTTTATGGATTGACCTAAGGTCAACAGAGGATAATCAGTTGCATGGGAGTGGGAGAACAGTTAAAGACGTAATAAACATTCAAATTGATAAAGAAAAAGAGAGTGATAAACCACTTAATGTATATTTGTTTTTAATATATGATGCGCAGCTGAATATTCAAGATAACAGATTAAAAGATATCCAATACTAAATTATTTTTATTTTTAAAAAAAGCATGTCTGTTCAGGTTTATCCAAAAGTGCCCAAAGAAGAGAACTCTGTTGCTGTAGACATAAAAACTTTCAGATTAACAAACATAACACAAATGCAAACCCAACTAGAGCAGGACCTTTCAAAATACAGTAAAACCAAACGAAGGTATTCTGCTGCCTTTAATGCTGTTACATATGTTAATACTGGAGCATCGATCACTAGTGCTTTAACAGCAGGAACAAGTGTAGGTCTCTTAGCAACAGGCATAGGTGCACCGGCAGCTTTACCTCTAGGCGGTTTGTCTTTAACTCTTGGCCTGTGTTCATTGGCTGTAAGTGCTGTCAGCAAAAAAATAAAAACTAAACTCCAAAAGCACACAGCTATGGTTCAACTAATAACAGCTAAACTTAGTTCCTTCAAACTGACAATAAATAAAGCACTTGCCGACTCGAACATCACGGATGAAGAATTTAGTCGCCTACAGGCTGATTTTGAGGACTACAAAAGACAAAAGTTTGATCTTCAAAGAAAGGCAAGGGCAACTTTTTCTCAACAACCAGACACCGACCAGATAAAAAAGGAATGCTTAAAAAAAGTAAACGAAACATTAAACTCTGTTCTAAACAGCTCACATTAACAACTCCAAAGGGCGTTTATACTTTAGTTTACGAGTCCAAGCACAAAAAGACCGTTGATATTGATTCTGATTAAGACGACTTTGGAGTCAATGTATTTTTTTTAATTTAAATAAATATGTTGAGTTAGAAAAGAAACTCAGCATGGATAAGATATATGAAGGTTCAGATGAATTGTTTGAAGCAATGTTCGAGGAAGAGCGTTTGTCAAAAGCTTTAAATGAGGTCGTTTTAGAAGTTATTGATCCAACAAACGTGGAGGCAAGCGTTGTACATGCTATTTCTCAAGTTCCAAGTAAACTAACAATAAACCCTCCAGTTAAAGTAAGGGTAGTTGTTTTAATCGACTATATAACAATAAACGAAGAAAATCTAGAAGTCTGGGTCTCAACTAAACAGCAGACTATTCTTTCTTATAATGACTTAACGCCTGATTGGGCAGAACAACTTCTTACTCAGTTTAATGAAGCCTCTGAAGCAGCTAAAATGAGAGGCTCTGGTTGGTCAGAGGGTGAAGTCCTAGACATCAGATTAAGACAGGCTAAGTATGAGCCAATTGTAGGCAAGTCTTACATTCCACTGCCTCCAACATTAGTTGCAAAGAGAGCAGTTCTGAACATAAAAAATTCAGACGACAAATGTTTCATGTGGTGCGTTCTTGCTAGGCTGCATCACGTTGCCAAAAATGCAGAGAGAGTATCTAACTATTTGCAGTGGGCTAAGGATCTTAACTTTAACGGCCTTGAATTTCCTATGGCTGTAGACAAAATTGATCAGTTTGAAGAACAGAATCCTCCAATAACTGTTAATGTCTACACATGGTCTGAAGAAACCAACCTTCTGCCAATTAGAGTGTCAAAGAACAGTCCAACAATAGGCGAACCAACCAAAACTCATGTAGACTTACTCCTAATGCAAAGCCTTAATGGGTTGCACTACACGCTGATACGCACAATGAGTAGATTACTAGTGCATACTACAAAACAACATAGCAAACAAGAATTTTGTAGAAAATGTTTAACAAGAATTCCATCTGTTAAAGCAGCGAGCGAACATATAAAACATTGTATTAGCCCAGTTGACTGTGATACAGAACTAATTACGCCCGGAGAAGGCAGTAAAGTTAGTTTTAAGAACTGGAAACGGTTGCAAACTAGTCCATATGTTGTTTACGCAGACTTCGAATCACTCATTGTTCCTTATGAAGGACCAACCCCACAGAAACTTTCTAAAACAGTCTTAATGAGTAATCATCAGATTTGCTCATTTGCCTTCATCATTGTTAGGTCGGATGGCGCCCATTCAAAGCCAGAATTATACAGAGGACCAAATGCTGCAAAATACTTCTTAAAACGCATGCAGCAAGTGCGTAATGCCTGTTCTAATAATCTAAACTTATCTGAAATCATAATGACGCCTGAAGACCAACAACAGTATGACTCAGCCACTCACTGTTGGATTTGTGGGGCGGCCTTGGTTGCCACCGCAGAGAATCCAACAGTAAGAGACCATGATCACATTAGTGGAAAGTTTAGAGGAGCAGCACATAACAAATGCAATCTTCAACTAAAGTTTGAACCAAAGACATGGAAGCTGCCTATATTCTTTCACAACTTGCGAGGTTACGACTCTCACCTTATAATGCAAGCAGTAACCAGCGACTTCAGGGTGTCATGCATTGCACAGTCATCAGAAAAGTACATGTGTTTCACTTTAAATAACATGTCTTTCTACGACTCTATGCAACACATGATGGGTTCATTAGAGTCACTGGCGGGATCCTTAAAGTCCTGCCCAATAACAGAAGAATATTTTGACCCAACTCTTGTTAGAAAGGGCGTTTACCCTTATGAGTACATGAACAGTTGGGAAAGGTTTGACGAAGATACACTTCCGCCTAAAGGCGCGTTCTTTTCTAGTCTTAGAGGAAAGGACATCAGTGATTCTGATTACCAGCATGCTCAAGAAGCGTGGCAGAAGTTAGAGTGTAAAACGATGGGAGACTATCATGATTCCTATTTAATGGCGGATACCTGTTTGTTGGCGGACATCTTTGAAAATTACAGAAAGACCTGCATGAAACATTACAGCTTGGATCCCGCGCATTACATTTCTGCGCCCGGGATGAGCTGGGACGCTTTCTTAAAATTTACTGGTGTACAGATTGACCTGTTGTCTGACCTGCCAATGCTTCAGATGATTGAAAACGGATTGCGTGGGGGAATCAGTATGGCGTCGCACCATTACTGTAAAGCAAACAACAAATACTTGGACGACTATGATCCAAGTAAAAGGTCTAACTATCTTATGTATTTAGATGCAAACAATCTGTATGGATGGGCTATGAGTCAATCACTTCCATTACGTAACTTTAAAATGTACACAGGACTCAAAGACATTCAAAAGTTTTTAAAATGGCTACCTACTCTAGAAGCTGATCGTAAAAGAGGTCTCATTCTAGAAGTTGATTTAGAATATCCTCATGAACTCCATGATTACCATAATGACTATCCATTAGCGGCAGAAACCCTAAAAGCGTCAATGACAGAACCGCCTAAACTTGTGCCTAATCTTCGAGACAAAAAAAATTATGTCTGTCATTACAGACTTCTTCAATTTTATTTAAGACATGGTTTAAAGTTGACAGCTGTTCATCGTATAATTGCTTTTGATCAAGAACAGTTCATGAAACCATACATCATGAAGAACACTGATCTCAGAACTAAAACCACAGATGCTTCAGAAAAAGACTTTTTCAAGTTGATGAACAACAGCTGTTTTGGAAAGACTATGGAAAATCCGCACAAGCGTAAAGATGTTAGATTGGTCACCAGAGAGAACGATGCAATTAAGCTAACTTCTAAACCTAATTATCAGGACTTCAGAAGATTTCATGATCAGCTTTTTGGCATAATGATGAAAAAAAAGAAAGTCAAATTGGACAAACCTGTTTTTATTGGGTTTACTGTTTTAGAGCTGTCGAAGCTTTTGATGTTAGAATTTCTTTACGACTACTTTAAACCCTTGTATCCAGAGTCCAGAGTTCTGTACACAGATACAGATTCTTTTGTAATCGACATCCCTACTGAAGATTTTTACAAAGACATGGAATTAGAAGTAGCAAAAGAGCATGCCGGATGGTACGACACATCTGATTACCCTAAAGATTCGCCTTTGCATTCAACTGTTAACAAGAAGGTTTTAGGTAAGATGAAGGATGAATTATCTGGTGTTGTGATCAAGGAGTTTGTTGGTTTGAGGTCGAAAATGTACAGTCTTTCAAGCCAAACAAAAGTTGTTAAAAAAGCAAAGGGAATATCTCGCAGTGTTGTGCAGTCAAGCATAACCCATGACAATTACAAAGAAGCATTGTTTGGCAATAAGACTTTTCATCATGACAATTACAAGCTGCGATCTAATCTGCATGAGATTAACACAACAGTTGTAACAAAACGGTCTCTTGACCGCACTAACACAAAAAGAGTATTTGTTAATCCAGAGTTTTCATATGCAATTGGCCATTGGAGAATAGTATAATCATATGGGCTTATATTTTTCAGCAATCGCACGTTCAATTATATCATCATCTAATTTAGCAAAATTAATATTATTTATTAATGCTAGATGTGCTTTAATTTTTTTTGCCAGTTCACGATATTCATATTCCCATACCCATAAATCAAAATCAAAGCTTTGGGGTTTAAAGCGATTGTCTGGCGATTGTTCTAGCCAGGGATTGTCAATCTTCTCAAATACTTCTTTAATGATATACTGATGCTCAAATAAATCTTGCATTAATTTTAAAGACTTTCCCTTTGCCTTTTCTGCCATTTCCCTTTGAGCTTCCATTTTAAACTCAAATATATTTGCATAAATTAAAATAGTTCTTGAAGCTTACCTATATCATCAACCAATTCAGAAAAATTTTTTCTCATGTTTGCTTGATGTGCACGAATTTTTTTTATCTTTTTAATATATTCTTGCTCCCAATCAAAATTTGAGGTTTTGTCTGGCATGACATGATCAATCGTCTTAAATGCTAGTCTAATAGCAAGATTACAATCAAATATTTCTCGTATTATTTCTAAGGACTCTTCCTTCACCATTCTTGCTTCCAGTGCCATTTTACGTAAGGATTCTTCCTTTTCCATTCTTGCCGCCATTTTAATTGAAATTAAAAAATAATTAAGCGACTGGAACTGTGTCTGGAGGGATTATCTGCAGTTCTTCTTTCACAAAAGATCTTTGAGGGGCAGGTCGTTTTGTTGTGTCAGTTTCTCGTAAATAATACACGGGCGGATTCATTTTCACAATTTTTTTAATCTCATATGGATCAACACTCCAAACTGGATCTGTTGCCCTGATGCGAGTGTCCCCTTCCGCTTCTCCCGGCGAATAAAGGTATCTCACTTTCAAACCAAATGGTAATAGTTTGCTTGATGAAGACTCTCCTTCAACAACATTTATTGTTTGTTTTCTGATTGCTTGTACTGGTTTTAGACCTTTAAATTCTTCATTATTCATTGCACGTAGAACTGAGGGCAGCCTTCTAACCCATTCTGTGTTGCGAGAATTGTCAATCAGCTCTCTGTGATACTGGTAGGAGAAAAGCCTTTCAGATAACTGTTTGTTAAAGTTTTCAACCAAACCCTGTGATCTGTGAACACCCGGAATGCCTCTTTTAATGGTAACTCTATGTTTTAACAATAATTGATTCACTTGACCTTTAAATTCTTTTCCATCATCGACTTGAATCATGCGAGGATAAGTTAACGGGCCTCGTTGATATATCAGTTGTATAGCGACAGCAACAGCAGAAGCACTCTTTTGTGTTAATGGTTCCGCATCTTTGTATCTTGAAGCTATGTCAATGACTGTAAGTGCGTACTTAAATCTTTTTCGTCTAATCGTATCATGGGGTAAATATAAAAGATCCATTTGATGGGTGTCGTTTGGAGTTATATTCACAAAGTGTGGTCTTTGTATTTGTTTAGGCGCAGGTAAATAAATTTGCCAAATCGCTTGTTTAGATAACCATTCTTTTGCTGTTTGTTCACTGACTCCAGCTGCTTGGCTTAGCTTTTTAATTGCTGTTATTCCCTTCCAATATCCTTTTGGCGAATAATAGATCTTGTTCATTTTTTATTCAGCCAATATTATGCGCAACAAAATACACAACGGTCATGCCAAAAGCAATAAACAATATTTCTTGCATCTTTTGTTTTTCTGATGGTTGATAGTAATCGCTAAATTTTGGTGGGGCAATGTCTCGATTGGCTTGCCTGTTACAAGATAATATTCTTTTATTGCTTGATCAACATCTTTAAATGTGTAAGCTGCATGCCCCTGTTTTTTCAGTTCATCGTTAATAAAATCTAACTGCTCAATTCTCTGCTTTTCATACGCAGCTTGTGCTGCGGCTAGTTGCTCCATAGCTTTGTTATGTCTTTTCCTCTCGCCGTCATCCCGTAGTTTACTAAACGCGTAATTACTTCCACTAAAAGCAAGCGCATTCACCACAGCGCCGCCTATCATCATCACGAGTGAAGCCATTTTTATAAATGTATTTTTTAATTTTACATATTAATACTGTCTGGAATTATTCCTTGCTTAACTAGAAAATCTTTCGTAGCAAATGAAGCTGTAATAACAGCAATCAGCTTTGCTGAGTCTTCAAAGCCTAGTTTGCCAAGATCTGCTGGTTTTATTTTTAACAGGCTTTTACCAAGCATTGTGTATCCTACACTTAGGCCTCCAATAACAGCAGAATGGTATACGAGGCTAGTAATAGTTTTTTCGGTGCTCATTTTTAAAAAATAAAATAATATTTATTTATTAATAAAACATGAACTGCGATGATCTACTAAACGTTCCTGAACTTATGATTACAAATGATCAAGTTGATGACCAAGCTATTATGCCTAAAAAGGAAAGGCTGTATTCTTTGGCGGCGTGTGGAAAAACAAAACAGTACCTTGGAAATGAATTCAGCATAGAACAGATACAACAGATGTCGCCACAAGACATTGTAAAGTATCACAACAGGTATGAAGCGCAACTGGGGTCAAGAATGGTAAAAAGTGTTGGGCAAACGGCTCTTAGTTTGTACACTAAACTAGTTAGTAGATTTGCTCCCATTGATTCTGAACAAGATTTTATGTATGATTTAACACAGGATCCCGTTTTAACAAAGTCATTAGAGTCTCTAGGATGTGATCTGTATTACAGATTTGGAACATTGTTATCGCCATTAATCATGGGATTAATTACTTTTAATCATATAGATTTTGTTTCCCTTCAAAATGACCGAGCCAGAAAATCAGCAGAAAACATTGATGGAGAAAGTGACCAGTAAAAAGCCTCCTCATCCTGGGCGCGTTGCAGCAGGAAAAAAATTAGCAGAGTGGAACAAACAAAAAAAATTAATGTTGCAATCACAGAATATAACTCATAATGAAAACATAACACCGCCAACGCCAACAGTGTTGCCACAGCCAGCTGTAAATACACAAGTTGATTCAAGACCTACGACGCCAAAGTCGTCATGGATTATTTGGATTAAAAGAGTTAGCATTTTTGGCGTCATTGCTGTTGGTGGGGGTGGTTATTACGTTTATAAAACATATAAACAACGCCAGCAAAAACCAAAGCAGTCAAAAAAATCTCAACCACTAAATACAGAAGCCAAACAAAAAAGCATGCCAGAACCGCCAACAACAAAAGATCATTTTGATCCATTTCAGATGGAATAATATTTCAAGAACTTAATAAATAATTATAAATTGACTTAAATAAGAACTTGGTTGTACATAGAGGATGACTTAAGTAAAAACTTAAAGTAACTTAAGTTAAGAACTTGAGGTAACTTGATTAAAAACTTAAGGTAACTTGATTAAGAACTAGATTAAGAACTTGGGGTAACTTGATTAAGAACTTGGGGTGACTTAATTAAGGACTTGGGGTAACTTAATTAAGGACTTGGGGTGACTTAATTAAGAACTTAATTAAGGACTTGGGGTGACTTAATTAAGGACTTGGGGTGACTTAATTAAGGACTTGGGGTGACTTAATTAAGGACTTGGGGCGAAAAGTGGAACTGGTAGGACCACTTCTCATTTGATATGTCAGCCACTTGCTTTGTGACTGAACAGGATGTGCGTGGGCGCTGTGCAGTGATTCGTTGTCGGGCTGGCCTGCAACTACTAGTTAAGCGCGATGAAGAACAGAGAAAGAGGCAGCTCACGCTATAGCAAAGAACGTGTTAGCGCACGCCCGCTGTGCAGACAGACCTATCATTTGGTGAATAGTTGACCGACCTTCCCTGACTGACTCAACACTTTAAACATTGCTGTTGTGTGCGCGCTGCTGTGTGTGTGTGTGTGTAAAAATGTGTAGTCATTTGAAGTACTCCCTTCGTTGGATTAATAAACTAAGAAAGACGACAGAACTCGCAAATCTGACAATTTCTATGACACAAGCCATCGCGTTGACGCCAAAGATACATGCTGCTCTAAAAACCCACGCCGGTGTGGCAGCTGACTGGATGTGAAGAAGGTATGTACATTGTCAACTAACTGACTGTGTGCTGTGTTCTGTGTAAACAAAGGCCTCTTGTCTGTGTTAAGTCGTAAACCCCACACACCAACAAACCGACACGCACACTGAAAACGGCGAAGTGGTGGCTTCCCATTCGAGAATGTTCAAGAACATTTGTGACAAAGCGCACCGCGAGCCCGGTGAAACGCAGTAGGCGCGCGAGGCGTGTTTTATTGATTTTTAGGTCAGAACATAGGGAGACACACAGTTTGTAAACAGGACGCTCGGCCTGCTGACTTACTGCGTCGTTATAATTGTGTTGTCTTGGTCTTGCAAAAAAGCTGACAGTCAACCGACTGGTAGTACAGACTGTTTGGGGGAACGCAGACACTATTTATTATAGATGACTGTTCGGCCGAAACTGGCTTTCAGTGGAAGACATGCTGGGATAAGTGTGTGGATTTTATGTCAAAAATATAACTCAGTTTTAAAAGACTTTAGAGAACAATTAAAGACTGTAGTTTTATTCCACATGAAAGACAGAGACGCATTTGATGAATGTATGCGTGAAAATGATGTTATTGAAAACGATCAAGAAAAACGAAGGATTAAGCAAAAACTTAAGTCTCAAAAGTTTTCTAAATTAGTGTTAAAAACAGATAATCCTACACATTATGTATGTTTGTAAAGTGTTTACTATTAGAGAACTAGTAAACAGGCATTCTGGGTAACCCGCCAGAGCAACAGCGAAACCGGCTTTAGCCGGTTGGAGCTGGCGGAGGTGGGTGAGCCAGAATGCCTGTTTACTAGTTCTCTCTGGGCTCATACACCTTCACTCCATCACGTGTTGACCAGTCCTCCAGTCCTCACTCAGCTCATACACCTTCACTCCATCATGTGTTCACCGGTCCTCCAGTCCTCACTGGGCTCATACACCTTCACTCCATCATGTGTTCACCGGTCCTTCAGTCCTCACTGGGCTCATACACCTTCACTCCATCATGTGTTCACCGGTCCTCCAGTCCTCACTGGGCTCATACACCTTCACTCCATCATGTGTTCACCAGTCCTCCAGTCCTCACTGGGCTCATACACCTTCACTCCATCATGTGTTCACCGGTCCTCCAGTCCTCACTGGGCTCATACACCTTCACTCCATCATGTGTTCACCGGTCCTCCAGTCCTCACTGGGCTCATACACCTTCACTCCATCATGTGTTCACCGGTCCTCCAGTCCTCACTGGGCTCATACACCTTCACTCCATCACGTGTTGACCAGTCCTCCAGTCCTCACTCAGCTCATACACCTTCACTCCATCACGTGTTCACCGGTCCTCCAGTCCTCACTGGGCTCATACACCTTCACTCCATCATGTGTTCACCGGTCCTCCAGTCCTCACTGGGCTCATACACCTTCACTCCATCATGTGTTCACCGGTCCTCCAGTCCTCACTGGGCTCATACACCTTCACTCCATCATGTGTTCACCGGTCCTCCAGTCCTCACTCAGCTCATACACCTTCACTCCATCATGTGTTCACCGGTCCTCCAGTCCTCACTGGGCTCATACACCTTCACTCCATCATGTGTTCACCGGTCCTCCAGTCCTCACTCAGCTCATACACCTTCACTCCATCATGTGTTCACCGGTCCTCCAGTCCTCACTCAGCTCATACACCTTCACTCAATCATGTGTTCACCGGTCCTTCAGTCCTCACTCAGCTCATACACCTTCACTCCATCATGTGTTCACCGGTCCTCCAGTCCTCACTCAGCTCATACACCTTCACTCCATCATGTGTTCACCGGTCCTGTAGTCCTCACTCACCTCATACACCTTCACTCCATCATGTGTTCACCGGTCCTCCAGTCCTCACTCAGCTCATACACCTTCACTCAATCATGTGTTCACCGGTCCTTCCAGTCCTCACTCAGCTCATACACCTTCACTCCATCATGTGTTCACCGGTCCTCCAGTCCTCACTCAGCTCATACACCTTCACTTAATCATGTGTTCACCGGTCCTGTAGTCCTCACTCAGCTCATACACCTTCACTCCATCATGTGTTCACCGGTCCTGTAGTCCTGTCCAGTGGACGCCAGGCGACCTGTCAATGCAGTGTAGTGTAGTGTAGTGTAGTGTAGTGTAGTGTAGTGTAGTGTAGTGTGTGTGGTGTGGTGTGGTGTGGTGTGGTGTAGTGTAGTGTAGTGTAGTGTAGTGTGCCTCCTTCATTCCCTTATTTTCAGAGCACAACAGGCTTTTCAGCTTTTCTGGTTTCTCTTAGGACGATGCGAGATCAGGAAGAAAGACGTTTCAATATCACTGATCGCTTCATCATTCGCCACCAGACGTTCTACCCCCGGCGCTCACATGACAGCTCATAAACTCTCACTCTGTCATGTTGTCCACCCCCGCCGCCCACACCACAGCTCATAAACCCTCACTCTGTCATGTTGTCCCAGCGCCCACACCACAGCTCATAAACCCTCACTCTGTCATGTTGTCCTTCCCCGGTGCCCACACCACAGCTCATAAACTCTCACTCTGTCATGTTGTCCATCCCCGCCGCCCACACCACAGCTCATAAACTCTCACTCTGTCATGTCCATCCCTGCCGCCCACACCACAGCTCATAAACCCTCACTCTGTCATGTCCATCCCTGCCGCCCACACCACAGCTCATAAACCCTCACTCTGTCATGTCCATCCCTGCCGCCCACACCACAGCTCATAAACTCTCACTCTGTCATGTCCATCCCTGCCGCCCACACCACAGCTCATAAACCCTCACTCTGTCATGTCCATCCCTGCCGTCCACACCACAGCTCATAAACTCTCACTCTGTCATGTCCATCCCTGCCGCCCACACCACAGCTCATAAACCCTCACTCTGTCATGTTGTCCTCCCCTGGTGCCCACACCACAGCTCATAAACCCTCACTCTGTCATGTTGTCCTCCCCTGGTGCCCACACCACAGCTCATAAACCCTCACTCTGTCATGTTGTCCTCCCCTGGTGCCCACACCACAGCTCATAAACCCTCACTCTGTCATGTTGTCCTTCCCCGGTGCCCACATCTCAGCTCATAAACCCTCACTCTGTCATGTTGTCCCCACACCACAGCACATAAACCCTCACTCTGTCATGTTGTCCTCGGTCTTCCAGACCTCAGTAGACGCCAAAGGACCGGGCACGCCTCGCCATTGATCCCGCTGTAAATGAGATTTCCTTGATCTGATTGGAGGATATTTTATGAGTGGAGTTTCCCCAATGTTGTCAGATGATACGTCTTGAGAGAATTGCTTCTTCTTTCGTAGCTTAGTGGCAAAAGTGATTCAGATCTGGATCGTGTTTGTTTAAAGAACTATGAATTCAGACACTGCAGTTCTGTGACTTTCTAGAAATGTTCTGAATAAGGATCGGAGGATGTGCGACAGGGGAGAGCTGATTCATATGACAGCAATTGTCTGTTTTATTTTCTGCGTTCAAAATATTTGAGCACATGGCAATTTTTCCTTCTTCTGCAAACGGTATATTTAAAATTGTTTAGATCTGATGTCTGCCAACAGAATTATCAAATGAAATCAACAGAGGTTACCCATTGCACCGAAATAACGTCTCTCTCTCTCTCTCTCTCTCTCTCTCTCTCTCTCTCTCTCTCTTAGCTTATATACCAACTAATCAACCATCAACTGCCACTTACTCATTCAGTGTCAACTGAACTCTTTAAGTGATGATATGGGGTTTGGAAGGGACAATGATGCCCACAAGTGTGTATGTGTCTGCCTGTCTGTGTATGTGTCTGTCTGTCTGTCCGTCCGTCTGTCTGTATGTATGCGGTGCCTCCTTCATTCCTTTTTCAGAGCGCCACAAGGCTTTTCAGCGTTCCTGCTTTCTCTTAGGATGGCGACAGGTCAAGAAGATAGAGGTTTCAGTTTCCCTGATCCCTTCATCATTCGCCACCAGACGCCTTTAGATTCGCGCCGCCCGCACCACAGCTCATAAACCCTCTCTCCATCATATTGTCCTCTGTCTTCCAGACCTCAGTAGACGCCAAAGGACCGGGCACGCCTCGCCCTTGATCCCGCTGTAAATGAGATATCCCTGATTTGATTGGAGGATATTCTATGGTGGGAATTTCTCCAGTGTTGTC
>CM065740.1:34932892-34945392 GCA_033310375.1 Conus canariensis
ACACAGCACAATAATGATACACATATTGATACATATGTATTATAATGTTTGTTACATCATTGCTCAGGAACTGTCAAATCAATGTCGAAGCTCAAGATCTGTACAGCTTTTAACATTTTCATGCATACGTATATTTTATGGTGCCTGCAGCACTCTCTCTCTCTCTCTCTCTCTCTCTCTCTTCGTATGTGTGTGTGTGTGTGTGTGTGTGTGTGTGTGTGTGTGTGTGTGTGTGTGTGTGTGTGTGTGTGTGCATGCGCGCGCGCACATGCCTGTGCATGTGTGCGTGTCTATGCCTGCGTGTCTGTGCGTGCATGTGTATACTTGTGAACGCATGGACCCGTCCTTTCTGAATGTATTGAACGGGTCATCCGCCAGGCGATGACTTCACATGGTGTACATCTGTCAATGATGTTCACCGCCACCCACGGGAGAAACACTGCAGGACGAACGGAACCGAGCAGTGTCGGAGTGATGTGAACATCCACTGCAGTTCTGCAGAGACAGACAAGAAGCTCCTCCCCTCTCCACAGTCAGATGCCGCGACAAGCTTGCCTGGTATGGGCATGTCGCCGTGACTCCCCTTCCTAAAACATCCTACAGGACACGGGGGAGGCGGGGGAGGGGGGCAGCGAGAGGGAGGGAGGGGGGGGGCGTTTCAGTGTCAGATGGACAAAGTAAAGAGTTGGACTGTTTTCTGCCCCGATCGGCTCCTACCCAGAGTTGAGTTTGCTGCGGACTCAGTTGGGAAGACTGGGACCACACAGTCGAGTTTCACCCACTTAATGGATGCGTTTCTGAGAGTGTTGCTCAAATTTCCTGACCAACACTGCAGGTGCCTGTATCTCTCGGGCCTGGTTGACGTCGGGATATATTATGAAAGGAAGCGTAGAGTACAGCCGTGTCATGTAGTCTCAGACCGAAATGGAAATCCGTAGCATCATCTTAATCATCCTCATTCTCATCGATCAGCATAAAAAAAATGTCTCAAATTCTGTGGCCCTTCATGCCCTGCTCTCATGGTGACCTCAATTTCGATGTCCTCTCCACGTCTGTGGCCTTGGTTTGGTTCCGTCGGGGTCACCGGTATCGGCGAGTCCATGGGTGCTGTCGTTGGACGGACGTGGTGGCGCCCTCCGGAGGGGGAGCTCACTCACGCCGGCTCCGCGACTAAGCAATTATTGCCGTCAGTAGGGGGCTTAGTAGGTGGTGTCCTGCGTATGTTAGATCAGAACAGGCGCCACTGAACACCACCGCAGTGACTCGGCAGCAGTGCAGTCTCTCCTCGGGTGGGTTGCCTCTTGACGACTTGACATTGACTGCTTCCTGTGGATTGCCGGTGCCGGTGCCGGTGCCGGGGCTGCGGCGGGGCCGACCAGGCTGTAGCTGTGGACGAGGTGTCGGAATGAGCGGCGTGGGTGCACTGCCTCTGAGGTGGCGCAGAAGTAGGCACAGCAAAAAAAAAAAAAAAAAAAAAAAAAAAAAAAAGAGTTGGACTGGTCACGTAATACCTGTTCTCTGTTGATCGGAGACTGGAGCTGAGGTGATTTCTGATACTGTTCTTTCTACCATCTGGTATAGTAATGGTGAAGATGGTGATGTATCTCTGAAGGAGGTGGTGCGTGTGAAAGCGTGTAGAGTTACACTTCATGTTATATTGGAAAGATTTCATAACATTTATTTGTGAAGCGCCTGGGCTTAGCTTCTAAGCGCATGCCTACACCCATACACATGCATTCGAATTGCGTGCATCCATATTAGCAACAAGTGCACAGCGTAGCATACACACATACACATATCTTAAAAAAAAAAAAGTAGGTTCTACTGAACGGGCATACACACATGAATCTATACACGGTCAAAAGGTTAATGAACAAAAGTACGTTATTGACAGGATAGACAATTTTGTGTAGGGCAATAGCACTACAGTTAGAAGGGAGGGGAATGGGAAGTCACACACGTTGCAATTATTGCTTGTTTCACTGTGTAAACCGATGGCCCTAACACTTAGATCTACAAGATGTAACGAAGGTGGCATGTCTGACATGAAGAGGAAGAGAGCTCCAAAGGATTAGTGGTCCGTGAATAAAGCAGCAGCGGAAATCATTGGATTGTGTTTGGAGCGACACTGATGGAACGAGTTGTGTTTCAATAGCAGAGAGGAGAGCCGAGAAGGGGTTAACAGGAAACCGGATCTGACAACTCGACAGGCGCGGAGCCAGTAATGACTGGTCAAATTAATGCGGCAGTTTCAGTTTTCAGTTTCAGTTTCATCAAGGAGGCGTCACTGCGTGCGGACTAGTCCATATACGCTACACCACATCCGTTAAGTTTTGAGACCACACTGTGCATGATTTTAAGCTGATGGATAAATGAATTAACAACTAAGATGAGAGAATTGAAGTTTAGTACTAAAATCTCTTCGAGACTTGAGAGCCGGTGAAATTCGCCAGAAGTGGAGCGCATGTTTTTCAGACGATAAATATACGTTTTTCTGACTTTTGAATTTTCTGAGGAGGTTGAAGGGTGGAGTCAGTGCAGCCAGGGAGAACAGAGTTGCCGTACTTTAATCTGGACTGTACAGAACAAATAACTAGAGATATGATGAATTCAAAGTTAGAATTTGAATTTTCTGATTGAACTTATTATTTTTACAACAGAAAAAAGCGGATGTGCTTGATTTCTTTGATATTCATCGACAGAGTTAAATCCATATTAAACTTAAGAGTTTTGTTTCTGCAACTGCCGGAGAAAGAGTTATCATTAGAACCTAACGTGAATGACAAAGGTAGGACACAGTTTGAAACAGCAGGTCTAGAAATAGGAATATTTCAGTCTTGTCATTATTGACCTGCAGCATTATTATTTGATATGTGTGACTTCATACCAGAGGTAAAGCTGCGAGGCCTGCGTGTCAGTGAGTGAATTTCCGAGAGATTACAGGACTGCTAAAGTTCTTGGTAATCTGCAAAGAGGAGGTGATGGTTTGGATGCTGCTGAATAGCAGAAAAGAGTGGTGTAGCATATACAGTAAAAACAGAATAAGCCCAAGAAGAGAACCTTGCGGCACTCCAAAAAACAAAGCGGTTGGAGTAGAAAGAAAATGTTGACTGAGACCTGCTGTTGATCATTCCATCAATACTTCTTCTTCTTCTGCGTACGCAAGGCTGATACTCCTGCGGACACTCCCTGTGTAGACGGGCAAGGATTAATCCCATCTACCCAACAAAGGGAGTGGTGTTTTGTGTGTATGACCGTTTCTTATCCCGCCATTAAGGCAGCCATACTCCAACTTCGGGGAAGGTGCATGCTATGTGTAACGTGTCATCCATACCAACGGCCAAACTGGCCTTCTCTTCCGAAAGTTGGTGATGGGATTTTACGTGTGTGCAAGATGTTATGCGTGCATTCACACACGCAACCTCGGTTTATAGTCTCATTCGAGGGACTGTGTGGGGAATGGAGTCAGAACCAATGTTGACTCCGAGGGGAAAATCCCCCTGTACCGAAACGGCCCGGCGGAGATTCGAACCCGCAACCCCCGAGATTACGAGTCCGGCGCTCTACCACTAGGCTATTCCGGCCCCCTACATGTGATTTGAACTCACAGCCGTCAATTCTGCAGACAAACACTCTGACCAATTGACACCGGGTGCTCCTGCAATTGCTGTACGACTGATCGATCAACAGATGACAACAAATCAACAACAATCAGTGTCACCTCATTCTGTGCATTGGCCATGTTGTGTTCGTTGATTTGCTTCCCTTCCGTGTCATTGCCCGGGAACGTTCCCCTGCCCTCCCTATCCATACCACCATCCTCCCACACCTGTCCGCCCATCTGTGTCTCCCAGCCCTCCACCCACACATCCCAGTCCTCCCCTGCCGCTCTCTGCCCATATCATGCTACGGGTGGACTTGAATCAGTTGAGAGCGTATCTGGACAGGACCGACGCCCATCTCAAACTTCCAACTGATCTCTTCCACGCCCTCAGTAGCAACGTAATAGTAAAAGAACTTTGTGACGATTAAGCATCACCTAATGGATCTTCGTAAGGAAGATTTCTACACACACACACACACACACACACACACACACACACACACACACACACACACACACACACACATACATACATACACACGCACGCACACACACACACGCACGCACGCACACACGCACGCGCACGCGCGCACGCACACGCACTCACGCACACACCACACACACACACACACACACACACACACACACACACACATGTATGTCTCCCTGCGAACAAACAAAACCTCACAGATCTTAACGTTACTCAAAACAGTCTCAATTCTGTGTAAGCGACTTTGGGAGGATTTTCGCACATACCCAGTTCTCAAGGACATGTATTCCCAAGTATCAAAGGTAAACAAACAAACAAACAATCAAACATACAAACAAACACACGCACACACACAAAACACATGGGGGTATTTCACAACCTCGACATTAAGGACGGCCACAAAAGTCCAGACTTATTTGTGACCTGCGAGCAGGGTCAAGGTCAAAGTAGATGACCTGATTAGATCTTCACAACCCGAATGTCAGTGACGACTCCAAAAGTTCACGATCAATCAATGACCTGCGACCAACCTGGTCAAAGTGACTGACCTGTGTACACTCTGCATGCCTCCCCCACCCCCACCCCACCCCCAACTCCTGCAAAGTCAAGGACTACCACAAATGACCTCTCGATCATATCAACTGGGGAGAGAATTAACCGGATCCTCACAATCCCTGGACCCCTCACACCCCCCCCCCCCCACCCCTCCTCGCCCCCGTCCACCACACACGACCTATCAGTACGTCATGGCCAGCGACCTTGACCCACGGGGAATCGAGCGAAAGTCAAAGGTCAAGGTAGGTGACCTGGGTGGCGGTCAAGGCCCCCAGGGAGCTGAGGACGGCGCTGGCGACAATGACGGTGGTGGTGGAGCTGAGGGCGTAGATGATGGTGCCCATGGCCACGGACAGCAGGAACTGGGCCAGGAAGACCATGCTGCTGACGATGGCCACATCAGTGCCCAGCCCCCGTACCTGCCGGCTGTGGGCCTGCCCCCCGTGGGAGAACTGTGAACAGTCATCGTCATCATCAACATCATCATCGTCGTCGTCATCGCCATCGTCGTCATAACCATCATCATCGACGTCACCATCGTCGTCATCGTCGTCGTCGTCGTCGTCATAATCAACATCATCCAGCTGTTGATGGCCACATTAGTGGCCAGTCCCTACATTTTTCTACTGTGAACCTGGCCTCCGTGAAAGAACGATGACATCATCGTAACCACCACCACCACCACCACTTCCACCACCATCACCACCAGCAACAGCAGCAGCAGCATTATCATCATCGCCATCATTATCATCATCATCGTCATCCTCCTCCTCATCATCATCATTAAGCTGACGATGAATGCTCCAAATCCTTGCACCTGCGTGTTGTGAGCCTGGTCCCTGTTGGAGTGTATATGTAATCATCATCAGCATCGTCAGTATCATCACCACCACCACCGCCACCACAATAGGAAGAAACTATAGGAAGAGTTTGAACACAGAAGGCCTTCAAAGAACACCCCCTCCAACGAGTGTTTTATCTCTGAACTCATTAAAAAGGAGCCAGGCCACATCAAGGTCAGAGATACCCTTTTGTTGTTAGAATTCTCTCTCTCTCTCTCTCTCTCTCTCTCTCTCTCTCTCTCTCTCTCTCTCTCTCTCTCTCTCTCTCTCTCTCTCTCTCTCTCTCGCCACTGCTGGATTTCGAACCTGCATTTTCTGAATAGGTGGGCGTCTCAAGGTGTTGCCTCTCAGACGGATGTTTAACCCATATCTCAGTCGGGCACCTGTTCTGTTATAAGTGGGGCCTTAAGCCTTATGAAATTCACTTTTGTACCCCCTCGACCAGATCCGGCTGGAACTCTTTCCAGCTGCCTCTGCCATCGCCTTGGGGTTCTGTTCCATTTCTTGGCCGATCTTGCCAGCTGTTTCATAAGATCAAAGGTGATGGCCCTACTCCCCCCCCCCCCCCCCCCCCCCCCCCCCCCCCCTCCGCTTCCTTCCCTCTCTTGCTCCAAGCTCTATTTTGAGAACTTTGGCTTCGCAGCCAGATTCCCTCAAGCTGCTGGTCTGTCTGGCATACTTCTACGTGTTGTACGTGTGAGCTTGCTTCATTCTGCTTTCATAGTGACTTCAGCTAGAATCGTTTGTTTCGATGAACCTGGGTGCAATACAATACCTGGTCTCATGCCAATCTTCCAGACGATCTCTGGGTGGTTTTTCCCATTCTGGGAGATCTGCTGTGCTTTATCAATCATCCACCCTACTCAGTAAATCCCGCATCCATGCTGCTAATGTCACATGACTTGTGGCCTTCATTGTGCAGACCTATGTTGCTGGTGCAGCTTTTGGTGGTGTAGGCTTTCTTCTGGCAGTGCCAACCGCTCATGCGATCTCCTTCAGCATGGTCCCGTTTCTCCAAACGTACTTTCCCGAGTTAGCGTTCCTTCACATGAACACAGAATGTGATCCACTGTTTGTTTGCCCTGCCAGAGCGGACATACTGAGTCATCTGATTTCCCATGCGTGAATTCGAGGGCAAGGGATCGTATACGGATCCGAGGATGAAGCTTATCCAGAGATGTGCCATGTGTCGTATTTCATTTCAGCTGAGACTTCTCTGGAGTGTGCTTTTCTGCGTCGTCCACTGCGCCTGTTGACCTCGCTGAGCTGTCCTCTATACTGGATATCTCTCTTTGCTTTCCCTTTCACCTTTGACCGCTTTGCCACGTCATTTCTGTTGACCTTAACCCCTGTCTGTGGTTTGTGCGTGTCCTGTTATAATCCTGATCTGGAAGCTTTCGTTTGCTACATCCACCGCCTACCGAACTTCTCTTTTTCTGCCAGTCTTTACCTTGGGCTGGATGAATCTCACAACTTTGTCTGCCAAGTTTACAAGCTTGGTTGATCACCTCGCAATATCCACTTTATACAACGTCGGGAATGGATTTCACGAGTAGCATCAGATTTGCTTGGCGGCGGTAGAGCGTAACATTAGTGACGCCAGGTTGGATACCTCGCACACCACTTCCTCGCATACTTGTTGATTTTGGTTTTCGTTGATTCCACTGTGCAAGGGCTGATATTGGATATCAGTAGATGCCAGAGGAGCTTCTGGATCGGCATGGACTGCAGACATCAGACCCTGTGTTTGCCAAGGAGGCGATAATCTGCGAGCTTTGCTTGGTTTCCTTTCCCTTCTCTGTGTCTTTCATAGCGCTTCCACTCCAAGTTATTCCGTCACCGTTGAAATGCCATGGTTGGCTTCAGCGAAAGAAGCTGTGTCGGCAACTTTTCCGTTCCACAGGGGAGGCCTTTTTATTATTTTCTTTTTTAATCTCAGATTGATCGTTGATGAAGCAACCATTTTGTCTTACTGCTCCAGAATTTTGTGTGTGTCAGCTTCACCGGTAGAAAGACCTGTTGAGTCCAACATGAAGGCGTTTAGAGGGGTCATTTGGGTATCCCTTAAAGATGTCTGTTGAACGTGTACGGTTCATGGCAGCTTTCGAGATTATTTCCTTTATCAACTCAATCAGCATTGAAGAAAACACACATCCTATTGCAATGCAACCTTCATCGCATCATCATCAACTCAGAAAGGATGGTCGATTTACTATGATTGTCATTGTCCGTTTGGTTTTATTCGTTGTCCTTGGCACAGTTGCTGGCGCCATCATCATCATCATCATCATCATCATCATCATCATCATCATCATCATCATCATCATCATCATCAATGTGAACATGGTTCTGTCGGTGCCTGTGGCTGAACAGATCGTGATGTAAATGTTAGTTGGCTGGTTTTTTCAGGTTTTGCACTAAAACCTACTTCAGATAATGTAGAAAATGGGGAGATAACCACTGCGGCAGAGCTGGCAGTTTGAAACTACACTGATACCATGACAACGACAGCACATTAAAACAGGCATTGAAAATATCTATTTTCATACCGGCTGAAGACTATGATCATCATGCACTATCATCAAGTAGGACATGAGGGGGAAAAAGTGGCTGCCCTCACCAGAATGGAGAGGTAATAGTTCACCACCAGAAGGTGGGCCATAGTCAATAAAAAAAAAAAAGTAAGGTACTCATCAGGCCGGAGTATGGTAGTGTGCCACCAGCAGGTAAACAAAGTCAGGTACTCACCAGGCCGGAGGTATAGTAGTGTGCCACCAGCAGGTAAACAAAGTCAGGTACTCACCAGGCCGGAGGTATAGTAGTGTGCCACCAGCAGGTAAACAAAGTCAGGTACTCACCAGGCCGGAGGTATAGTAGTGTGCCACCAGCAGGTAAACAAAGTCAGGTACTCACCAGGCCGGAGGTATAGTAGTGTACCACCAGCAGGGAACAAAGTCAGGTACTCACCAGGCCGGAAGTGTGGTAGTGTGCCACCAGCAGGTAGGGCATGGTGAATTAAAAAAGTCAGGTACTCACCAGGCCGGAGGTGTGGTAGTGTGGCACCGGCAGGTAGGGCATGGTGAATAGACAAGACAGGTACTCACCAGGCCGGAGGTGTGGTAGTGCGCCACCAGCAGGTAGGGCATGGTGAATTGAAAAAGTCAGGTACTCACCAGGCCGGAGGTGTGGTAGTGTGCCACCAGCAGGTAGGGCATGGTGAACTGAAAAAGTCAGGTACTCACCAGGCCGGAGGTGTGGTAGTGTGCCACCAGCAGGTAGGGCATGGTGAATTGAAAAAGTCAGGTACTCACCAGGCCGGAGGTGTGGTAGTGTGCCACCAGCAGGTAGGGCATGGTGAATTGAAAAAGTCAGGTACTCACCAGGCCGGAGGTGTGGTAGTGTGCCACCAGCAGGTAGGGCATGGTGAACTGAAAAAGTCAGGTACTCACCAGGCCGGAGGTGTGGTAGTGTGCCACCAGCAGGTAGGGCATGGTGAATTGAAAAAGTCAGGTACTCACCAGGCCGGAGGTGTGGTAGTGTGCCACCAGCAGGTAGGGCATGGTGAACTGACAAAGTCAGGTACTCACCAGGCCGGAGGTATGGTAGTGCGCCACCAGCAGGTAGGGCATGGTGAATTGAAAAAGTCAGGTACTCACCAGGCCGGAGGTGTGGTAGTGTGCCACCAGCAGGTAGGGCATGGTGAATTGAAAAAGTCAGGTACTCACCAGGCCGGAGGTGTGGTAGTGTGCCACCAGCAGGTAGGGCATGGTGAACTGAAAAAGTCAGGTACTCACCAGGCCGGAGGTGTGGTAGTGTGCCACCAGCAGGTAGGGCATGGTGAATTGAAAAAGTCAGGTACTCACCAGGCCGGAGGTGTGGTAGTGTGCCACCAGCAGGTAGGGCATGGTGAATTGAAAAAGTCAGGTACTCACCAGGCCGGAGGTGTGGTAGTGTGCCACCAGCAGGTAGGGCATGGTGAACTGAAAAAGTCAGGTACTCACCAGGCCGGAGGTGTGGTAGTGTGCCACCAGCAGGTAGGGCATGGTGAATTGAAAAAGTCAGGTACTCACCAGGCCGGAGGTGTGGTAGTGTGCCACCAGCAGGTAGGGCATGGTGAACTGACAAAGTCAGGTACTCACCAGGCCGGAGGTATGGTAGTGCG
This sequence comes from Conus canariensis, assembly GCA_033310375.1. Classification (NCBI taxonomy): domain Eukaryota; kingdom Metazoa; phylum Mollusca; class Gastropoda; order Neogastropoda; family Conidae; genus Conus; species Conus canariensis. The sequence goes on from CM065740.1 coordinate 34,942,546, forward strand.
CCACCAGCAGGTAGGGCATGGTGAATTGAAAAAGTCAGGTATTCACCAGGCCGGAGGTGTGGTAGTGTGCCACCAGCAGGTAGGGCATGGTGAATTGAAAAAGTCAGGTACTCACCAGGCCGGAGGTGTGGTAGTGTGCCACCAGCAGGTAGGGCATGGTGAACTGAAAAAGTCAGGTACTCACCAGGCCGGAGGTGTGGTAGTGTGCCACCAGCAGGTAGGGCATGGTGAATTGAAAAAGTCAGGTACTCACCAGGCCGGAGGTGTGGTAGTGGCCACCAGCAGGTAGGGCATGGTGAATTGAAAAAGTCAGGTACTCACCAGGCCGGAGGTGTGGTAGTGTGCCACCAGCAGGTAGGGCATGGTGAATTGAAAAAGTCAGGTACTCACCAGGCCGGAGGTGTGGTAGTGCGCCACCAGCAGGTAGGGCATGGTGAATTGAAAAAGTCAGGTACTCACCAGGCCGGAGGTGTGGTAGTGTGCCACCAGCAGGTAGGGCATGGTGAATTGAAAAAGTCAGGTACTCACCAGGCCGGAGGTGTGGTAGTGTGCCACCAGCAGGTAGGGCATGGTGAATTGAAAAAGTCAGGTACTCACCAGGCCGGAGGTGTGGTAGTGTGCCACCAGCAGGTAGGGCATGGTGAATTGAAAAAGTCAGTACTCACCAGGCCGGAGGTGTGGTAGTGTGCCACCAGCAGGTAGGGCATGGTGAATTGAAAAAGTCAGGTACTCACCAGGCCGGAGGTGTGGTAGTGTGCCACCAGCAGGTAGGGCATGGTGAATTGAAAAGTCAGGTACTCACCAGGCCGGAGGTGTGGTAGTGTGCCACCAGCAGGTAGGGCAATGGTGAATTGAAAAAGTCAGGTACTCACCAGGCCGGAGGTGTGGTAGTGTGCCACCAGCAGGTAGGGCATGGTGAATTGAAAAAGTCAGGTACTCACCAGGCCGGAGGTGTGGTAGTGTGCCACCAGCAGGTAGGGCATGGTGAATTGAAAAAGTCAGGTACTCACCAGGCCGGAGGTGTGGTAGTGTGCCACCAGCAGGTAGGGCATGGTGAATTGAAAAAGTCAGGTACTCACCAGGCCGGAGTGTGGTAGTGTGCCACCAGCAGGTAGGGCATGGTGAATTGAAAAAGTCAGGTACTCACCAGGCCGGAGGTGTGGTAGTGTGCCACCAGCAGGTAGGGCATGGTGAATTGAAAAAGTCAGGTACTCACCAGGCCGGAGGTGTGGTAGTGTGCCACCAGCAGGTAGGGCATGGTGAATTGAAAAAGTCAGGTACTCACCAGGCCGGAGGTGTGGTAGTGTGCCACCAGCAGGTAGGGCATGGTGAATTGACAAAGTCAGGTACTCACCAGGCCGGAGGTGTGGTAGTGTGCCACCAGCAGGTAGGGCATGGTGAATTGACAAAGTCAGGTACTCACCAGGCCGGAGGTGTGGTAGTGTGCCACCAGCAGGTAGGGCATGGTGAACTGAAAAAGTCAGGTACTCACCAGGCCGGAGGTGTGGTAGTGTGCCACCAGCAGGTAGGGCATGGTGAATTGACAAAGTCAGGTACTCACCAGGCCGGAGGTGTGGTAGTGTGCCACCAGCAGGTAGGGCATGGTGAATTGACAAAGTCAGGTACTCACCAGGCCGGAGGTGTGGTAGTGTGCCACCAGCAGGTAGGGCATGGTGAATTGAAAAAGTCAGGTACTCACCAGGCCGGAGGTTGGTAGTGTGCCACCAGCAGGTAGGGCATGGTGAATGAAAAAGTCAGGTACTCACCAGGCCGGAGGTGTGGTAGTGTGCCACCAGCAGGTAGGGCATGGTGAATTGAAAAAGTCAGGTACTCACCAGGCCGGAGGTGTGGTAGTGTGCCACCAGCAGGTAGGGCATGGTGAATTGAAAAAGTCAGGTACTCACCAGGCCGGAGGTGTGGTAGTGTGCCACCAGCAGGTAGGGCATGGTGAATTGACAAAGTCAGGTACTCACCAGGCCGGAGGTGTGGTAGTGTGCCACCAGCAGGTAGGGCATGGTGAATTGAAAAAGTCAGGTACTCACCAGGCCGGAGGTGTGGTAGTGGCCACCAGCAGGTAGGGCATGGTGAATTGACAAAGTCAGGTACTCACCAGGCCGGAGGTGTGGTAGTGGCCACCAGCAGGTAGGGCATGGTGAATTGAAAAAGTCAGGTACTCACCAGGCCGGAGGTGTGGTAGTGTGCCACCAGCAGGTAGGGCATGGTGAATTGACAAAGTCAGGTACTCACCAGGCCGGAGGTGTGGTAGTGTGCCACCAGCAGGTAGGGCATGGTGAATTGACAAAGTCAGGTACTCACCAGGCCGGAGGTGTGGTAGTGTGCCACCAGCAGGTAGGGCATGGTGAACTGACAAAGTCAGGTACTCACCAGGCCGGAGGTGTGGTAGTGTGCCACCAGCAGGTAGGGCATGGTGAACTGACAAAGTCAGGTACTCACCAGGCCGGAGGTGTGGTAGTGTGCCACCAGCAGGTAGGGCATGGTGAATTGACAAAGTCAGGTACTCACCAGGCCGGAGGTGTGGTAGTGTGCCACCAGCAGGTAGGGCATGGTGAACTGACAAAGTCAGGTACTCACCAGGCCGGAGGTGTGGTAGTGTGCCACCAGCAGGTAGGGCATGGTGAATTGACAAAGTCAGGTACTCACCAGGCCGGAGGTGTGGTAGTGTGCCACCAGCAGGTAGGGCATGGTGAACTGACAAAGTCAGGTACTCACCAGGCCGGAGGTGTGGTAGTGTGCCACCAGCAGGTAGGGCATGGTGAATGACAAAGTCAGGTACTCACCAGGCCGGAGGTGTGGTAGTGTGCCACCAGCAGGTAGGGCATGGTGAAT
>CM065740.1:34950392-34955392 GCA_033310375.1 Conus canariensis
TGCCAAGACACTGATAATTGATACGCAAATTTTAAATGATAGAATGCTATTGACATATTGTGAACGGACCTACTGATGTCAGAGCAAAAATGTGGGTGTCAAATGTTGAAAATGAAAATATAGCGTCTACTGCATGGGACAAACATCACGTTTTGCAAATAAACAGGTGGTATTCATTACTCTCAATGAACATGGGACAAACATCACTTTTTGTTAAGAGACAGGTGGTATTCATTTTTCGCAATGAACATGGGACAAACATCACTTTTTGTTAAGAGACAGGTGGTATTCATTTTTCTCTATGAACATGGGACAAACATCACTTTTTGTTAAGAGACAGGTAGTATTTATTCTTTTGGTTTAAACAGTTTTATTTCCATGACCATACACATTGAACACAAAGCACATTTGCCAGGACAACAAGAGGACTCTTATATGCAGCCCTGGCAGTGAAATTTGCAGAATAAACATGTGACTGATGGCGGCCTATAATACAACATATAACCATAGCAGACAAATTTAAACATGACAAAAACAGGTAACAATAACAGTATAGTAAAGTGCTATACTTGTAAACAAAAGAAGAGAAGAGCCAACATTTAGAATTGGCATTTAGAATTAAGAATGAAGTTATGGAAAATTAAGAAATAAGAGAAAATGGTGACAGGGTATTGCCCGTTTTGGTGTGGCTGCCTAAGGCAGTCTGGCACATGACAGAATGTGTGCAACACTGGTCGTCTGCAGCATACAGTTATCAAACCAAATATCATATTCCTATACATGGATAAAGACATAATCAGGACATTGATGTAAGCGCTCCTCTGACATCCGTAACTAGGTTGATATAGATGAAAGCATCGTTAATTGAAGAGGTGAAATATAAGTATACCTAGGAAACAGTAAACCTTGAGGCTGTTGGTTTAATTTTCAAAACGCTTTGTGAGAAGAATAAACCTTTGAACCATTTCACATATTTTAGCATTTGTTTCTACATTAAAGGAATTGTTTCCATGCAGGAGATTTCGGATGGAAATCTGATTTGATGGGAGATTTAAGATAGTGTTTGCTCGGTGTTGGTTGTGAAGTGGACAGCGATGTAGGAAGTGTTCGGATGTTTCTTGTGGATATCGACAAGCGCAAGAAGAGTTGTTTGTTAGGTGCCGGGTATATAGGTCAAAATTCAAATTACTCATACCAAGACGCATACGACAATGATTGACTTGTGCTTCCCTATTTCCATTATAGTAATATGGTGGAACTGGATTATCATTAGTAGAAAAGTATCGTTTGAGCTGACTGAACGACTGGGACTGTTGGATATGCAGTGGGAGATTGTTCCACATGATTGTGGTAAATGGAAAAAAGAGTTTTTATAAATATCGGTTTTGTGGCGGGGGACTATTCGTTCTGAGGGCCTTCGTCTAGGGTAGGGGTTGACTGAGGAAACGAGCTGTGGCAACAAGTTTGATATGTAAGTGGGACAGCTGCCTTGGAGGATCTTGTAGTATGTTATCAGTTTATGTCTTCGTCGGCGTTCTTTTAAAGTACAGAATCCAGACTCCTTTAACAATTTTTCGTGACTGGTTCCACGGACAGATCCTGTGATGATGCGCAAAGCATCCATGTGTAGATCTTCTAAAATTTTTGACTGGTACTCTGCGCATCCATCCCAGATTATGTCAGCATAGTCAAATATTGGTAGTATGAATGATTTGTACATTGTCTCTAGAGCCTTTCTGTTCAGCTTGTACTTAAATGAACGAAGACAGTTTATCAGTACTCTGGCTTTTGCAGCAATGTTGTTTATGTGTTCACCCCATTTACAATTGTCTTGCAAGATAATCCCAAGGTGTTTGTGCTGTCTAAGTTTGCTGTAGTATAGAACTACTAAAGGTCAGATTACGGCTATCAGCATTTCCCCGGAACACATTTAGCAGTTCGGTTTTAGACTCATTGAATCTAACTTTCCAAGCTTTTGCCCAGGCGTCAATTTTATCTAAATCTGCCTGCAAGACTAACGTTCTTGTAGCTGTGTTTTCCATTGCCAGAGACATGCTTGTGTCGTCAGCAAAGAGTTTGATATCTGAGTCTATATTCTGGATTATATCATTTATAAATACTAGAAATAGAAGCGGGCCAAGGACAGATCCTTGCGGCACACCTTGGGGAACGCTTTGCTGTGTAGATTTTTCTCCTCTGATTACTACTGACTGGTAACGATCTGAAAGATAGTCACTGAACCAGTTCAACAAATTACCCTTTATTCCAATGGCTTTAAGCTTAAGCAGAAGACCTCGGTGCCATACACGATCAAAAGCTTTAGAAATGTCAAAAAATATGGACTGGACAGGAATACTTTTGTCGTAATTTGTCACCAGGGCATCATAAATACTGAGCAGTTGGTAGATTGTAGAATCCCCCTGGATAAATCCAGACTGAGCACTTGTTATAAGGTTATTGAAAATCAGGAAATTGTAGATTCGTCCGTGCACACATCTTTCAAAAAGTTTTCCTCCACAACTTAAAAGAGATATTGGCCGATAGTTCGTACACTCATCTTTTTTACCTTTTTTGTGAACTGGCGTTACATTAGCAATTTTCCAGGGCTTTGGAAATCTTCCTTCTGTTAAACAACGATTAAAGAATATTGTTAAAGGTGAGGATATGAATATCAACTGATGCAATCAACAGTTTGTTATGAATGGAGTCAGGGCCGGTGGCTTTTCTTGAGTTGAGATCTTTTATGATTTTTTTAACCTCAGGAACAGTCAACACTATTTCAGTAAGTTGAGACGTGACATTCGGGGTTATGTCGGGCAAGGGACTTCGTCGTCTTCCACTTTACACTGGCTGACAAAGAAATCATTAAATATGTTAGCCTTTTCTAGATTTGAGTAATATGTCATACCATTCACGGTTATCGGTGGAATGTTATCTGCATCAATACCCTTTTTACTCATGAACTGTCTGACAATTTTCCACCATTCCTTATGACCAAATTTGACTGGGTCGATAACTATATAATTTAGTTCGTTATAATACTCCAGTTTCCTTTTCCTAACTCTATCAGTGACTTCATTTCGTAGTGCACGAAAGTTTTCCCAGTCTGTTGGAGATTAGAAATCTTTGCCCTTTTATGAAGTTTGTTTCTCTTTTTTATCAACCGTTTTAGTTCATTGTTGAACCAAGGGGCATCCCTTGGGCGAACAGTAACTAATTTAAATGGCATGCATTGTTTTGCTAGGGACATAAACTTATCCGTGAAAATGCTGCTTGCGTCATCTATGGAGTTATTAGTCAGTATTTCATTCCAATCTTCATTCCCTAAAAGTTCACAAAATTTTTCTTGGTCTAATTTGTCGTAATTAAATATCGTTCTTTGGAATGGGCTTTGCTTGTAAATTAAATGTTTAAGTACAGCACATGGGACACTGTGGTCACTACAGAATGGAGGCAAGATTTCGACTGTTTTAATCATGTCAGGGCTCTGAGTAATAACTAAATCCAGGCAAGTTGCAGTATCATTTGTTATTCTTGTAGGAGAAGTTACAAGTTGCTTAAGCTGATAAGCATTCAGTATATTTCTCATATGACTGGAAGGGTGGGGAAGTGCATTATCATTGAAATCTTCAAGTATGATAAACTTCGTTAGGGTTCTATCTACTTTTCCTATGCTCTCTTCTATTAGATTCCAGTATTTATTCTTTTCAATCGACATGGGACAAACATCACGTTTTGCAAAGAAACAGGTGGTATTCATTCTTCTCAATGAACATGGAGGCCGGACGAGGTGACACCAAATTAAAAAACAAAAAGTATGCAACGAGAACAAGATTTTGTAACTCAGATACTTTTTTCCCCTATTTCGCGAATGGAATTGTAGATGAACCACTGTCAGTCGACCAGTCAGTAGGATGTTGCCAGATTTGTTGCTTTCTTCCTGAGGTTCGAGTTCGTGTGCATGTTTCAAGTTCAAATCCCGCCAGCGGCCAACAACAAAACTGCTATTTTGGCTGCCCATCTTATCACACTGTCGATTCCGGTGGTTTCAGTGTGGTGTTAGGTAGATCATCTCACTTCCTTTCTCCTAGGATGATTATCTCTGTGGGATCATCTTTGGTGGGCGTACGAAAGCTCAATGTACATACTGAACTGCTCTTGTCACGGACTTCAACAGACTACACAAGAAACCCTGGTAGATGTAAGTATCCCTGTGTGACTCCATGTCCGAACCAACCAGGGTAAGCGGCTCTGAGCGAAGGCGTGTCGGAATGAGATGAATGAGGACAAGGCGAAACGAAATTAGATGAATCAGGATAGGTCTCCGTGGATCTGGGTTATGGCGTGCCCGGAATAGGTTTCTGTGGAACTGGGTTATGGCGTGTCCAGGATAGGTCTCCGTGGAACTGGCCTATGGCGTGTTCAGGATAGGTCTCCGTGGAACTGGCTTACGGCGTGTTCAGGATAGGTCTCCGTGGAACTGGCCTATGGCGTGTTCAGGATAGGTCTCCGTGGAACTGGCTTATGGCGTGTTCAGGATAGGTCTCGTGAACTGGTTAGGCGGTTCAGGATAGGTCTCCGTGGAACTGCTTATGGCGTGTTCAGGATAGGTCTCGTGGAACTGGCTTATGGCGTGTTCAGGATAGGTCTCCGTGGAACTGCTTATGGCGTGTCAGGATAGGTCTCCGTGGAACTGGCTTATGGCGTGTTCAGGATAGGTCTCCGTGGAACTGGCTTATGGCGTGTCCAAATCAGACACACAAGGATGAGGCCAGTCACAAATACTTCATTCAAGGAAAAGGGGAACTGGGTTTGAGAGCGAGTCGGATGAAGAGAACCCGGTTTAAGGTCAATCAAAAGTGGATGAGGAAAATGAAAGCGAGCCAAGCTGAACTCGGACGAAATAAATCAGGATTCAGAATATCAGAATAAACTGAATCGGGAAACGAAAATTCGGCTAATGGTAAACTAAAATGCCCCTACTGTCGAAACTCAAAGAA
>CM065740.1:34960392-34967892 GCA_033310375.1 Conus canariensis
CAGTAGTCACCTTCACGTTCTTGGCAAACTCTACTTTAAAACTCCATTTTGGAAAATAATTAAGGCCGTGTATGTTCATCGTTACGCTATTTGACAGAAGTCTATTTTCATTCTTTTTTTTTCTTTTTTTTTTTGGCAAGGTATAAAATAGAGCGTTCGGGTTCATAGTGTTTATAGCCCATTGACCGCACAGATCATAACAGGGCTTAAAGTAACCAACCTGAGTAGGTTAAATGCAAAGGTTAAGACCCCCCAAAAGTCGATTTAAAAGAAATAAAAAGTCGTGTAGATTAAATGCAAAGATTAAAACCCAAACAAAGTTAATTCTGTCAATCGGAGACCAGTCTTGTCTTGTTATTTGTTTGTCTCTCTCGTTCGGTAGAACAGTGAATTTTCTTTTATGCCAAACTCAAAAGGTTCGTTCATGATGCATGTAGGTGGCAATCAAATTTTGTTGTTGTTGTTTTTTTAAAGTTTATTTCCTCAAAAAATTGAAACATCACATCAGGTGGAACATTTCGGAGTGAGGCCTCCATATGGCTCTACCGTGAACTGTTTAACATGGTTAAGGTCACAAAGATCCCAACAATAAAAACACGTCTGACGATTCATCACATGGCATGCACCATGTGCTCTCTCCTCACCCTTTAAAAGATAGAAGTGAGAAAGAACAAGCATGACCAGCGTGCTTCATGGGAAGCAAAAGTATGACCACTGCCTTGATAAGAAAAACTGAAGGCTGTTACCAGCCGCCGTGGCGAAGTGGTTAGCGTCGCGGACTCCCGGCTGGGGGGTCGCGGGTTCGATTCCCATCAGAGTCATGTGGGATTTTTCTGCCCCGACCGGCTCCTACCCAGAGTTGAGTTTGCTACAGGCTCAGTTGGGAAGACTGGGACCACACAGTCGAGTTTCATCCACTTAATGGATGCATCTCTGAGAGTGTTGCTCAAATTTCCTGACCAACACTGCAGGTGTCTGTATCTCTCGGGCCTGGTTGACGCCGGGACATATTATGAAAGGAAGCGTAGAGTACAGCCATGTCATACAGTCTCAGACCGAAATGGAAATCCGTGGCATCATCTTTATCGTCCTCATTCTCACCGATCAGCATGAAACAACAACAACAACAACAACTGAATGCTGATTAACAAGAAGAGAACCAAATGTTTCTCACCACACTAAAAGGACGCTCTCTTCACCGACCGCTAACACGTATTATTGCCTGATCTCTTAATGGCGTTGACTGATCTTATTCGCAGCGTGATCCACACAAAACGCGTTCAGACACAGCACCACTCGGCCTGCCTGTCTGCTGCCTTCAGGTGATAGTGGCTGATGGCTTTGAGCTGAAGGCGCCGGATCCAACGGTCAGCCAGCGGGGAACGAACATCATCACGTCAACGCCAGATTTCTCTCTTTCAATCAGAAGGAAGTTAACATACACAGACGAATCACACAGCCCGACACATACGTTGATGTTTACCAATAAACGAGACAAATGATGAAAAAAAAAAAAGACGAAGCTTAAACAATACCGAATATAATTTTACTTGTTTCCCTTTAAAATCCACTTCAGCGTTGTTACGATTAAGATACGAAAATTACACACACACACACACACACACACACACACACACACACACACATACACCCCCCCCCCCCCCTCAGCACACGCACACACATGCACACACAAACGCTCTCACACACACACACACACACACACACACACACACACACACACACACACACACACACACACACACACACACACACACACACACACACAGCACAAGCATACACACACACACACACACACACACACACACACACACACACACACACACACACAGAGCACAAGCAGACGCTCAAAGATTCAAAGATTTTAATCCTGTGATCCCTTTTGGGGCATGGAGGACTTGAAAAAAATCAAACAAACGTAAATGAAACACATCAAACATCCGAAAATTTTCTTGATAATCAACACACTGAATATAATGTTACACAACTTTACTAAGTTTTGGAAACTTTGCTAAGTTTAGCAACACTTTTTTTTTTACCACCACAGAGCAAAAGTAAATGTTCTTGGAATAAACTTATTTCTAATGTCATTAGATTTGGTGCATCTCATTACAAAATGAAATTTATCACCAAGGTCATTCTGGTCGCAGTCCCGACAGAATCGTTCATCGTGAGGTATTCCAAATCGTCTGCTAATTTCTATCATGAGTTTATGACTACCACAGCGAAACCGAATTAGTGGGTATATATACACATCAGGCAACATTTCAATATATTTTTCACGGCAAAACTCTGTTTTAAAATTCCTATAAAATAAACACTTATTACTAGACTCTAAAGCATTATTCCATGCACGTATGTAAATATTTTCTAATGAATTACGAACGTTTCTACAAAGACTGTGAACAGACGAAAACTTTTTTGTCTCCCAAACACAGTCGAATCCCGTTTCTATTAGGATATACCGTATACACATCAACCACCTAGATGTAAAACCCTGATTTCTGTATAAATCATACAATACTTTATACATTCTAGATGAATATTTGTTCGTTTGTGGAGAAAGTAATGATGACCAGAATTTTATCATTCGTGCATACACTTGAACTGAAACAGGATATATTCCTCGTTCTCCATATCAATTCTGTTTTGGAAGAACGATTTAAATGAAAAAGATGCTTCAAAAATTTGAGCTGAAAACTTTCCATTAGCTTTCAAAAATTTGAGCTGAAAACTTTCCATTAGCTTTAAATCACTATATCCCCAAATTTCACACCCATTTAAAGGTACAGGCAGTACCATTGACTGGTATAAGTCCAGTACACTGTTCATAGGCAAATTTTGAAGTCTTGCCATCTTAAGTAAAGAAAACATTGCACATTGCGCTTGGTCATACAAATACTTCTTACATTTATAGAAATTTCCTGTTCTGCTAAAAATCATACCTAAATCTTTGAAATAGAATGGTTTCTGAACTTCAGTTGTTTTTTTCTCCAGGACTATTGCGCCCATTAAAGACCACAGCCTTTGTTTTTGCTACATTAACAGTAAGCTTCCATGATTCACAATTCTCGCTTAATACATCAAGAGCATGCTGTAAACCACAAAAAGAATCTGCTATAATAACAATATCATCACCATACAAATGTAAAGTAAACTAATGTAACTTAATAAATCTGAATCAGGAAGATTCAAATCAACATTTAAGAAAGCACAGTTACAATCTATGAGATATCGTTCAAGATCATTCAAATACAAAGAAAATAGCAGAATTGAAAGGCTTTCACCTTGACGAACACTTCTAAAACTGCCAAAATATTCAGATTGACTACCATATATGAATATACAAGATTTTATTTGCTGATACATATTCGTGATTACTTGCAAAATCTTTCCATTTACACCATCTTTGATAAGCTTTTGCCATAATCCCTGCCTCCAAACTGAATCAAACGCTTTTGCGAAATCAACTAAAACACAAAACAATTGCTTTTTACGACTATTGAATATATCAATTAAACTTTTTAAAACAAATACATGATCTGTTGTAGAATTACTGCGTCGAAAACGAGCTTGATTTCCCGAAAGTGTGTTGCAGTTCTCAATAAAATTTGTCAAACGGTTATTCAAAATTGTTGTGAACAGTTTTCCAACACAACTCAAAAGTGTTATACCTCTATAATTGTTACAGTCCATTTTACTACCTTTTCTTTTGTATATTGGCAGAAGAAGACCAATTAACCATTCTTCTGATATGGTCCCTGGATCGAGAACTTCGTTGAAAAGTTTACAATAACTTGTTTTGAGAACTGGAATGCTTGTTTTGAGAACTGGAATGCTTTGTTTTATATATTCATTTCGTATTTTATCTATCCCACAAGCCTTTCCATTCTTAAGTTGCTGTACAGCTTTTTCAATGTCTTCGTCACTAATTGGTGCATTTAAAAATTCAAGATCATACTGTAAGTCACAGTCAATGTCACTATCATTCTCAATACTATCTGGTTGAACATTCAATGATTTAAAATGTAAAAAAAAAGATCATCCATACTAACAGGGCATTCATTTCTCTTTTTGATTTTAATATTTTCCCAATATTCTCTTGGTCTATTAGCTTTTAGATTACGAATCTTCTTATGCCAATGTTTTGTGTGAACTCTATACGATTTTCTGAGAACTTTTTTTGTATTCTTTACTGCTAATTTCAACCTCTCTACGGTTGGGACTAGAATCAGTTAATTTATTTCTATGTTTGGTTGTAAAATATTTTCTTCTATGTTCCCTGCATGTGGCATCAAACCAAGGCTTATATTCGTCACTCTTGTCTGACTTTTGCTTTGTTCCTTTTGACACATATTTGACTTCTCCAAGTGTGTCTTTAGCTGTTTCTAACAGAATTTGTGGTAACAATGTACAGGCATCGGCAACAGAAGCATTTTCATCATCAAGTATATTGTTTAATTCCTCTATGTTTACAGCAAGTAAGTTTTCTTTGAACATCTCACTTTTAGATGGATCCACTTCTTAATTCTGGCATAAAACAAAGGTCTTTTTCTTTCAGGACATCTTACACTTGTATTATTTTCATTGGAATTTGAACTTTGATTGAGAGTATTGTTTGACCTTCTCCAGGAAATTCTGAGAGATAAAAGAACTGGACTGTGAACATCTGAAAGCATGGCGTCAAAGGGATCAACTCTAAAGTCAGCAATATGTGTGAACAAATATGGTGAACCAAGCATATAATCAATCACAGTACATCCACTACTTGTGCATTGACCAACACCTGCGTCTCTACCAACTCTCCCATTAAATATAAACAAATTCTGTGATTTGCAAAAATCAGCAAGTCGATAGCCATAGTTATTAGGTCGACGTACGTCCTGAGAGCATCTCGCAATAGTGATATCAAAATCTTCAATACACAGGTGAAAACTTTCAGCAATAATGTCATTGGTATTTGTACCAAACTTTAGAAAGTCAGGCAAACATTTAGTATAAGCATTAAAATCTCCCATAAGAAATACATGGCAGTTAGAATCATGATGTGTAAGACTAGATTCCAAATCATCAAAACAGTTCACTGAACCATAAGCAGTTCCCTCTGGGGGAATATAAACTGAACCGACGAGCAGATCTTTATCATAACCTGTCAGCAGTTTGTTGATTTTTAACCACAAAACACAGTCACTATCACCATTGGCTTCAGGTTCCAACAACTGAATAAAATCTTCATATATATTTTTTATAGGCAATGGCTATGCCACCGGATCTTTGATACGAAAGATATTTTCGGCTAAACAAAGCAATAGAGTAACCAAGATTACTAAAGCACTCCACTAAATAGTCAGTCTAGTGCATCAGTTCTACTTTCGGTGAATGTTAATATGTCAAACTGGGAAATATAGTCAGTAAATTCTTTGAACTGCAAACGACTTCTTAGTCCACAAACATTAAGGGACAGGACAGACAAACTACATTTAGAACTAGAAACACTTGAAGAACAATTCAAACTAGGAACACTGTGAAAGCTTGAATATGGATGTACATCACCACGTCCTTCAGCAGACCCCTATTGCTCACAGACAAGGAGGTGCTGCAGCCCAAGGAACTTGAAATCCACATCGACGCCCAACTTGAAGAGGTCAGGGCTGTCCACCGGCACAACTTGCGCCCTCTCCTGACCAGGGATCTTCTTCAGCTCGCACAGAAGTCTGCCATCAGGAGTAGTTGAAACCTTGTCCACTTTGCCCGACTTCTTCACCAGTTGAAGAAGCCTGCTACGAAGGACAGTCAGGTCGTCGTTCAGATATACCCTCTTGTACTGTTCTTTCTTATGCAGCTCCTTCTTCTTCCTCATGACGTCGCCTTTCACACGTCTAGAAACAAACTTCACAAGTACGGGCCTGCACTTGCCACTCATCTTCTTGCCGTTCCTATGAACAACAGAAATGTGCGAGGCCTTCACTTCACATCCTGCCTCTTGGAATAGCGTCGTTACCTTCTGATCGAGGTTCTCCTCTTCTTCTTCAGGCAGATTGATGATCCTCACTGTTTCCCGCCTGGTGTATTGTTCCTGGCGATCCAGGAAGTAGTGCAGCTAAAGGTTCGATTTCTGCACTTGTTGAAGTAATTCCATATTTTTTTTTCGAGACAGTGCCCAATACTCCAGTGATCACCCTCTCCAACCCCTTCGTAAACAAACTTTTCATTTGTTTGGCAATCACTGGAACAAGAATTTCGGCGACGCGCATCGCGATGACGTCACTGTCAACATTGACGTCATTCTGGTTCTGATTTTTTTCCTTTGGAATTTGCATTTTTCTTGCCACTGCTTTTCTGCTGGAACATTTTCGCGGCATTTAGTTTGTGTAGAATGCTCTCCTGCACCTCGTCACACACTCCTGCTGTCGAGTCCCTCAACAGCTTCTGCACGACACTGTCCAAACTAGAGTCCTGCCACTGCACTGCAGAAGTAGAGGCCTCAACCGACATTCCTGCACAGGTCACTTCAAAACCAAAATAATAGAAAATAGATCACTCGCTTGATCAAAAATTTAAAAAAGCAGCACAAACTGAAGTCCGGAATACTTAACTACTTGATGACTAAACTTTTAGGTTTAAAGCAAAACAAAAACAAAAAACAAAACTAATAGAAAACAAGAAAAAAAAAAAAAAAAAAAAAACCACCACAGAGCTCAAAATCTCAGCTGACCATCAGAATGACCCGGAAGTGACACACACACACACACACACGCACGCACGCACACACACACACACACACACACACTGGGACATAATGTCACATACATACACAGTGAACAGCCCATTCGTACACGAGCAAAGTGTACAATTGACATGCAGTAATTCAGTAATAGTTCAGGTGGTATTCTGCAACCGGCATTTAAACTTTTAAGTGCAGACTTGAAAGTCGGGAAGGAAGGGGCATGACGTAGATTCAGGTTACCGAATTCCAGGATATCACCGCAGAAAATGAGAAGGTTCTAGAACCGTGCGGCTTTCGGTTAATAAGAGGGAATTCGAAAAAAAACTGGACCCAGCATCAAACAGTTCTAAAGAGCCCAACATTCGGCCACCGAACTCCCAGCATCGAACATCATAATGACCGACCAAAGCGATGAAAACATTCAGAAAAACCGCACGAAATGATGGGTTAGCTGCTCAGGATATGAGGGCGGAATAGGGATATGGAGACACTGGGGAGGGGAGGAAGTTGGGGGGAGGGGGGGGGGAGGGGGGGGAGAGAGAGGAGGGGAAGAGGCACGGAGATCGATCCAACCACCCAACGATTGCGAAACCAGAAATCTAAAATGTCTGCAATACATCCTTCCTGCTGTGTGTGTGTGTGTGTGTGTGTGTGTGTGTGTGTGTGTGTGTGTGTGTGTGCGCGTGTGTATGTGTGAGTGTGTGTGTGTGTGTTGTGTGTGTGTGTGTGTGTGTGTGTGTGTGTGTGTGTCCTCT